>OY730194.1:7078700-8294613 GCA_963422505.1 Pseudognaphalium luteoalbum
GAAGTTAAGTTCGTGCGAAGTTCGTGAAAAATTCAGATTTCTTTTAAAGTTTGCGTTTTTAAGTACCAAAGCTAGCCAAGATGTCTGATGTTAGTAAGTTGATTGAGATGGAACACGAAGTTGGTAAGGCTAGTGGACCACCTAAGTTACTCCGACTCTCAGACTATTATGGTTGGAAGGATAGGTTTGAGTCTTACTGTCATTTCCATGACATAAGCATATGGTTATGTATCAAGAGTGGTTACACCCCTCCAACTAACGTAGTAAATGGAGTGGTAGTCGAGATCACTTATGATAAAATGAGTGACAAAGAAACTAAGGCTTATGAGAAGGAATGTAAAGCTCTTCATGCTATCAGGATGAGCTTACCTAAGGACATCAATCATCAACTGAGATCTTTTCATACTGCTAAGGAGCTCTGGGAAGCTCTTGCGAAAAGAGGTGAAGGTAGTCCTCAGGTTATTGCTAGTAAGACCAATCTCCTTGAGAAGCAGTGGATGATGTTCAAAGCTTTTAAGGGAGAAGACCTCGAGGCTTATACTGAAAGATATTACCACTTGTTAAGTGAGCTGATCACACATAACATTGCCTATGCTGATGCTAAAATTGTCAACAAATTTGTTGAAGGTTTACCAAAGAAATGGGAGATGTATGGAGTGATGTTGAAAGATAATGAGACTCGCTATTCTACCATGACCTTAGAGCAAGTCATTGACCGGCTAAAAGGTTATGATTTTGATAAGAAGACAAGAGACTCTGATTCTGATCAGGTTCAGGATCCAGGACTATATCATGGGAATGCCACTCTCAATCAGGCTACTTCTAGCTCGACCAAAGCTTTGTTGATTATTGGTGAAGCAGATGAAAATAGCGAGATTGTTACTGATGAACTGTGCTTAGTGTCTTCTTCCACAAGTGGTAGTACTCAAGCAAAACCTCCTGTCAAAGTAGCTCTCAAGACAGCTAAGGAATACACTAACATGCCAATGAGTGTTAAGACTGCTGAAGAACAATTGTCTATGTTGGCATCGTTCATAGCTTGTTATGAAAACTACATTCAGGGAAAGATCACGGATCCTTCAAAATATGATGAGGATTATGATCAAATCGATCCAGAACATCTAGAGGAAATTGACCTTCAGTGGCAACTTGCTATTATTTCAAGAAGGGTTAAGAATTTTCTGAGAAAAACTGGAAAGAAAACAATAGGAGGAAAAGGTGGATTAGATATGTCCAAAGTAAAATGTTATAATTGCCAAAACAATGGACATTTTGCTAGGGATTGCCAAAGACCTAAAGCTGATAAAAACGCAAATCCAAAGAACGATACTTTAGCTTCTAAGGCTTTAGTTGTTGAACAGTTGGATGGATCCTTTGACTGGAGTGCTATGGCTGATCAAGCATTCATGGCTGAAATTGTGGATGAGGATAAGACAGTTGAAGCAACTGGGTATATGCCGACTGCTGAGGAATATCAAGTCAAGGTACCTGATATGACTGTTCCTCCGGCTAAAGATGATGTATATGATGCTGGATCAACTGAGGATCTAACTGCTGAGGACTTCGTGGCACACATGGCAGATGTTCAAACCGACAAGAAACGGGTATGTTTCGATTTTGCTACTATGATTGACGTATGCAATTTAGTTTCTAGTCTACAAGCTCAATTAGGTAGCTATGTAGATTCCCATAATGCCTTGAATAGGGAACTAGGAGAAGCTAAAAGTGATGTGCGTAGGCTCAGTAGCGATAAGGTTGATTTGAGTGATAGGATTCGGTTAGCTAACTTAGATAAGACTGCCCTTAGTGATACTGTTAAGGATCAAGCTGTGACTATAGATGGGTTATATCTAAATGTGGCTAACTTAAATCAAACCATTGCTGAAAAGGATAAGGAGTTGGCTGATCTTAAGTTGAAGATGGTTGAGCTTAATCGTAAATTTGAAGGTTTTAGAACTTCTTCTTTGACCTTAAATACTATAATTAGCTCACAACGTAGTCCTAAGGATGGGTCTGGACTAGGATATGGTGAAGTACCCCCACCTTATAATGATAACTACAAACCTACTTCAACTGATGTGGAAATGTCTGATGTTTCCAAAGAACCAAAAGCGGAAATCCCACAGGTAACTGAGTTAGAAAAGCCTGTTGATAAAGACCTTAAGTCTAGTAAGGATGAAACCAAATTAGATGATAAGGTGATTAATAAACAGGAGAAACATTTAGTAACTCACGTTAATAGTGTTCCTCAAATGGGTAAAGAATCTAAGTCTAGAAAGCAAAGATCTTGTTTTAAGTGTCATCAAAAAGGACACGTAGCTTCTTGTTGTCCAAATAAGAAACTAGAAACAGGTCTAGGACAGGTTAACAATATTGTGACTCCTGTAGCTTTTAAGACTAATGTGGACAGGTTAAATGCTAAACCAGGGTTGGGAAGTAAATCTATTGTTAAACCTGTAAACATTTTAAAGAGGGACGGAACACACAGTGTGTCTCCACCTAAACCTAAACGGATCTTAACTCCTAATGCTAATGTTTCATTTCAATCTAAGGATAAAGTACCGTCTAGGTTTCAAACACCAAGTAGAGGCCATAGTCGTAATGAAAATGGCACTACTTCTCGCTTTCAAGGGATGAATTTTGAATATCATTATAAGAACCATGAGTCTAAATCCCAAGGTTATGAGTCAAGGAGATTTACCTCCAAGTCTCCAAGTCGACCCAAGACCACTATTCATCCACAACCTTATGTTCCCGTTAAAGTAGCCAAGGTTCCTGATGGAAATGTCTATGGTTACTTTAAAGAAACTAAGATTGTCGATGATGAGGGACATACCAAGACCGTTATGGCTTGGGTCCCTCTTACGAACTAATTGTGTACTAATGTCATGTGCAGGAGCCTACTGTGAACAAGACAAGCTGGTGGTATGTAGACAGTGGATGCTCAAGACACATGACAGGGGATAGAAGTCTTCTTCAAGACTTCAAGGGTGGATTGAAACAGCGTGTAAATTTTGCTGGAGATAAAGGAGGGATGATAACTGGGAAGGGAAAAGTTTCTAATGGAGCTTTGACTCTAGAGGATGTGAACTATGTTGAGCAACTAGTTCATAACCTAGTGAGTGTTTCCCAATGTTGTGATAGAGGTCATCCAGTTCATTTTAATGAAAAGGAGGCCTTAATCTTGAAGCCAGGGTTTAAAGTTCCTGAAGAATGGATATTAATGAGGGCACCAAGGAAGAAGGATATCTATGCTATCAACATGGGTGCTCCAGTTTCTTCAATGGCATCTACATGTCTTTTGTCCAAGGCTTCAGAAACCGACTCTTTACTATGGCATAGGAGAATGGCACACTTAAACTTTCGAAAAATGAATTATATAACCAAGAATGGGTTAGTAGAGGGAGTGCCAAAACAGAGTTTTAGGTTGGAAGACAGGTGTGTATCTTGTATGAAAGGAAAACAACACAAGAAACCACACAAGTCCAAGACAATAAACTCTATCACCTCGCCATTTGATTTGCTCCACATGGATCTCTTCGGCCCAATAAGCAAAAGAAGTCTAGGTGGGAAATGGTACTGTTTAGTCATCACCGACGATTTTTCTAGATTCTCATGGGTATTCTTTTTAGGATCTAAGGATGAAACCCCCGGAATACTTATGCAATTCCTAGATCAAATTGAGAATGTCTATAAAACGAGAGTAAAGAGACTTCGTAGTGATAACGGTACAGAATTTAAGAACTCGACATTCAATGTTTACTGTTTGTCCAAGGGTATTGAACATCAATTCAGTGCACCATATGAGCCTCAACAGAATGGTGTAGCTGAAAGGAAGAACAGAACATTGATCGAAGCCGCAAGAACTATGCTTGCAGACTCAAAGCTTCCTGTCATCTTTTGGGCAGCAGCAGTGAGTACAGCATGTCATGTTTTGAATAGGGTTCTGACTGTTAAGAAGCATAACAAGACTTGTTATGAACTTTTGAACAAGAAGAAACCAAATTTGAAAGGCTTTGAACCATTTGGTGTGTCTTGTACATTGTTGAAGACTCAACATCAATCTAAATTTGGAGAGAAAGCTGACGAAGGATATTTCCTAGGTTATGTGCCAAATTCTCCAAATAAACGAGTTTTCAACAAAGTCACAGGTCGTGTGGAAATAGTTTATAACATTGAAGTTACGAGCTATACACATGATAATCATAAGGGACTAGATTGGCAGTTTGATTATTCAGATCTTTTTCAATCCTTTAAAGTTCCTGTGAGTGACCACACGGTTGATCCCGACATTCCAGATCATGCATTGACCGATGATGAAGATACACCTCCAAGATCGAAACTCAATGCAGATAGGGATGTTGAGGAAGTGGAGGATGATTCGAGTTCAGATGATTCATCTCCTGAATCACCCAAAACTCCTCCAAAGACTCCTACTTACTATGTAGATCCTGCGTTTCTTGAATATCAACAAAGGGTTCTTAAAGGAGTATTTCTTCCCTCCAGATCCTCTACAGGAGATTTCATGTTTGATAGAGATGATGAGGATGTGGAAGAAATTGCTACTAACTTGGGTGATAATTTAAGAAGTGAACCGGTTAGTGTTTCAAGAGCTACGAAAGATCACCCCCCTTCAAATATTATTGGTGATCCTCAGGCTTCTGTTCAAACTAGAGGAAGTGTTCGTAAAATCTCAGAGTTTACCGATTCACATCAAGCCAATTTCCGTGAAAGTGAAGCTCATCAGTGCATGTATTCATGCTTTATCTCTCAAGTAGAGCCAAAGAATGTTCAAATGGCTTTGAAAGATAATTCATGGGTTGAGGCGATGCAAGAAGAGCTATTTCAATTCAAGAAATTGAAGGTATGGCAGTTGGTTGATCTACCAAAGGGAGAATATCCGATTGGTACTAGATGGGTGTTTAAGTGCAAACGAGATGATCGAGGAGTGATCGTTCGCAATAAAGCTCGTTTAGTTGTTCAAGGATTCAATCAACAGGAGGGTATCGATTACAACGAAGTGTTTGCACCTGTGGCACGACTAGAAGCAATAAGGATGTTTTTGGCATTTGCTACATTCAAAGAGATCAAGGTATTTCAGTTGGATGTCAAATGTGCCTTTTTGTATGGAGATGTCAAAGAAAAGGTGTATGTTTCACAACCTCCAGGGTTTTCTGATCCACACTATCCTGATAGAGTATATCGTCTAGATAAGGCTCTATATGGATTACATCAGGCACCAAGGGCTTGGTATGAAACACTATCTACTTATCTACTCGAAAATGGATATTCTAGAGGAAAAATAGATAGTACACTTTTTGTGAAATGGAAGAATGACGACTTTATGCTTGTTCAAGTTTATGTGGATGATATCATCTTTGGATCTTCGGATGAAAAGATGTGCATAGAATTTGAGCAAGTGATGAGGAAAAAGTTCGAGATGTCTGCAATGGGAGAGTTGACGTTTTTCTTGGGGTTGCAAGTTGATCAAAAGAAAGACGGGTTCTTTATTCATCAGTCTAAATACACACATGAGCTATTAGAGAAATTCAAGATGGATGATACAAGGATTTACAAGACTCCTATTCAAGAAGGTCATGGACTTGGTCCGGATACATCGAGTGATAAAGATGTAGATCCTACTCTTTATAGGGCTATTATCGGATCACTAATGTATCTAACTGCATCCAGGCCGGATATTATGTTTGCAGTGTGTATCTGCGCACGATATCAAGCCAATCCTAAGGAATCTCACATGCAAGCTGTAAAACGGATTCTTCGTTATCTTAAAGGGAAACCTAAGCTGGGACTTTGGTATCCGATTGGGGGAGACTTGGATCTTATGGCTTACACAGATTCAGATTATGGAGGATGCAACTTAAATAGAAAGTCAACGACCGGTGGATGTCAATTTTTGGGAAATTGTTTAGTGTCTTGGCAGTGTAAGAAGCAAACCTCAGTAGCCATTTCTACATGTGAAGCTGAGTATGTTGCAGCTGGGAGTTGTGTATCTCAAGTTCTTTGGATACAACAACAACTGCGAGACTATGGTCTTAATTACACAAATACTCCCGTCATGATTGACAATGAGTCCACGATCTCGATTACAAACAATCCGGTGAAACATAGTAAGACGAAACACATCGAGATTCGTCATCATTTTATAAGGGATTGTGCGGAGAAAAAGCTTATACAGTTAGTCAAGGTCCCCTCAACTGATAACTTGGCAGACTTGTATACTAAGGCTTTCGACAGGACGCGGTTTGAGACATTGATTCAAAGGAACGGCATGCAAAATCCGGAATAACGCGTCTTCCAAAGGTCTTTTTGTTTAAGTACTTTTATTTTTGTTTTGTTTTCTTTTTCTAGTTCTATGTGTTAAAAAAAAAAAAAAAAAAAAAAAAAATGAGGGGGGCGTATGGCATTAATTTGCTTGTTACCTGCGGGGAATCGCCTCCAATAAAAGAACAATTGTAATTCTTTTAGAAATTTGTTTGAGTTTTAACTGTAAAAACTCGGGAGATGATAGTAAATTAGGGGAGTAAGCATAACAATAATAATCTTTAAGTTCTAGGATCGAGTTGAAATTTTTGGTAAGTTGTTATTTCTAACCTCTTATCGGGTCTGTTATTGATCTCGGTTTACCGATAGAACTTTACGAATCCCAATAACGGGTCAAGGAATGATAGCTTGCTAGAAGTCGTTAGTAAGTTTCTATAAGTCTTACTAGAATTAATTCTTTAACTTAGTAAACAGCTTATATTTATCTTGTTATGCACCTATATCCACTGATAATAACATGTGATATTTTTAACAAAAAAAAGTACTACAAGTCTAGATAGCTTCATCATATGATGTATCGGTACGCAAAGTATTCTTAGATTTTTGAGCATTTAAGAAGCAATAACATGATGTGACTATATCTTTTGTGGTTAACTTTATAATGTATGACACAACGTCTTAATTGATTGAACGATAGTACTACTATACACTGTTATCAAAAATCTAAATTTAAAGAGTAAAGGCAAATGGTAATGGTTATTAATGAAATTAAGGGTGACGATTGTTGTAGTATCTACAGACCAGGAGCCACTAATTTCATTAATAGTCCCAAACTAGTTTACTCATACTAAGGGCGACGATTGTTGTAGTATCTACAGACCAGAAGCCACTAGTATCTTTAAATGATGTTTGGTATTTGTCATAAACTCAAAGCAAAGTCAAGTGTATGTTATAAAATAACCGCTACCTTGAAAATTTTAATAGATGCAGTGTTTTAGTTTTACTTGAAATTCTTCAGTATATTATATTGGGGAACATATTGGATATAGTTCACAACTAATAATAATAAGGTTTGCTCATTAATCTAGGTTTAATTTGTTTATGTGGATCATTATACCGATAATCGTCTTGAACTATCAAAGAGACACTTGGATCGTTCACTTATGTGAATAATTAGGTCCAAATATATGTAAAGATATTTTTGCTATAAAAGAGTTATGTCACGTGGATAAAGGTAAAATAAGATATAATTTTATAAATATGAGCTTTTCACTAGTGAAGACATAATTCTATGAGATTTATATGAAATTTTACTAGCAATTCGTCTTAGACTTAACGTAAGCTAATTAATAAATGCTTATTCTTCCTAATATGATCCCGAAGCAGTTGAAATTCTATCTAGGTTAAGATTCGTTTTATTTAGATTAAGTTGGTTTATTTATTTTTAGCATTTGTAATTTTTGTTTATTAATAAATAAAGTTCAATTTTATTTTTATGTGTCGTGTTTTATACCTTGGAAGCACTTTATTCTATCTTTAATCGTTCCGGAATCATTGAATGTGACAAATACGTCTTGGGAAATTAAAATTTTGACTTGTGTAAAATTATTACCGTTCAATTTATTTTTAAAGTTAAATTCGCGAAGTTGGTCAAATCCTGCGAAGTTGACCAGTCAAACTTCGTGAATTAGACTTAGACTATAAAAGGAACAAGTCAACGAGTCAAACCCCTTACAATTCCCAAAATCTTGCGAAGTTCACACAGCCTTTGCGAAGTTCTGTGCGGCGAACTTGAGACGAACTTGATTTGTTCGGTTATTTACGAAATTCGCGAAAGAGGAAGGGATTTTCGCTCCGTTAACAATCATCTACTCGTTGAGATATGGCAGCTGATAGACCATTTGTTCCAGAACACAATATTTGGATCAACTTAGATGTTGAAGAGGCCGGGAGCCAAGCTGTGAGACAAATGAAAGAGTTTCTACGTCGATCTAGAGTTGGGTTTGCAGTTTCAGAGGTTCCGGCTTTGAATTTTGCTGTCTTAAGAGATTTCTGGACTGACATTGCGTATGATGAGTCAGTTAACCCTCCAGTTATCCGAGCAACCGTGAATAACCGTCCGGTTGTATTCTCTAGGGATACTTTACGTCAGGTTCTCCAGCTGGGAGAAGCAGCTCAAGACGATGGACCCCAGGTCTTTCCGAATAGATTCTTATGGGGTGCTGCAAGACGTATAGGATATTCTGGACCCTCCAGAGGCCAGCAGTTTGTGAAGTCATTTTTGATGGGCCAGTGGAGATTCTTGTTTCACGTTATTGTGAAGGTTTTTGCTAACAAGAAAGCGGGTTTTGACGATGCGAGTCCAGAGTTGATGTCTATGTTGTTGTCTCTGGTGTACAACAAGCCATACAGCATCAGTGGCTACATTTTTGATTCTTTTGTTGGTCAAGTGACTAGGCATTCGAGGAGCTCTCCGTTCATGATATATCCTAGATTCACTATGCTTCTGATTCGTCACTCCATTCCGGATTTGAATGTTGCGGGTGACAGGACAGTGACTCATATGACTGTACGAGGATACAAGTCTATGTGGCTTCATTCAGTCAAGAAGCAAGCTGTTCCGAGACCACCAGAGGTTAATCTTTTTGGTGCGGTGGTTAATGCAGCTTATGTGTCACTTGGGAATAACGGTTGGATGGATACAGCTGAGGCACAAACACAAGCTGAGGCTGCTGCGGATCAAGATGATCAACCACAACAACAACCACAGCAACCACAACAACCTGCACAACAACAACAACAACCACCACCACAAGAGCAGCAACCACAGCAAGCTCCTCAACCTGCAGCTGAAGCTCAGGTTCTCATTAATGAAGTACTGAACCAGGATGCGAATCCTGAGGTTCGAGAGAAGCTGTTGCATGATGTGCTCATTCAGAATGATGATGAGAATGATCCTGATTTACGTGATATTGAAGGATTTAGGGTATAATTCTCATTTTTATATTCTAACTTGGCATTGTTATGAGATGTTTCATATTTAGTATATAATTTTATATGAATAGGATCCAGAGAACGTAGTCCCAGAGGTTGCAAGACCTGAGGGTACATGTAGTTTGGGTGAGACTGCGGGCACATCAGTTCCTGTTGCGAAAGATGTTGCTACAGTTCATGATTCCAGTTCAACCGGATCTGATGAGATTCGCGTTATTGAGAAAGGCAAGCGTAAGCTTGTTGATGAGGATACTGATGATGAAGATGAAACTCCTCAGCTCCAGACGCGTACAAAACGTGTTAGGACGAGTGCTCCTGCTTTGAGCATAGGCGGAATGCCAGGTTAACTATTGATAGTTTATCTTTCTAACGTTTTAGGCTTTACCTTGAGATAGGAAATTGAGATAGAAATTTTTCTATGACAGTTTCGAATCTTAGCAGCGAACCGGTTAGAGAACTGATGAGGCAACGTCCGACTACGCGCGGATCTGCAAAGGAGAGTGCTTATCATGATGTTGATACCACTACTTCTCATTTTGAGACGACAAAGCAGAGTCGTATAGCAGCTGGGTTGTTGAGAGAATCCCTTGAGGAAATGGCACGACAAGCTGGTGCTAAAGCTGCTAGAATGACGACTGCTGCTGCTCAACCAAGGCCAGCAAGAGAACGCCTAGAGGATGCCGTTGCTCAATTGCAGAGTCAAAATGCAATAATGGCTGAAGCGATGAAGCAACAATCTGTGGCATATTCGGCGTTGATGAAAGCTCATATGGAACTGAATGACATGCATGCTGATTTAGTTGAAGAAGTTCAGCGTATGCGGCGCTTACTTGTGCGAATAGTTCCAGACCCGTCGACTCAGGGGGAGATGTTGGCATATATTAGAGGGTGTAAAGAAGATGAGCTTAGGAAGAAACGCAGACAAGATCGAGATGATGATCCCGAGGCTAATAAAGAAAAGGAGAGTGAGCCGACTGGTCAGAAACAGACTAGTGAGCCGACTCAACTTCAGGGGGAGTCAGGATCTACTGCTGCTGATGATGCTGGTGCTGGTGCAAGTGGAAGTGGTGCTGGTGGAAAAGAAGCTGGTATGACTACTTAGTTGTTTAAGTAGTTAGTATTTTGAGAATATTTTGTAATGTTAAACTTATATACTTTGGTTAATCTTAGATTGTAATAACTTTGAAAGATTAATGGTTGTAAGTTAAGTTTAATTTAGTAATGATATAAGATTTTAACTTAAGATTTTCAATGATAAGTTAAAATGATATAAGATTACTGAGTATGATTTAGGCTTGAGATTTACTTGACAAGCGGAAAATCATATTTGAGTAATTGATACAATAGAGATGAATAAAGGAATTCTTAGATTGATTCAGGAAAATCAATGAAAGAATTTATATTGTTTGTCTAATTTGTGTTAATTAAATTGGTTATACAGAAGAGAATGCTGAAAGTGATTCAGATACAGAAATTCCTGATGAATCTGAAGATGAATTGGATTATGAACCGGAAGAAGGAGAGTTCATTATGCCAGAGGATTGGAGTCCTGTTCCTGCGGTTGAAGAACATGAAGTTGTAGATCCAGATGCTAATGTAGATGAACACTTTATGGATCCTTCGACAACAGAGTTCGTAATTGAGACAACAGCTGGAGAAAGAGTTGATCTTGATAAAGATTCAACTGATTCTGAAGCTGAAGCTGAAAAGGACATTCCAAGGAAACATCCATGGTTCAGATTACCTGCAAGGAAGAAGAAGGAAAAGGTTGGAGTTTCTGAAGTTGACATTACTGGAAATCGGATTCCAAAAAGAGGTATTCTTGGATGGTACTATGATTCCGACTTGAAGCTGTTCGCGATCAAGAGATATGACGGCGTTCAGTACTTTGAGAAAAATATCAAGAAGTTCAGTTCATTACCGAGACATGATGTCAAAGACTTGGCTAAATTGGAAATGAATAATCCGACTGAAGATGACTATGCAAAATATGTTCAAAGAATTCTAAGATCTGAGGTTAGGATGGGAAAATATGAGAAGATTAAGCCAAGGAAAGGTAAAACTCACAAGTTGAATGAGAAAAGTGAGAGAACTGGCAGACGTAGAAGAATCAAGGTATATCCAGCGGTCGAGTGTGTGCAACAGATTCCTATCAAGAAGATGCCACAGGATATATTAGGAAATATGTGTAGGTGGCAGGTGGATTCTGAGACTGGTGAAGCTCACATGTTTGAGAAGGATGATGAAGTTGAACATGGAGAGAAGATTATTTTGAATGTTTATGATCGCAGGCATCTGATGAACTTATCAAAGGCAGACATGAGGAAACTTGATGAAATCAAGATTGTTGCAATTGAAGGATGGGAGGATGCAGCGAGATATTATCAATCGATGGTCACCAAATGCATACGACTTGGAATACATTTTGGAAGCAAGCTATATAAGTAAAGATCAAAGACAACTTGAAGACTTTTGATAATAACGCTAGAGCTATTGTCAAGGGGGAGTCTGTTGGGACATGTTTGTGTGTGACAACAGATCTAGCTTTGTAATAGTTGAAACGTTATTTGTAATCAAGTTGATATATTGATTTTGGTTTGTATACACTTAATATGATTTGATAGGCATTTTAGAGCTAATTGTTTGAATGCTAAAAGATGTTAATCAAAGTCAAAGTTTGACTGAAAAAGTCAAATCGCGAAGTTCAGAAAAGAACTTGCGAAGTTCAGTTGAACTTCGTAAGTGGGCCAAGTTCGCATGGGCCATGGGCTGCGAAGTTTGAAGTTCGCAGAAGCCCAGCAGATTTGCGAACTTCGTGAAAACTTAAACTATAAATACAAATCAAACCCTAAACGTTTAAGTCTTCTGCCCATACGAATTTCAGAGATATAGTGCGAACTTAAGCATTCTAATCGACTAGGTATTGATAGAATAATGTATTGAATCGATACAAAGTTGTATTTGATAATCCGAATCGCTAGTATATTGCGAAACAATCGTTCACTATCCGTGAACTTAGTATTGACGGATTCCGCACGTTAATACCTAAAGATAACCTCGTTATCGATCCTATACAAACGGACTTACACCCAACGCCTTAAACACTTAGACAACTCATTACTTTCTTTTTAATCTACTTAACACACACACACACACACACACATATATATATATATATATATATAATTTGTTTGTTATTGGTCCAAATATTGTCGTGTCCCATTTATAATTACTCGTCCCTAAACATTAATTCGTATTGCATTTTACATTGAAATGGTTAAGAGATTCATTGGGCTCGGCCCAATACTTATAAATTATTTTAGCCCAATATAATTTAATAGTTTTAGCCCAATAGAAATGTGATTAATTAGGCCCATAATACTTATCCATTTATAATTTTGGCCCAATAGAAATGTGATTAATTAGGCCCATAATAGTTGATCCATTTATAGTTTTGGCCCATAACTTTTCGGCCCAATTAACAAGTCCGGCCCATTAAAAAAATATTAAATCAAAGCAGGTCATAGGACAGGTTTGAACCTGTGACCTTGGTTTCAAACAATCAGCGCCTAACCACCAGGCTACAATAGCCTTACTTGATTTATTTGTTACGTATATACTTATATCCCTTAATAACCAGTTAGCCAAAATTGAAAATAAATTAAAACAGGTAACAGGGATTAAACCCCTGACTTTTCGCTTAAACCTTCAGCTTCACCACTAGGCTATACGCCTACCTTTGTTTGTGTGTTGTAAATATGTATATATATATATAACAGATTACTTCAAAAAAAATAAACGGAACTAAAACTGATCATGGGACTCGAACCAAAGACCATTCCCTTCAAGCCCAACGCCTTAAACACTTAGACAACTCATTACTTTCTTTTTAATCTACTTAACATATATATATATATATATATATATATATATATATATATATATATATGTATGTGTGTGTATGTTAGACATTTTCGTAAAAATCTGTTTTATTTACAACCAAAGATCCGCCTCTGTTAATACATACATACACATATATTTTTATTTTAAGTTTCATTTTTACATGTTAATCAACCACAACAATCATACATAAACGTATTATAGCAAGTTTTAACACTTATTACAAAATCATCAAACTAGATTTCATAATTATAATAATTTATATAATGAAATTAAATGAAGAAAATCCTTCCAATGAGATTTAGGATCAAGATGACGATAACGACAAGATGATGATGATCAAGAAACCATTTTTGTGCTAGTTTTTGTGTTGGTTTGAAGGATTTTAATTTGAGAATGAAGATGATGAAATGGTGATGAATTTGGTTCCTGCTTTTTGTTCTTACCCGACACCCACTAAAGTTTTGTTTGGTGATGAATTATTGAGATCAAAATGTAGGTGAGGAAGATGTATATAAAATTGTTTCCAGTACTCACAAATTCAAAGAGAGGTAAGGTGGTAACCCAATTTGTCGTCCAGATATTTTGGGTGTGGAAATTTGTGTAGGTTTTTAACCCGTTAATTTCGCGTACAGGTATAATTAGTGGTCCCCCGTGTACCAATCAATTATTCGTTAGTTTAAATTTTATTTCAAACTTAGTAATTGATAATTATAAAAGTGAAATATTTTATTAAAATCATTAATAAAATTATTTACAGTAGTGGTACTGTACAGTTAAATTGGGTGCTAATTTTCAGTCAAGTTTGGAAATTATATTTTGAGAAAATCTTCCAAATACTAAAACAGGAATGGAAAAAATAATGCTTTTATTATTTTTGACCTTTAGGTACGTTTTATAATTATTTCTGTTCGTGTATAACGCGTTCAAAATAGTCGTCTAAAGGTTCCCGAACAACTTTTGTTCCAACTATTTTCTATGACAGTTTCCAATAAAGTTTGTTCAAAAGTATTTCGAAATTCTTTTTGGACTTTTGTACTGCGGTCGATACGTTCCATATAAAACGTATAATATATTATATTACTTCAATAATATAAACATAATAGTAATAATCGTAATTAATAATTTTTGAATTATTAATTATTTTGTATCACCAATCTTATTGTATTTAGTTTGTCGAGTTTTCACGCGTTAGTTTATATATATATACCTATATATATATATACACACACACACACACACACACACATATATATTTCACGATTTACTAATCGTTACGTATTCAAATAGTAAGTTACACAAAACTTATCACGAAATAACAGTTTGAATTCACTAATTCAGGGAATTACTCTAGGTAAATGCATGTACTTAAGTTTAAGAGTGTACCCTAATTTGAGAATTGTCACAGTTTTCTTGAACACGAGTGCAAAATTACTTACTTTTAATATACGGGCTTGCATGAGTTACTGACTAATCCACTAAAGTCCCTCCATCATAGTTGTTAGATATCGAATATAGCGCGAATATTAGTTAATGGATCCATTAGGGACTGACCCTCCCCGCCTGGGGTAATAGCGCTACCACGAACCGTTATGTATAAACGGGTGACTTATATTTGTTTCGTACGAGTGTTTGGATTAGGCACTCGGGGGGGCACCTTACGGTACTTGGCTGTACCAAATTATTTATGGGTTAAGCTTCGACTATTAGCTCATGGCAATGGTATATACATATTTACTTACTATTTGCTTGGTTGCAGATACCTGATTACGCCTACGGGCACCACTGATAAAAATCTTGTGTTCAAACTATTACTTACTTACAAACCTGTGAGATTCACCAACATTCGTGTTGACCCTTTTTAGCATGTATTCTCAGGTACACGTACGAAGTAGGATTACTCCAGGATTACTAGCTAGAGTCGCATGATTTCCAATCTGCATTTAATGGAGATTCTTTAACATTATCTTTTGTAGCTATGGTTATGTAATAGAATCTCCTGCTACATACGCGGGCTCTAAGCTACTTTACTTTTGTAATGAAGACATTATGTTTTCAAACGTTATTATATGAAATGTAACTATTTTACAAACGTCTCATTTAGAGGTCATTTGCTGTATATCTTTGTGTTTTTGACTACTTGATTAGTCGCGCCCCGACCCAAACCGCTTCCGCAAAATAGGTAACTTGGGGGTGTGACAGATTGGTATCAGAGCCTAAGGTTATAGCTAACTAGGTTGCATTAGTGGGCCTAGACTATGACCGTTAGGCAGTATTTCCTCATTAGGTATGACTGGTTCAGGAATTACATCGTACGAGCTTAATTTAATATAGCCTGATCAACTATGTACAATTAAGGGAAGATGATGTGAGGTCTGAAACATTTATGTTGAACAGGGACACACTAGTTGACTCTGACTACGAGAGAAACGGGACTCATATTTGTTTATGCTAGACACACGTTAGGCTATTATACATTGAATATATACATAGGCCTCACGCATTGGTACACTCGCTATAGAAATAGCTAACCCTTCTGTCATAACACATACGAAATTCACTCGCAAGTATGCATCAAACAAACGATAGACTTGAACACCATTGTACCACCTTAGGGTGAAATCTAATAATTACCCAAAAATCATACTTGGCACACGGAATCGACATACCTCCAAGAACTAAAATCCTTTCCCGCCATTTAAATAGAACTCACTCATGGGAAAATGGCAAGCTTCCCAATGAACGATTACACGTCAGATAACGACCAAATCCACGAAGAACAAATCCAATACACGTATCTCGATGAAGAGGTAGCTCCAATGGAAGAAATCGAGGAACAAAACTTCGGGATAATCGACATTGAAGAATACGAAAGGGTACGAGATCAGGCCGAAGACTTAGATAACCAAAACTAGGAGCTCAAGACCAGGTGTAAGGCCTACGAACAAGAGCTGAGAATTCTGAAAAGGCCTGTTTCCGTACGAATCAGGGATAAGATCCGCTATTGGAAGAAAGTAGCTACTAACCTAAAGCGAAGGGCTAAAACCTGGATCAAACGAATATGCAAACAATCAACAAAGGACACCTTGACCTACCCTACGTCTATACGATACAGGGATATGCTTGAAGCACGTTATTACCCCCACGACCTAATCCTAGAATAGTTCCAATGTAAACGGATGTACTTGAACAACAGAAAAGCGTTAACTCGACGATTTACTAGGACCATTTTGTAAGATGGAATTTTGTCTATAGCATCTTATACTAAGAACCCTTATTTCGATGGGTATGTAGGAATCCCGTCACTCTTAGTATGAAACATCTATATTTCGTCCAGATGAAACGATGCCCGACACATTTTGTAAACGATGAAGCAACTATATATTCTAAATTTCAATTGGGTTAGCTATGAACCTTACTATCTTGTGCTAATTAATCGTCATAATGTGATATCATGAATTACCCCTTTTAAACCCACATGTGATGATTATAATTCCCACACAAGGATCTCATTCATCCTTTTATCTTCCTTTCATTTGAAAGTATACCACTGTAAGACTAGGATAAGTACCATGAAATTAGAATAAGCATGAAAGCATGCCTTAGAAGAGATGCACCTGACACAAGATCGGGTTGCACAACCCTATGAGGACCAACAGGATCATAGCGAAATCAAGGATACTACCCACCTTCAGATAATAGAGACCAGGGACGAGGTCACCGCCTTAGGATTAATTCTTGAATACAAATTTGAATAATAACACGTCTTTCAAAAACAAAAGTATTCCACAGATTTTTCACAAATATGAATCTCTTGAACAGATTTCGACAAAACAAAACTTCCAACACTTTTCAATAATAGGAGCTTTTCAACAGATCTTCGTTAAAATAGAAATTCCCAACGTATTGCCACCACCATAAATTCCTAACATATTTCAATTGACTCAAGTTTTCCATGGACCATAAAGTTTCAAACAAATCTTCACTTTAGGAAATTTTCAACAGACTTTACACCAACTCTTCTGCATAACGTCTTATAAGGATTTGCAAGGATTATAAACTTATTCGATCCTCCAATTATTTGTACAAGGTCCAAATATTGAAACTCATTTTACAAAAGTTTTGTTGATGTCTTAAAATTGGATGAAAATTTTACATAAGAACAAACATTCGATTTACACTTAACCTTTCCTTAAAGTGACACCTTCAACCTTTTTGGTAAATAGAATATCAATCACACGTGAAATGTTGTTAAATGGAAAGTACTAAGATAAGAAAGTGGACGTGAGGTTTGCAAGTAAGATCACCGGTACGATAGACTTGCATAAGGTACTATTCCCCTAATAACTAGCTTGATGATAGCAACACTCGACCCTGCGAAACCGGATGATGTCATTTCTTCTAAAGGACAAATTGTGATGTTAGTAGACATCAATTTAACCAGGAATAGTGTCAGTAGTCGTGTGCTAAAACTTGAGATAATTAAACTCCTTTTCGTATACTAGATGTATTATATACCCTTAGGGAATAAACGCTTTTATATCTAAACCATACGTCTAATAAAACATTTTCCTTGTAGGAAATGACTAATCACACCACAAGCGACTACGTGTTGGATGACGACCAACATAGTGAGGAACCATTAGCATTCCCTTACCTACTCACCTTAGACATTGATACGGAACTATTGAAAGATGAACCGTTGGAGGTGATGGCACTCGAGAAAGAACCTAAAGAATTGACACCTGGACCGGTGGCAGCACAGATATTGTATACCACCAGGGGAACTATTGGGATGCCCCAAACAGATTCCGCTCCTAACCTTACTACTACTACCTCTCCCGCTGTTTCGTCCACTGCTACCACACCCGTTGCTGCTACCACAAGCAAGAAGAGTGCCTACCTCATAGATGAAACTCTTAGCGCAATGTGCACCCAACTTACTGATGCCCAATACGAAATCACTAGCCTGCGCCACCGTGTTGAGCAGAGTGAGATGCGCGCCTTTGAGTATGAACAACGCATGATGACTATGGAAAGCACCTTGAAGCAACTGATGTTTCTTTGCCCAACCCTTGAAGATACATTTCACAGGGTTTGTGACTCTCTAGCACAGATGACTAAACATAGTACTCCTACTGAGGGGGATACCGGGGTAGAAATGCCGGACAATAAGAGAAAATGGGAAGAGAATTCCAACAACAACCCTATACAAGCACAAGCAAAAAGGCCAAAAACAGTTGAGGCCCACATTACTGGACCTAAGGAAAAGCATGGTTATGAAGGAAGCAAACCCTACTACTCCGAATGCAAAAATCATCATGAAGGACCTTGCGGCCCTCCCTGTAACAAGTGTAAAAGTTACGGACATCAATCTAAGGATTGTAAGGCAAAGACTTTTTTCGAATGTGGAAACACTGGACATTTTAAGAATGAATGCCCGCAACTGAAAAACAGGAAAAACAACAAAAAGAAGAAAACTCATGGCGGAGCCACTGTGAACAACACCGGGGAAACCAGCCAAGACCCAAACATGGTTACGGGTATGTTCCTCCACAATGACTTAGTTATTTTCGAGTCTTGTACGATAACTGAATGAGTTTAGTTCACTTTGCCATATTACCTTGACTTAGACGCTAAGTGCAGAGCAATCTTAACAATCGCCTTAACTTAAGAGGGTAACATAGAACTACGCTTTGGTGACTAACAAACAAACATTACCCTATAGACTTAATGACCAGCGAAACCGAGACTCCTTTCCCCCTTCTATATTTTCTGAAGCTACTTGGGAATTCCCGTCAGAACCACTACTATGGGAAAACTTATTTATGTTACTAACAGTGTCGGTAGGACACTGTTTTAACAAGGGGAGGAAGACAAAACAAGGTTGAATTTCATCTCATGCGGAAGGTACACAAAAAGGGCTACACCACTCGTGAATCTAGAAATCAAGAACCAGAGTGTTGCCCTCTAGTCTTAGAAACCATACTTATAAGGATTACCTATACGGTGCGAGACACACATGTACCAAATCAAAGAGTCTCGAATTTGAGACAACATCAGTGAGACCAATTACTTAGTTGATAAGATTTTAAGAATCGTTATTAACTGGACTAGGCTAACGTCATTGCTGACACCCTGAACCGAAAGGAATAAGTGAAATTACTCCGATTTCGAAACCGAAACATGAATATACACAACCGCTTTATCCCTTAAATTTATAAGGATGACATAACTGCTAATGATGGCCAACTCACCACCAAAAAATTGTGAGTACAACAAAACCGGTTGAAAGCCGCACGTGATCGTCAGAAAAGTTATGCTGACGTGAGACACAAACACCTCAAGTTTGAGGTTGAAGATAAAGTATTACTAAAAGTGTCACCTTGGAAAGGTGTCATTCATTTCAGAAAACGTGGGAAATTAAATCCCAGATACATCGGACCATTCGAAATCCTGGAAAGGATTGGTCCAGTGGCATATCGCCTACAACTTCCTGCTGAGCTTAGCAGCGTGCATAGCACCTTTCACATTTCTAATCTTAAGAAATATCTGTCTGATGAGACACTGGTTATACCACTCGATGAAATTACCATTGATGATAAACTCCATTTCGTCGAGGAACCCGTCGAAATCATGGACCGTGAGGTCAAACGATTGAAACAGAGTCGCAGTCCTATCGTTAAAATCCGCTGGAATTCTAGGCGAGGTCCTGAATTCACCTGGGAACGAGAAGATCAAATACGTGAGAAATACCCACACCTCTTCTCGAGCGCCACTCAGACCCCTACTACAACTTAATTTCGGGACGAAATTTCTTTAACAAGGTGAGAATGTGACAACCCGTATTTAAGCACATTAATTTGCCTTAAACTTACTTGTAATTAGTGTGTAATAGAACTAAGTTACTTCTAATATAACGTATATGGAATATACACCCGTACGTAATAAACTGATATTACGCGATTTACTCTGATGGATTCCGACACACCCGGCCATTGGTGAATAGTTTATTAAGGGTCAAAAATATATTCTCCTAGCAAAGTAGTTTTTAATTACATTGAATTATTATTTTATAATAATCTACACAAATAACTATTGCGTTTTGTATAGAATGTAACGTATGCGAGAAAATGCGTAAATCGAGCCCGACACCCGAACGAAACCCAAAATATGTTTTGGTAATTCAAAATAAGGAGTCTAAAAATATTTATTCATCCTAAGCGTCATTTACATGATGGGGCAGGTGGTAACCAACACGTACGCTTGACATTTAAACGAACTAATAAACGTAACCCGAACTCGATGAATCATTCACGAGCCCAACCCATGATGGGGCAGGCCCCAAACCCACGACCCAAAGGCCCAAAACTCAGCCCAAAACCTCCCAAACCCATCCCTAAACCCTCCCACTATTTAAACTACTTTTCCTTCATTTTTCACTCATGCACAAATTGAAACACACACATCTCTTTTCTCTGTCTCTCTCTCTATAAAAACGACTAAACCAGCACCTCTCCATCCTCCTCCATGTCGTCCTAGCACAACCAAGCAGCCCCATCATCATCTAACTCCATCTAGTTCGAGACTTGCAAGGGAGAAGCCGAAGAACTTAGCAGCAGCACTTCCCCCTTTCTTTCGACTCTAGATCAGTCTACGTCTGGTATAAAACCATTCCTTCTCTTTATATTTCCTTGGATAATGTTTTTACACATGCTAGAACTTCATATCAGCTCATTTATGTACAAAACCAATCCGAAATCACAACCGAAACACGAAAAACCATTGGATAATAACTTTAACCACTGGATAATAAAATAGATCGAATTAGATCGACCATAACCGAACCATTTCTTAATGAATTTTAGTGCTCGTTTATTGAGCCTAAACGTAGATTAAGATGTCTACTTTAAGGATCTATAAGCTACAAGAATTTTAGTGCTCGTTTTCTTTTTTAATAAATGTTTTAAAAGTACATGTACTTTCTGTACTATATGACCAGAATTTTGGTCAAATTGATTTGATGATATCTTGAGATCTTGGACGAACTAGAAGCTGAAATCATTGCCAAACGTTGAGTAATTGTGTTAGCTTTAAATCCCCTACTCGCAAATGTGACACCCGCCAAATTAGGACTAGTGATTAGTGCCTAATCAATTGTTAATACATGTAATTAGTTTTGTATTAGGCTAATTAATGTATCGAAATATATATATTGAGGAATATATACAATTATGCAATTTGATTAAATCGTACAAGTTTCGAATCGAATGTAATTCGGTTCAATTAAATACGGACGTTGGTGAACAATTTTATTAAATAATATAACATTATTTAATAACACTATCATTCCCAAAATGTTATTTTGATAATAATACTTTGTAATTAATTTGTATCATACAAACAAACGTCTACGCGATTAAATATTAAACGCGAAAACAATCAAAACGAAATTAAATTATACCTTATAATTCACTTACTAAGTATCTGGTAAAATTCTTCAACTGGAATATTTATAAAAGATTCGTCTTTTAAAATGTGCATTAAAACGTATAAAATAATCGAATTAAACGTTTAAACAATCGGGAAACGAACACCGCACGGAACGCGAATGCACAAAGTTAAAAAGTGGAGACCCACACGTCGGTGGGCCCCCACCCCAAACCGGCCCAAGGGAGGGGGACATCACCCCCCCCCCCCACCTCCTTTTCTTCCTCACTTTCCTTTTCTCTATCTCTTTCTCCCTCTCACTTTCTCTCTAAACTCCACCACCTCCACTTTCTTAAATTTCTTAAAAACTAACATCAAACGACCCCAGATCGTCACACTCGTTTAGAAGAAAACGTTCCTTTCATCACGATCTACAACTCTATCTTTCCGGATTCTCCGCGCGATAACTTGTAAGTTTCCGGCGAACTCTCGAAATTCATCGTTTTCACTTATTTCTACATGTTTATAGTTTCTTTAAGCTTAAAATGTCCAAAAATGGGTTGGGTAAAAGTCTCAGCTCAAACGGAGGCCGGAGAACACCTTTTCGGCTCATTTTCCAGCCAACAGCTCGTTGTGTCGCAGAGGCTCCAGGCCACCTGCGACACAAGCCTTTGTGTTGCATAAATTGAATTGTGTCGCAGGATAGCGACACAAGCCCTTATGTCGCTAAACCCTCACTTATGTCGCATATATCGACACAAGTGACTATGTTGCAAAACCTAATTCCGTCGCATATAGCGACACAACATTTTATGTCGCATAAATTGCGGATGTCGCACTTAGCGACACCAGCCCTTATGTCGCAGAGGTGATCTACGACACAATAGACTATGTCGCACCTAGCGACACAAGCCTTATGTCGCACGTAGTGTCGCATAAAACAGAACCAAGAAAACACAGATTTTACTAAGTGTCGAGACCTAAAATTTTACCACTCGATTTCACCCAAATTCAAGTTCAGCTCGACCCCAGCCAGGGGCTCTGCCCCTTGGACCCCGCTACCAGGGGCGCTGCCCCCGGACCCCCATCATTAACGGGCTTCGCCCTTACCTTAGGGTCACGAGTAACAGTGTTACATCTAAACTTTCACACAAAGAGTTAAACTTGTATAACATCAAACACGAATGTGACATGACCTCCAAAACACATTGGAATTTATTTTTAAGTATAAAATACTTCAAAATCATCAAAAAAATAATATGGGATTATTATTACAAACAAATCACCAACAGGCCATATACGTTTTCAAAACACAAGTCAAACAACCAAATCGTAGTAAATTGAATAATTCAATCAACCAAATCGTAGTAATTTGGACATTCTAAGTTGGATGAACAACTACAAGGGCAGTCTTTCGAGATACTTACTCATGTTATAACCATTGTGTGTCTTGGACACCCTCAGGTTAAAAGTCTTCGGATATCAATCCACCGCTAATCAATTCAAGTTTATTAATTTAAACACTCAAGGCTCAGGTGAGTCTCATGGCCCCTATTTTACTGCTTTTCAATCAGGGGTGTGATTACATTGCTCTTTTTATTTTACATGTTGAATGCAAGTACAAATCAATCAAATACTACATGAGTTATTTTCACTAATCAATTTAAAGCCCTCCACAACATAGTTTGGTAATACATCTGTAGCGTGAATGTTAGTATATGATATCATATAGGATTGACAATCCTCGTCCGGGTTAGCACGCACTAACTGGTCAAACGGACGTATTAGCATTTGGGAAGACGAGTGTAGATTAGGCACTCGTAGGAGGCAACTCAGTTAGGTTTCCTTAATTGGACCTGACGCTCAAGTTAAGCTCAGACTATGTGCTCATGGCTGTATAACTTTTATTTTGCTTAATTGCATTTTAAATTCAATTAAATCTTGTGGTTCATACAAATATGTGTTGACATACAAACCTGTGAGCTCACCAGCGTTTCGCTGACCAATTTTAGCATGTATTACAGTTGACCAGCAGTAGGTTGGACTGCTTAATCAAGATTCATTAGCTCGAGTCAGCATGCAAACAATCAGAGATTTAGCTGCATTATTATATTTTATATAGATTAATTATGTACTTAAATCTCTCAACTTCAAACCGAGCTAATGTAAACTATATTTTGATGTAAACTTTGGTTTTATTAATATTAGTGTAAAACGACGCATATAGTGGTCGTTCATTATATCTTATGTGCTGTGTATATTGATTAGTCGCGCCCCGACCTGATTCGCTTCCGCAACCTGAATTTGGGGGTGCGACAGCAAACTTCGTGAAGTTTCGTAAAACTTAATATATGACAAAATCATTAAATCCCCTACTTGTTGCTGGACACACCCTTTCTTTCTCTTTATTTAAACGAGTTTCACCAATCTAAAAGTTACAAAAAAATATTTTTTAGAAATCTAAGACATAGAAGAATAACATATATTTTTCTCGGATTCTATCTCGACCATTTACCTAACACCAATGCACAAAAACTGATGGAATAACCTCTCTGTCGCAGCTCACTTAGCGACACTACATTTCTGTTGCAAATCACCTTAGCGACACAACATTTCTGTCGCAAATCACCTTAGCGACACAACCCTTTTGTGTCGCAGCCCACCTTAGCGACACAATCCTTCTGTCGCTACCCCCCTTTTGCGACACAATCCTTCCATCGCTAAACACAGTTTATTTAAATTTTGGCAGATTTTTGCATCTATTTCTCGAGGCTATATATCGAGCTACACACATCGAAAATACATGATATTTTTGCCTAAACCTCAATAATTTTGTTAGCTTTATAAGTAGTGTAATTACACCTCCTAAAAATATGTAGATATTTTTCAATGATTTATTGTGTACCACTTTGTCCGGATTCGTCATTTTTGGACGTCATGGGAATTGCCAATATATTTGACTAAGTAGACCTTGCTTAAAAATCATGAAAAAATTTGGTAAAATAGTTAAGACATAGTAGAACAACTGTGATTCTTTTAGGAATTTATCTCGGAGGTTTACTTAGCAAAGACGAGCCTTGAAACGACTTAAAAACCTCTCAACACAACCACGAAGATTTTTTTTTATATAGATTTGTTAAAAACAACACATCCGGGCTACCATAAAACGCGACGATGATATTCCCATACATAGAACACGTATGCTTTTATAAGTATACAAATAAACGAAATATAATAATATTATCTTTGAGAATTATTATTACAAAACGTCACCAACGGGCCTGATGTGACTCAAAAAGTCATGTTTTTAAGTACTTATTTTCGCACTTTTTGGACTATTCTCTGGTGAAAACATTTCAAAATAATTATTTATCATCAAAAATCACCAAGGTAGTCTAAATACGAGCGTTGCTACAAAAATCAGCTAAAAACATCCAATTTACACGCAAACCGAGGCAAAAACAATCACCTTAAATATTCCATTCTTGATTATCCTATCAAGATAGATCTTAATGCATATTTTATGATTCAATAGGAAAATCCAAGATTGGAGGTGAAAGAATCAAGAGAAACGGGTAAAGAACGAAGAAGATGTGCAGTCTGGAAGCCCGCCGATCGTCATCCGGAACACGCAAAAGTCAAACACTTCCAAATTTGAAAAACTTAGTGTTATTAGAAGCGTAATGGAGAAACGAAGCCAATGGCGCAAGAATCAAGCAAAACTGACTCCAAACGAAGAAGATACGGACGAACCAAGCAATCGAGAAGTCAGCGGAGGCCAAACCAAGCACCAACCCCCCCTGGACACCTAGGTACCGTATACGGTACCCTAGGTTACGTATACGGCCCTTAGGGTTCCGTATACGGGGTTGTTGGCCTTGATGGGTGCCGTTTGACCCCCCTTGGTTCGCTTGCCCCGTATGCTGCTTTGAAGCTTGTATTTGATGCTTCAAGACTTGTACCAAGGCTACCTCCCATCCTCTATAAATACCAAGCTTCATTCCACCATTTCACACACCTCTCATTTCACATTTCTCTTTCTCTCTCTAGAATTCTCTCTCTATCACTACTCTTAGGAGTTAGAGGAGAATTGTTCTTGTAGTTAGTTCTTCTCTCTAGTTTCTCTCTCTAGCACTACTCTTAGGAGTTAGAGGAGAACTAGAGAGAGATATAAGTTAGCGGTTAGAGCTAGAGGAAAGTTGTAATTGGGTAATCAAGCTGTAGCAAGGTTATTCAAGTCAGACTGTTGTAATCCTCAGTATTACTCTTCTAATCCGGTGATATTATCTTATTCTCTTACTGTTATAATGTCTGCTTTATATATTATTTCAGTACGATTTATGATTATTGCCATGCTGATTAGCTAGATTAATATGTGATTGTTAGAATGTAGATGTTAGGATTAGGGATGATGTTTAATTAATATATCTTATATATGATTGGTAGTTGTTATGTTGCATACATGTTTAGACTTATCCTGGATGTAGACTTAATTAATCACCCTTTCCGGTCTCTCACGTGACTGTTGCCTTAGGATAGGATCTGATCAACCCTAACTACGAATACACAGTTATCTCCTGTTTGTATGAAACTGTGGGATCACCGTAACACGGCTGAATACTTGGTATAGCGTTGGAAATACCGCTGGTAGAGTACAAATACGTGGAAGCCAAGGAAATGCCGATGGTCTATCTCACCGTGGATTACCTGGAAGCATGTAACACCCCCAAATTTACTGTTGTGCGGAAGCAAGCTTTGGGTGTTACTAATCAATAATCAAACACCAAAGTAAAGCAAACGACATCTATATGTAACGTCGTACAATAGTACAAAAGTATTACATTGTTGAATCATAATAACAAGCTTCGAGTTTGAAGATGATTTCCTAGAGATTCTAATACATAACTGATATACAAAAATTAATGCAAAAGAATCTCCACAAGTTTGTATGCATGCGACTCGAGCTATCAGTCCTGGGGTAATCCTACTCCGTTTGTGTACCTGAGATACAAAGCTAAAAAGGTCAACCAAAAAGGTTGGTGAATCTCACAGGTTTAGTAATAAGGTAATCATTTATGAACCACAAGTATGTACCAGCGTTGCTATCAAGCAAAGTAAGTAAATCAGTATGTACGCACAGTTGCCATGAGCTCATAAGTTGAAGCTTAACCGTGTAGTGTGAATATATCACGTACCCCCGTGAGTGCTATCTGCACACTCATATGTAACAAATACTAATATGCCCGTTTCTACGTGTAAATCAGTACGTGGTGGCTCTACCACCCCAGGCAGAGATTGTCAGTCCCAAATGGATCCATTTACTAGTAATCGCGCTTAAGTCCATAACTAACAACTTACGATAGGAGGATTTCAGTGGATAAAAGTAACTCATGCAAAGTTCGTGTAAAAGCAGTAGTAAAATCAGTACAGTACATTGCGTTCACATGTAAAACGGTAGCTAAGTATCTCCCCCAAAGTATAAAAACAGTAAAAGTGGGGTCGTAAGACTCACCTGAGTCAAGCAAGCAAGCGTTTAACTTAATAAACGTAAAGTCTGAAAGTAGTAGTAATCCGTAGGTTCCGCAAACCCGCAACCTTCTAATGCCCTAAGCATATAAGGTTGTATGTATAAGTGAATGTCTCAAAAGACCATTCATGCTAGTTGTCCACTCAACTAGTTATGTCCAAGTATTTGTTTGTACGTTTGTGATCATTTTGTAGATAAATGCGGTTCGTTGGTGACGGTGGTGTAATAATAATTCAAGTATCATTATTATATAATTCATTGTGCTTGTATATCTTGTAAGTGTAGTGTTTTTAATACTTAGTATGAAAAGTATTTAACTCTGTGTTTCATGCGACAATACATAACCCGATAATGATAATCATGGACACTGTTTATACGATAATAATATTCAAGGAGTACTATTCATGCGAGAATGGGAATTCACGGACTTTCTTTTAAGTATTAGTTTTTATACGACAATGGGAAATCATACACTGTTTATGCGAGAATAGTAATTCACGGGTTTTTGTTTATCCGTGAATGTTATTCACGGATTGCGATTTCATGCGATAATAAGGATTGACGGACCAATGATTTTCAAGAATACAAGTGTTATACTTTGTTCCCACTGTTCACTAAACTCGTTACCACTGTTTGTTATAAACTCGTTACCACTGTTAGTTAATAAACTCGTTACCACTGTTAGTTTATAACTCGTTACCACTGTTAGTTATAACTCGTTACCACTGTTAGTTATAACTCGTTACCACTGTTAGTTATAACTCGTTACCACTGTTAGTTATAACTCGTTACCACTGTTAGTTATAACTCGTTACCACTGTTAGTTTTAACTCGTTACAACTTTTAGTTATAACTCGTTAAGCCTTTCGATTTGGAGCATTTCTAGTCCGATTTATACCTAACCAAAAATCACACATGTCCTCATATATGTCTAGTTCTTTTCTGCACTTTATGGTATTTTTATATGTTAATTTACTATTTTAAACAAAAATGGTTTCAAGGTGTGGTCAGACTTGGTCCAAAACGGTTATATGTTCAAAGATCGAGTTATGCACGAAAATACGGACATTTCTGGAAATGGTCATGCAAGGACTTTTTAAAGTTGACTAAATATGTGAGGTTTTGGCACTGGTCTCATACGTTTTAGTGGTCTAGAACTCAAGATATGGTCTCGAGAATGGGATGAATGTTTCTGTCTGCCGGAATAGTAATGCGCACCTTAACGGAAATATTATTGTAAAATAGTAAACGAAATCGATATGTCATGAAATAGGTGTCGTTGGAAAGCTAACACCAAGAGCTACATTTTAGGCTTAAGAAGCGACCATTTTAGTTAAGAGATGAATTTTATAAAAATCGTGGAAGTGGACCATTTTTCTGGACAGAAGGTATAGCTACAGATTACAAGCTTTAAATCGCGTTTCGATTATTGTTTTGGACATGCAGAAGTTGAGTGAACACTAACACATGTCTATAATAATAAAGAAAATAGAACTATGAAAATAAAAGAGTTCTTACAAAGATCTAGATGAAGAGCGAAAGAGATGAGGTCGAAAGCTCTTTTTCTTGCGTTTTCTTGATTTCCGGCGTGGCAGTTCGTGATGGCACTATGGTGGTGATATGGTAGACTTGCGGTGGAGTGTAGGTGGTGTGGGGGTGGCTAGTGACAGCCTGAATTCGGTCAGAGAGAGGATGGGAGGGATTAGAGAGAAAAAGTGAAAGTGAGGTGGTGGAAGAGTGTAAAAGGGTTTAGGTGAAAATGAGGGGGAATGGGTGAGAGTCAAACAAGCAAAGGAAATGGCATGGGGTTGATTTGCTGCAGATTTACAGTGGGTCCCACCCTTATGTGGGTGTTTAAATCATTTTCCCAGTTTACATTACGTGCGGTGCTCGTTTACCCATTCGTTTCGATATTTAATTAACCGTATAACGTTTCATATAATACCTTATGTTAACGATTTAAAACACGATATTTTTACTTGGAGTATTTTGTTAAAATACTTAATAATGTGTTATAAGATATAACTTGACTTTATTTCATCCGTCGGGTGCGTCTCGCGCATTTTCGTCGCATACTTAGTGTTTTATACTATATTTAGTACGTGTAATATATTCTCACAATATATTAAGGTAAACAATGTTTGTTTAGATAATTCCACATTATTTTAATAGTTTGTTAGGAGAATTAAAGTCCTAAATTAGCGGGTGTTACATTCTCCCCTTGTTAGGAGAATTTCATCCCGAAATTAGCTCGAAGTCGCGGTGTGAGTAGAGTCAGTGAATAGGTGTGTATGTTTCAGTCGCATTTGGTCTTCCCGTTCCCAAGTGAATTCAGGACCACGCCTCGAATTCCATCTAACCTTAACAATGGGAATACGACTCTGTTTTAAGCGTTTAACCTCACGGTCCATAATTTCCACGGGTTCCTCGATAAAGTGTAGTTTGTCGTCAATGTGTATCTCATCAAGAGGTATAATCAGTGTCTCATCAGACAGACATTTCTTTAAGTTAGAAATGTGAAAGGTAGGGTGCACGCTACTGAGTTCAGGAGGTAGCTGCAGCCTGTACGCCACTGGACCAATCCTTTCAAGGATTTCGAACGGTCCAATGTACCTGGGATTTAGTTTCCCACGTTTGCCAAAACGAATAACGCCCTTCCAAGGCGAGACTTTTAGAAGTACTCGATCTCCAACCTGGAATTCGAGGTGTTTGCGTCTCACATCATCATAGCTTTTCTGATGATCACGCGCAGCTTTCAGGCGGTTTTGTATACCGAAGATCTTTTCAGTTGTTTCATGTATGATTTCCGGACCGGTGAGTTGTGTATCCCCCACCTCAGTCCAACAGATAGGCGACCGACACTTACGATCGTACAGTGCCTCGAAGGGTGCAGCTTTGATGCTGGTGTGATAACTGTTGTTGTATGAAAACTCACACAAAGGCAAGTGATTTTTCCAGTTTTTACCGAAGTCAACTACGCAGGCTCGTAGCATGTCTTCCAGTGTTTGTATGGTTCGTTCACTCTGACCGTCAGTTTGTGGATGATAAGCAGTACTCATGTCCAAACGAGTACCGAGTGATTTTTGTAGTGATTGCCAGAAGCGAGAAGTAAATCGAGCATCTCGGTCAGAGATAATCGAGATGGGCACGCCGTGTCTTGACACGATCTCTTTCAGGTAGATCCGTGTCAAACGTTCCATCTTGTCAATTTCCTTGATGGTTAGGAAATGAGCAGATTTAGTGAGTCGGTATACAATCACCCAAATGGTATCGCAACCACTAGGTGTTTTTGAAAGTTTAGTAATGAAATCCATAGTAATCTGCTCCCATTTCCATTCAGGGATTTCCGGATGGTGTAGCAAACCGGAAGGTTTCTGGTGTTCGGCTTTAACCTTAGAACAAGTAAGACACTTGCCAACGTAGGTAGCAATGTCAGCTTTCATGTTGGGCCACCAGTACAACTCCTTGATGCCATGGTACATTTTGTCGGCACCAGGGTGTATAGAGTACTTAGACTTGTGTGCCTCATTCATCACCAAGTCTCGTAAGTTCCCGTAGTTGGGTAACCAGAGTCGATCAGAGAAGTACTTGGCCCCGTTTGGTTTGGTTTCTAGTTATTTGTCCATGCCTCGCAAGGCCTCGTGTTTCACATTTTCAGCTTTGAGTGCTTCGAGTTGAGCGGTAAGAATTTGGGTTATCAGGTCGTTGTGTATGGTCATACTAAGTGCTCGGACTCGAAGGGGTTTCACTCTTTCCTTACGACTTAAGGCATCAGCAACAACATTTGCTTTACCTGGATGGTAGTGAATTTCACAGTCGTAATCAGTAAGTAGTTCGACCCAACAGCGTTGTCTCATGTTTAGGTCTTTTTGGTGGAAGATGTGTTGGAGACTTTTGTGGTCGGTGAAAATTGTACACTTGGTACCATACAAGTAGTGTCTCCAGATTTTAAGAGCGAATACAACTGCTCCCAACTCTAGGTCATGAGTGGTGTAATTCTTTTCGTGGACTTTGAGTTGTTGAGAGGCGTAAGCAATGACTTTGTCTCGCTGCATCAGCACGCAACCGAGACCTTGGTGTGAAGCGTCACAGTACACCACGAAGTCATCGTTGCCTTTGGGTAAGGATAGGATAGGGGCACTGCAGAGTTTTTGTTTGAGTAGTTGGAAAGCTGACTCTTGTTTATCAGTCCAATCGAACTTCCTTTCTTTTTGGGTCAGTGCAGTGAGAGATTGAGCTATTTTTGAAAAATTCTCAATGAATCGCCTGTAGTATCCGGCGAGCCCTAAGAATTGTCGTACCTCGGTGGGTGTAGTAGGTGCTTGCCAGCACTTGATGGCTTCAATTTTTGAAGGATCAACATGAATTCCTTGACTGTCAATCACGTGCCCAAGGAATTGTACAGTTTGCATCCAGAACTCACACTTGGAGAATTTGGCATATAACTCCTCGTGCTTGAGTAGTTCTAGAATGGTTTTCAGGTGTTGCGCATGTTCTTGTTCATTGCGCGAGTAAATCAGAATGTCATCAATGAAAATGATGACAAACTTGTCAAGGTAAGGCTTACACACCCGATTCATAAGGTCCATGAAGACTGCTGGTGCGTTGGTCAAGCCGAATGGCATCACTTGGAATTCGTAATGCCCGTAGCGAGTTCGGAAAGCTGTTTTAGGAATGTCGGTGTCACGAACTCGTAGTTGGTGATAACCTGACCTTAGATCGATCTTTGAATAAAAACTCGACCCTTGAAGTTGGTCAAACAGGTCATCAATACGAGGTAGTGGGTAACGGTTCTTGACGGTTAATTTGTTGAGTTCACGGTAGTCAATGCACATGCGGAAAGAACCGTCTTTCTTTTTCACAAACAAGACCGGGGCTCCCCAAGGCGAGGAACTCGGTCGAATAAAGCCTTTATCCAGAAGTTCTTGCAGTTGCGTAGACAACTCCTGAAGTTCAGAGGGGGCTAAACGGTACGGTGCTCGTGCCACGGGTGCTGCGCCGGGCACAAGGTCAATAGAAAATTCGACTTGTCTAGTTGGCGGTAGGCCAGGCAAGTCTTCAGGAAAGACTTCTGGGAAGTCTCGAACAATAGGCACATCCTCAAGTCGCTTCTCTTCCGACTGTTTCTCTATAACATGCGCGAGGATTGCCTGGTACCCTTTTCTCAAGTATTTCCGGGTTTTCATGCAAGAAATAATGTTAAGTCTCGTCCCACCGGTCTCCCCTTGTACGATTAAAGTTCCACCGGTGACGAGAGGAATACGGATGATTTTCTCGTAACAAATAATCTCGGCGCGGTGTTTGGATAACCAGTCCATACCAACGATTATGTCAAAGCTGCCGATCTCGACAGGTATAAGATCAATAGGGAATAGCTCATCAGCTAAGTTCAACGTGCAGTTAGGTATCATACTATTGGCCTCAATGAGTTTGCCATTTGCCAATTCTACTGTGTACTTAGAATCTAAGGCAACAGTTGTAGTGTTAAGTAGTGGACAAAACTCATCGGATATGAAGCTCCTATCAGCACCAGTATCATATAACACAGAAGCAGTCAAATTGTTGAGAAGGAACGTACCTGTGACCACATTCGGGTCCTGGCGGGCATCCCCAGCGTTGAGTACAAAAGCTCTGCCCCGAGCATTGTTGTTGTTGTTCCCCTTTTTGTTCTTCAATTTGGGGCAGTCACTTTTGAAATGTCCAGCAACTCCACATTCATAACAGGTTCTGGGAGTGTTGGGTTTGGAGTTGGTATTAGCAGTGTTGGTCCTACAGTCTTTAGCAAAGTGCCCGAATTGCTTGCACTTGCTACATGGGCAAGGACCCTGATGGTGTCGTTGGCATTTAGAGCAGTAGGGCTTGGTTCCCTTGTACGTTCCCTTATCATCGGAACCGGAGGTGTAGGCTTTAATGGTTTCGGGTTTCTTGTTTTGGTGGTTGTTGTGGTTGTCGGACCATTTTCTTTTGTTGTTGTTGGAGGGTAGAGTGGGTGGTTCAGGATCCTCGTTCATGGCCATGAGTTCATGAGCCAATCGGATAGCACCATCAATGGTGGTTTGATTTGAGGAGGCGACGTTCCCCCGGACGGGTTCCGGAAGACCGCGGATGTATTTTCTGATCTTGTCAGACTCGGTGCTTACCATTGCTGGGCGGAGGATGGCAAACTGGTTAAACCTCGAGGTGTATCTATCAATGTCAGTCCCCTGCACCTTTATGTTCCAAAATTCTTCCTCCAGCTTCTGGAGTTGTTCAATAGGGCAGTACCTGGCAGTGAGCATCTTTTTCAGATCCTCCCAAGAGAGGAGGTAGGCGTTGTCAATACCCACTGATTGGGCATATGAGTTCCACCAGGAGAGGGCACCACCTTCGAGGGTGCAAGTAGAGAATTTAACCTTATCTTCCTCTGCACATCTGTTGATGAGAAAGACAGATTCCATCTTCTCACACCACCTTATCAGCCCGATGGCACCTTCCGTGCCATTGAAGATGTGAGGTTTGCAGTTTTGAAAATCCTTGTAGGAACAAGGTTTGGGTTGAGATCGGTTGGCAGTCGAGTCTTCACTTCCTGACGTCGGTGCTCGTGTAGCCAAGGCTTGGGCCACACTGCGGGCAATCAGATCCGCTATTTCGGTTTCACTGAGGGTGACCTGGTGTCGGGGAGGCATGATGCTGAACAAGAAGAACAAGAAAAGAGAAATAAGAGGTTTGTACGAATTTATGATATATCTCATGTGTATATAATGGAATATGCAATAATAGAGTGATGTGATAACCATATTTCATTAGATAACTAGATTAGATACAAGGCGTGGGTTCTAGAAGGTTACATAATATAAGGAGTACAAAAGATGCCGGGAATTGTTACATCCGGTCGAATTATAAAAGTTACACCTAGGAAATTACTAGATTTTCAGAGTAAAAACTACACTAGTCTTCACGTACATTAATTTGTTCCATCAGTGCAACAAGGCGATCCACTGTATTTGCAAGTCTGCTGGTCTGTCTGGCGTTGTCTTCAGCCAAAACCAGTCGTTGTACCAGCATCCTTGAGTATTCTTCGGCCTCTTGCAGGCGTTGCTCGCATTGTTCCAACCTGAGTCGTATAAGCTCGACTTCTACTCCTGATTCCACTACCCGGTCGTGGAGTATGTTCATGTTGCTAACGGTGTTTTCGTGATCTTCGGAGACTTGGTTGATGCGCTCCAGCGCTGTGAGTCTCCAGTTTTCGTTGGTCTCTTGCAATGCGACATCCATGGTGCGAAGTCGTTGCTCGTGACGGTCCAACCTCGTGGCCAAGTCCGGCAGAGTGAAGTGAGTGGGATACGGGCCAACTCGAGGCAACCTGGTGTTCCTCCTAGCTACCCGCGGGTTCTGTGACCCGGATTGAGAGTGTGATGGATTGGGTGGTGTGTTTGCCATTCTGAGACAAAACGTTTAGAAATAATAAGGCCTAAATTCATATAATACGCATATAATATAGCCAATAGAGTCAGGCACAAACATATTGGAGTCCTAGTTTCTCTTGAGGTCAGAGTCAACTAGTGTACCCTGTTCAGTCATAACCCTTTTCAGATTTCACATCATATTAATTTAATTGTACATAGTTGATCAGCCTATGTTAAATTAAACTAGTATCATGTAATCACTGAATCAGTCATACCTAATAAGGGATACTGCCTAACGGTCATAGTCTAGGCCCACTAAATGCAACCTAGTTCGCTATAACCTTAGGCTCTGATACCAATCTGTAACACCCCCAAATTTACTGTTGCGCGGAAGCAAGCTTTGGGTGTTACTAATCAATAATCAAGCACCAAAGTAAAGCAAACAACATCTATATGCAACGTCGTACAATAGTACAAAAGTATTACATTGTTGAATCATAATAACAAGCTTCGAGTTCGAAGATGATTTCCTAGAGATTCTAATACATAACTGATATACAAAAAGTAATGCAAAAGAATCTCCACAAGTTTGTATGCATGCGACTCGAGCTATCAGTCCTGGGGTAATCCTACTCCGTTTGTGTACCTGAGATACAAAGCTAAAAAGGTCAACCAAAAAGGTTGGTGAATCTCACAGGTTAAGTAATAAGGTAATCATTTATAAACCACAAGTATGTACCAGCGTTGCTATCAAGCAAAGTAAGTAAATCAGTATGTATGCACAGTTGCCATGAGCTCATAAGTTGAAGCTTAACCGTGTAGTGTGAATATATCATGTACCCCCGTGAGTGCTATCCGCACACTCATATGTAACAAATACTAATATGCCCGTTTCTACGTGTAAATCAGTACGTGGTGGCACTACCACCCCAGGCAGGGATTGTCAGTCCCAAATGGATCCATTTACTAGTAATCGCGCTTAAGTCCATAACTAACAACTTACGATAGGAGGATTTCAGTGGATAAAAGTAACTCATGCAAAGTTCGTGTAAAAGCAGTAGTAAAATCAGTACAGTACATTGCGTTCACATGTAAAACGGTAGCTAAGTATCTCCCCCAAAGTATAAAAACAGTAAAAGTGGGGCCGTAAGACTCACCTGAGTCAAGCAAGCAAGCGTTTAACTTAATAAACGTAAAGTCTGAAAGTAGTAGTAATCCGTAGGTTCCGCGAACCCGCAACCTTCTAATGCCCTAAGCATATAAGGTTGTATGTATAAGTGAATGTCTCAAAAGACCATTCATGCTAGTTGTCCACTCAACTAGTTATGTCCAAGTATTTGTTTGTACGTTTGTGATCATTTTGTAGATAAATGCGGTTCGTTGGTGACGGTGGTGTAATAATAATTCAAGTATCATTATTATATAATTCATTGTGCTTGTATATCTTGTAAGTGTAGTGTTTTTAATACTTAGTATGAAAAGTATTTAACTATGTGTTTCATGCGACAATACATAACCCGATAATGATAATCATGGACACTGTTTATACGATAATAATATTCAAGGAGTACTATTCATGCGAGAATGGGAATTCACGGACTTTCTTTTAAGTATTAGTTTTTATGCGACAATGGGAAATCATACACTGTTTATGCGAGAATAGTAATTCACGGGTTTTTGTTTATCCGTGAATGTTATTCACGGATTGCGATTTCATGCGATAATAAGGATTGACGGACCAATGATTTTCAAAAATACAAGTGTTATACTTTGTTCCCACTGTTCACTAAACTCGTTACCACTGTTTGTTATAAACTCGTTACCACTGTTAGTTAATAAACTCGTTACCACTGTTAGTTTATAACTCGTTACCACTGTTAGTTATAACTCGTTACCACTGTTAGTTATAACTCGTTACCACTGTTAGTTATAACTCGTTACCACTGTTAGTTATAACTCATTACCACTGTTAGTTATAACTCGTTACCACTGTTAGTTTTAACTCGTTACAACTGTTAGTTATAACTCGTTAAGCCTTTCGATTTGGAGCATTTCTAATCCGATTTATACCTAACCAAAAATCACACATGTCCTCATATATGTCTAGTTCATTTCTGCACTTTATGGTATTTTTATATGTTAATTTAATATTTTAAACAAAAATGGTTTCAAGGTGTGGTCAGACTTGGTCCAAAACGGTTATATGTTCAAAGATCGAGTTATGCACGAAAATACGGACATTTATGGAAATGGTCATGCAAGGACTTTTTAAAGTTGACTAAATATGTGAGGTTTTGGCACTGGTCTCATACGTTTTAGTGGTCTAGAACTCAAGATATGGTCTCGAGAATGGGATGAATGTTTCTGTCCGCCGGAACAGTAATGCGCACCTTAATGGAAATATTATTTTAAAATAGTAAACGAAATCGATATGTCATGAAATAGGTGTCGTTGGAAAGCTAACACCACAAGCTACATTTTAGGCTTAAGAAGCGACCATTTTAGTTAAGAGATGAATTTTATAAAAATCGTGGAATTGGACCATTTTTCTGGACAGAAGGTATAGCTACAGATTACAAGCTTTAAATCGCGTTTCGGTTAATGTTTTGGACATGCAGAAGTTGAGTGAACACTAACACATGTCTATAATCATAAAGAAAATAGAACTATGAAAATAAAAGAGTTCTTACAAAGATCTAGATGAAGAGCGAAAGAGATGAGGTCGAAAGCTCTTTTTCTTGCGTTTTCTTGATTTCCGGCGTGGCAGTTCGTGATGGCACTATGGTGGTGATATGGTAGACTTGCAGTGGAGTGTAGGTGGTGTGGGGGTGGCTAGTGACAGCCTGAATTCGGTCAGAGAGAGGATGGGAGGGATTAGAGAGAGAAAGTGAAAGTGAGGTGGTGGAAGAGTGTAAAAGGGTTTAGGTGAAAATGAGGGGGAATGGGTGAGAGTCAAACAAGCAAAGGAAATGGCATGGGGTTGATTTGCTGCAGATTTACAGTGGGTCCCACCCTTATGTGGGTGTTTAAATCATTTTCCCAGTTTACATTACGTGCGGTACTCGTTTACCCATTCGTTTCGATATTTAACTAACTGTATAACGTTTCATATAATACTTTTTGTTAACGATTTAAAACACGATATTTTTACTTGGAGTATTTTGTTAAAATACTTAATAATGTGTTATAAGATATAATTTGACTTTATTTCATCCGTCGGGTGCGTCTCGCGCATTTTCATCGCATACTGAGTGTTTTATACGATATTTAGTACGTGTAATATATTCTCACAATATATTAAGGTAAACAATGTTTGTTTAGATAATTCCACATTATTTTAATAGTTTGTCACCAACGTCCATATTTTCGTTGTCGGATATCCATCCGGTTCATAATCGTACGATTTAAACAAATCGTGTAAACGTGTATGTAATTACACAGACGATCATGTATATTTAGATTAACATAAACTAAATACACGTAATTACAAGTAGTTTAGGCACTAATTAAAGTCCTAAATTAGCGGGTGTTACAAAGCAACCCTTCCAGACACGGGTCTAGGTCTTGTTAAGCCTTGAAAATGCTATAGTACACCGTTAAACTACCTCTGGTTATAAAGTTGTGTAAAGATACATTAGGTCTTTAAAACACCGTAGATATACCTAGGGTTAGAGTACTGTGGAAAATAAGGACACTATACACATAACTAGGGATGAATGACCGATGGCAAAGGAGGGTCTAAACCATGACGGAAGTATTAGAACTAAAATAGATAAAACATGAGTTAGGAAATGAAAGCAAGGATGCCGGCTGTGTTCCCAGATGCTTAAAACCCCTAATCTCTACTCAACCGATAGTTTAACTTATTCAGCATACAACCAGTATTACTCTATTAAAATTGGATAGACATAGGTGTTAAGAAAATTCAGAGTTGTGGACTGTCGCCTTATTCCTTAACTCCATTTAGAGAGTCGCTTGGTCTCCGAAAGAGACGGTGAGGTGGGTCTAAAGACAGTCCCATCTGATCAGAATCAGGATAGCCTAGGATTCAGTGACATATGCTTTAGGGTTACACCTAAACGTAGGGTCCTAGTGTTTACACCGACCGTTTAGAAGATTCTTAGCTAGAGTAATCACCTATCATCAATATAATATCATCCCGAAACCCTAATCGTTGAAGTTTCAGCAATCACTCTCTACCTGCTGCTTATATTCTCGTTTACTTTCCTGCATTTTAATTCCTGTCGTTAGATTAGATTAGATAAAACCAAACACATACCTACCTTGTTTCTAAACCCATCCTATTGTCAAGTTATCTTTGGTAGGTTCCAATTCAATTCAGTTCGTTCCGATTCTGGACGACACTCGAGTTATACTTGCCACCTTACCCACAAGGTAGGTAGCTAGCATAGTTTGAGCCCAGCAAAATATAAATTTTAAAACTTACTCCGACGTGCTGCCATACGGTCACGTTGACGACGCGTGACGATTGGTGGCGCGTCAAGTTTTTGGCGCCATTGCCGGGGATCGGTTTCATCACAAATAGAATTCTGCCTTACATAATTAACTTTAGGAGATCCTTCCTTAAGATTATCATTACTTAGGAAGTTAATTGCTTATTAGATTAGATAACTTAGTTCTTAAAACCCTAGAAAATACAAAAAAAATAGAAAATGGAAAACCCTAATTCTCCTTCAAACCCCATCTCTCCTCTCAATCAAATGATGATGGATGAGATGATGGTTTTGGTAGATACGGAATTCTTTGACTGTCCAGAGTATGAGTCAAACTCCTCTGACGTTAAAGAGGTCTGTGTTAACCATGAAGTTGAGAACCCAAAAATATCGAGCTTAGACTAAGGTTTTGATGAATCTCAGCAGAATATTCCAGCTTCTGTTACTATTACTTTAAGTGGTCAACCCACACTTGACCCTGAGATTTTGTCAATCTTGTCTAGGTATCTGCACTATATTAGACCTGCTACTTTACCTGATGATGAACCATTTGGAATCAAAGTGTTCTTTTATCCACCCATGCCTTGGATGGATTTGAATGAACGTCTTCATTGTTTAGATGAATACTTTGAGAACGATCTCCCAGATATTTTGCGAGCCCACCCCACTACTCTTTATTCAAGTGTAGTTGAGGAAGAGCGTCTCCAATATCAGGTTGAGAGTGCACTTAGGATAGAAATACCAACCCGATTAAACACTGAATCTAAGAATCATCTACTCAAATCAAAAACCGACCTTCACTTAGGAAATTCTCTAAAGCCCAACAGGAGAATAAATATTTATGCCAACTTTATGAAATACCTTAAGATATCTGATTTTCCATTTACATGTGAGCAGAGAAAGACCTTTGTTGAAATTGATAGGATAATTAGACTTCTCTGTGCTAACCACAGTCGAAAAGATGAGCTATTGTTAAAATCAGAGTTAGATCTCTTAATGGATTTACTTGCAAGCATCGATTATTCCTCTATTGCACAACCTAGGATAAAACCTTATGTTGTGGCCCTGATTGACAAGCTTGAATTTTGGATAGAAAGAAGCCCTATCAAGTCTGTCTTGGTTCTTAGTGATATTCCATTCTTTGTTGATCCTGCTACTTATTTAACTAACGAGCTTAGAGCTATTTTTCCCGAATCAACTAAGGAAGCCATGGACGCTACTTTCTTTGCAAAAATGAAACAGATCCATATCCAGCTGATCCAGTTATTCCAAAAAACCAAATTTCCGTTTACTAACGAATAGAAGATTTATATCAAAGAGCTTTCGCAAGCAGTTCACACTACTTACGGAGATCCTGATTCTTCTGAGGAAACTAAATTTGTGGATTTACTTTCAAAACTGCTCTATGATCTTTCTTATCTAGATACAGGATTTAGGGATGGCATTTCAAACCAGAAAAAGGTGAAACGGGAATTTAATCGTTTTGTCAATGCATTGTTACAACTCAGTCAGGAAGAGCGAGAATTTTTAACAGAATTTGAACGGTATTACATAAACCCTGCTGATTTAGTTTACTATGTCATCCGAGCTCTCCGAGGTACGTTTATTTCTCGCTATACCTTGTCTCTATCCAAAGCATCAACCGTACCCAAAAGTGTCGTCTTAGACACTATCCGGTAAAACAATAAGTCTGGTATGGATGAGCTTTCGTCTTTAACAAAACGCTCTTGGGAGGCACCCCAAGCTTATCTAGGTTAACTAATATTAGTTAGTGTTAATTTTAGTTTAAATTAATTTATCATTTTTAAAGCAAGAAAACGTTCTTTAAACTTTAAACTCGCGCGATTCGCGTAAGTTCAAACTTTTCAGAAAAATTTAACGAAGTTTTAAATTTTAAAATTTTGGTAAATCGATTATGAATTGTTTTAAAAGTTTAAAGTACACAAAAATATTGTTTCATTTTAAAATAAACTCGCTTTGTTTAAACGCAAAGAACTTTTCGCGCGCAATTTAAATCACAATTTTAATTCGCGAAAATTTATTATAAGTTTCGTATTTACTTTTGGTTACTTTATTAAAAATCTTAAAACCTTTAGAAAACCAATCGTACGTATCGTATCTTTCGCGTTTTAAATCGAAACGTATTTAAACCAAGAAGAGGGGACTCACTACCAAACAAAAAGTCAAATTTGGTCAATTTTCTCTCCCCCTTCTTCCCCAAACCATTGGCCTCTCCCCATCACCATACTAAAACCTTCATTTTTCCACCATTTTTGATTATTCAAAGCTTCAAGTTCTTCATTTTATCATCTCTCTTGCATACATAACATCATTTCATCACTTGCAAGGTAATTACTAACTCAAATCTTTAAATCTCATTAACTTTTACAAAGTTAGGGTTTCAACTCTTGATCTATGAATTACATGGTGAGAGCTTGTGTTTTATGGTTCAAAAGTGTTCTTGCATAGTTGCTTAACATGATTCCATGCTTGATTGAGTAGATTACTTGATAATTTGTGACTTTGATCTTCAAGTGTTGACTTTATTTTGACTTTAGTAGTCAAACTTTCTTGATTTGTTGATTTTTGATAACTAGTAGTTTGTTTTGACTTGTTTTGATTAATTCATGCTTAGTATGACTCGATAAATATGATTACATGATTTCTAGTTCATTGTGAATGATCCTTAGGATTATTGAAAGTTAAAGTAGGCATGTTGTGATTAAAATTTACCAAGTATCATACTTTATTTTAAAAACTTAAATTTTTAAATGATGCTTGTGTTAATTAAATCATGACAAGTTTCTTAGATTTTCAATAAATCCTTAGTTAGCTTTTGGTCCTTGAATATTTTAAGTATTCACCACCTTAATTAATAAAGTGTTGAATAATTTTAATATGACCATCACACATAAGTTACCATCATTCATTAAAATCTTCAAAATCTTGCAAAATTGTTAAGTTAACATGTGCCTTTAACTGTATGGTATTTGCATTTATGCTCTTTTATTAGCTTACTTGATATATTTGAGGTAATTATATGGTTTTTACAAACCTCATGCTCACTTAGATTAAGTTGCCATGAATGAAAGTAAGAATAGTTACTAGTTGTTTAAAATGACGAGTTCACTTAGATTAAATGCTAGTATTTTTATTACTTTAATACCCTTGGAATAGGTTAAAACACTAATGGTTGTGAAAGATTGTGGATTAAGGATTGGTTAGGCCTAGGTTTAGTTTAAAATAAATTACAGATTTATTCATATTTCAAAGCCTACATTTCCAATTTTTGTTTAAAATTTGGAAATGTACTTAGCAATTTGTTATGACTTATGCATCTCATTTTCTTGTCAACAGATGGATCTATCAAACCCTTCGTTGAGGAAGCTTGCTTCATCCCCCGAGAACATGGACGAAATTGAGAAATGGATGGGACGATACTTAGGGTCAAATAGAGTTATCATTTGGCCGGATATGAGACGCTTAGGTATTAGGGATAAGTTGGAAGATTTGATTAAGTATGATACAGATGGCGAGGAACATGCTGCATTTTTCCATCTTTTCTCCATTGATGAGGCTATATACCGTGAGGTCGTCACTGAGTTTATGATTACATACGAGTTCCAAGAGAGGTTGGAGATCACTGATAAGAAGATCGCTTTATCGTGGTAAGAAGTATCGTATGACAGTGGGAGATTTCGGGGTATACCTTGGCCTTTACACACGATTACAGGCCAGTTCTGATTGGTTCACTAGCAGTTTCCAGTCTATCTCCAGTCTACCGTCACGAGATCATAAGGAGATATGGAGGGATTTGACAGGGACAAATTTCAGGAGTGGAGTGAAAGCTTCACTCATGACCCGACCAGCTCATCATACTCTTCACAAGCTCCTGTGCTATACTATCTTTGGGAAGAGAGATGTAGGACCTGCTACATCAGAAGAGCTAAAATTCATGGATGCGATCATAAGGAAGCAAAACCTGAATGTAGCATACATCATCGCGGATAGATTGTGGAAGGAGAAGAGAGAGGATAGACGCCACGTATTCATGGGAGCCATTATCACCAGATTGTTAGTTGGCATGGGAATTCTCACTGACCGTCACCGCGAGGATTACACCCATCACGCTAGTTCGCAGCCGTTCGATCTCGAGTACTGCAAACTGATCAGGATGATTGATGAGGGGCCTGACAGACAGTGCTTGTGGTATCAGACTCGGCAGCCCATTCCTGGATGCTTCATGACCAGGAGGCGCAAGACTACAGAGGATAGAGATGTTGGTCCCCATCCATAGATGCCAGTAGCAGCAGAGATACCTGAGCCAGCACGAGGAGCAGAGATACCATCACAGCCCACTCATGTTGTTGTTCATCATTCAGATCCGGTCACTCCTCTTACTCAGTATTATCTATTACATGCTTTACAGGTTCTCCGTGATCAGCAGGTTCTGATAGCTAGGAGACATGGTACCGCTGAGCCTGATCACTTCCTATACAGATGTGGACCACCACCACCACCACCAACTACCCATACCACCCGCTCACCCATATACCACCACTCGCCCATACACTACCTTTCCTCCATCACACCCATATACTTCCATTCCTCCATCACACCCACATACCTCCACTCAGTCACCACCTCCACATAGACGCCCTCGTACACCTACCACATACTCTGCACCATTACCCACTCATAGATCCACATCTGGTACAACTAGAGTTTACTCAGTTCACACCTAGTCACCAGCCCGTCAGCAGGCATCATTTCCTCATCCTACTGTACCCCCTCCGACTCATGACCAGCAGACAGAGGCTAGCACATCATATAGACCAGATTTGCTCTACATTGGTACCGATGCATTATTCACTGGGAGCATCGGCCCTTACTTGGATTTGGGCCCCATCTTTTCAAGACAGGTTCCTACTGAGACCACTCTCAGGCAGCTTTACTTAGATATGTTACAGATGGCAGGTGTTACCACAGAGGACATGCTCGCACTTGGTTATGATGATGTGATGTCACTTCCAGCGATGACTCTCAGACAGATATTGATTCAGAGAGGACTACTCTAGATGAGCAGAGAGTATCCAGCGGACAGCAGTCAGTCGCATGACCTCCAGCCCCACCTGATGACATACCTGCAGAGTATCCTCCATTCTAGTCTATTTATCTTATGATTTATGTTTCATATCACTGACTTTTGTATTGCAGTAACCTCTATCTTGCACTTGGTTAAACTTTTTGGGATATTTCTCGACCTATATGGTTGAAACTTTATTATTATATTTCGTTTATTGTAGTTACTTATTATGTTTGTTTCTTTATTTAGAATAAGTGATTGAATGTGTAATGATGAATGAGCAAGAAACCACATGAGATGACGAGCTTTCAAGAAAAGGAACCGTGGAGTCAAAGGTAGACAACCAAGGAATTCACAACTGCGGACCGCGGAACTTACACACATCTCGGGAGAGGAGCTTTGGTCTACCTTCTTCGGAAACTCGCAAGTGCTATTACTCCACAAACTCTTCAAAGATCTAAATGTGGGATTTTGACCCACACTACATGACATCTTAGCAAAAATCGTCTCCAAATCTTAAAATCACAAAAGTGTGAAATTCATTTCCACTTACATTATGGATCGAATCTTAGCTAAGCATGAATGGGAAACACTGTGCACCAGAAAAGGACATGCGGAGCTGAATCACTCTTAATGAAGATCTTCGGATTCTCAGCTTTTGCCTCTAAACGTTAAAATCGTCATCTGGGGAGTTTCTTACCTTTCACTTCGTTTTCATAAATTGATTCATTCTGTTAGCTTAAGAATGCAAAGTAATCTATACTCTATTCTAAACTTATCACTAAGTATGGGATTCTAGCCCAAACAAAACACTTGATAAACATTTTCTATATGTTCAAACTCTAAGTGTGGGATTGTACTTGCAATACAATCTCAACTAAAGAGAACATTAGGGACAATGTTCCTCTAAGTGTGGGATAGTAGGTATAGAATACCTTGAATTAGATATTTACTAATTTTAATGTTCGAATAGCTTCACTTAGAAAATGTTCCTCAAAATTTTCAAAACTTTTTAAACAAAAATAATAAAGTATGAGCAAAATCATCCGATTAGCTCTGCTATTTTTGAGTTAGGATACCTTTCAAAAAGGAACCATTTCTAATATGAGTTAGTTATTCAGGAATATTAGGGAAATTAAGGTAGAAATTTCTTAAATAAGTATTAACAATCTAAGGAGCATGGCTAGGTACATACAAACCCTAATTTGCAGTGAGGTTTTGAGCCTTCAAAGCATTCATTGTAAATGCTACATTGTTCATTTCTTGTGTGTGCCGATGCTAGTATCTCTAAATTAGAACTTGTTCCTGACATACGCTTCGAGACCACATTGGAGAGTACCGTACGCGGTATAGGTGCAATTAGATGATCTCGGCATTCCTTAGGATTTAACCCATTCTTACATACCTTTTCAAGCCCAAAACCCTTCCGATACTCATTTTTAGTATCGATGATCCGCCTAGAAAACCCTGTTGAGCCTAAACCTTTCGTTTCTTCAAAACCCTACATCTTTAACCACTCTTCCCAAATTCCCAACAACTTATCTTGGAATTTCTAAGGTTATGAAAAACATCTTGAAGAATCTCCTTCTGAATTGATCTACTCCTCCATGTTCACCAAAATTAGAAAATCATGAGCGCGAAAAATTGGCACCAGAAGAAAAGACTCAAAGAAGTCCATGATAAGAAAGAAGTGATTTCCGAAAGAAAAGAAAAAATATCCTTGGAAGTTCTTTGGCAAAGAAGTTCTAAAAAAAAAAAAGCTAAGTGCTTCAAAGTATCAGTCTTTCAAAGAAAGATCCGATGAAATACGAGTAGCTATCTTCTCCATTCTACAATAAGTTTTTCATGATTCTTAGAATGCCTGAGATAAGCAACCCCCTTTTCAACCAAAAATCACCACTATCCATACCCCTTAACCCTCACAAACATTACAACCCACTTGAATGTCTTGGGATAATTAGCGCCGTCCTCTTCCTAAGTGGTGGAGATCCGATTCTCGACCAAGCTTATGATGATGAGTGCTGCATGACTGGCTATTTGAGCGATTTCGATTGTGCTAGATTGATAGAAAACCCGATACACTCTGAGTGAATTGAGTGACCACCTTTAGTGAGATCTCCTAGTTATGTATACTTCAAGATCACAAGATTTGGAAAATATGCCTGGGAAAGTCAATACTTATTTCTGAAAGGATCATCTTAGTTTTCCCTATGTTCTCTAAATAATTTTCCCATATGACAAAGTGGTAACTTTTTGGGAGTTCTCTAACTCACCTTAAAACTATAAAATGTTTTCACGAGACACAACTGAGTGTTGCTTGAGGACAAGCAATGCTTAAGTGTGGGATACTTGATGTGACTCAAAAAGTCATGTTTTTAAGTACTTATTTCCGCACTTTTTGGACTATTCTCTGGTGAAAACATTTCAAAACAATCATTTATCATCAAAAATCACCAAGGTAGTCTAAATACGAGCGTTGCTACAAAAATCAGCTAAAAACATCCAATTTACACGCAAACCGAGGCAAAAACAATCACCTTAAATATTCCATTCTTGATTATCCTATCAAGATAGATCTTAATGCATATTTTATGATTCAATAGGAAAATCCAAGATTGGAGGTGAAAGAATCAAGAGAAACGGGTAAAGAACGAAGAAGATGTGCAGTCTGGAAGCCCGCCGATCGTCATCCGAAATACGCAAAAGTCAAACACTTCCAAATTTGGAAAACTTAGTTTCATTAGAAGCGTAAGAGATAAACAAAGCCAACGGTGCAAGAATCAAGCAAAACGGACTCCAAACGAAGAAGATACGGACAAACCAAGCAACCGAGAAGTCAGCGGAGGCCAAACCAAGCACCACCCCCCCTGGACACCTAGGTACCGTATACGGTACCCTAGGTGTTGTATAAGGCCCTTAGGGTGCCGTATACGGGGTTGTTGGCCAAGATGGGTGTCGTTTGACCCCCCCCTGGTCCGCTTGCCCCGTATGCTGCTTTGATGCTTGTATTTGATGCTTCAAGACTTGTACCAAGGCTACCTCCCATCCTCTATAAATACCAAGCTTCATTCCACCATTTCACACACCTCTCATTTCACATTTCTCTTTCTCTCTCTAGAATTCTCTCTCTATCACTACTCTTAGGAGTTAGAGGAGAATTGTTCTTGTAGTTAGTTCTTCTCTCTAGTTTCTCTCTCTAGCACTACTCTTAGGAGTTAGAGGAGAACTAGAGAGAGATATAAGTTAGCGGTTAGAGCTAGAGGAAAGTTGTAATTGGGTAATCAAGCTGTAGCAAGGTTATTCAAGTCAGACTGTTGTAATCCTCAGTATTACTCTTCTAATCCGGTGATATTATCTTATTCTCTTACTGTTATAATGTATGCTTTATATATTATTTCAGTACGATTTATGATTATTGCCATGCTGATTAGCTAGATTAATATGTGATTGTTGGAATGTAGATGTTAGGATTAGGGATGATGTTTAATTAATATATCTTATATATGATTGGTAGTTGTTATGTTGCATACATGTTTAGACTTATCCTGGATGTAGACTTAATTAATCACCCTTTCCGGTCTCTCACGTGACTGTTGCCTTAGGATAGGATCTGATCAACCCTAACTGCGAATACACAGTTATCTCCTGTTTGTATGAAACTGTGGGATCACCGTAACACGGCTGAATACTTGGTATAGCGTTGGAAATACCGCTGGTAGAGTACAAATACGTGGAAGCCAAGGAAATGCCAATGGTCTATCTCACCGTGGATTACCTGGAAGCATGTAACACCCCCAAATTTACTGTTGTGCGGAAGCAAGCTTTGGGTGTTACTAATCAATAATCAAGCACCAAAGTAAAGCAAATGACATCTATATGTAACGTCGTACAATAGTACAAAAGTATTACATTGTTGAATCATAATAACAAGCTTCGAGTTCGAAGATGATTTCCTATAGATTCTAATACATAACTGATATACAAAAAGTAATGCAAAAGAATCTCCACAAGTTTGTATGCATGCGACTCGAGCTATCAGTCCTGGGGTAATCCTACTCCGTTTGTGTACCTGAGATACAAAGCTAAAAAGGTCAACCAAAAAGGTTGGTGAATCTCACAGGTTTAGTAATAAGGTAATCATTTATGAACCACAAGTATGTACCAGCGTTGCTATCAAGCAAAGTAAGTAAATCAGTATGTACGCACAGTTGCCATGAGCTCATAAGTTGAAGCTTAACCGTGTAGTGTGAATATATCACGTACCCCCGTGAGTGCTATCTGCACACTCATATGTAACAAATACTAATATGCCGGTTTCTACGTGTAAATCAGTACGTGGTGGCGCTACCACCCCAGACAGAGATTGTCAGTCCCAAATGGATCCATTTACTAGTAATCGCGCTTAAGTCCATAACTAACAACTTACGATAGGAGGATTTCAGTGGATAAAAGTAACTCATGCAAAGTTCGTGTAAAAGCAGTATTAAAATCAGTACAATACATTGCGTTCACATGTAAAACGGTAGCTAAGTATCTCCCCAAAAGTATAAAAACAGTAAAAGTGGGGTCGTAAGACTCACCTGAGTCAAGCAAGCAAGCGTTTAACTTAATAAACGTAAAGTCTGAAAGTAGTAGTAATCCGTAGGTTCCGCGAACCCGCAACCTTCTAATGCCCTAAGCATATAAGGTTGTATGTATAAGTGAATGTCTCAAAAGACCATTCATGCTAGTTGTCCACTCAACTAGTTATGTCCAAGTATTTGTTTGTACGTTTGTGATCATTTTGTAGATAAATGCGGTTCGTTGGTGACGGTGGTGTAATAATAATTCAAGTATCATTATTATATAATTCATTGTGCTTGTATATCTTGTAAGTGTAGTGTTTTTAATACTTAGTATGAAAAGTATTTAACTCTGTGTTTCATGCGACAATACATAACCCGATAATGATAATCATGGACACTGTTTATACGATAATAATATTCAAGGAGTACTATTCATGCGAGAATGGGAATTCACGGACTTTCTTTTAAGTATTAGTTTTTATGAGACAATGGGAAATCATACACTGTTTATGCGAGAATAGTAATTCACGGGTTTTTGTTTATCCGTGAATGTTATTCACGGATTGCGATTTCATGCGATAATAAGGATTGACGGACCAATGATTTTCAAGAATACAAGTGTTATACTTTGTTCCCACTATTCACTAAACTCGTTACCACTGTTTGTTATAAACTCGTTACCACTGTTAGTTAATAAACTCGTTACCACTGTTAGTTTATAACTCGTTACCACTGTTAGTTATAACTCGTTACCACTGTTAGTTATAACTCGTTACCACTGTTAGTTATAACTCGTTACCTCAGTATTACTCTTCTAATCCGGTGATATTATCTTATTCTCTTACTGTTATAATGTCTGCTTTATATATTATTTCAGTACGATTTATGATTATTGCCATGCTGATTAGCTAGATTAATATGTGATTGTTGGAATGTAGATGTTAGGATTAGGGATGATGTTTAATTAATATATCTTATATATGATTGGTAGTTGTTATGTTGCATACATGTTTAGACTTATCCTGGATGTAGACTTAATTAATCACCCTTTCCGGTCTCTCACGTGACTGTTGCCTTAGGATAGGATCTGATCAACCCTAACTGCGAATACACAGTTATCTCCTGTTTGTATGAAACTGTGGGATCACCGTAACACGGCTGAATACTTGGTATAGCGTTGGAAATACCGCTGGTAGAGTACAAATACGTGGAAGCCAAGGAAATGCCGATGGTCTATCTCACCGTGGATTACCTGGAAGCATGTAACACCCCCAAATTTACTGTTGTGCGGAAGCAAGCTTTGGGTGTTACTAATCAATAATCAAGCACCAAAGTAAAGCAAATGACATCTATATGTAACGTCGTACAATAGTACAAAAGTATTACATTGTTGAATCATAATAACAAGCTTCGAGTTCGAAGATGATTTCCTATAGATTCTAATACATAACTGATATACAAAAAGTAATGCAAAAGAATCTCCACAAGTTTGTATGCATGCGACTCGAGCTATCAGTCCTGGGGTAATCCTACTCCGTTTGTGTACCTGAGATACAAAGCTAAAAAGGTCAACCAAAAAGGTTGGTGAATCTCACAGGTTTAGTAATAAGGTAATCATTTATGAACCACAAGTATGTACCAGCGTTGCTATCAAGCAAAGTAAGTAAATCAGTATGTACGCACAGTTGCCATGAGCTCATAAGTTGAAGCTTAACCGTGTAGTGTGAATATATCACGTACCCCCGTGAGTGCTATCTGCACACTCATATGTAACAAATACTAATATGCCCGTTTCTACGTGTAAATCAGTACGTGGTGGCACTACCACCCCAGACAGAGATTGTCAGTCCCAAATGGATCCATTTACTAGTAATCGCGCTTAAGTCCATAACTAACAACTTACGGTAGGAGGATTTCAGTGGATAAAAGTAACTCATGCAAAGTTCGTGTAAAAGCAGTAGTAAAATCAGTACAATACATTGCGTTCACATGTAAAACGGTAGCTAAGTATCTCCCCCAAAGTATAAAAACAGTAAAAGTGGGGTCGTAAGACTCACCTGAGTCAAGCAAGCAAGCGTTTAACTTAATAAACGTAAAGTCTGAAAGTAGTAGTAATCCGTAGGTTCCGCGAACCCGCAACCTTCTAATGCCCTAAGCATATAAGGTTGTATGTATAAGTGAATGTCTCAAAAGACCATTCATGCTAGTTGTCCACTCAACTAGTTATGTCCAAGTATTTGTTTGTACGTTTGTGATCATTTTGTAGATAAATGCGGTTCGTTGGTGACGGTGGTGTAATAATAATTCAAGTATCATTATTATATAATTCATTGTGCTTGTATATCTTGTAAGTGTAGTGTTTTTAATACTTAGTATGAAAAGTATTTAACTCTGTGTTTCATGCGACAATACATAACCCGATAATGATAATCATGGACACTGTTTATACGATAATAATATTCAAGGAGTACTATTCATGCGAGAATGGGAATTCACGGACTTTCTTTTAAGTATTAGTTTTTATGAGACAATGGGAAATCATACACTGTTTATGCGAGAATAGTAATTCACGGGTTTTTGTTTATCCGTGAATGTTATTCACGGATTGCGATTTCATGCGATAATAAGGATTGACGGACCAATGATTTTCAAGAATACAAGTGTTATACTTTGTTCCCACTATTCACTAAACTCGTTACCACTGTTTGTTATAAACTCGTTACCACTGTTAGTTAATAAACTCGTTACCACTGTTAGTTTATAACTCGTTACCACTGTTAGTTATAACTCGTTACCACTGTTAGTTATAACTCGTTACCACTGTTAGTTATAACTCGTTACCTCAGTATTACTCTTCTAATCCGGTGATATTATCTTATTCTCTTACTGTTATAATGTCTGCTTTATATATTATTTCAGTACGATTTATGATTATTGCCATGCTGATTAGCTAGATTAATATGTGATTGTTGGAATGTAGATGTTAGGATTAGGGATGATGTTTAATTAATATATCTTATATATGATTGGTAGTTGTTATGTTGCATACATGTTTAGACTTATCCTGGATGTAGACTTAATTAATCACCCTTTCCGGTCTCTCACGTGACTGTTGCCTTAGGATTGGATCTGATCAACCCTAACTGCGAATACACAGTTATCTCCTGTTTGTATGAAACTGTGGGATCACCGTAACACGGCTGAATACTTGGTATAGCGTTGGAAATACCGCTGGTAGAGTACAAATACGTGGAAGCCAAGGAAATGCTGATGGTCTATCTCACCGTGGATTACCTGGAAGCATGTAACACCCCCAAATTTACTGTTGTGCGGAAGCAAGCTTTGGGTGTTACTAATCAATAATCAAGCACCAAAGTAAAGCAAACGACATCTATATGTAACGTCGTACAATAGTACAAAAGTATTACATTGTTGAATCATAATAACAAGCTTCGAGTTCGAAGATGATTTCCTATAGATTCTAATACATAACTGATATACAAAAAGTAATGCAAAAGAATCTCCACAAGTTTGTATGCATGCGACTCGAGCTATCAGTCCTGGGGTAAACCTACTCCGTTTGTGTACCTGAGATACAAAGCTAAAAAGGTCAACCAAAAAGGTTGGTGAATCTCACAGGTTTAGTAATAAGGTAATCATTTATGAACCACAAGTATGTACCAGCGTTGCTATCAAGCAAAGTAAGTAAATCAGTATGTACGCACAGTTGCCATGAGCTCATAAGTTGAAGCTTAACCGTGTAGTGTGAATATATCACGTACCCCCGTGAGTGCTATCTGCACACTCATATGTAACAAATACTAATATGCCCGTTTCTACGTGTAAATCAGTACGTGGTGGCGCTACCACCCCAGGCAAAGATTGTCAGTCCCAAATGGATCCATTTACTAGTAATCGCGCTTAAGTCCATAACTAACAACTTACGATAGGAGGATTTCAGTGGATAAAAGTAACTCATGCAAAGTTCGTGTAAAAGCAGTAGTAAAATCAGTACAATACATTGCGTTCACATGTAAAACGGTAGCTAAGTATCTCCCCCAAAGTATAAAAACAGTAAAAGTGGGGTCGTAAGACTCACCTGAGTCAAGCAAGCAAGCGTTTAACTTAATAAACGTAAAGTCTGAAAGTAGTAGTAATCCGTAGGTTCCGCGAACCCGCAACCTTCTAATGCCCTAAGCATATAAGGTTGTATGTATAAGTGAATGTCTCAAAAGACCATTCATGCTAGTTGTCCACTCAACTAGTTATGTCCAAGTATTTGTTTGTACGTTTGTGATCATTTTGTAGATAAATGCGGTTCGTTGGTGACGGTGGTGTAATAATAATTCAAGTATCATTATTATATAATTCATTGTGCTTGTATATCTTGTAAGTGTAGTGTTTTTAATACTTAGTATGAAAAGTATTTAACTCTGTGTTTCATGCGACAATACATAACCCGATAATGATAATCATGGACACTGTTTATACGATAATAATATTCAAGGAGTACTATTCATGCGAGAATGGGAATTCACGGACTTTCTTTTAAGTATTAGTTTTTATGAGACAATGGGAAATCATACACTGTTTATGCGAGAATAGTAATTCACGGGTTTTTGTTTATCCGTGAATGTTATTCACGGATTGCGATTTCATGCGATAATAAGGATTGACGGACCAATGATTTTCAAGAATACAAGTGTTATACTTTGTTCCCACTGTTCACTAAACTCGTTACCACTGTTTGTTATAAACTCGTTACCACTGTTAGTTAATAAACTCGTTACCACTGTTAGTTTATAACTCGTTACCACTGTTAGTTATAACTCGTTACCACTGTTAGTTATAACTCGTTACCACTGTTAGTTATAACTCGTTACCTCAGTATTACTCTTCTAATCCGGTGATATTATCTTATTCTCTTACTGTTATAATGTCTGCTTTATATATTATTTCAGTACGATTTATGATTATTGCCATGCTGATTAGCTAGATTAATATGTGATTGTTGGAATGTAGATGTTAGGATTAGGGATGATGTTTAATTAATATATCTTATATATGATTGGTAGTTGTTATGTTGCATACATGTTTAGACTTATCCTGGATATAGACTTAATTAATCACCCTTTCCGGTCTCTCACGTGACTGTTGCCTTAGGATAGGATCTGATCAACCCTAACTACGAATACACAGTTATCTCCTGTTTGTATGAAACTGTGGGATCACCGTAACACGGCTGAATACTTGGTATAGCGTTGGAAATACCGCTGGTAGAGTACAAATACGTGGAAGCCAAGGAAATGCCGATGGTCTATCTCACCGTGGATTACCTGGAAGCAACCCTTCCAGACACGGGTCTAGGTCTTGTTAAGCCATGAAAATGCTATAGTACACCGTTAAACTACCTCTAGTTATAAAGTTGTGTAAAGATACATTAGGTCTTTAAAACACCGTAGATATACCTAGGGTTAGAGTACTGTGGAAAATAAGGACACTATACACATACCTAGGGATGAACGACCGATGGAAAAGGAGGGTCTAATCCATGACGAAAGTATTAGAACTAAAACAGATAAAACATGAGTTAGGAAATGAAAGCAAGGATGCCGGCTGTGTTCCCAGATGCTTAAAACCCCTAATCTCTACTTAACCGATAGTTTAACTTATTCAGCATACAACCAGTATTACTCTGTTAAAATTGGATAGACATAGGTGTTAAGAAAATTCAGTGTTGTGGACTGTCGCCTTATTCCTTAACTCCATTTAGAGAGTCGCTTGGTCTCCGAAAGAGACGGTGAGGTGGGTCTAAAGACAGTCCCATCTGATCAGAATCAGGATAGCCTAGGATTCAGTGACATATGCTTTAGGGTTACACCTAAACGTAGGGTCCTAGTGTTTACACCGACCGTTTAGAAGATTCTTAGCTAGAGTAATCACCTATCATCAATATAATATCATCCCGAAACCCTAATCGTTGAAGTTTCAGCAATCACTCTCTACCTGCTGCTTATATTCTCGTTTACTTTCCTGCATTTTAATTCCTGTCGTTAGATTAGATTAGATAAAACCAAACTCATACCTACCTTGTTTCTAAACCCATCCTATTGTCAAGTTATCTTTGGTAGGTTCCAATTCAATTCAATTCATTCCGATTTTGGATGACACTCGGGTTATACTTGCCACCTTACCCACAAGGTAGGTAACTAGCATAGTTTGAGCCCAGCAAAATATAAATTTTAAAACTTACTCCGACGTGTTGCCATACGGTCGCGTTGACGATGCGTGACGGTTGGTGGCGCGTCAGGGCCGCAAATATTTTTAGATAAACAACCGATAAACTACTTGGATATAACTAGTTGAGTGGACAACTAGCATGAATGATCTTTTGAGACATTCACTTATACATACAACCTTATATGCTTAGGGTATTAGAAGGTTGCGGGTTCGCAGAACCTACGGATTGATATTACTTTCGGATTTCACGTTTATTAAGTTAAACGCATACTTGCTAGAGCTAGGTGTACAGCCCCACTTTTACTGTTTTACTTACGGGGTGAGATACATTGCTTACGTTTTCTTGAACACAAGTGCAAAATTACTTACTTTTCATATACGGGCTTGCATGAGTTACTGACTAATCCACTAAAGTCCTTCCATCATAGTTGTTAGATATCGGATATAGCGCGAATATTAGGTAATGGATCCATTAGGGACTGACCCTCCCCGCCCGGGCGCTACCACGAACCGTTATGTATAAATGGGCGACTTATATTTGTTTCGTACGAGTGTTTAAATTAGACACTCGCGGGGGCACCTTACGGTACTTGGCTGTACCAAATTATTTACGGGTTATGCTTCGACTATGAGCTCATGGCAACGGTATATACATATTTACTTACTATTTGCTTAGTTGCAGATACCTGATTATGCCTTCGGGCACCACTGATAAAAATCTTGTGTTCAAACTATTACTTACTTACAAACCTGTGAGATTCACCAACATTCGTGTTGACCCTTTTTAGCATTTATTCTCAGGTACACGTACGAAGTAGGATTACTCCAGGATTACTAGCTAGAGTCACATGATTTCCAAACTGCATTTAATATAGATTCTTTAACATTATCTTTTGGAGCTATATTTATGTAATAGAATCTCCTGCTACATACGCGGGCTCTAAGCTACTTTTATTTTGTAACGAATTATGTTTTCAAACGTTATTATATGAAATGTAACTATTTTACAAACGTCTCATTTAGAGGTCGTTTGTTGTATATCTTTGTGCTTTTGACTACTTGATTAGTCGCGCCCCGACCCGAACCGCTTCTGCAAAATAGGTAAATTGGGGGTGCGACATTTTGACTAATAAAAGCAAGTTGGCGGAGGCAACCACTGTAACGATGAATGAGTGATGCTCAGCTGTGATACAAAAAAAGTTACCACCAAAAATGAAGGATCCATGGAGTATCACTATTCCCTGTCTGATTCGTAAATTGGACATCGCAAATGCACTAGCGGATCTAGGAGCTAGCCTATCCATTATGCCTTATACTATGTATGCTTGACTTTGATTAGGAGAACCTAAGGCCATCCAAATGTGCATCGAGTTAGCTGATCGATCTGTCAAATACCCAAGAGGGATGGTCGAGAATGTCTTAGTTAAGGTTGATAAGTTTGTGTTTCCCTGCGACTTTGTAATTCTCGACATGGTAGAAGATCCCAAGTTAACAATAATTCTTAGTAGACCTTCCTAGCCACTTCCAGAGCGTTGATCGATGTTTTTGACAGAAAAATCACCATGAGAGTGGGGGATGAGAAAGTGGTATTCAATGTGAAAGCATCCATGCAATATCCATCCTCTGTGGATGATACTTGTTACTTTGCTAGTGCAAGGGAGTTGTTTGACGATGATGAGTTTTTGCAAAGTTTGAAGGATGACGAAGAGTTAGATCCTATGATTCTCGAAGGATGGACAGGAAGCCTCGAGGCACTCCGTGAGATTGAAGAATTCGATAGTTTGCTTGAGGAGATCGAGACAAAGTGTGAGGACGAGTTAGAGAATGAAGGCGTTAAGTTAAGGGAGAGCGAAGAGTCGATATTGACAAATGGAACCTCGATTAAAACGGAGATACGGATCACTAAGCATGGAATCCCATGTTCAAGAGAGGAGGTGTCAGCAGTTAAATCCTCATTCGAAGAGCCACCCAAGCTAGAGTTGAAAGAGCTTCCCGCTCATTTGGAGTATGCATACCTGCAAGGGAAATCGGACCTGTCGGTAATCATATCAACTCATCTTTCATCAGAGGAAAAGGAAAGCTTATTGAAGGTTCTTAAGGAACATAAGCAAGTGATAGCATGGATGATATACGATATTAAGGGAATAAGTCCTTCATACTGCACTCACAAGATTCTTATGGAAACCGACTTCAAGCCAATGGTGCAACCCCTGAGGCATTTAAACCCTAAGGTAACGGATGTGGTGAGAAAATAAATCATCAAGTTATTAGATGCCGGATTGATATACCCAATTTTTGACAGTCCATGGGTAAGCCCCATTCATGTTGTACCGAAAAAAGGAGGTATGACAGTTGTAGTAAACGAGAAGAATGAGTTAATCCCCACGAGAACCGTCACTAGATGGAGAGTCTGCATCGATTATAGGAAATTGAACGATGCCACACGCAAGGATCACTTTCCCTTGCCATTCATGGATCAAATGCTCGAACGTCTAGCCGGAAAGGAATATTACTGTTTCTTAGATGATTTTTCCGGATATTTTAAGATTCCCTTCGATGCTAACGATCAAGATAAGACCACCTTCACCTATCCATTTGGAACGTTTGCGTATAGAAGAATGCCATTCGGTCTGTGAAACGCACCCGCAACATTCCAACGGTGTATGATGGCAATTTTTCTTGACATGGTTGAAGACAGCATGGAGATATATATGGATGATTTCTCCGTTTTTGGGAATTCTTTTGATGAATGTTTGGCCAACTTGAAGAGAATGTTGCAAAGATGTGAGAATTTGAATCTTGTGCTCAATTGGGAGAAATGCCATTTTATGGTCCGAGAAGGGATTGTATTAGGACACAAGATTTCGAGTGTAGGGATTGAGGTGGACAAGGCAAAAATCGAGGCAATTGCAAAGTTGCCACCTCCGACGAATGTCAAGGGCATAAGAAGCTTCTTAGGGCATGCAGGATTTTATCAACGTTTTATTAAGGATTTTTCCAAGATAGCACGACCGATGAATAAACTGTTAGAGAAAGAGGCCAAGTTTGAGTTCCCCAAGGAATGTCTTGATGCATTCAATCTTTTGAGAGAGAAGTTAGTATCTGCACCCATTATGATTAGTCCAAATTAGGATCTTCCCTTTGAATTAATGTGCGATGCTAGTGATTATGTTGTAGGAGCAGTGTTAGGTCAACAGGTTGACAAGAAGTTTCAACCTATCTACTACGCTAGCAAAACTTTGACAGACACGCAAGAGAATTTCACTACGATCGAAAAGGAATTATTAGCGATTGTTTTCGCGTTTGATAAGTTTCGATCTTATTTGATTCTGTCAAAGACTGTAGTGTTTACCGATCATTCGGCGTTAAGGTATTTGTTTAGTAAGCAAGATGCAAAACCACGATTGCTAAGATGGATTCTTTTGCTGCAAGAATTCGATATTGAGATTCGCGACAAGAAAGGAGTCGAAAATTTAGCCGCTGATCACCTCTCAAGGTTGGAAAATCCGGAGTTAGAGAAGTTAGATGAATCAGAAATTCAGGACACATTTCCCGATGAGAGTTTGATGAAGGTAATTATGAGTGAACTTCCATGGTTTGCTGATTATGCCAACTTTTTAGTTACAAACACTCTTCCTGCCAAGATGAAGTATAACGAAAGAAAGAGATTTTTCTCGGCTTTGCGACATTATTTTTGGGAAGACCCGTTTTTGTTTAGGAAGTGTGCTGATGGTATGGTGAGAAGTTGCGTTCATGGAGAAGAATGCACAAGTATTCTAAGTCAGTGTAACAACGGTCCTACGGGAGGACATCATGGGCCATCATACACAGTAAGGAAGGTGTTTGAGACAAGATTTTATTGGCCAACCATCTACAAGGATGCATACGAGTTTGCAAAGGAATGCAATGTTTGCCAACGAACTGGAAGGATCTCTAAAGGAGATGAGATGCCACAAAACCCTATCATGGTTAGCAAAATATTCGATGTTTGGGGGATAGATTTTATGGGACCATTTCCACCAAGCAACGGAAACAAGTATATCATAGTAACTATACATTATGTTTCGAAGTGGGCTGAAACAAAAGCATTACCTACTAATGACGTGAGAGTGGAGATAAAGTTCCTCAAACAGTTGTTTTCGCGATTTGGGACACCTAAGGCGTTGATTAGTGATCGTGGAATGCATTTTGCGAATGCACAATTGGAGAGAGTTTTGAAAAAGTATGGAGTCAATCATAAGTTTTCCACTGCTTATCATCCACAGACCAGTGGACAAGTTGAAGTAACTAATCGTGCTTTGAAGTGTATTTTGGAGCGTTCCATTGATGGAAATCCGAAGGATTGGTCAAATAAGCTGGATGATGCATTATGGGCCGCAAGGACAGCTTTTAAAATGTCCATTGGTACTACGCCCTACCGGCTCGTTTATGGGAAAGCTTGCCACTTGCCATTTGAGTTGGAACACTAAGCGTACTGGCACTAAAGCACTGCAATCTCGATGATCTTGCCGCAGGAAAAGAAAGATTGGCGCAGTTAATAGAGTTAGAGGAGTTAAGGATAAATGCTTATAATAATGCACGGCTGTATAAGGAGCGCACCAAGAAATGGCATGATTCACGCCTAAAATCAAATAATTCATTTGAAAACGGTGATAAGGTGCTCTTATATAGTTCTCGCCTGCATTTGTTTCCTAGAAAGTTGAAGATACGTTGGACAGGACCTTTCATAGTCAAGAAGGTTTACCCTTTTGGAGTTGTTGACTTAAAAGGTCATTCTTGTATACCGTTCAAGGTGAATGGAAGCCGTTTGAAGAAGTATTATGGGGATGCAAGGGACTCCGAACGTGATTTGGAGATAAATCTTAATTGAGTCATGAAACAAAATGTTGAGCTTATCGACGTATTAAACAAAAGCACTTTCGGGAGACAACCCGTTGTTTTTATTAATTATTTATTTTGTTTTGTGTTAATAAAGCTCTTGGAAGAGGATTTTGGTTGTTGAAAGACTTCATTCTAGATAGCTCAGGGGAGTTTCTGTTTACTTCTTTTCTATTCCCTATATGATTGTTCATTTTGCAATGAGGACATTGCATATTTTTAAGTGGGGAATGGGGAAAAAGAAGTCTGTTTGTCCTTAAGATATGAATGGTAAATATTGGCAAATTTCAAGCTAAAGGGCATTCTATGTTAGCCATTTTTCAACCTAAATTTTTGTTTTAAAATTATTTTCTGTGTAAGTTTAGCGAATTTTGTAACTCATTTTGGGAATTCAAAGGATGAAATGAATTTAATATTTAGAATATTAGATAGTTCATTGTGTGATGTATCCATAGGCAATTTATATGATGGTTATTGAGCTATTAAGAAATTTAATGCATAAAGTAGGAATTATCCCGAGAGGATCTTTTAGCAGGGTATGACCTTAGTCTTAATTCTTATATGATAGCGTGTTATAATCCATAATTTTGGGATCCTAATTATCATCATTTGGGAATATACCGGGTGTTGTCTCCTCTGTTGTACGTAAGTACAAACCTAGTTTCCGTCAGTATATTTGATAAAAAAAATTATATAATAAAAAGAAAAGAGTACAAAGAACTCATGAATTGAAAACCCAAAGCCAACTTATGTCGCTCTGTTGTACTGAGGTACAGACCTGTCACCAATGTCTTGGTTTGAATTGATTTAAGTGGATGTTCATTATGTGGAGAATTGTGGCACGTTAGTTGTATGAGGGTATTTTGCTATTGGGAATCAAGGGTAAGGCCTGCTAGAATAACAATAAGTTGAGCTCAATTTCTGAATTATAGATTGTTTACGTGGACAACAATATCGATAATCATTGTGAGTTATCTTTTATGCATAATAATAATATATGAGCAGTTGTTTTCCTAGAAGAGTTTCTTGATTGCTGAGCCTTATAGTAGAAGCAATTTTAAGATAAGAATTTGGTTTGCGAAATACTAGGTAGTATGTAAGTCCTTTTGCACTTTTGTTTGCCGTTCATATTGAAAGTTTTTAAAGTTATTAATCGATGGTCTACTTGAGGGCAAGTAGGATTCAAGTGGGGGATGTTTGATGAACGCCAAAATGTACTAGATTATAGTACTACTTACCCATTTGTTTGATTGAATTCTTATGCATTTTGTGTGAATAAGATACTAATTTCGTTCATATTTCCATTTAGAAGTTTAATTGAAGCTTGGATTGTAAAGAAGCAGAAATCGAGCTAATATTGAAGAAAAGAAGCTAAAGAGTTGAAGTTTGGAAAAAGAGAAATTAAATTTGAGATTTCACATCTATACGTCGGATGAACTTTCCATCCGGTGGTTGGATTGAGTGAGCTGGGCTGCCAGAGTCATGGGCCGAGTACTGGGCAAATTGCATCCATCCGACGGATGGATCATTTCGACAGATTAGTTTAAAACCCTAAATTAATCTCATATTTAGGGTTATCACTCACACTTTTTCTCCAGATGATTTTCAGTGATTCCAACACTAATTCCAGAGCATTTTGAAGGTGAAGAAAGCAAGAGGAATCAAGGGTTTTGATTGTTACTTCGTTCTTTCGGTTTCTCGGTTTGAAAACATTCTTCCTTTTCATACGATTATGATTTCGATTTCATTTTCAATTCTGAGTTTCTATAAAGTCATGATTGGCTAAGCTATTTATGTATTTGCTTAGATGATGATACTTAGATGATGGTTTGATTATTGATTTGCGAAAGATTTTGGATTTTATGAATGTTTATGTGTTTATTTGATGATCCTTGGTTATTATTTGATTATTAGTGATTACCTAACGTGATTTCTTAATTGATTGAGATTGAGTTCCTTTTAATTATGAAATTAGTGATGATTGTTAATTTGCGTTGATGATTATTGCTAGATATATTGAGTTTGATAGGTTAGGGTTAATAATCGGTAATAATCATTAATGAACAAGATAGCTATTAGTAGTTACAGACTTTGTTAATTCAAGTCGCGAAGGTAAATCACATAAACGGCGTAGGTTTAATTTAGAACACAATTCGGTGGGCAATGTTAGTTGAACAATTAGCGTGTTGAAAACAACCTTGTGTCTTTCTTAATTGTGTTAGATTAACTTACTTCAGAAAGGGGGTTATCTTATTAGTTATGTTGCAATAAAATCCATTGTTTGAGCAAATCAATTAAAGTGATAACTGGATTCAAAGGAAAGTGGTCTAAGTGAATACATTTCTTTTATCATTTGAATCAAGTATTATTGTTTGATTAATTGTTTTATAAATTATTTCTTTTTCATTTATTCAAGTTAAAGTTTAATTCTTATTTCATAATTGTTAGTCAATTATTCGTTCGGAATTAAAACGTCTCCTTATTTACTATTTTCATTACATATACAATTTCTATTTTATTCATAATTGACATCCGTTCCTAGTGTTCGACTCGGACTTACCACACTATACTATTATATGATAAGTGATTCTTGCCTGAGTTGTGTATAGTCAGTAAGGTAACTTCCATTTCTCAAAACTTAACCTCGTTTACACGACATCAAACAACAACAAGAAACAACATCACAATAGCAACAATCAACACCAACATCATCTCATCTTCTTCGTCATCTTGTTCATCATCATCATCGTGTTCATCTATCATCATCTTTATCACGATTCCACTTTTTAAATTGTAAGGAAACTTTGAACTATACTTTAAATTGTGTTTAGAACAATTTATATCAACATGTATTAGTGTTATGTCAGTTCATTGTGTCCAAATAATTAAGTTGTAAACTGGTTTTGTAGATTGAACTACGAACAGCCCTGAAAAAGGCCCTCACCCGATTGGGTGAGCTTTCATACGCGATTGGGTGAGCTGCATACCCGATTGGGTGAGCTGCATACCCGATAGGGTGAAGTTACCCGATTGGGTGAGCTGCATACCCGATTGGGTGAAACTTAAAAGTTAAGAAACAATAACTGATCTTATTTTTTATTTCAAAATTGTTACAGAGGTACAATTCAATGTACACAAAAGTTATTTCAAAAGTTAACTTGGTACATGTATATATATACTTACGGATAATGATTTCATCACACAATACGGATAATGAATATACTTTACAAGTAAACACCCAAACACAAAATAATACTTGAATTATTATCATGAACCGTCACCAACGGGCCACACACATTTTACAAACTTCAAACATAAACAATTATCGAATACTTTGGGCATAGTTAAATCGGATAAACATTGTATGGATGGTATATTTATGCGTCCATTTACTTATTTAGAATCTCGCGTGTTTAGGACACTAGGAGATTTCGGATTTGGACATAAGCTTACTTTAGCATCGCTAGCTCCTCAGGTGAGTCTCACGGTCCCATTTTACTGTTTTATTATTTTAAATTCGGGGGAGATGCAACACAAATTGTTTTCGTGATCACAGTTATTCGGTTAGTTAATTTAGTTATTAACTCGATTATTCAGTTATCATTGTCAGTATTGTTTTTGTTCGGATATTGCATGAGTATTTTAATTCGGTAAAGTCCTCATCAGTGTATGGTTCGTTAACATAATAAGGCGTGATTACTAAATGATAGATCTATCATGGGAGTGACATCCCCGTCCGTGTTGCTAGCTACAACCACGTACAAACGGGCATTTTAGTAATTGTTATGGGTGTTGACACCGTTCGGGAGGCAAAAAATTGGGTTAGGCCTCGAACCATGGCTCAGTGCAATGTTAGTGTCGATATTTAATTCGGAAAACTTAATTGGTTTAATCATTGTTCGGTTATAAATCGTCGGATAATATTGTGTATCACATCATGTTTTATGTTAAACCTGTGAATTCACCAGCTTTAAAGCTGACCTTTTAGTGTTGTATTCTCAGGTGATCAACTACAGTAGGGTGGCCCGCAGGATATGCTAGCTAGTACGATTCGCATGCATCTATAAACATGAGAAGATTTTATTACATTATCTTTTGTTAATCGATTATGTATTAAAATCTTCAGAATCATTATGCGAACTCAATTATGTTGTAAAACTTATGACCTAAACTATGTATTACTTTTGTAAAATGTATAAACGTCTCATGTAGAGTCGTTTGCTTATACTTTGATGTTCTAATTATTGATTAGTCACACCTAAATTGTCGCTTCCGCAAATCATGAAATTGGGGGTGTGACAAGAACTACACTACAACAGAAAAGGAGTTGCTTGCAATTGTTTTTACCTTTGATAAGTTTTGATCTTATTTGATTCTATCAAAGACAATAGTTTTACCGATCATTCAGTATTGAGGTATTTGTGTTTAGCAAGCAAGATGCAAAACCAAGATTGCTAAGATGGATTCTTTTGCTGCAAGAATTCGATATCGAGATTCGTGACAAGAAGGGGGCCGAGAATTTAGCAGCTGAATATCTTTCAAGGCTGGAAAATCCGGAGTTAGAGAAGTTAGATGAATCGAAAATTCATGACACATTCCCCGATGAGAGTTTGATGAAGGTAACTATGAGTGAACTTCCTTGGTTTGTTGATTATGCCAACTTTTTAGTTACAAAAACTCTTCCTACTGAGATGAATTATAACGGAAGAAAGATATTTTTCTCGGCTTTGCGACATTACTTTTGGGAAGACCCATTTTTGTTAGGAAGTGTGCTGATGGTAAGGTGAGAAGGTGCGATCATGAAGAAGAATGCACAAGAATTCTAAGCCATTATCACAACAGTCCTACGGGAGGACATCACGGGCTAACATACACAGCAAGGAAGGTGTTTAAAGCAGGATTCTATTGGTCAACCATCTACAAAGATGCATACGAGTTAGTAAAGGAATGTGATGCTTGCCAACGAACTGAAAGGATTTCTAAAAGAGATGAGATGCCGCAAAATCCTATCATGGTTAGTGAAATTTTCGATGTTTGGGGGATAGATTTTATGGGACCATTTCCACCAAGCAACAAAAATAAGTATATCATAGTGGTTGTAGATTATGTTTCGAAGTGGGCGGAAGCAAAAGCATTGCCTACCAATGATGCGAGAGTGGTGGTGAAGTTCCTTAAACAGTTGTTTTCATGATTTGGAACACCTAAGGCATTGATCAGTGATCGCAGAACACACTTTTCGAATGCATAATTGGAGAGAGTTTTGAAGAAGTACGGGGTCAATCATAAGTTTTCCACTGCTTATCATCCTCAAACCAGTGGCCAAGTTGAAGTAACCAATCGCGGGTTGAAGCGTATTCTAGAGCGTTCAATAGATGGAAATCCAAAAGATTGGTCAAATAAGTCGGATGACGTGTTATGGGCAGCAAGGACAGCTTTTAAAACGTCCATTGGAACTATGCCTTATCGACTCGTTTATGGGAAAGCTTGCCACCTGCCTTTTGAGTTGGAACACAAAGCCTATTGGGCCTTGAAGCAATCCAACCTCGATGATCATGCGGCAGGGAAAGAGCGCTTGGCGCAGTTACAGGAGCTAGATAAGTTAAGGATAAATGCTTATGATAATGCACGGCTGTATAAGGAATGCACCAAGAAATGGCATGATTCATGCCTTAAATCAAATAATTCATTTGAAAAATGTGACAAGGTGCTCTTATACAGTTTTCTCCTGCATTTATTTCCTAGAAAGTTGAAGACACATTGGACAGGACCTTTCATAGTCGAAAAGGTTTACCCTTTTGGTGCTGTTGACTTGAAAGGTCATTCTGGGACAACATTCAAGGTAAATGGAAGCCGTTTGAAGAAGTAATATGGAGATGCAAGGGACTCCGAACGTGATTTGGAGATGACTCTCAATTAAGTCATGGAGCAAATTCTCGAGCTTACCGACATGATTTGGAAGCCGTTTGAAGAAGTATTATGGAGATGCAAGGGACTCCGAACGTGATTTGGAGATGACTCCAATTAAGTATTGGAGCAAACTATCGAGCTTACCGACGTGATAAACAAAAGCGCTTTCAGGAGACAGCCCGTTATTTTTCTTAATTATTTATTTTGTTTTTGGTGTGTTAATAAGCTCGTGGAAGAGGATGCTGTTGGATGGAAAGTTTCATTTTAGCTTATATCTTGTAGATAGCTCAGGGGAGTTTTCTGCTCACTTCTTTTCTATTCCCTAATTTATTGTTCCTTTTTGCAATGAGGACATTGCATATTTTTAAGTGGGGGATGGGGGAAAAGAACTTTATTTGTCCTAAGTATGAAGCGGTAAATTGTGGTAAATGTCAAATTAAGGGCATTCTTTGCTAGTAATTTTTCATTCCAAAATTTTCTTTAAAATATATTCTTTTTAAGTTTAGCAAATCTTGTAACATTTTGGGAAAGTCAAAAGATGAATTAAACTTAATCTTTAAATAATATATAATTCATCATGTGATGTATCGATAGGCAATCTATGTGAAAGAGGTTGAGTCATTAAAGAGATTAATGTGTAAAGTAGGTATTTTCCCGAGAGGATCTTTAGTAAGGTATGACCTTAGTCTTAATTCTTATACGATAGCGTGCTATAGCCCACATATCCGGGGTCTTAATTTTCATCATTTGGAAATATACTGGGTGTTGTCTCCTCTGTTGTACGTAAGTACAGACCTGGTTTCCATCAGTATATTGGATTTCTGAAAAAAAAAACAAAAAAAAAATCCGCCAAAGTCAAGTTATGTCACTCTGTTGTACTAAGGTACAGACCTGTCACCAATGTCTTGGCTTGAAAAATGATTGATTTATTTAAAATCTCATTGTGTGGAAAGTTGTGGCGCGTTAGTTGTATGGGGATATTTTGCTATTGGGAATCAAGGGTAATTCCTGCTAAGAATAATAATAGTGAAGCTCAATTTCTGTAATATAGATTGTTTAGGTGGATAACAATATCGGTAATCCGTGTAAACCATCTTTTATGCTTAATAATAACACATGAGGAAGTTGGTATCCTAAAAGAGTTTCTTGATTGCTAAGCTTAAGTTAAAATTATTGAAATTTGGTTTATAAAATGCTAGTTAGTATGTAAGTCCCAATGTTCCGGTGTTTGACCTTTTTCATGTGAAATTTTGAATTTTAAATTTATGGTCTACTTGAGGACAAGTAGGATTCAAGTGGTGGATGTTTGATGAACACCAAAATGTACTAGATTATAGTACTAATTACCCCTTTGTTTGATAGAATTCTTATGCATTTTACGTGAATAAGATACTTATTTCGTTCATATTAACATTTAGGAGTTTAATTGGAGCTTAGATCGAAAAGAATTAGAAAATGAGCTAATATTGAAGAAAAGAAGCTAAAGACTTGAGGCTAGGAAAAAGAGATTTGAAAGAATTGAAGAAAATGAGAATTTAATTCCATCCGCCAGATAAACATTCCATCCGGTAGTTGGATTGATTAAGTGGGCTGGCAGATACGCGGGCCGAGCCATTGGGCATTTTTCATCCATCCGGCGGATGGATTAAGTCGGCACATTTGGTTAAATACTCATTTTAATCGCAAGTTTATGGTTATCACCCCACAATCTCTCTCAGCCGATTTTCACCATCAGACACTTCATTTCTGGAGCATTTTGAAGGATTGGAAGCAAAGAGAAGTTGAAGTATTCATTTGTTCATTCGATTTGAAAACGTTATTACTTTTCATTTGATTATGATGTTGATTACATTTTCAATTCTGATTTTCTGCAAAGTCATGAGTGGCTAAACAATTTATGGATTTGCTTAGATAATGATACTTAGATGATGGTTTGATTATTGATTTGCGAAAGATATTGGATTTTATGAATGTTTATGTGTTTATTTGTTGATCCTTGGTTATTATTTGATTATTAACGATTACCTAGCGTGGTTTTCTAATCAACTGAGATTGAGTTCCTTTCGAGTAGAGAATTATTGATGATTGTTGATTTCGATTGATAATTATTGCTAAATATATTGAGTTTGATAGGTAGGGATAAATAATCGGTAATGATCTTTAATGAACATGATAGTTATAATTAGCTATAGACTTTGTTGATTCAAGTCGCCAAAGTAAATCACATAAACGGTGTAGGTTTAATTTAAAACACTATTCGGTGGGCAACGTTAGTTGAATAATTAGCGCGTTGAAAACAACCTTGTGTCTTTCATAATTGTGTTAGATTAACTTACCTCGGAAAGGGGGTTGTCTTATTAGTTATGTCGCAATAAAATCCATTGTTTAAAGCAAATCAAAAAAGTGATAACCGGATTCTAAGAAAAGTAGTCTAAATGAATACATTTCTTCTATTAATTAAATCAAGTATTTTATTTGATTAATTGTTTTATTAATTAGTTATTTTTAATTAAGTTTAAATATTTAATCACATTTCATAATTGTTAGTCAATTGTTCTAACGGAACTAAAACGTCCCCTTATTTACTTCTTTCTTTATTTGTAACGATTTCCATTTTATTTGCATTGACATCCATTCCTCATGTTCGACTCGGACTTACCACACTATACTATTATACGACCAGGTATTCTTGCCTAAGTTATGTATAGTCAGTAAGGAAATTTCCACTTTGAAAACTTTAACCTCGTTTACACGACATCAAATTACAGGGGAAAAATTAAAAATTTTAAATACCACTCCCCGGCAGCGGCGCCAAAAACTTGATGTCGTGTGATTAGAGTGTAAAATAACAAGTTTTAATAATTAGAAATACTTAAATAATATTTATCACACAAGTCGGGCAAGAATACTCGCTCATATAATATAGCTTAATAAGTAAGTCCGAGTCGAACACTGGGAACTGTTTAAAATAATTAATTTATCTTTTCTACAATATTTACAAATATTAACAATTAATATTACAGATAAAAGGAGGACGTTTTAGTTCCGATCGAACATATTTACTTTTGATACAGATATTCAAATAAACTAAACCAATTAGAATAACTAATAGCAATTAAGGTAAATAAGATAGATGGATGATTGTATTTACTTATACTAGTCTTATTCAATTTATAATCTTTCTTTATGTTTATTGTAGTGTTGGTAACACTTAAAGGTGATACGCGCTTATATAAAGTCTCCATAAACATTTTTTAACTTTATTATAAGTATATAATTAATACCGTAGAAACATTCTGTAAGTATTCTTATAACTTATTCTATTAGAACAATCATCCCCTTATTATAGCAAGTGCATAACAATGTTGTTTAAATTACGACATTGCTTAACAATCATAAGTTATGTGTTCTTTATCTATCATGAAATATTCATATCCAGACTTAAACATAATTAATTAATTTATAAAAACCTAATAGACATTATTGAAGTTTATGATATAAACTAATTAATCATGTCAAGAACAACTTACTCATATAATATAACACAATAATTTATTAATGCATAATAAACATTCAATAATTTAATATCAACATAAACATAAATTCTAATTATAAATCAAATTAATTCATATAAGCAAATACAATAAAATTATTAATCCATAATCAAATACAGCAAAACAATATCCAAAATAATTTAATAAACATTATTAAAGTTATAGAGAATAAGAAACCGAATCGATTGATGAACCAAACTCTTCATAAGGTTAAAAACCTTTAAACCCTAGCTCCTAGCCCTCAAATTCGTACCTAAAATCGACTATTAACTCTAACAATCGATTCTTGAATATTGAAATCGTATATGGGATGGTTTAATCAAGCCCTCCATTTATAGTTTTATGGATCGACCTTTTAACTGCCGGTCAAATCATTTAGCCACCGGCTAAATGTGTTTGAGTTGGAATCCAAGTCTGCGACTTCCACAGCCTTTATCCTTTTCAGTTTAACCGTCGGCTAAAGCACTTAGCCGCCGGTCAAATGCGTCTTCCAGAATATTCTTGAACTCGGGATGGATCTCCAATTTGGTTTTAATCTCTTCTTTAATCCGATTTATATCATCTTCTTGGCCCATTTTAAGTTCAAATCTTCAAGTTAGGTTCTTTTCTTCTATTCTTCAATAATTACTTCATTTTTTTCACTTTTAGCTCCTTTTTCGTTCCTTTTCTTCAATTCTTTGTTTTTACACCTAAATTGTAAATATATGCATATTAAGTATCAAAATCTATAGAAATGCAATAATATTGTACAAAATATAGGGATTTTTATTGTATAAATATAGTATTATTTGATGTTATCAGAAATAGTGACCGAGAGAGAAAGAGATGATAGAGATGGTGAAGAAAATGAAGAAGAAGAAAATGAAACGAGTTTAAAGGGTGTGTTTGGTGTCTGCATTTTTGAGGGGCAAGATCCACAATATGTGGATCTTGGCCGGCTCCAAGATATGGGGTATGTACAATTTGTCTCCAATTAGTAGTATAAAATCCCGTGTATATTTACCCGCTCGTTTAGTAGTGTAATAATTTTAGATCATAAAATTTTGTAGCGCGTATTTGAATATATTTTTGAGTCGGAGTATTTTATAAAAATACAATATTTGAGTCATAAGATATGACTTGATTTCGCGTGTTCTGAATCGAATAGAACACACTTTAAATATAATGAATATGTTTCTATTATTATCCGACATAAATAATTATTATTTTTTAAAATAATACATTATATATAAAGTTTTATCACCAACGTTCATGTGGGTACATTTCGAGTTCTTTCAAATTTATTTTTATGCAATTTTTGAATAATCATTTGTGTTATATATATATATATATATATATATATATATATATATATATAAATTATATATATGATATTCAAATACTTTCGTATTAATTCGTGCGAAGTACTATCATTTGAGGTTTAAATTGGGCGTGAAAATTTGCCCTTTTTGACTAGTTGTCATAGTGTATGGCCTGAAACTCCCTGTGTGTTCTCGTTTTACTTCGTTTGCTTGTATCTTGATACTTTGATGCTTGTACATTCTCCTACCTCCTTTGCCTATAAATAGATGGCTCCATTTCTTCATTCCACACACCTCTCACCTTATAAATCATTTCTTACTTTTTCTCTCACACACTCTCTCTCTCTCTAGAGTTTCTCTCTCTAGATTAGGGTTTTAGGTAGTTAATTCTTGGTTAATATTTAACCTAGGCTAACAGAGGAGCTACAGTTCTAGCTTGTAATAGCATTTAGTTATGTAATCAAGTTTTGTATGTTGACTTTACTTTTGATATGAAAGTAATATATTAGTTTGATTATAATATTTGATAAACATATTATTGTGATTAATGTGTTAGACAATATAGGATTAAGCTAATATGTGATATGATACTAGATTTGTAGTTAATGTATTTGTCATATAAGTATAAGTATATATATAAGATAAACATGTGAACTGCGAAGTAGGACCTGCAGTGCGAACTGAGTATGAGTCAGTTCGCAAGATGGCAAGCGAACCGAGTCAGTTCGTAGGGCCAAGATGACTGCAGACCGTGTCAGTTCGCAGAGCCCATGGCTTGCGAACTGAACTGAATACATAAACATATTACGGGTTAGAAAATCCTAACTTTGATAATCTGCGAATTTAGCTTCTACGATAAAAAACCCTACGAATTTCTAAGTGTATTTTCATTATTGAGCTTGGTTCTTGATAGGTTAACAATCGAGATTAAAGCTAGTTCCAATTCTTGGTCACGAATATATCGTGAAACTATAGTTATATCCGTATAACTAAGTATTGATGGATTCTGTACCTTGATACTAAGATAACCTCGTTATCGATCCATAGAACTAGGGACTTACACCAACTAAGTATTGAGGGATTCTGCACCTTGATACTAAGATAACCTCGTTATCGATCCATAGAACTAGGGACTTACACCATTTCATCTAGCCACGAGCAATTTTGAATGGGTGCGACGAGAACGGAGAGAGAGTGGAGTACGTGTAGTTTATTTAGATGATGAGTCTACCAATTCATGTGGCAAGAATGTTAAGTACCATGAGGCCTATATATATATATATATATATATATCATATAACATAGCCTAGTGTGTCTATCACAAACATGTATGGGTCTCATTTCTCTCGTGGTCAGAGTCAACTAGTGTATTCCAGTTCAACATAACCATTTCAGACCTCACATCAACTTCCTTTAATTGTACATAGTGATCAGGCTATGTTAAATTAAAGTCACTGATGTAATCCCTGAACCAATCATACCTAATCAGGAAATACTGCCTAACGGATACAGTCTAGGCCCACTAAATGCTACCTAGTTTGCTATAACCTTAGGCTCTGATACCAATCTGTCGCACCCCTAAATTTACTGTGCGGAAGCGATACGAGTCGGGGCACGACTAATTGGGTAATCACAGCACAAAGATATAATGAATGACCACTTAATGTGTGATTTTAACAAAATACATTGATTTAATAAAAGTTTACATATGTTGTAATAGTTACAATAGCTCGGTATCCTGATCTGAAAGATTCTATGGCATAACTACTTTTACAAAATATAGTAATGCAGATAAATCTCTATTTGTATGCATGCGACTCGAGATAAGGTATCCAAAGTGAGCAGACCTACTGCTGTTGAGAACCTGAGTATACATGCTAAAAGGTCAGCTAAAAGCTGGTGAGCTCACACGTTTAATGATAAAGCATAATGTATGAACCACAAGAGTTAATATGTTTGAAACCAATCACATGTGTGTATATTACTGCCATGAGCTCATAGTGTGAGCTTAACTGAGGTGTCAGAATCACAATTAAGGGCCTGATCGAGGGTGCCTCCCTGCGAGTGCCTAATTAAACAACTCGTATGAACAAATGATAATGCGTCCGTTTGACCAGTTGGGGCTTATAACCCGGATGGAGATTGTCAATCCCATATGGTACCATACACTAACATTCGTAGTTGCGTTCAAATGTAAATGAAAACTGAGCATATATTCCCAACCCGGGAGTAAAAACAATAAAAGGGTGAGGCTGTGAGACTCACCTAATTCTCATGTGTACAAATGTTGCTACAAGCAATGATGGTGTCCGCAGACTGAAACCTGTTGGTGTCCTAAACGCGCAATAATATGAGTAGATGTCTCAAAAGACCATCTATGCTCATTGTCCACTCAACTAGTTCTGGCCAAATGTTTGGTTGTTGTTTGTGGTTTGAAAGCATGTACGGCCCGTTGATGATGATTTGTAATAATAATTCCAAGGTATTATTATTAGAAAGTTTCGTTGTATTGGTATAAATTTATATTGGTAGGTTCTCGAGTTGTATGGTATACTTATATAAGTATATGTTGGGTTTTCTATTCTCTAACTAGATTAACATATGCAGCAGAAAATAACAGTTAATCTAGAGAAATTAGGAAACTACACCTTAAAAGACCTTGACTTAATAAACCTATTAACAATAAAAAAATAAATTGATAAATGAGAATATACTAACCTTTGAGAAAACCAATTTCTCATGTGCAGACCACCTTGCAGAACCTTCACGCAGACTACTTGCTCGACCTTCCATGCTTTGCATGTCAAGTACCCAAAATAGAATACCTCTAATGTTTCACACCCATGAACTAAGAGAAATTCCACATCCTAAGGTCCTGACTCTAAGTCGAAAGACTCTTACAAGGATTAGAAATGAGAAAGAGAGAAAGAACCAAATTAGATTCCGATCTGGGATACCTAGAAAGCTTAGGGATGGCCTCTATTTATAGGGGATAGGATGCCCTTAGGTTTGGTCTTCTGGCCGATGTGGGACAACTGATTTCGGCATTTAACCGCCGGTTGAAGCCTTCAGCCGACAGTTGGGATTAATCCTTTCCCAAGTCAAACACGCGTCGCAATGCCTTACAAACCCTAACCTCTAACCGCCGGTTGAACCCTCCAGCTGTCGGTTGGAACTCGCTTCCAGAATATTCCTTTTAGTTTCTAATTAATATTCAATTAATAAACTAACTGGATATTGTTTATAGTTTCTGTTAATTTCTTTTAGCTTTAATTATTTTATCAACTTTAATAAATTAACAAACTAAATAATTAACTTATAATATTAATTCCAATTAATATTATCTCTCTTATTAGTTTTTCTTAGTTCAACGAGGGCAACTCAAAAAGGACACTACCTTTAGAATAGTCTTACCAATTAGTTATGACCTTGGACACTATTTCCAACAGTCTCCCACTTGGACAAGTCATCAACTAATATTGGTCCAAGTTTCTATCCTAAGTAGAGAGTGTCATCCAATACATCTACCGAACTCTTATCTTATCCAATGACAGTCCTTTAGATAAGTGATCATATATTCCTTTGTTTCAGATATCGTATGAAACTGGGACATGGATTTAATCAATCTTCAAATTCAAGATTATGTTTTCTGATTTCCGATCAGTTTTGACTAATGGGACTATAAAATTGTACAATAAATTTAGTCCTGGCTTGGCCAAGCACTTTACGAGCCAACATTTAATCATCAGAGGGCCCATAGATATTGCTTTTCCTCTTAGGTAAAAGGAACAAATAAATTTCGCATACATAGCACTAGCCAACTCATCATGTTATACCTAGCGTATCCTTTATGACTGGTGTTTACGCACAGCGTTTGAATAAGCTAAAGTTCAACAGACTTGAAAACTAGAAACTCGATGTATCTCAATTTTAAGAATATATGATAGTATCATCTCATAGTTACTCGTGATTTCAATCCATGTAACTTCCATGAGTGCAGGTTTCTCCTATACTTAAATCCCCATTAAGTACCCATGAGTGTTGCAGCAATCTCAATGCGATGTCTAATCTCCATAGACAATCTACTAACACTCCATGAGAGTATTAATTCACCACATACTTCCTATAGTATGACCGACTGATGAGGTTTGAGTAAATCTGATTACTCTGGAAGTGGTGTCTAAACATTCAAAATTGAAACACAATGATAAACAACTATAAATGGTTGCATACTCCTTGCATATAAATAAATCTTCATTATTTAATCACCAAGTCTATTCAAGTTTCCATCATCGTTTGTAATGTTTCAAAATCAAACTGACAACTAAAACTTTATCTCGTAAACCTATGCTCCTAGCATGTTTACTGATTGTGTGTCCTTCACAATCATGTGTCCCTTTTATACATTCCTTTGAACAAAATGGTATTTTATTTCAATGTGCTTTGGGACTTTCCATTATCACATAATATTTCATTGGGATTCATACTATTGGAACACCTCCAAGATCATCAATGAAATTCCTCATTCTTATGACCTCCTTTGAAGTCTTGCAAGTTTCAAATATACTCAGATTCCCATCTGCTATTGTATCTTGCTTTGAACTTTTCAAAGTTATCGTTCCCCCATTCAGTAAGAATACCCAACCAAACTATGAAGGACTATCATCTCTGTCTATTCGTAAACTTACATCAATATAAACTGTTACTCTAAGTTTCTCTTCTACACCATAATCTAAGAACATGTCTTTAGTATTTCTCAAATACTTAAGAATATTCTTTACAGCTGTTTTATGACTTTTACCAGGATTTTGCTTATGTCGACTCACTATGCTCCAAGCGAATGAGACATCGGGTCTTGTATACTTCATGGCATGTATGATCGATCCTATAGCCGAACCCTATGTGTAGGGATGGCAATGTTCACCCGATCCATTGGATATCCACCCGATCCATCCACTTAATAATGGATATGGACGATTTAAATGGATGAATAGTGGATATGGATATGGATGTGGATGAATAGTGGATAGGATATGGATGACAAGTTATTACCGATGGATTTATCCATTAACCCGAAATACATATACATATACATATACATATACATATACATATATACACATAAATTACATATCCACGTACATATAAACCAAAAACTATTAATGTGTTATCGAATATATAAAATAGTAAATTTTAAAAATTTAATGTATATTTGAGGGGTTTTATTTTGTATTATTGATTTATAAAGCAAATCGAAATGCATAAATCTATCGCGTCGAGTCAAGTTTTACTTCCAATCATATAGTGATGTCACAATCCACAATAGATGAAAATCAAAACATGCGTGATTAACCGATAAACATAGAGATATATTTGTTAAAATATATGTTTGTTTATAATTGTAATTGTAACCAATTATGCTTCATTGACGCCAATTGTAACACGTTCTTGTGAATTGATTTAGGTATATTACATTATATTTATTTTTAGTTACAATATTTGTTGTTTTCATTTCGTATCGGGAAATTTTTCAACGATTTTATGAATACCCATTGGACATCCATTAACCCGCTTAATCCATCAGATATGGATATGGATGGATGAATTAGAATTAAATGGATATGGATATGGACGAAAATATTTAAATGGATATGGATGTGGATATGGCATCATCCGATCCATATCCGATCCATTCCCATCCCTACCTATGTGACTCGACTCATTTAGTCCAATCTTGTACCGTCTTTGGACACTAATCTTTTAGTAATCTTCATGCCATAATGTAAGAGCAGATTCCCATTATTAGAATTCTCCATTTCAAAACTTTTTAAAATTTCATTCTATGTACATGTCCTGGTTAAGTCCTTTGAGACGTTTTTAACATACCGTAAATCTTTGTACCAAGCATATATTGTATCTTCCAAGTTTTTTCATAGTGAAATATTCTACCAATCAACTTTTTACACCTTGTAATATTGGGATTACATTTCCTTATGAGTGTTATATATTCACATATAATACCAAGAAGACTACAATGCTCCCACTAATTTTGACACATATGCTGGACCCATCTTTGCTTCTAGAAAATCTAAGCTATTTGACTTTCTAATGGAAGTAGAGATTCCAGCTACAAGAAGCATGTTTAAGTCCATAAATGGCCTTCTGAAGATTACAAACTCTATTAGGATACTTTGCATTTTCAAAACCTTCCGGTTTTGTGCCTTAAACACATCCTCTGTCAGTAACCTGTTAAGGAAAGTGGTTTTGACATTCATCTGCCAAATTTCATAACCATTATATGAATCTATTGTAGGAAATATCATAATTTACTTTATTTCAGCTATTGGTGAGAAGGTTTCCTCATAATCAATCCCGAAGGGTTGAGTATAGCCATTCGCTACCATCCTAGCTTTATAAGTGTGTATTTCCCATCCATGTCTATCTTCTTCTTGAAGATATATTTACAACTCACTGTCTTGAGACTGAGTGTAGTGCCAACCAATATTCCAAACTTGGTTGTTAGACATAGACTCAATATACCTTTTACAGCTTCCTTTCCACTTAGCAGACTTAGGGTCTGCCATCGCTTCCTTTGTATTTAGCAGACTCATCTAATCAACTTAGTGTAGTATCACTAATCTTATCATGTTCTTCTATATGGAAACCATAGTAGAACTGAGGAGGATTGCTAACTCTACAACTGCGAGTGGGTAAGGATATGTCGTCAAGTTCAACAGGTGTCACCACCTCTTGTTGAGTGTCATTGTTTGCCATAGGTTCTTCATCGGTAGATCCTAGAATCTTTTCAAGATCAATTGTACTCCCACTATCCTCTTTATATATCATTTCTCTCTCAAGGAACATTCCTTTTCGAGCTACAAAGACCACATTATCATTGGGTATTAAAAAAAATATCTAAATGACTACTGTGGATAATCGATGAATAGATGCCTTTCAGATCTGGATTCTAGTTTGTGCTAAGTTTCTCGTCCAATGATAACTTCACAACCCCAGATCTGGATGTGCCCAAGAGAAAAACCTTTTCTCTTCCACATATCATAAGTCATCTTTAAAACTTTCTTAGTATACTAGATTTAAGATGTATGCAACCTTTTATAATGTCTAACCACATAAGCTTAATAAAAGTGTTACCTGACTCATCATTGACTGAACCTTGCCTAACAGGATTCTTCTTCTCCTCTCAGCTACTCCATTCAACTATGGTGTTCTAGGGGGAGTCAATTTGTGAAACTATTCCACAATGTCTATCATGATCAAGAAATTCGATACTAAGGTTTTCTCTTCCCCTATCGGATCGGACTACCTTTATCTTTCTGCCCATTTGGTTCTCTATATTACGTCCTAACACTTTTTGAACTTTCAAAAGTGTCTGACTTATGTTTAATCAGATAAACATATCCATGTCTACTGAAGTCATATCCATGTCTACTGAAGTCATCAGTAACATATTAGTGATTTCCATCTTTTGTGACGCATCGGAATGGTCCACACACATCAATGTATACCAAGTCCTGTAGTCATTCACCTCTTTCACACGACATCGTGAATAGTGATTTAGTCATCTTGCCCAATAAACAAGATTCGCATACATCATTCAATTTTAGGTCGAATGATTTCAACACTCCATACTTTTGGAGTTGGGCGATTTCTTTCTTGTTTAAGTGCCCAAGACGATAATGCCACAATTTGGATTTATCAAGCTCTTTAGACGAACCAGCATTTAAATTACTTTGCTGACATATTCAACATTTTCATATATGTCTTTGCAAGGAGAAGCTTTATCACCATTTTTATTATCACATGAAAACTGATAACTATCCTTAAACCAGCATGAAATGAAATCATGTTTGAATAACAACAAATATTTAAATGTGTCCTAACTCCAGATTTTAGCATAAGCTCAAACATTCAAATGGGCATGACTCTTTTGTCTCCCATGACTAAGTTGAGCTTCTTTGCCTCATACTTTTACTTTCCTTTAGGCCTTGCAACATAGTGCAAATGTGAGTACCACACCCTATATCAAAGACCTACGAATGTCAAGTCGTAGTATGTGGAGTTCAATCATTTATATATATATATATATGAATCCTTTTCAACCTTAATGTCACTATAGTCCTTCAGATATATTAGGTTGCAAGGCTTCTAGTACCCCTCTGTGTTGTAGTAAAACAGACTGCTTTCTTTGGTTCATTTGTCGGTGCAATTTCAGATTCAATCTTTCTCTTAGCCCTACGATTGGACTTTCTATTCGTCACTTTTCCAGATCTCTACCTTTTCTTTGCATTATGACCTATTGACAACACATGAGCTGTAGAGCTAGAGGGCTCGTCAATCTTCTTGATCCCTTGCCCAGCAATTATAGAGTTCCATTATTGGGGTCTCTTTCTCATTCAAAACTATTTGAATTGGTTGTTGTTTATTTGCTCTGTTTTGCTCGTTTTCATACGTTTTTAGTGATTTTTGTAGCAACGTCTATATTTGGAGCACTTTAGTAAATTTTAGTAAATAATGATTATTTTGAAATGTTTTCAATAAAGATGTGCTCAAAAAGTGTGAAATTTTATTCTTAAAAACATGACTTTTTGCGTCACATCAGGTGGTGACAGGAATGATCCGGAAGAGAGGAAAGCCCTATAAGAACATTTTGTCTAAAGAATTCAAAATGAAAGATCTTGGTTGTTTTAAATAATTTCTTGGCATTGAAGCTTCTAGATAAAAGAAAGGAATTTTCTTATCCCAACGAAAATATACTCTAGATTTGTTGCATGAAACGGGTATGTCAGCGTGCCTATCAGGTCGATATACCAGTTGAGGAAGGTTTGAAGTTATGTGTGGAAGCTGATCAAGTAGCTGTAGATAAAGGGCGATATCAACGACTTGTAGGGAGACTTATGTATTTAACTCACACAAGACCCGGTCTTGCATATGCTCTTAGTATTGTAAGTCAATTTATGCACAATCTAGGGGAGCAACATATGAAGGCCGTAATGCGAATTTTGAGGTATGTAAAGTTTGCTCCCGGTATTGGAATATTGTTTACCAAACGTTATGATTGTCAAAGTATACATGTGTATACAGATGTTGATTGGGGTGGGGCATTAGACAACAGAAGATCAACTTCTAGTTACTTTATGTTTGTCGGTGGCAATCTTGTCACATGGAGGAGTAAGAAACAAAATGTAATTGCTCGCTCAAGTGCATAATATGAGTTCAGAGGTATAGCACTTGCTCTTTGTGAAGGTTTATGGTTGAAATTTCTTTTACAAGATTTAGGTTATCCACCGATACAACCAACCAAGCTATATTGTGATAATAAAGCATCGTGTGATATATCTCATGATCTTGTTCAACACGACCGAACTAAACATGTTGAGATAGACAGATTCTTCATCAAGGGAAACTGAGACGAAAAGATTGTGTTGTTGCCCAAAATTGGTTCCGATGATCAATTGGCTATTATTCTTACCAAAGCAGTTGCAAGTCATGTCTTCTTGAAGTTTTGTAGCAAGTTGGGAATGCATGACATCTACGCACCAATTTGAGGAGTGTTGAGATTTTGTTAAAATATATCCTTCCGTTATTGTAGAAATCATAAGTATATAATGTCTCTATTATCCTACTTAATAGCTAGATAATTATAGAGAGTCATTTTTCTTTGATTCTCTATTATTGTATAAAACCCCCATTTATTCTATGAATAAAATACTCAGATAATTATAGAGAGTTATTTTTTTTTTATTCTCTATTATTGTATAAAACCCCCATTTATTCTATGAATAAAATACTCAGAATAATTTCTTCTTCATCTCTCTTTTTTACTGTAATGTCGTACCATATGGTAAAATAGAAAACTGAATGATCATAGAACCATCAAAGCAATGAGGACTTAGATATGGTATGATTTGGTGGTATATGGTTTGATTGGATATGAATTTCAAACTGCATTGAATGTAAATTGGATACACAAAGCTATAATTAAATTCTGAAATTCAGTCATCTTATATTCAATGTAATAGTCTTTCGTTACTTAGTAATGTTCAATTTGCAATTTAATTGTTAGTTTACTTTAAATTACACCACTTTTTGATTGATTGCCGGAGGATTACATAAAAAGCAATTACTATAGTACAATATATATCTACCAAATGTATCTAACAGGACAAAATTTAACAAAAAAATTTACCTCCAAATTATTTATAGTTACAAAATATCAAATAATCTTTTAACAAAAAAATTTACCTCCAAATTATTTATTGTTAAAAAATATCAAATAAAAATTTAGTTCAGAAGTTTTTCATCAAATTCCGTGTTTTCATGAATCAATAAACTAGTTTATTTGTTACAGAGTATATCATAAATGCGTGTTTTAAGTCAACCCTCCCTGGTCCCCACTATGCACGTTCCATGATAGATATTAATCTACTCCGTATTTCTTTTCAAATTTATGAGAAAATGACTTTGGGCAATGATTCTTTATTACTCACTCCGTACCATATTTATTGTCCACTATTCCTTTTTAGGATGTCCCAATTTAATTGTTCACTTCCATATATAGAAAAGAAAAATGAGATAAAATTCATTTTTACCCCTAATTTATATATGTAAGACAAAAAGGTAGGTAAAAAGTAAAGGGTAAAATTATCTTGTTACCAAAAAGTAAGAGAGATAGTGATGTTTTTCTTAAACTACGTGTTTTTTGTCGGGGGACAATAAAATTGAGACGGAGGGAGTATTATATACAGTTAGCATTAAAATCAAAATAAATTATAATTAAATAATGTTGTTAAAATTTGAATTATTCAAACATGAAGTTCAACCCACCCCGGAGGCACTAACCTCAAATATAATATCTCTCCTTCCCTAAATTAATATTCACTTTAAAATTTTTGATGGAGTTTAAAAAATTACATTTTTTTTGCTAGAGGTCTACACCTTAAAACTAAAACCTTAATATTATCGTAAAAATAAATATCTATCTATATATATATTCCATATAAAACATATAACGTTCTCTCTCTTGAATATTTAAAATGATGTAATGCATAATGTACAACTCATAAAGCTCATGCACACTACAAAATTTAAATGTATAATTGTCTAATTGGCTTTCTAACTTTGTAGTCAATAATTTATGTATTCAATTTCATTTTTCGTAAGGTGCATCATTCATATTATTATTAGTATTATTTATTTTATCTAAGATGTATCTCTCGAATCAATATTTTAATAGTTAATCATTTCTTTTTTACCGATTTAAAAACTAAAACCTTGATATTATCGTAAAAATAAATATTAAGGAATTAAATAGAAGGGAATTGGGTTTAAAACAAGATCTACGAATCACGTGCAATTTAATTTACATGCATATATCTAAAAACTTCATAAGTACTTCATAAGAGACGTACTTTCTTAAGTGTTGTTGGTTTATTTTCATATAATTCTTCAAATTACATATTTCGTCCCTTTTTTATACATTAAATAAACTTTCATTTTTATCATTGTAATTTGTAGTAAGTTTGAACGGTGATATTTAGAAAAGTAATGTATTGAGAGTACTAACTAAATGTAGAATATGGAGTAATAGTTACTCCCTTCGTACCACTTTAAGTGATCCTATAAAAAAATCCCTATCCCTATTATATTTATAACAAACTCCGAAATCTGTAGACAGCCTTACCCGAATCCCTTCTTAAGTCTTAACCCTTCCATGTATTATTATTACTACCTTTCGACCATTGATCTTAACCTTCACAATTGTGCATGCAATAAGTAGCCTTTAATATGTGCATTATTACGTAATTGCCCCTATTTAAAATAAGCAGGAAGCCACGGATTAGTCTGACCTTTCAAATCAATATAGTAATTTGCAAGTAGTCGAATATATTAATGTGCATATAATCGGTATTATCGATAGCATAATTAATTTGTGGTGTTGACTAATTATTGAATGTTTACTTCAATATTTTTCATATATATTAATCCTTTACTTTTCAGCATAAAGTGTAACACCCCCAAATTCTCTGTTTAGCGGAAGCAAGCTTAGGGGTGCTACTAATTAAGTATCAACAACACACAACAAACGACCTCTAAATGAGACGTTTGAAAATACATTTCATAAAACATAAAGTTTACAAAATGTTGTTACAAAAGTTCTCGAGTTCGCCAAATATTACAAGAGTTTTCTAATACATACTACTATTCAAAACAGTAAATGCATTAAGGTTTCTTGATGTTTGTAAAGCATGTGACTCGAGCTAAGCATCCTGTAGGCCATCCTACAATGTCTCCATATATGAGATTACATACTAAAATGGGTCAACACGAATGTTGGTGAGCTCACAGGTTTATCAGTTAAATCAATAGTTGTGAAACACGAGTTATCTGGATGTAGTTATTTAGCACTTGTTTGAAAACAAAGTTTGGTGACTATTGCTCCTACGAGCAATATCACAAATGTTGGTGCACATAAGTAATGTAAACCGCCAGGTTTAGCATTCGTAGTTGAAAACATTAATCATACGTTTTCAGGTTTTGTATTGTTTCATAACAATGTTGTAAGATTTTCGAAAGTGACACATCGTGCCCAATTAGTTCGTGTAGTTATCATTAGTTTACCGAAAGTAGCACCACGTGCCCAAGTATGTACATATAGTTATCAGGCTGTTATCATAAGTAGCACCACGTGCCAAAGTATGTATATATAGTTATCAGGTTGTTTTTATAAGTAGCACCACGTGCCAAAATATGTACATATAGTTATGTAAGTAGCACAACGTGCCCGGAAGTAGCACAGCATGCCAGGAAGTGGCACAACGTGCCCAGAAGTAGCACAATGTGACACTCGCCAAATTAAGACTAGTAATTAGTGCCTAATCAACTATTAATACATGTAATTAGTTCTGTGTTAGGCTAATTAATGTATCGAAATATATATTGTTGAATATATACAATTACCCGATTTGGCTAAATCATGGGCATTTCAATCGAATGTAATTCGGTTCAATTAATACGGACTTTGGTGAATAATTTTATTAAATAATATAACATTAAAATTTGGGAGATTCCTCCCCTTTTCCTCCCCCCCAAAACCGGCTCCACCCCCTCCCCTCCCCTCATTCTTTTTCACTTTTCACACACACACTCTCAATCTTTCTCTCTTTTCCCTCTAAACACAATCACCACACCACCGCCACCTATTTCCACCAAAAAGCACCACCAAACGACCTCGGATTTCAAGACTCCTTTGGAGAAAAACATTCACCTCATCACGATCTACATTTCAACCTTTTCGGTTTCTCCCGGCGTTAAATCGTAAGTTTCCGACAATTCTCAAAAACTCTTAGATTTCATTTATTTTTCACAAAAGTTGTTTATTTAAGCTTGAAATGTCCAAATATGGGTTGGGTAGAAGTTTCAAGCCAAACGGAAACCGGAAAACACATTTTCGGCTCAAAAATCCGGCCAACAGACGTAAGTGTCGCATAGACCAGTGCAGCATAGCGTCACTTAAGTGACGCACTAAGTGTCGCTAAAAATCCTAATTTTGCGTAACTTGCCTAAGTGCCGCATAAAACCCCTTTTCCCGACACATTCCTAAGTGTCGCAAATTCAGTACCCAACACTTCCTAACCGACACTTCTAGCGACACTTGTCTAAGTGTCGCCTATACTTGAATTCTGATTTCATCCGACACTAACCCTAGTGACGCATGACCCTGATACCGACACTTGTACCCGACACTTGCTTAAGTGTCGCCCTTTATGCGTCACTTCCTCAAGTGACGCTATAGGTGTCGCATGAAACAGAACACAGAAAACACAGATTTTACTAAGTGTCAAAACTAAAATTTTATCACTTGATTTCTGCCCCTTGGACCCCGCTAGAGGTTGCCACCCCTTGGACCCCGCTACCAGGGGCGCTACCTCCGGACCCCCGTACCCGATTTCCTACCTTATTAAGTATAATGAAATGAATTCAGAGATTACTATTATCATCACAAACCATCACCAACGGGCCGTACACGTTTTCAAAGCATAATCAAATCCACCAAATCGTAGTAATTTGGACATTCTAGTTGGACGAACAACTACAAAGGTAATCTTTATAGATACATGCTCACATTTATAACCATCGCGTGTCGTGGACACTCTCAGGTTACAAGTCTTCGGACATCGATTCTCGGCTAATCAACTCAAGTTTAATTATTTAAACTCTCAAGACTCAGGTGAGTCTCATAGCCCCTAATTTTACTGTTTTACTCAGGGGTGTGATTTTCATTGCTCGTTTTATTTTAACTATATGAACGCAAGTACGAAAACAAACAATTACTTCATGAGTTATCTCACTAATCTTTCAAAGCCCTCCTCAGCATAGTTTGGTAATACGTTGTAGCGTGAATATTAGTATATGGTACCATATAGGATTGACCCTCCTCATTCGGGTTAGCATGCACTAACTGGGTAAACGGATGTACTAATATTTGTTCAGACGAGTGTAGATTAGGCACTCGTAGGAGGCACCTCGATCAGAATACCTTAAATGTGGACCTGACACCTCGAGTTAAGCTCAGACTATGTGCTCATGGCTGTAAAACTTTTATTTTGCTTAATTGCAATTCAAATTCAATTAAATCTTGCGGTTCATACAATATGTAATGACATATAAACTTGTGAGCTCACCAGCGTTTCGCTGACCCATTTTAGCATGTATCACAGGTACTCAGCAGTAGGTTGGACTGCCTTCAGGATATCATTAGCTCGAGTCATCATGCAAAACATTCAGAGATTTAGCTGCATTATTATATTTTGTATAAATTAATTATGTATGTAAATCTCTCAATTTAGAAACTGAGCTAATGTAAACTATATTTTGATGTAAACTTTGGTTTTATCAATACAAGTTATAAAATAACGCATATAGAGTCGTTCATTATATCTTTGTGATGTGATTATTGATTAGTCGTGCCCCAACCTGATTCGCTTCCGCAACCCGAATTTGGGGGTGCGACACACAACGTGCCCGGAAGTAGCACAACATGCCGTAAGCAGTACAACGTACCGTATGTGGCACAATGTGCCGTAAGTAGCAATACGTACCGTATGTGGCACAACATGCCATAAGTAACACTAATGTATATAGTTATCACAAATGTTGGTACCTCTAGCAAGTGTCTAGTCATACAATAGTTGTAAGTTCATGATTATCTTGCAATAATTATTGTACGTTAATGTAGGGAGGCCTTGTATTCGGTTTGCGTGTGTTTCAATACTTGTATTCTAAGCATATTCAAATATACAGATGTTTACTCATAAGTGCCTAAGTCCGGGTCATCGAGTATATGATAAGCAGCGTGTTATCTTTACGTTTATTCATAAAGCCGTGAAAGGAAAACATATAACAATTGTTTTGTTTTGTATTTGTGTTTGTGTTCATAAAATGCTTCATAAACAGAGTATGTATCTCACCCAAAGCAGTTCAAAAACGGAGAAAAATGGGCTATGAGACTCACCTGAGTCCAGTAAGTAAGATGTGTTCGTGTAATTGAATAAGTGAAACGGATGTATGTCCGTAAGCGTGTCGGATGTAAGTCCGTATATTGATTCTCGAAACCCTGTAACCTTCCGGCGTCCGAAATGCACAATGTTGTAAGTAAATAAATAAATAAGTTTGGTGTTCTTGAAAGATCACCCATGCTAGTTGTCCACTCCAGTAAGAAATGTTCAAGTGTTTGTTTAGTATATCGTTTGCATTTTGAAAACAAGTATGGCCCATTAGTGACGGCTTGAGATAATTTCCGAAAACATCCTTATTATATTCGTTTCATTGAACTTTTATAAAGTATAAATTTGTGTACGGGGGTCCGGGGACAGTGCCCCTGGTAGCGGGGTCCAAGGGGTGCCAACCCCTGGCGGGGTCCAAGGGGCAGAGCCCCTGGCTAGGGTCGAGCTGCAGAAATCATAGTAAATTCGCATCTAAAATTTAGTGAAAACGCAGAGTATGTATCTCACCCCAAATCATAGTAGATTTTTATTTCTATTACAATGCTTTAGTGGAAACACATCTAAAATTTAAATTCGTAAGTCTTAGCTCGCAGGAAAAGTCAGTTCGCAATTCAGCTCGCAAGTCTCGACTCGGAAAGTCAGCTCGCAACTTGGTTCGGTTCGCAACTCATTTCGGTTCGCAACTCATTTCGGTTTGCAACTCAGTTCGCAAGTGGTTTGGTTCGTAGGTCAGCTCGGTTTGCAGGCCAACTCGGTTCGCAGGCCAGCTTGGTTCGCAAGCTAGCTTGGTTCGCAGACCAGCTCGGTTCACGAATCTTATCTGCTCCAGATAAGGTTTTGCGAACTGAGTTCATCTCAGTTCGCATGACGAACTGATGTGAGTTTTGGGATGGATTTCGGGTTTTAAAATATTTTTAACATGTTTCTTGGGCACATTCTTGTTGGGTGGACTTAGAAACATGTAAATATGAGTATTTTGTAGGTATGGCGAGCTTCATACCTCAAATTCGTGATTAAGAGGAAGAAGAAATGGATGATGATAATTGTTGCACTTGTTTCTTGATCTTGGTGATGATGATGCTGCTCGGTGGTGGCGGTGGCAGCTGTGGCTGCGGTTCGCCGATTCAAGAGGAGGGAGGGAGAGATTTTTGTGGAGTGTGTATGTTTGTTTGGTGGAAAAATGAAAGAAAAATGGGAGTTAGGTTTTTAAAAGAGGGGAGGGGAAAGAGTTGGGTTCACGGGTCCGGGCTGACCCATTCGGGTCTCAGGCTCGCATGTTTCTCGTTTTCCCATTTCGTGTTACGAATCGTAATCGGTTAAATGCTAAATGTATGTTACATCATTTTTATAATATTATTACATAATATTATTCCGAAGCGATTAATAATCTATTAATCGAATAGGTTAATGTTATTTATGTAAAAATGTCACCAACGACCAATTAAGTACGGAATTCGTCCGCATATTTCGTGTAATTATAATTCATTAAGTACGTGTATATATATACATATATACAGATAATCACGAGTACTTAGTCATATTTCATACTAAATACTATTAATAGCGTTTTAAATTAGTGGTAGTTAATAACCTAATTTGCCGGTTATCACATAAAGTTATAAACCAAACTTTATTATGCTAAGTTTTATTACATTTGTTGATCCTATGCAATACAAGGTAATTGGAAATATAAAAATAATCACATATTTTTTAGGTTTTCAACTGTATCTTAATATTGTTAAGAGTTTAAACTTTATTATTGAAATTAAATAGTAATATATACAAAAATGTATAGAAAATAATCAATTTCAAATATCTTTATTGAAACTAATTTTCTTAAAACATAGTAGTTAGTGATGATAATATTCGTTAATTGCAATATATAAGATATGGATTAGAAAATGAATCTTTTTTTATGTTAAAAAGTTGTTATGTATTAAATATAATATAGGAATTTTAAAGGCTATTATAATAAAGTATAATTGATAAATAACGGTCTTAATAATAATTAATTATGATTTTTTCGAAAAAAATAATATAATGATGTGGCAAGTTAGGAGGCTCTAATTAAATGGACATGTTATGATGTGACATGTCTAAAATTCAAAAAAAAATCTTTGTTTTATATGTACAGATGAATTTTTTACTTATAAAATCTTTATCTCTATCTTTATTATTTTATTACTTTTATTTATTTATTTATTTTAAGAAAGATTAAATTATGTAGATATCTTTAATATAATCATATAAAAATTAATCTTACCAATTCAATACATTAACTTTCCTAATCTTTAACCATTGATCCAATCTTCCTAATATGTCAATGTAATAATTGGTATTTGGTCCACCCATTATAGTTGCTTCATGTTTCAATGTGGCACAATCGAACCCCTTACAAAGTCCACCATCATCGGACAAATCACCTTCATTACATATACCACAACCTCCGAGTCGGAACTCGCGTCGTTTAAGCCTTAACATTGTGAGCAATACTGTTCATTATTGGTAGGTACCTTTATGATAAATAAACCCAATGGTAGGTTTCGAACCCATAATCTCAAGGAAGTCATGAGCTGCCCTTACCACTAGACTATTTAGTCATTGGTATGTCAATGTAATTAGTCTCATTTTTCATGATAATCTTACAATATTACCCCTAAGCAAATTCAAGCAATTTTATTAATCCTATTCAATTTTGATATGTCACGTGACATTTCAATCATTTTTTATTCTATCATACACTTTTAAAAGAAAAATGATTGGGAGGACTAAACTGGTAGGACTAATTATAGACCTAAAAATTTGATTGGTAGATGTAAAAATTTGATTGAGTGAGATTAAGCATGAGAAAAAATTCAACCAATCAAAAAATAGGTCAAGTTTTAAGCTTACGTAATTAATCATGTTTAGCATTATTCTTTCAAAACTATCCTCGCATACAAAGTCAATCTTAAACATAAGTACTTATTTTCTTAAAAATATTATCTATTTCAACATTTTATTGACTTTTTTCGAATTTCTTTTTCAGTTGTAAGTGTGAGTTGTGTGATGATATTTGTATCCTCACAGTAATAAGGGATAGAAAAGAAATCGATAATTTCAATACTAAGTGCGTTTATTATTAGTTCACACTAGTACAAATTTGTGATTTACTCACAGATAGTCGAAATGAAACGGTCACACGTTCAAATATTTATGTGACTAACGGTACAAAAATAAAATTCACATTATTAGTTAGCCACATCTGAACTCCAATCGTGTGACCATTCTGAAATGTATTGCTACACCTTCAAATATTTATGTGGCTAAAGAGCACTGCTATTTTTTGGCTTATTATTTAGTCACATTTGAATTTGGAACGTGTGACAAATGTAGAGTAAGTTAAAAGCATCAGTCATGTTATACACATAAAACGTGACAAATCTATGTCACAAACTTGAACATTGTGACCAAATACCATTATATGGTCACATGAAGTAATTGTTTATATGACTAAATCATATAATCGAGTTTGTCACACATGATTTTAGTGTAGCCAAAATCCGGTACATATGGTCTCATAACTTATTATATGTGTCTAAAGTTTAGTGTGTATTAGAATAACCAAAGCTAATGTGTATAGTCACATCAATTTCTAGCACGATCATGTGACTATATGGCTGTATAATAGCCACATCATATCATAAATGTGTAGCTAAATGATGTTTATGTCCATATTTAGGTGATTATATGTGACCAATATATTCACAACAGTCACGTTGTGAAATATTCATGTTGCTATTATATAGAGTAAAAATGGGCAAAAATGATTATCATTAAATTTGATTTTAGTCACATTGAGTGTTATTTTGTATGTCAAAATCATGAGACTTTATATGGTTACATCAAGTACACGTTTACTTGACTTTAAAGAGCATATGATCACACTTCTTATTAACACTTTTTCTCAATTTTGGCTTAATTTTATGTAACCAAATTCCAAAATAAAATAATCGTTGTGTGACTAAATATTGCAAAATGCACACAAACATAAAATTTAAGTGGCAATTGGATGTGATTAGTCCCGATTAAACAATAAACAATAATAAGCTTTGAGTTATTATTGAGAAGTTGCGGAATCACACTCAATAATACTAAGAAGATCAAGAATTAATTGAACAATAATAGTATAAACTTGTTGAACACGTATTAAACCAAATTAAGCTTCAATCTTATTAAGAATAATAAGACGAATACACTTAATTCGTATTAGGGTTTACACCTTGAGGCTGCGCAATGATTCGATAAGCAAATCTAGGTTCTAAGGATATCTATTTATAGAGTATTGAGTCCTGTACAATCGCCTAATAATAAGGAATAGAATAACTTCCATAACCGACTCAAACTTATCATAAAATCATAAATAATTGTAACTACCAATCTAATGCAAACAGTGGAAACTGTATAACAATCAGTGGTAACTGTTTCATTCATGATATAAGACTAAGTACAAATATACAGACAGTGTTGACTGCTACAAATATAACTAACAGTTATAACTACATAAGCAGTTCTAACTATTTACAAAAACATAACTACCACTTGTAACTTTCTTCAAGCAGTTGTAACTCCTTGTCTTCTCTTCAATTTTCTTCTAACAGTCAAAACTTTGTGAAGACAGTTGTAACACTTTACACTAGCAGTTTTAATGCCTTGTATATTCTTCAGTCTTCTCTTCAGTGGCAATTTCAATCCAAACTCAGTTTTGACTCAACAGGTTGAACAATAGTCACACAAAATATATGTTTACTTAACTTTAAAGAGCATATGGTCACACATTTATGGTTTTGGTTACTCTTTTTAAATGGATATGACCACTAACCAGCTAATGTAACCGTATGTACCCTATGGTCACACGACCTTTAGTCACACAGACGCTGAAAACACAAGTGTGACTATATGTATATCGTCAAACTTTTCTGGTGTAACAAAATCGCAAATTTGTACTAATGTCACCACTTGTATGTGTATAAAATATGTTTCATCCCGTGAAATCGCGGGTTATAAGCTAGTTTGGATTTAAAATAGATCAGCTAAATCTTAGTTTTGCCTTTATATTTAGGTTTAGTTGACAAATATTTCTTAAGAAAAAAGTGATTGTAAATAATAAATGAAAGTAAAATTATTATTTTATTTTTTTTTGCAAGCGGACAAATTTTCCAGAACAAATAAAAATAGTTTACAATGTAAACTTTTAAAGTGGGATATAGCGGGTGTTCTTTACTATGTAATAACTATGCAAATCTTTCGACGTAGAAAAATAAAATAATGACATGAACTAAAAATGTAAAATAGTACTGAATAAAATAATCCATGCAATCTGCATTTATTCATTTGTCTACTAGATATTGACTACGCCCCCACATGAGTTATCACATTTCCATTAATAAGCAAATTGGGATCACCCATGTTACACCATTTAATTTAATTTAAAAATATATATCTATTATCTATCTATTACTACTATAAAAAAAAAGATGACACTATCTCTTCAAATAAAATTTAAGATTTTCTAAAATACTTTTTTAAGTAATTACAGTTTTTATAGCACACTTTACATCTTTATAAAACACAATTATAATTATCTATAGTTGGAGTTCTTCTAAGGAAGTACATTGGAAACAAAATTAACAAATAATTATGAATTTAAATAAACATTATTTACTTAATTTTTTTTATAATGCATTATGCTTATTTATATGCGATATTGAAATAAAATAAGTTTTCTTTTAAATATTTCATAAACACGATTGCTTGAACAAAACATGTTAACGAAAAATGTTATTGATCCCGCTGCATTACGAGGGTTACTAGTATATATATATATATATATAACTATCTATAACGTTGAGAACTTTGAGAACCACAAAAAAATATATGATAGTTCAGTTCACATGTGATTAACTTCAATCATATGTGAACATTGATTTGCATTTAATAGGAAAAAGTAAAAAAGTTATAAAATTATATCGAAAAATGTAAAAAAAACAAATATATTTTCACATTTGAACGATTATACGAACAAATCGTTAAATGTGTTTCAAGACGTAAATTTATGATTTTTTGACATTTTTCTTTCTCAATCTAACATAAATCGGAGTTCACATATGATTGAAGTTAATCACACGTGAATAAAGACGTATTCATTATAGTTCTCAAAGTTCTCAACTTTATATTGATTCTCATTTGAACCTTTCGGTATATATATATATATATATATATATATATATATATATATATCTAGAGAGAGAGAGAGTTTGGATCAAATGTAACACCTTAAAAATAAGAACGGCTAAGAACACTTCAATTGCACAATTACTCTTAATTTAAAATAGTTAGATTAACATTAGTACATTTCAAATATACAAAGAAAAATAAATGCACACTTATAAAAATGCACATAAATTGAAAAAAACGATTGATGCACAATTATCTCTATAATTGTGCATTAATCATTTTTTCAATTTTTGTGCATTTCCAAAAGCTCACATCTATTTTTCTACACATATTTGAGATGTATGAGTGTGAATCCAATGAATATGTTTATTAGTTGTGCATTTATGAAGTGTTATTAGCCGTTCTTATTTTTGAAGTGTTCTCATTAAAACTTTACCATATATATATATATATATATATATATTCCTGTCACACCATTTTGCGTGTAATAAAAGAATGGTCTAATATAATTAAATTTTTGATGAGTTGGTGAGTAGATGAAGAATCAGTCAGCATGTAGTAGGTAGCCCGATGAAACATATAAATATATCTTAATATCTTAATTATAATTATATATGGGTGGTGTTTAGGGGATAAGCCCCTTTACGAGGGCTAAAAAAGTTAGACCAATCAAAGTTGACACATGTCACATGTGGTCTCCCTTGTTGTGATTATGGAATATTTTGCAATTTTAGAAAAGTTGATGATATGTTTGAAAAATTGTCCAAAATTTTATCCAAAAATATACTCCCTCCGTCCCAATTTTATTGTCCCCAGATAAAAAATACGCAATTTAAGAAAAACATCACTATCCCTCTTACTTTTTGGTAACAAGACAATTTTACCTTTACTTTTTACCTATCTTTTTGTCTTACATATATAAGTTAGGAGCAAAAAATGAACTTTATCTTATTATTCTTTTCTATTTATGGAAGTGGACAATTAAATTGGGACATCCCAAAAAAGAATAGTGGACAATAGATATGGGACGGAGGGAGTATCTATTTAAAAAACTTGATAATATGGAAGATTCTATAGGAAAATAAAATGAAGTGAAAAAACATAAAATATGGTAAACAAAGTAAAATGCATAAAATGCAGAAAAACGTAAAATGTAATGAAAATACAAAAATGGTAAACAAAATGAAATGCATAAAAATCCTGAAAATGTAAAATGCGGTGAAAAAGATAAAATGCCTTGAACAAAGTAATATGTATAAAGGTTCTAAGAAAGCGTAAACTGCAGTAGATGAAACGTAAAATGCAATAAAAGAAATGTAAAATGCAGTAAGTATATTCAGATCTAAAAAGTATATTTGAAAAATTAATGAAACGTAACATGCAGTGATTATTTCAAGATCTACTCATTAGATTCTAAATATGAAAATGTAAATCAAGATTTACTTTTTACAGATCTAGATCAGAAAAGTAGATCTAGATCTATAATTTTAGATATAGATGATAATGGACAGTGATGGTGGTGGTGGACGGTGAAGATGGTGGTGAAAATGAATGGTAATTAAGATGAATGTAAATGTAATGTGAATGTGTTAGGTGACAGTGAAGGTCGATAGTAACGATAAAGGTAGTGTGAAGGCGGACAGTGACGGTGGAGTTGGTGGTGGCGGTGAAAGTGGACGGTAAAAGTGGTGGTGGTGGTGAAAGTGGATGGTGAAGATGGTTGCAGTGATGAAAAATGGTGGTGGTAGTTAAAGGTGGTGGTGAGTGTGTGTATGTCTATAGAGAGAATTTAGTATGTGTAAAGAGTGTGTGTGTATGTGTGTGTGTTGTGAAGAAGTGCGGAGTGAATCTGAAAGCTGCCCAAGTTTTACCCCCTCACCTCATGTAATGAAAAGTGCATTTAGGTCCTTCCGACCAAAAGTGTTTGTAAAACACATCCCCGAATGACATAGAGTTATATGAACCATTGGATCATAAAATGAATAGTGGGGATGGAGCTGCCCTCTGATACGGGCTCAGGTGTTATGGATTGGGGCCTTGTGTTTATGGAGTTCAACGACCGGATAAAAAAAATAGGCTTCATGGAAAATGCCATAATTTGAGCTATAGAGCTCCGTTTCAGGTCGTAGGCGGTTTACCCAACTTTCGGGTACAAAAACGGCCCCTAAAAGAAGTTATGACCCATTTTATATTTATTAGTTATTATTAGACTATTGTTTTGGGCTTTGTTCCTGACCCATTATGTTTTTTCGGCCCATTTTAAATTCTGCTTCTCTTTTGGGGGTTTATGGTTGTACCAGCCTCATCAGTTTTGAGCTTTATGAAAATCGAATTTTCTCTCAAATTATGTTGATTATTTTAGTTGAATTTTTACCTAACGTCGGTATTCTTTTAGAATCAATGATTGTTAGAAGGAATTTTTTCCTCGATATTCGTAGAATCAATAGGTTAGATTCGTGTTTATTATTTTCGCCCTAGATCTACATCACCCTCCCTGCTCTTTATTAATCCCTTTCTTCTTTGATCCCGACTTTTTTTAATCTTAATTAATTTGTAAGGTTTAAATTTAAGGGTAGACTATAATTAAATGCCTTATAAGGTTATTGTTAAGTTAATATATCAATTTCACAATATTCTTGCTTCCTTAATTAATAAGTTGTTCCTCCCTCAATTCCTTATTTTCCGTCAACTCTTTTCAGCAAGCGCATGTTTATTTGTTGATCAACACAGGCATCATGTCATCACCATCCAAAATTATAGATTACATGACGTTAGATCAATACAAACATTTTTTAATGATCCCATATGAAGAGATACAATCAGCCACCAACAACTTCTCAGATGAAAATCTCATAACACAATCAGCTACTTCTTCTTCTTCTTCAAAGGTTTACAAAGGAAAACTGTTGCAGTCGGAAGAGACGATCAATATTGTTGCGCGGACATGTATATTGAACCACGCAAACAACGAGTTGGTGATGTCCAAAAATCTCAGGCATAAAAATATAGTTCCTATTTTTAAGATTGGTAATAATAAATTTGGTGATGATGAGGAGACATTCATCATAAACAAGTATGAGGCAAATGAAAGTCTGAACAGACATTTAAGTGGGTCAGCACTCACATGGATTCAAAGATTGCGTATATGTGTTGGTGTTGCACATGCATTATGTTACATTCATAATGATGCACAAGACAATTATAGTGTCATACATGGTAACATCAAGAGCTCCAAAATTCTACTAGATGAATGTTGGGAACCCAAGTTACATGGTTTTGGAATTTCTGTTAAAGTTAAAAAGCATAATATTCACATTACTAGTGAATATAATGGCTCCTTACAATATATGGATCCAGCGTATGAAAACACTAGAGGTTTGACTCATAAGTCAGACGTGTTCTCGTTTGGTGTCGTTTTGTTTGAAGTCTTGTTTGGGAGGGAAGCATCCATTTCAATTGATTCGGTGGATCAAGATAATAGGAATAATTTTGCTCGATTGGCCAAACAACATTATGAAGATCAGACGATACTCGACGATAAGATCATCAATCCTGATCTTCGAAAGCAAATGAACTTGGAGTCATTCAATGTCTTCTCTGAAACAGCATACTGCTGTTTGAAGGATCGGCGATCACAACGACTAAATATGAATCAAGTTCTCAAAAGACTTAAGAAAGCGTTGGAACTTCAGCACAAATATGTAAGACGACTGTCAATCCTTTAACTTCTTTAATTAGTTTAATAATTTTGGTCATAAATTATATATATGTATTAATTAGTAAATATACATACAGCTAAAAATTGTAATAATAATAATTGTAATTCTTCATATTGAAGGAACATTCAACGGTTGCAGTTGAAGGAATATCATCCAACCACCTAAAGGTAATTAGTTTCATTAACATTAGATAGAATGTGACAGAAATTGGTATGTTGCCGAATTGGGAAACATATAATACGTATTTGTAACACCCCAAATTTTTACTGTTGGCGGAAGCAAGCTTTGGAGTGCTACTAATCAAATATCAACAGCACAAAGTATATAGCAAATGACCTCTAAATGAGACGTTTAAAAATAGTTACATTTCAAATATAAAATTGTTTGAAAACATAGTGTTTTCGATTACAAAAATGTTGTTCCCTAAAGTCCACGCGTGTAGCGGGAGATTCTATTACATAATCATAATATACAAAAGATAATGCTAAGAATCTTCGTTAAATGCAATGTAGAAATCATGCGACTCTAGCTAGTATCCAAAGGAAATCCTACTCCGTCTGTGTACCTGAGATACAAAGCTAAAAAGGGTCAACCAAAAATGTTGGTGAATCTTACAGGTTTAGTAATAAGTAATCGTTATGAACCACAAGTATGTACCAGTGTTGCTATCAAGCAAAGTAAGTAAACTAGTAAGTTAGCACAGTTGCCATGAGCTCATAAGTTGAAGCTTAATAGTGTGTAAGTATGAATCAATTAAGAATCATATAAAGTACCCTCCGTGAGTGCTATCCACAACACTCATATGTAACAAATACTAGCATGCATGTTTCTACGGTGAAATCCGTGGTAGCGCTACTACCCCAGGCAGGGATTGTCAGTCCCAATGGATCCATTCACTAGTACTCGCGTTTAAGTCCATAACTAACAACTTACGATAGTAGGCTTTCAGTGGATAAGAAAAGTACTCATGCAATGTATGTGAAAAGTAGTATAAGTAGTTCAGTACTTATGTTCATGCGTAAAACAGAGCAAAGTATCTCACCCCAATAGTAAAAACTGTAAAAAGTGGGGCTGTAAGACTCACCTGATTCTAGCAAGTATGTTTGGGAAATTAAACAAGTAGAGCGGATGTAAGTCCGTAAGGGTGTCGAGTGTAATCCCGTATGTTGGTTCTTCGAACCCTGCAACCTTCTGGCGTCCGAAACGCACAAGGTTGTAAGTAAACGAGTAAATAACTTGGTGTCTTAAAAGATCACCCATGCTAGTTGTCCACTCAACTAGGAAATGTCCAAGTGTTTGTTTAGTAATCCGTTTGTAATTTGAAAACAAGTATGACCCGTTGGTGACGGTTTATAATAATAATCAAAAAGTGTTATTATTATATGTATCGTTGTATCAGGTTTCATTATTTGTAAATGTTCGACACTTAGTGTGAAAAGTATTTACAAGTTCCTGGATGAAGGGGGTTCAAGGGGCGGCAACCCCTGGCGGGGTCCAAGGGGCAGAGGAATTTAAAAATCGCATCTGGAATTTAAAATTGGGAAAATTGACCTAGTCTGGCTGCGGGCTGTAAAGGTGTTACGAATTGAGTTCGCGGTGCGAGCTGATTTCGGCTCGCAAGGCAGTAGGCTGCGAACCGAGTTGGGTTCGCAGCACAAGGTTCGGCTCGCAAGTCAACTCGCAAGTCAACTCGCAGGTCGACTCGCAAGTCAACTCGCGAGTGGGTTCGGTTCGCAGTTTCGGTTCGTTGTTTGGGTTCGCGAGTCGAGATCTCGGTTCGCCTCGCAGGACGAACTGGGATCTCAACTCGCAGGACGAGCTGTTCATATCTCAGGTTTTAAAAACGCATTTTAAGTCGGTTTTTGGGCAAATCTTCGTTGAGTAAACGTTCTAGCATGTAAATAAAAGCTTTACAAGTAATTTAAAAGGATTTTAAAGCTTCTTACCAACAAAATCGAAAATGGGGAGAGTGAAGATGGAGATAATCTTGGTGCTTGTTCTTGATGATGATGAGCGATTTGATGGTGATGTTGCTGATGTTGTTGCTGCCGAATCCAAGAGGAAGAGAGGGAGATATTTGAGAGAGTTTGAGGTGTGGGTGTGTGTGAAAAGTGAAGTGAAATGGGGAAAAATTAGATAAAAGAGGGGGGGATAGGTCATGGGTCGGTTGGGTTGGGCTTGCGGGTTTGAGCCGATCAAACTTGGGTCTCGGGCTCGCGTGTTTGTGTTTTCGAATATCGTGTTATGTCTCGTAGTCGGTTAATCCCCGTAGTCGTTTAATCGCAAAATCTTTTTAAGATTTATAAATATGTTAATGTATATCCGAAATATTTTAACCGACGTATTTTATCAAAATACTTTATTTCAAGTTTAAAATTATAAAAATATACTTTTTGTTATTAATCGCTCGTTGGGGTGCGTTTCGCGCGATTTCATCGTGTAGTTCGTGTTTTAGAAAATACGAAATTTTTGTAATATATTATCGTAATATATTGTAGTAAATAATGTTTATTTGGATAATTCCACATTATTTATAAGTTTTATCATCAACGTCCATGTTAAATAAAGTCGGACCTCGTCCGGTTCATAAGTGTACGATTTAAACAAATCGCGTATGCGTGTATGTAATTACACAAAATATCACGTATATTTAGATTAACACAAAACTAAATACACATAATTACTAGTAATTTAAGCACTAATTACAGTCTTAATTTGACGGGTGTCACAGTATTATTTTTGAACCGATCAGATTATTGGATATAATATATACTATATGCTTGAACATTAATTTTATCTAGTTAACACTCAGCATCTAGCTAGGGCCCGAAACGGTAGTTCTTATCAAGAAATTTGGACGTGCCTCACTTACCAGCTAGTTACTGGATTTAAACTCGACTTGGACTCAATAAAAGTTAAAAATTATATTTGAGTGTGAATAATTAGTTATTGTCTGAGATCGAATTTCGTTTAGTTAACTAATTAGTTATCTTTTCTGAACCAAATTTTCTAGCTCAAATTGTTTGTTTATGATCTTGATTCAATTCGATAACACGTTTCAAAGTTTAAGTTCGAGCTTGCATATAATGATCATTTATACTTGAGGTGTTGCGTTCAAATTAGTTAGTAATACATTTATTTAAAATTTTATGTTTGTTATCAAGTATACAAAATCCGAAAAACTAGGTTCGTTTGGTGCGTTTATTTCGACCGGCTCATTTTACTTGAAACTAAACAAGCTGTAAAAAAAAGTCGACTTTATTATTAAACCTTAAAACTTGGCTACTGAAATTACATGCGTAGTAATTTTGCTCGAGTTTGACCTGCGTTTCAATATTTCATTATTAAGCTCAAACTTGAGGTAGACGAGCTCAAGTTCCTCGAACTCGTTAACATATCGACATCTTTTAAGTATGAACTATATCATTAAGGGGCTCTTTTCAAAAGAATTAAATTTGTCTCCTAAATAAGTTTGTTCATGTGCCTTTTTCTACTATAAATATAGTTTATTCTCATAAAGTTAAAGCTTTGTTTAACAATGCGGAAGTTAGAAATCTGCCTTAATTCCTAAATGTTGGCGGCCATAACATGCGATAACACATGTATACTTTTTTGTAAAAAATTTAACATGATGTTTTATTCCAATGAAGTATTTTTGCAATAACTATTATACTGAGATGAGTTCATTAGAGTATAAGAATTATTGAAAGAAATGAAAGTACCAATAATATTGTGTCATGTGTACAAAGAGGATGTTCACATGTACAAAACCCATTTACCTCCAAACTTAAATATCTCACAAACGACAAATCAAAAAATTATGAAAATTGCACCATTAGATTCAACGTTTTATCCTCTTCGAATTGTCATCCCTCAAAGCATACTTTCAACGAGTTTTTTTTCTTCCATTTTCTAGTGGGTTTCACATTTTACTAACACATATGTTAAAGTGTTGCATTTAGGGTTTAGGGGTTAGGGTTTGAGGTTTGAGGAACCCCAAACCTCAAACACTAAACCCTAAACTCTAACCCCTAAATTCCAAACCCTAAACACTTTAAAAACTCTAAACCCAAAATCTTACTAAACCCTAATTTATACCCTACTAAATCTTATACCCTACTAAACCCTATACCCTACTAAACCCTAAACCATAAACCCTACTAAATCCTAAACTCTACTAAATTCTAAACCCTAAACCCCATATCTAAATTAAATGTTCAACCAAATATTAGCACATGTGTTAGTAAAATGTGAAACCCACCAAAAAAGGGGAAAAAAATCATCGAAAGTATGCCTTCATGGACGACAAATCGAAGAGGATAAAACGCTAAATCAAATGGTGTAATTTTCATAATTTTTCGATTTGTCGTTTGTGAGATATTTAAGTTTGGGGGTAAATGACTTTTGTACATGTATAAATTTCTCTTTTATACACATGACACAATATCATTAGTACTTTTATTCTTTCAATAATTCTTGTAATTCAATGAACTTTTCCCTTATTATACGATAGGAAGCGGGTTATAATATCATCATTTATTAATTACACAATCGAAACGTACTCCCACTCCCCCACTTTGATTTTAAAATATAATTTAAAATAACTTTATAACTTTAAATTTTTGGATAGGCTTTGTCTAATTAAGTAATAGGATACATACGTACTTCCCTACAATCTAGTGATTTGATTTTCTTTGGTTCCATCGAATAGATTTGATTTTGATATGCAATTTAAATTTTATAGCTTTCACTTCGTATTTGTTCTTTATATTTGTGCTAATATTTCCAATAATTGATATCAAAGCGTAAGGTTCGTTGATTAGTCATTCTCCGGTACCAACTAATTGTTGGCGATCCGGAGGAATCTTGTTTGTATTTGAGCTCGTTAATATATTTATGGTTCGTCATAATTTGTGTACGTAGTTTTGGGTGAATCGTGATCTGAAATTCGTTAACCGTTAGATCACCTTCAAATTCATATCGTAAGTTCTTGAAACATACGGTATATAGCTTTTGATCGTTCGTATTTGGATTTGGAGTTTGATAAGCCCGTAGCAATCTGTCAAAGTTCTTGCTGTGTTTTCGTTCACCGTTTGTTGCACTATGGAGGAGATTTGGTGTACCGAGTTGTTAGCCGTTGGATCGCCATGAAATGTGAACCGTAGGTTCTTGACACATAAGTCTACAGTCTGACTGTTGGATCTTTGATCGGAGGTTCTATTAGAAAGATATACGCTTTCGAAGTTGATGTTCGGATTTGGGTTTGTTGTTGAATTTTGTTTGAGTTATTATTTGGTTTTGTCAAATGCCCCAATTTTTTTACACTTCTCAAAGCTTGGTTAACAAAGCTCCATTTATTCAAAAATTATTTCATAGACCCATTATGTAAGTTAAGTAAATAAAATTTGATTCAAAATGAAAAGTTCACAAAAATTGGCTAATACACGATCTGGTAGTACGCAATCGCGTAGTAGCTTTGAGTACACGATCCTAGTGAATTTAAGCGATCGCGTACTCATAACTAAAAACGATCCTAGTGAATTTAAGCGATCGCGTACTCATAACTAAAAACTTATGTTCCCGTTTTAGCATAAGCTACGCGATTGCATAAGGGTTACGTGATCACATACTCTGTGCTAAATTCTCAAAATCTCATCAAACTCAGTTTTTAGCTCGAAACGTAACCACAATCAAACACAACACTTTTACGATCAAGACAAAACATTTTAACAACATTCTTACCACTTTCAAAACCAACACAATTTCCACAAATGAAAACAATACCCAAACTCAAACACTCATATTCGATTCAACATTTTACAACTTAGATTTTTACCAAAAGCTATCACATTAACATGATTGTTTATAAATAACAACTAAAGTAAAAGACTCCACATTTCAATCTTACTTACAACATTTTCATCAACTACTAAATTCATCATTCTTGCACCACTTACAAGTTGACCCAATTTACAACAAAACATAATTTTATCAACAACAAATAGTTTGGATCAAGGTTTTCACATCAAAAACAAGATCATATTCAAATGATCTTTCACACCTTAAAATGGGCTTCAGTGTATCTAGAGCATGATATTCAACAAAAGAGATTATTGACTTACTAACTCATGGTAAGCTCCACCACTAGTCTCACTTGGGCTCCTTGTCCAAATATCCCTTTGACACGCAAGATGTACCTATATACAACAACAACAACAACAACAACAAACGGGGTAAGCATAAGTGCTAGTATGCTAGTAATGAGAAAGTAAATAGAACAACAATAAGAAAATGATCATACTCAATTGATCAACCAACAACATAGTTAAGGATCCTTAATCTATACTTAGTGTGGTTCCTACTCAAAGGAACACAACACATGGTGTTAAGGGTAAATAATGAGATTTCTCAAGTCTCATTGTTACTCCTGAATTATCAACACTCATATTCATACACATTGAACATACTCGAATGTCACAATGTTTACATCAATTACCCATCACCATTAATACATATATATTGGTCATCACTCGGGAATCTCAAGTATTGTTAACTAGTGAATCCTTCCTTCATTACTTACCTTTGCAAAGATGGTTGGTTAATTAGCTCAAAATCTCAAAGTTTAGCTCTTTAATTATACCTAAACATACCAGCACAAAGTAAATGTTACTCACTACTCAAATTGATAACCCAATACTACTCAAACTCTCACGTAACCCAATAACTCATCAATATCTCATTCTCGTTCTCAATACTCATGTGTTCCATCTAATGACAGCATCATACATTCAAGCCCAACATGTCATTTTAACACACAATTAGCTCAATTAGCAATTAACCTCTTTTCTCATAATTTCTAACATGCATATAAATAGTTGGTGACAATTTAACAACAACAACACTACAAACATCAATTCAGCATCATGCTCATCATCATCTTTTTCATCAAGAATTCTCAAGTTTAACTAAAATCAACAAAACTTAAAAACAACATCATAATTAATCTCCTTATGCTTACCCAAACTCATTTACACTTACTAACAACAATAGAAGTATCCTACACCCAAAAATCCAACTTTTCTCAAAAACCCTATTAAAATTCATCTTCAAAAGTTATATATATTAACCATCAAATTAAAAGATGGAGAACGTAGCTCTCACCTTGTAAATGATGAATATGTATATTTAAAGCACATAACTTCAGAAATCTAAGCTCAATTAAATGGGTCTCTCAGTTGCTCTAACTCTCTATTCTCGTTCTCTCCTCTCTCTGCTTGTAGGCATGCCCCAAACTCTTTCTTAATTAAATTTTCCAGATTTTCATTAGGTGATATTAATGTTTACTTATTGTCATTTTACAACCGACTAGTCTCAATGTTTCGAGCTTAAGCACAAGACATGTTTTCTCTTTATATTTAACCCCGACTCTCACTACTCTAATTTATCAAACATAATAATAATAAGTGAATAACTCTTTTAAATTTTAAAAGTAAGTATTTACGAAATTTGGGGTGTTACATTTTGATGGAGTGATCTATTGGTTTTGAGATCAAATTATAATTAGATCATTAGGTTTTGAGTGGCATTATACTTTGAGCTTGAGAATTTTAACCGTAATTCTTATAAAATAATCGGGTCATTAGAATTTTGGATTGGATATTTAGAATTTGAAGATCGATTGGATGTTTAAAGACTTGATTTCTATTAAGTCGTTTGGTTTTTTTTATCTTTTATTCGTTTGTCGGGAATTTTAAAATTTTTTCTTGTCCTAATATGATTGTTTGTATTGAAGATTGTTTGAGCCGATTTGTTTTTTGTTTGGTTGACCATTTTGAATTTGTCCGTTAACGTTTGATTGTTTGGTATGAAGTTGTCGGCATTTGATTTAGATCGTTGTTGAAAATCGATCATTTGGTTTGTTTGGAAAATTTTGATTTGCGTTTCGAATATGGCTAGTATCACTAGCGTTTGGAATTTGGCATTCGATTTGGATAGCGTTTGGTCTGAAGTAGGAGTTCAAGTAATGGTGGAGATTGTTAGAAAATAACTTAAACTCTAGGGTTTGTTTGATATATTTGGGTACTTTTGGAATTTGAGTTGGTTTAAAATTTGTCTAGGTTACTAGATTAGGATTTCTATTTTGAGTTTATTTTGGGTTAGTTTTAATTAGGTTATTCTACAGATTTCTTTTTTGAACGGCAAAACTATCATTAAAAGTTTAACGAGACGCTAGAGATTACAACGCATACAAAAAACACCAAGACACAAAACCTAAACCACCCTACCAAATAAAACACCTCCAAAAAACTAAACTGCAAACACCGCATCTAACGATCAAGATTACCAAAACAGCAACATTCTACCCACATACTTAAAACGTAACGACCACCCTAAGTATAAGGTTTTAAGCGCTTTTGACATCTAATAATGTCCGAACTCAAATCGAACTCTTGCTCATCGATGTACCACGCATCTTCCATTGCATTATCTATTGAGTACCGACAAAGCCATTTTATGTGGTCACGAACAAAGTTAAGTTTCAAATCTTTTCACTGGACGCACTTCAAATACCGATTTTTATGGGTTTTCCATTTCAAACGTGAAATTCTGCGAGAAGAGAACTGCCAGGATTCTGTAACTCTATCCAAAGTTGGAAATCTACGATCATATATCTCTGAATTGTTTATGTTTGGCCAAACCTCAATAGAAAACCCTACATGCCCCATTTTTGAAGATGAAGAAGCCATGGGGAAGATAAGAAGGAGAAAAGGTGGGAGTGGAGAGGAGAGATCAACCAATTAGGCTGATACCATGTGATAATGTGAATCTCTTATTCAATATACAAAATAATACAGAATTAGATAAAATACAGGAATATGAATAGATTTCGATAAATATCTATCAAAGAGGGACTGTGATAGCTTTCACTCCGTATTTATCTTTGATTCATTCTGTGTATTTTTTCGAATATCTCCAACACCATGTAACCCTTTGAATCTTAAGCCAACTTGATCACTAGCTAACATACTCCTAATTCAGTGCAAATAATTTAGTTTCATATACCACTACGCTTAATTAATGTTAACTATTGCTAATATTCCTAACGCCGTTTTTATGTGTGATGCGGAACCAACAACCAATTGACCAAAATGGATTAGTTTGGATAACAAAACAATCTTCGTTATTCCAACAACTAATTCCAATTTTATATGGGATATTTCTTCAACAACGAAAAAAAATTCAATTATATCATTAAGTTTTATCTTAATGGTAATTAGTACCATAATTATATTTTAATGTTTTTTTTTAATTATTTTGCAACCCTTGATTGGTCCTAGACCTTTGATCTTTCATGAGTTATTGTCGTTTTAGTTTTCATCTTTTATAAGAGTTCTAAGTTGTAATAGAATAGGAGTTTTGAGTTTATGATTTTGATAAAAGTGAATGTTCTCTCAAATTGTGTTGGTCAATTGAGTTGAATCTATCCTAACCGCGGTATTCTTGTGAATCAACGTGTGTTGGAAAAACATATTTCGCTGCATTCTTTGTGAATCAACGTGAATTAGAAGAAATTATTCTTGAGTATTCTTAGAATCAACAAGTTTAATTTGTTATCTTTTCTCCCTACATCAATGTGCATGTTTGACACAAGCTTAAAGGCTTTTAGTTTTAAAGTTTAAGCTCCTATATAAATAATATATATCGATTTCTCATGATCTCGTCAATTCTAAAAAATATAGCGAGGATGGGCTTTTATTTTAATATCTGTAACGTTGCAGGGAAGAAACTTGGATCACTTGAGATTTAAGTTAAGTGATATAGTGGTGGCAACAAATCACTTTTCTGATACACACTACCTTGGATCCGGTGGATACGGGATGGTGTACAAAGCAACACTAGAACATTTTGATGGCATGAATTTGTCAGCTATTGAAGGGAAAAGTAAAGGTAATTTTTCTAAAAGACTTGGCACAGTAGCTATTAAACGCATCTTCAATAGAGTCGATGGGCAAGGTGAACAAGCATTCTTTGCAGAAATTGAAATGCTTAGTAAATGTAAACATCCAAATATTATTTCTCTTCTTGGCTTTTGTGATGAAGGACCCGAGATGATTCTTGTTTATGAGTATGCTATGAATGGAAGCCTTGATAATTATTTGGAAAATGTTGACAACATTACTGTTTTTACTTGGGCTCAACGTATTCAAGTATGCATAGATATTGCACATGGACTGAATTACATCCATACGAGCACAGAAGACAAAAAAAGTATCATACACCGAGATATAAAGAGTGGAAACATTTTGTTGGATGAAAATTGGGTGGCGAAGATTGCAGACTTTGGGCTCTCCAAGTTACACCATGCACCTGATCATGGTAGCACCGTCAATACTCGTAACATTGCTGGGACAGACGTGTACATAGATCCGGAATATCAGAGTTCAGGTAAGTTGAAAACTAAATCAGATATATACTCTTTTGGAGTTGTTTTGTTTGAAATCATGTGTGGAAAGTTAGCATATGATAAGAAATTCGGCGAGAATGGGCTTCCATCAATCGCGAGACTATGTTACACCGAGAGAACATTAAAGGATTTAGTAGATCCAAAAATAAAGGAAATTGATGAAAACATTTTAATGCTAAATGGAGGGGTCAATCAAGATTCGTTGGATACGTTTACAAACATCGCGTATCAATGTTTGGCAAAAGCTCAATCCGGACGTCCAACTATTGATGTCGTCCTCAAAGAACTTGGGAAAGCCTTGAACTTTCAAGTAAGTATGTAGCTAGCTGTATGTTCTTGATCCTTGGTAGTGTGTTTGTTAATCAGTTAGTATATTAACGTACGATTTATCCTCATATATTAGTTTGTAAAACGTAGAGCACAAACTCAGAAGTTTTAACGGTGAAGATTGCATAATTTCTGGTGTCTAAAAAACACGTATGACAACCAAATCAATATATGTGTTTCTCTCTCGTTTTTATTGCTAAGAAATTCGAGTGCATTTTTGTTCAAACATACGGGAAATTAAAGGATACATTTGCCACATTTCACGGACAAATATAACAATTTGTTCTCCAAAAAAAATCTATGTTTTGCCCCATCAGGACGCAAGTTGCGACTTGTGACCCATCATTTGTGATTTGTGACCGGCTTTGTATCTGGATTAGTGACCAAGAGTTAAATTTATATGAACAGATTTGGCGCCCAAAACAAGTTGCTTTCTGCGATTAAGCAACTTTTTTTTTGGAGGCAAAGCACAAATTGCAAGTCACGAGTCTGTCAGATTCTCCTTGCGACCAGTTCACAAAAATTAACTTTCAATCACGTACCAAAATACGATGCTGGTCGCAAATTCCAATAATCGGGTCGCAAGTCGCAACTTGCGACTTATGTTCGGATGGGACAAAACATCAAAAACATTTCGGAGGGATCCTTCAATTTGTACACAAATTGCGGCAGATCCTTCAATTTCCCTTTAGAGCATTTGTTGTCATTTACATGGTCCTCCGATCAAGTCATGCACCTTTCCCTTCTATTTTCTCTTTATTCTATTTAGGTTCTTTTTACCCCCCCCCCCCCCCCCCCCCCCCCCCCTCCCTCTTTTTTAATAAGCTATTTGTAAATAAACTCTACCTGTATACATACAAAAAACAGTTGTTATGCATAACAAGTTAAAACAGAAGGACTACTGTTTTTATATATTTTTCTCCTTAGATGTACGTTTACAGAAAAAGCTACAAGCAAAAAACTAGAATAAAGAGAAAGATGAAATCGTGAACGACAACACGAAAAAACAACATTTGTTAGATATAAACTATCGCTATTTACTCATTCTAAATCACTAATTAAAATGTTTATAAACTAATTAGTTTGATTTAGGGTACCAAATGAAAATTGAAACTTACTTAACAAAAATCCGACGAATACGATGTATAAATCCTATGAATGTGCCCATCTTTAAAATTGTTTTCAAGTATTGCCTATGCGTGTGAATATGCTCTGGCCAGTGTGCTTGGTATCATGTTTAATTATACTACTTGTATAATTTACCAGCAGAAATTGGCACGATTAGGCTTGTGTGTAAATGAATTAACGAAGACACTAGTAAATTTCAATAAAGATTTTTATGATCACATATTAGTTGATTGAGGTGCGTGTGATATGCAGATAAGCAGCAACGACCACCTCTATATGTCACTTCAAACCATAAAATTGGGGACAGAAAACTTCAATGATAGCAATTGCATCGGAGAAGGAAGGTATTGGAAGCTATATGAAGGGAAAGTTCCACATGCAAATAATGCTAATGGATGTACGTTCATTCTTGCAAAGCGGTGGCATAGCAAGTCTGGTCATGGACTTCAACAGTTTTGGAATGAGCTAGAAATTCTTTTCAGATCTAATCATGAGAATATCATTGGTCTTTTAGGCTACTGTACCGAAATGGATGAAAATATCATCATATACCAACGTGGGTCTAACAGTAGACTCGATAAGCATTTGGACAATCCTATTCTTACATGGACGAAACGCCTCAAGATATGCATCGATATTGCAAATGGATTGGCATTTCTTCATACCAACGAAGAGGATTCAATGATTCATAGAAACATAAAAAGTAGTTGCATTCTACTCGACGGAGATTGGAATGCAAAGATTTCTAATTTGGAGCTGTCCTGCGAATCAATGACAATTAAGAGAGCTGAACATGTCACTGATACTACTTACAGCACGTTGGGATACACGGACCCACTATATCAAAATAATGGTTTCTTAACACAAGATTCGGATACATATTCACTAGGTGTGATTCTACTGGAGATGTTGTGTGGGAGATCCGCGTGGGCAGAGGGATGTGAGGATCACTCTCAGTCTTTAGGCCCTGTGGCTCAAAGACATTACAATGAAAAAGGAAATCTCAATGAGTTGGTGTTTCAGGATATAAAGGAACAAATTGTTCCACAATCATTGACTACATTTCAAAAGGTTGCCATTCAATGCTTAGATGATGATAGGAGTGTGCGGCCATCCACATTGAATATTGTAAAAAAACTTAACAAGGCATTGGAGTTTCAAGTAAGTATACTATACTATATACACCTACTTATGTCTTCTTCTTCTTCTTCTTCTTATTATTACTATTATTATTATTATTATTATTATTAATTATTATTCAAAATAAAGAACTCCAATTTTTGTTGTAGATGGATTTACTTTGAATGTATGAAATCAAAACAATAATGAATTTATGCTTGGTTTGTATATTAACAAGTACTATTATTCCCCAATTAAAATACAGGAAGATTATGAAGTTTGGGAGTCCAAACTGCCTTGTGACTATACAAAAATAATAAATATGTCGAATACACCCGAGATATACTCTACCATGAAGCGGAAGGATCTTAGTGACCTATTCATCAAAGGGATCCTCCTTCAACAAGGCAAAGTGGTAATTGACTCATAATCTCATATATATATATATATATATATATATATATATATATATATATATATATATATATATATATATAAATATATATATATATATATTGGGAGGTTCAAATGAGAACCACTGTAAAGTTAAGAATTTTAAAAATCACATTAAATACGTGTTTGTTCACATGTGATTAACTTCAATCATATGTGAACATTGATGTACGTTTAATTAAAAAAGGAAAAAGTAAAAAAAAGTTTTAAATTTATACCGAAAAACACATTTTAACCGATTTGTTCACATTATCGTTCATATGTGAACATATATTTGTTTTTTTTGCATTTTTCGATATAAATTTAGAATTTTTTTTGACTTTTTTCTTTTTCAATTAAACGTACATCAATGTTCACATATGATTGAAGTTAATCAAATGTGAACAAACACGTATTTGATGTGGTTCTCAAAGTTCTCAACTTTAGAGTGGTTCTCATATGAACCTTCCCCCTATATATATATATATATATATATACTTAGGATCATGTGAGAACAAGGAGATTCCATGAAAACGGTGAAACACATCTTAGCCATCCATTTTTTGATAAAAAACCTGATTTTGGAGGTGACACTTTTGTAAATACTTTGAAGTTTGATTTTGAAGTGTTTACGTAAGGATTGTTATGTGAAATTTAACTTTTTTTTGCTTCACAATAGTTTTAACATGGTGAAATTATATTTAATTTTTGTTAAAAACAATGTTTGAAGTAGTAAATTGATATGTATAATCATTAATCTCTTCAAAAACTAATGTTAAAAAAAATATTTGCTTAATCTCATCAAAACTATGTGAACCTATAATTTTTTTTTATAGCATCATAACTTAAGAAAAAAAATAACAATCTTAACCTCACCAAAATGATGTGAAGCTAAAAAAAAGATTCACATGAGCAAAATGATATGAATCTACAAAAAAAAAAACTTCACATGAGAAAAATGATGTGAAGCTAAAAAAAAGTTCACATGAGCAAAATGATGTGAAACTAAAAAAAAAAAAAACCCTTCACATGAGCAAAATGATGTGAAGCTAAAAAAAAAACTTCACATGAGCAAAATGATATGAAGTTAAAAAAAAAAACTTCACATGAGCAAAGGTTATGTGAACCCTCCAAAATCAAACTTCAGAGTATTTACAAAAGTGTCACCTCCAAAATCAGGTTTTTTATCAAAAAATGGATGGCTAAGATGTGTTCTCACCGTTCTCACAAAATTCCCTTGTTCTCACTAGAACCCAACCATATATATATATATATATATATATATATATATATATATATATATATATATATGTATATATAGGTGAGTTAAAATAAGAAAGCAAATTTTGATGAGAACGTATAAATACTTCAAAATCACTTTTTAACTATTCAAAACACATTATTTTTCAAAACTTTTTCAATCATTATTATTAAAATAAGTTTTGGAAGCTACTATATATATATATAAATTTAAAAAAAATTCGAATATTTTTACACTCGTTACTGTTATGATTATTTAATATAATCACAAAATATAAATGATAATCACATGTGATCATTCTCTAATATAATGTGATTATCATGTGTTCGCGATAATCACAAGATATGATATAATAATCACATATTATTCATGTGATTATCAAGTTATAGAATGTGATTATTGTGAATAAAAAAAAAATAATTAAAAAAAATAAAAGGTCGAAAAAACTTTTATTTGAAAAATAGATTTTAAAAGTTATCTGAAAAAGACGGTAAGAAGAAAATTTTGTAAAATAATGTAGTTTAGATAGCTAAAAAGTGATTTTGAAATGTTTCCTACGTTCCACAAAAATTAGACTTTTTATTTAAACACACGAATATATATATATATATATATATATATATATATATATATATTCCAAGGGTAAGGTGAGATAACTAAATTAGTGGTGAGAGCTATGTTATGCATCTAATTATAACACAAAAATTAGATGCATAACTGGTTTTCTCACAATTCACACCAATAATTTAATATTCAAAGCTTGTTTTGACATTTATAAATTATATTAATTACTAGTTAATCATTAAGTTCTATTAGAGTTATAATGCTCTTTGTAATATATACTAGTGAGTATTTAGGGTCGTGCAATGCACGCCCCGTCTATAAAGGTTAATATTGTTTTGCGATGTTAACTATATATTACTTCGTACTCGTAATATTTAAGGATGATGGTTGATTGAATAAAAATTTTAAAGTTAACTTATATGTCTTCTCCTCTACTATTGTCAAATACAAACACTTTGATAAATGTGTCCATTCCACCTTGAATTTTAGATTACGTGGAGAAAAAAATCAGTTGTAAGACATATGATGTAACATATAAAAAGAATTATGTGCCAACTTTCTGAAGCATAAGGCGCTTCTTGTCGAAAGTTTGTTAATAAGAAAAAATGCATATGTATACGAGAATGATTGAGATTGTTTCTAACAAATACTTAAACGTGTTTGATGTGTTTATTAATAAAGTATATGTATGTCCATCTTTTATGGTGTTATAAGGCATTTTTAGTATAAGTAAAACATTAAAAAGTACCAAAAGGTCTTTGATTTAGCGGTATCATGATGACCTTTTCAAGAGGTTGGGGGTTTAAGTCTTGAAAATGAGATAAATATATATATTCGTGCTATTGAGGTGTGTAACTTGTCTTTCTTAAAAAAATCATTAAAAGATGTCAGAAGGCAGAGGAAAAAATATTTTGGAGGATACATGACGGTATATGTATGATAATTTCATAATTTACAATGCTCTTATATATCAATTTATTTTAGCTGATAATGAAGAAGATATTTATACATAACAAGGTTTGAGGAATATTTTTTTTGTCAAAATGTGTGTATTTTTGTAAGTATGTGACTGTATGTATGTCCAAAAGGTGTTATAATGTCTTTTTATATAAATTAAACAAACAAAAAGAATAGAATAAAACATTCAAGATGCCTAAGTTAAAAATTGTAAAAAAATATGTTCTTTGTTTTTATATAATAGTGACAATAACATTAATTACATATTACTGTATATTTTATTAATAAATAATCAAGATATTTAGTTTATTTTGAAATTTTTTAATAACACATGGCATCATTTAAGGTGCTTATGTGTCTGTTAAATTAATGAAATACTAAAAAAAGATATGCAAGTTTGTGTACATTTGTTAGTTTTTTATATGTACTTACATTTTAATTTATATGTATTGATTACAAAGTATGACAAGTGCCAATTTTTTGAAAACTTATGTGGCATCATCTTAGATGTTAATGTGTACTTACATTTTAATTTATATGTGTTGATTACAAAGTATGACAAAGTGTCAATTTTTTGAAAACTTATATGGCATCATCCTAGATGTTAATGTGTCAAATTTTGATTATAGTTAGGCGTTAAATTTTGGTTATAGTTAGGCTTACTTATATAGAAATGATATGCATGCCTATCTAATACACAACATGTGACACATGTTTTCCACTTTTTTGACAATGATTTTATATTAGTATCAATCTTTGGACATACATTTCAGATGTATGTATCATTTTCCATTGCATAATTAGCTCTGTAGTAACTTCTAATTACAAGTCAATTTTTTTTTTTTAAAGGCTAATTACAAGTCAAATTAAGAACCCTTTTTATTGGACTATATAACTCTTAATTACAGTTTACACGTGTTAGTGTTGGGATCATTCAATTAATTCGACAACTTCAAATTCTGTAGAAACCATAAGATCACTTTCTTAACTCCATCCCTGTCGATTTATCACTTTATCAATTCTTTTATTGATAATGAAGCTTCATCTACAAATTGTCTTGAGGTTGATATTTGGAAAATCATACAAGCATCTACACGTACACTATAGAGATTATACTTCATTTGTTTTATTTTGTGTAACATGCAGTGGTTGTCACGGAGTAATAACGGACAATGGAATGAAATGATATCAGCAAAAACATTTTCATATGAAAATCGTGGATCATATAAGTGGAGATCTATTCAGAAGTCTAGGTTCATCTCTTTCTATTCCTACGTCAACCCGAGAGTTGCCTTAATCAGCACGTAACTCTATCACTACAATAGAACATGTATAAAAATTATCTCTGCAACATATATAGTTACTTGGTACATGTGAGCCAAATATCTTATATCCTTGGCAGGTTCAAAACAGCGGTGAGGATGCTCGATATTTCAAATCTGAATATTCAAATCAAGATAAAAACTCAATTTTTATCTCCGGATGTAATTTATGGGGCTCATCTTGTCTTCAAATTTTGTGATCCCATAAAATATACAAGTCAGCCAAGATATGTGAACCTAAAGTACAAAATGGGGGACAAATCCTTACATTCATATTTCGCAACATGGAGAGATGATGGGTGGATGATGATAGAATTGTACCGATTCTTAAATTATAAGAAAGATACTGATTTTGAGGTTCTACTAGAAAGCATTTCACATTGCTACTGTGGAAGGGGTGCAATCTATGTTGAAGGGGTTGAATTTCGAGTTGTTGATAACGTAAGTTTGAAAACACTCGTTTATTTCCATTACGGGTTCTTTTGCTTTAACAATTCTATAACACAATTGATTTTAGATGCTGATTTGGCATGCTTTCTGTGTTGTTACGTACGTACCACTGAACAGGTGAAACGTCAAGAAATTGAGACAATAAAGGAAGTTCAAGTTCAGACACCAGATTTAAACATAGGTCGGGTGATACAGTTTTTAACTCGCAAAAAGGTGAAGAAACTTTTACGGGAACAAGTATTGTATATCAAGTGGAAGATTAAAAATCAAGTGCTGTCACCAAATACAGACTACGTGTGCTACCTTGTGTTCAAATATTCAGAAAAATGTCACGGGTTGCATTGTCCAGTTAGAGTACGAGATGTACTTCACTGGAAGAACGGAGATCCTAAATTTCTTTATATTAAGCATCCTGACCCATGGAATATACAGAAGAATAATTGGGTTCCGAAAGAGAGGAAAGATGGATGTATGGAGGTACTTGTCTGGAAATTTAACTCCACTTCCGATCTTAGGAAGGATTATATTCCTATGCATTTGAACTTGATACCTTACGAAGGAAATATGTTTGGGCTTATCGTATGTGGCATTGAGATTCGGACAATGTAAGACTACGTCATACAAATCCCACCCATATTGTAAGACAATAATATCAGTCTTTTACAATTTTAGTTCAATTCTATGAGTAATTGTGACATTTGAATAGCTGCATTGATTTGAGTTACCGTTGTCAAGCTTTATGTTCTTTTACATTGAATCTCTCACTTTAGACTTTAGAGTAAGAGAGTCATTAGAAGTTATAAATTATAAGCACATATGTTTCGTTTGAAAATGTTACACAAGAATCTCTTACTTTGTATTCTTTTATCTCTTCTTTTCTTGAATCAAATTCTTCTGTCTTGATCATTGAATTTGTTCTTCGCTTCGTTCTTGACCAAAATTCTGATTTTGACGAACACTTAGTGATAAAATTTGATACATTATATATGATGTAATCAACCATCTGTTTATCTACTCTCAAGAAAGACATGGTAATGATAGTTTCTTAGAAAGAACCAAACTCAAGACTTAGATTTATAAGATAAGATTCCATGAACAAATGTAAAGAAGTTTCGAATTGAATGTGGATTTCAGTGGGGTTACCTACAAAAATGTCTGCTGATGTTTAGTTTCTTCGCGTGCATCTTCAACTTTTTTTTATATGAATCACTACAACAAATCTAGCTTTATAGGACACTCGTTAGTGTCCTTAAAGACTACTTTATAGGACCTTTTATCTGATAGGACCAATCATTTAGGCGTCCCATAAAAAGGCATCGTAATAAGTTAGGCGTCTTAATATGGATTATAAGACACTTTTTTATGAGTCTTCTAAAATGTCTAATGCAACACATATGGCGTCCTAACAAGCTTAAAATAGGACGCTTTTTTACGTTCTAAGTTGTAATACACGTGTCTACTATAATCTTTTGACACACCCACAAACGTCCTAAAAAATCTAATAGGACACTTTTCGATGTTCTAAAATTTAATACACATTTGCCGACTTTCGTCTTTGAGACACGCACAAACGTCCTAACAGTATAATAATAGGACACTTTTTTATGTTTTATTGACTAATACACGTGTTCTTGAAATAGTCTCTTGGGACACGCACAAACATCCTTAAAATTCAATAGCGTCCCAAGAATTGTTTCCACTTAAATACAATCCAATATTACATATATTATACGATATATTATCCAAAATTACACAAATAATGATTACTATTTACATTGTATGAGCCCATAGATCATTCACTAGATAGAAAAAGAATAAAATCAAATTATGATTCAAAGAAGTCATTTCATAATAAAAGTGTTTAACATAATATAGTAAAAAATTTGTCCGAAATAAAGACCTCATGATAACGATTACATGATAAACCAAGAGTATCAAGCAAACGAAAATTAAACAAAAAAAAAAACAGTTTTGAGTCATCACACATCTTCATCATGCATCTCCCTCGCACATCTTCATCACGCATCTTCCTCACACATAACCTAAAAAAAAAATACAACATGTACATAAGTATAAAGTTCACGTTTATTTCAAGACCAGACCTGTGGATAAGTGGATGAGAACAAGATTGGCAGGATAAATGAAAATGGGTGAGATGGGCTAATGATCCGGGGGATGTGGCAAGAAATGGGATACATCAACAACATAGCTTGGGACACTATAGCTTATCCTTGTGTGGTGTTAGTGTTTCAAATTGACTGTATCAAAATAGTTCCATATTTACACAGTTGGTGTAATATTGATGTTGTATAACATTGTTGTAACCAAATGCACGCGTGAATTTTTAGGGAATAAATGATATGTATGACCATGCATATTGTGTCGTATGTATATGATGATGGAAAAATAATAAAAAAAATTGCCTTTGCTATTAAAAAAATAAGTAGATAATGAAAGGTTTATAAGTTCAACATACCGATACAAATGGACAAGGCCACGCGGTAGTTGCTCCAACAGTATCTTCAATTGTGACAAGTAATTCGTATGACCTCACCAAACGTGCAGATCTAATGATAGGGGTTTGTATATATACCTCACACCAATCCGGTCCAATCTCTGACCACCAACATACTCATTCGGATCCAAGCTCTTAATCCTACCTTTCGCTACAATCTCGCTAGATTTAAAAATATTTCGAATGTAAACCTCTGCTCCAACCTATAAAGTGTATTATTAACCAATATGTCCATTATATTCAAATAAACATGTATACATCAGTAAAATGGAACACATAAATAAAAAGTATTATATAAATAAAACACATACCCGTAAAGGGACACGTGAGTCATTAATGTCATGTTCGCTCGACCCTTCCCTTTATGATCCCTTGTGTTTTAATTGAGTCACTGTTGCTTCCAGTTGTTCGTTTCGAATCTTTAATTCAACATTTTCTCTACGACAAGCTGAACGACTAGGAATCACACCCCAAACATCGCTAGCACGAACACCTAGCCCATACATGCGGGCAAGACCATTTGAATCATTGGTTATAACTTTGGAGAATGTGTCTTCTGGCCCTGGCTTATCAATTGAACTCTTTGGAAGCTTTGACTTGTACTTTTCCATCTTTTTCTAGATTAAAAACATTATATAAGAAGTAGAATTAATTTGCATAGTTACATTGACTTACGAATGCTATATATATATATATATATATATATATATATATATATATATATATATATATATATATATATATATATATATAAATGTGGTCAATGATGTGTTAATGGAAACACCATACATGCTCTCGAAAAAACCATATATATGATCAGAAAATGAGATATGTGGCAGAAAACATGTATAGTACATACTATTGCCTTTGCAGCTTTTTTGTTCTTTGTAGTGCCATCTTTAGATAAACACGCACGAAACATCTCCATTCTAGTTGGTTCACATCCCAAAGAAGCCTATTTGAACAAAGTGTTGTATTCAAAAATATATACATTGAATATTACATACAAAAAAATTAATAACAATCAAATAATATTAACACTATAATATAAATATACCTTCAACTCTTCACGGACTCTCGCATAACTTTTTTTACCAGTAACTTGAACCATCTTCTTTTTGGCCCTATTTTCCTTGTTTTTCTCACTGAGTTTCTATTGTGGAAAAGTGAAAAAGATAAATCAAAGAGAAATTTTACTACAAGTCAAATGATTATTTTATACCTTACCAATCTCAAAAGAAACAAACTAGTGAATACCTTAGATGCTTCTTCATTCCAATACTGAACAAGTCTCTTCCAATGACTTTTATGAACTCTTTCCGGCCTAGACTTTATTTGTTGCTTTAGAGGCAAAGATGGGTCATGGTACTGTTTCAGTGTTCCTCTCCAATTTCTCACTTTCTTTGCAAATGATGCTAAGATCCAGTCATAAGAACTTAAAGGAATATCAAACTTTGTCTGAAAAAGTTATAAGTTGAGTTAAATGAGTAAACTAATAGTTTAGCTGTCTCAAATAAATTTAATTTTTAAAGTACCTGTAAGAGTTCTATCCGTTTTTGTTTCTTAGTATCACTCACTTTGTGCCAAGGTAAGTAAATTGGACAGTATTTTCCACCCCTAACAACAGATCCCATGAAATGGGTCAACTGACTAGTTCTTTTCTTGTTCACTGGCTGCCCATATTCATTAAATTGAACCTTTTTGATCTCTGTATCACCCCATATTTTATTCATGCGAGTTGGACCCCTTACTCTTCGCTATACATTCCCGGCGCCTACAAAAGTTAAACACTAATTATAATTATAAAGTCGATGTATGTTCTTCTCTAAATGTTATTCAAACAAAATGTAAACATATATAAAATAAATATTGTAAAAAGATATCCAAACACATTGATTTTGTGCCAAATTTTAACATTAATCATTATGGTACTGTAAAAAATTACAAAAAAATGGTGTAGTATACTTAACCTGTTTCTTTTGCTGATCTAGAGTCTTCACGTTGGTTTTTCACAAGTTCCTCATCCTCATTAACCAACTCTTTATCAACTATCATATGATCTGTATCTTCATCTTCATATTCATCACCATTATCCAATTCATTATCAACTATCTCATAGTCTGTATCTTCATCTTCGTACTCAGCACCATCTTGCTCTCTATCAACTTCATTCACATCTGTAACCACGAAAAAAAGTTAAATGTGAGAAAAATGCTTAAGCAAATTGCAGCTTAACAGAAAGTAGCAAAACCATTCAAATCCAAAAACAATAACGACCCATATATACCTTGACATCTCACGTCATTAGCTTCAATTCCATTTTGAATATTCTTAAATATCATCTCATATTTGTCTTCATCTTCAACACAATGTTGCTCTTCGTTCATCTCTACAATCATACGAGAGTAACTATAAATAATGATTTTTCAAAGTGGACGTTGTTACAAATAGCAGATATAAAGTTTTAGACCAGCACATATGTACCTTGAAGTTGTGGGTTATCGTCCTCATCACTATTTTCATCGACAAGAAATAATTTTCTCCTTGTTCTACTTGAACTAGGCTTTGCAAACTTCTTTTTGAATTCCTTCATTTTCTTTGCTAACTCTTTCTTATTCATGATCAAATCAGCCATAGTCATTGTTTTGGTTGATTGTTTTTCAGTTGCTACAGATTTGCCAACCAGTAGTTCATTTCTCTTACTACCTTCCTTGCACTGTTGTGGTTTAGACTTATTTAATGCACTCGAATCAGCACATTGAACATTTCAGGTAAAAGATTCCTTAACTGATAATGTAGAAGAGACATTTGGAGCCATCACCCGTTTCCTTTTTGCTAAATTTGCATATTTGGTCATAGACATGGGTGCAATTACTAAGGATATTGTTTCTGTAAGAAAGTAAAATCTCATCAAAGAATAACTTATATAGACTAAAATATGAAATAAAATTGCTAATCTTGGTACCTTTGCAGGTACTGCGACACTACTATCAATTCCTTTATGGTAGTAGCCCTCACCGTCACCACCCTGATCAGACATATACTCGACATCCTTCTCGTTAGTAACTGATGTTTTGTCTTTCCTTTTCTTTATTTTCTTACTTTGTGCTAGACTTGTAAGAGACTCAGAAATGTTTTCAATCCCTAGGTCCCGTAACCTTTCTTTGTTCTCTTTAATTCTCAACAACCTATCCTTCTCGTAATCAGTCAATTGTCTTTCTGAAGCTTGATCTTGTTTACTTTGACTTCCCATTAGCACTGTACCAAAAGTAATATAACTAAAAACAAATGTAATTTGGGATACAAGAGTCATAAATAAAGCAATCAACACCACCAAATTAAAAGCAGTAACTTTGAAGGACATACACACAAACAACTACAAGAGAGGAATCAGAAACAGCCAACACACACACCTATGACCAGCAGCTAAAAGATAGAAAACTAAACCTCCCCTAAAGAACACAAAAATTCGCCAACCAAAACAAAAAACTACAACTCCCCTCTTTTCACACTAACATGACTCATAGAACACACTAACATTACATACTCAAACAAAACAAAAATATCACCTGCACACACTATAGAAGCCTTCAAACATTAATATTCCATTTCTCTATCTTTCAAACAAGAACAAATAGTTATATACAAAATAAGTTTGGACATTCACTATAATTGCCTGTATATTGAATTTTTTTATGAAACTAACAAAAATATGATGTTTGAATCAATGATCAGTTTAAAGTTAACATTAACATCAAGTACAATAAATTTATCACTGCATAGTCACTCGTTTGGAACAAGCTCAAGATATACACGGATTAATGAATCACCAAAATAGAACATATACCTAATTCTATCATAGACTAAAATTAACGAACACAATATACATACATACACACCTATAAATAGTTTGATAAATACGAACACAACATAATAATCTAAATCCTTTCATGAAAAAACAGACCTTAAAATGTTTTGATGAACAGAAAAAATTTGTGATACCTGAATTGGTGTCTTACACGGTCTGGATCTGCTGCAGCGTGAAAGTTATTGAATGAGAGGTTGATAGGGTTTTGATTTTGGGAATATCTTTGAGGATTTTTAGAAACAGAAAAGGAGTAATCATCGGTGAAATTGTTGGAGGCAATATTGAAATTAAGGGAAGGATAGTTGTAATTTGGGGAGGGAATATCTCATGATAATGATCGATGACGATAATATTGTAACATGGATTGTAAATCAATAATTATTTTTATAAAGTTTAAAGTTAAAAACTTATATTAATACAAATTAAAAATGGGGAATTTCTTATGCACCTAACTTTTGGATAACTACATAGTCCCAATGTACAAATTAAAGTTAGCATATCAGCTAGAATAAATACTCCTAAATAATGATTTTTAAGTTGGGTATATATTAAAGGGTTAAAGGCGTAGATTGACGATGAACTTTCACTTTTATACCGACTTAGGTGAAGAATCTATTTTATTACCAATGTAGTAAGCGAACTTTCAAATTATGTGTCGACTTTGATAATATGTATTACGTTGCATAATATGGTAATGCCACGTAAAACAATACTAATAATGTCAAATAATATATATTTTTTGTTCATGTGACCAATTTTCTGGCAGCCACATCATTAAAATTAGATGACATGACAACGCCATGTCACGTTTTTTAAGTTGTGTTCGGATAAAAGATAGGTACATTGGCGAGTTTGTTGATGATCGTCATGGATGACCTCGGAATAAAAAGGAAAATACAAGGACGATTTGCGGCTTTAACCTTTTACTTATCCAATCGGATATATTATTTACTCTAAGTTTAAAAATGTTATTTATTGTCATATATGTTAGATTGTATTTTATAATGCTATTTTCTCATTTATTATATTTTTGTAAAGGGTTAATGGTGCAGATTGGGTATGAACTTATCACTTTTTACCGAGTTAGGGTATGAACTCAATTTATAACACAGGTCGGTAACAAACTTTCAAATTATGTTTCGAATTAGGGAACGAACTTTTTTTTCACCTAACTCGAAAAGTTCGTTACCTAACTCGGAACATAATTTGAAAGTTCATTATCTAACTCGAAACATAATTTGAAAGTTCATTACCGACCTCGAAACATAATTTGAAAGTTCGTTACCGACCTCGAAACATAATTTGAAACATAATTTGAAATGAAAAAAAAGTTTGTTACCTAACTCGAAACACGATTTGAAAGTTTGTTACCGACCTGTGTAATAAATTGGGTTCATACCCTAACTCGGCAAAAAGAAAAAAGTTTGTTCCCCAACTCGAAACATAATTTGAAAGTTTGTTACCGACCTGTGTGATAAATTAAGTTTATACCCTAACTCGGTAAAAAATGATAAGTTCATACCCGATCTGCGCCATTAACTTTTTGTAAATGATATGTTAGGTTATTGGCTAGAGACAATATAATATACCAGATGTCAAAATTTTTTTTGGCAAATCTAAATTTTGAAAACGTGACCTTTCATTGGCATGTGCAAAGCTCTAAGACCACTTGCAAGGTAGCATTCTAGGCGAATTTTTAGACTGAGAACGCCCCGGAACGGACGAAGTGGGGCGTTCTGCAGGGCGTTCTGCATGAAAGCATGAGGAATTATTGAGCCGTTCCGGATTAAAATTGAATTTTTAATTTGTTTTTACTTTTTATTTTTGAATGTTTCTTGTTTAAATAAAAAAAAAATTAAAGTAGCCATTAGACTTTAAAAAAAATAAAAATTTGTGGAGTTGATGCTAATGTAGAGCTGAGAATACCTGTGAATGGGCTGCACCATTGCAAGTGATCTTATCTAAAAAAAAACTTACGATTATAATTGGTTAATATCCATACTTATCCGATTCAAAACATTATTAAATCGTCAAAAACTTCTCAATAAAGTTGTGTTTGAACCTGTAATAAGTTGTTTGGCATCTACATTCTTCATACATACGCCCATAAGTTAAACAAGGTGGTGTGATCGCACTTCGTTGCGAAAATCTTACGCACAAATTTATTTAAGAGAAACAAAATCATATATTAAATGAGTATTGATGCTTAAATTTACAATAAACTAAAACCTAATATTGATAAGGGTATTGTTAATGACAACCCTAAGGACTGTTAATAACGTGCATCAGTTGGTTGTACTCAAGAGATATTTATGGAGGGTCATTAAAATTCAGGGGGTCAGAGATAGGTACAAGTATTATTGCGTGTTCTAAATTCTTATTGACAGCCCTTAGAGCACCTCGTTATTAGACCATAGTTAACTCAATCGTTTTATAAGATATACGCAAGTAGTAAGTTAATAATATACACTACTATTTAGTGAAAATATCTTCATTCTATTTACTAAATTACATAATCATGATGATATTAATAATAATAATAATAATAATAATAATAATAATAATAATAAATATGTTAAAATTGTAATAATATAAGTATGATGACATACAAATATTTGCCTCATGCGGTTGTCATCTGTAAACATTTCTAAATATTAATAAAAGAAAACTCTCCTAAAATATCTTAATGCAAAATTGAACATCTATTAGTCAATCAAAACTTTCAATTTCACCAAAATGTCAATTAACCAATAGAATGCTTTCATTCTCCTAAAAAATATAACCTCAAATAAATAGATTAAACCATATAGTCTAATCTAATCTAAATCGAAATCTAACTCTAAATATAATATAAAAGAAACTTTGATAAAAATATAGATTGTTAATTAATCATCGGGTTCTATCCAAAAATTATCCTATGTTATGTAGCCAATAAAGTGACGCACATACATAACAAATTATATATATATATATATATATATATATATATATATATATATATATATTTAATTATATTATATTTAAATTAATTACTATTTACTATTGATATTATACATAGTATTATATTCATCATCATCACATGCTTTAACGTTAGCTAGATATGGCAATTAGATTAGATTAGATTCACTTAAATTGAATTAGCAAAACTTTTATATTAATACTGAGTGGGTGTATGGTGTAAAAGTATGATACGCTTTAAACTTTTTATAAAATGTTAATTACAAAAACAAGTTATATAATTAATATTTTTCATCAAGATAGTTTCATTTCAAAAATATGGTTTAAAAGCCAATGAATAATAAGATTCAAATGGGAGAAGATAAAACTTAATTAACATTCAGACAAACGAAAGATAATTTTATTCAACATTAATATAACGGGTTTAGCATTGAAATCAATGAAATATAGTTTTGCTTCAACATCAATAATCTGTATAACGGTTTAACATTCAAAACTAATATATAATATAATCTTAATAAACCATAATATTATTAACTCATTTTTCTTAGAATCTTGAAACTGATTTATCACAAAGCAATTTCTTCATTAAAAATAGGTTGATACCGTAACGACAATCAATCTTATTATGACTATTTCAAATTTTTATATATTTGACAATGCATGTCTATATATTTACCGATATATTATATAATTACACAAGTTAACACTTAATATTATTAAGGCTTATTTAACTAATATTGGCATTAGGATTTTGCTACGCATCAAGACTTTCATTTACAAAACTTTTATATAAATAGCAAAAGTGTATGATGTAAAAGTATGACACGTTCTAACCTTTTATAAAAGGTTAGTTACAAAAATAAAAAAAGTTATATAATTAATATATCGCTTTAAGGTAGTTTCATTTAAAAAATATGATTTATGAGCCATTGAGAAGTAAGACTCATATGGCAGAAGATAAAACATATCTAACATTCAAATAAACGTAAAACAATTTGAACCTCAGTGAGTATAATGAGTTTAACATTCAAATAAACGAAATATAGTTTTGATTCAACATACACAAGTTTAAGGATAATACCTTTCTTGTGTTGTCATTATCAAAATTATATTATAACGTCATGTTCAATTAAATTGATGTGTATGTACAGGATTAAAATAATAACAAACGAAAACTTTACTATTGACATCTTTAGAAATATAGAGACTGGGTAACCAATCAAATTATTTTCATTAAACTTTCGACTAACCAATCTAATACATTGATTTATCCCAAAATTATATTATAATGTAATTTTTAGATAAATTGGTGTGTATGCATAGGTTATAATTAAAAACAAATGAAAACTTTTACGATTGACATTATTTGAAAAATATAGACTTATTAACCAATCAAATAATTTGATTTCGTCAAACTTTCGACTAACTATTAAAGCAGCAGGGTTGGATTAGTGGTTGAGTCCCTTACCTCTGAACAAAAGGTCAGGGGTTCGAATCTCATCCCCTGCAAAAAGGTCGAAGGTCCTTTTTACCTTTAGGTAGAACCGAAAACAGCCTCTCTACCTTTGGTAGGGGTAAAGTTGTCTACATCTAACTTTCTCCGTACACTGTCCTAGACGGTATTGGGCCCTAACCCGCGGAAGGCAGTATGGGATTTTACTTTACTTTACTTTACTTTTTTTCGACTAACTATTCAAATACATTGATTCACCCAAAAAGTATATTCTGGAATTAAAAACCGATGTGAACATCATGAGCTATATTTAGTATGTTAGAGGGAAAAGAAACCTCTTCAATTTTGTAGTGGTTCCGACCATCATAAGTTGATTATTTTAAGTTTCATGTTATGAGAATTTAATTTCTTAACATTTTTGAATAATGGATATGATATAGTAATCTATTACTTGAACATGATTCTAATCTAAAACATGGTCGTCTAAGAATTATCAATAACGAAACTCGAGTAAAGGATAATGACACTTTAAAAATAAAATGAAGATGGTTTGATTTTCAATATCCCGTGTTTATACACGGGTCTAAAATCTAGTTTATCATAATATGAAAAATTTATTCATTTTACAAAATCAACTCTAGTGCCCATCTAATTAAACTAATTTAGTCAACTATTTTATCCATTTTTACCCTAATAAAATTATACTATAGTAAGTTTTAAGTTTCTCTGTTCATATCCTTTTTAACCCTACAATTACACACTTCTTCAATTATGTTCTCCTACGTATCTACAAATAATTTTTGAGCTTCCTTTAACAATTATCTCGGTGGGCATCAATCAATCAAATATTGTGTCTGTGGTATGTTTTGAATATTCTATATGATTTATGATTTCTTCTGTAATAGGAAATCGATTTTATTTGAAGATGGTACTCATGCTTATGCTTGTTAGATGTTTAATTATGATTAATCGGTTTGGTCATTCACTTTTTGGGTTGTTAAGTGTTTTACAATGAGTAATTTATATAGAGGGCCATCTATGTTGGTGTATTAATGAGATGATCATTTTGTTAGTGAAAATTTTTACGATCGCGTAGCCCTTAACAAGAGCTTCATGATGATATATTATAGTCCAAAGTTAAGTTGTGTTGAATGAAATCTCGAGGTGATGTGGAACTAAAGGGTAAGTGGGTCTGTTTTGACCCATGACCAAGATGGTACAGTGGGTCTCTCTTGACCCAAGCTATGACCCATCAGATCTAACCCAACCCATGATCTTTTTAATTCCACTTCAGTTATAGTAAGGATGATCAAGATATACAACTAATGAATCATTGATCATTTTGGTTAAGAAATTTAATAGCTACTGGTTATTGTTAACAAAACTCAGTTTTGTGGTTTTAAAATTATTTCCTACACATGCTAGAGCTCTAATTTATTAGTATTACATCCATTTTGCTAGCTAAATTAGTACTCCCTTGTATTCGTTCTACTAGCTCCTGCTGATTTTCTTATGTACTATTAAAATTTATCTACCATGCTTTTGGAGGTTTTTAAACAGAGGTATGACCCGCACCTAACCGACTTAAACCCAAATATCTCAATTAAGCCTGGTCAATTCGTTTGTAAATTTATACATGATGTCGCTATCCTTTCTTCTTTTCTCCGTACCTTCATGTTTGTACCATCAGATTAAGCACAACTCAGAATCTCAATTAAAGACATACATTTGCTAGTCTTGTACTGTATTTAGTCTGTTTAGGCTACTGATAGTTATGGGACCAATCAAATGAATGATCTTCTATAATTAATTTTTTAACTGTAATTTGCAAGATACTAACTGTTTTTCTTTTTATCAAGGGCCAAGATGGACAAGAGTTGGATGTTGTTACAAAGAGTGAATATTGAATACGAAAAAGGCTTGGAAGAATTTCTTGATCTTATGTTTGCTAAGGAGTCTTTAAGGGGACAGATTTTATGCCCATGCATCAAATGTGGTAATCAAGTATGGGTCAATCGGAAAAAGGCTAGAATGCATCTGATTTGTGATGGTTTTATTAAAGGTTATCAAATTTCACCTTTGATTTCCAAGCACCCTACTTTTCCTGTGATTGACATAGCTGATGACATGCAAGGAATGGTGAGTGATGCGTTTGGCTTCTTAGATGAGAACATACCTACAAGTGATTTAGGTGTAGAAGATGAAAATAGCACTATACCAAATGCAAACGCTGGTAAATTTTATAAAGTTTTGGAAGATGCAAAGAAGGAATTATATCCCGGTTGTGAAAACTCGGTTCTTTCTTTTATCGTTAGACTATATCATAGTAAGTGTATAGGAAAATGCAATGACCACGGTTTCACCATGATACTTGATACATTGAGGGAGTCTTTACCAGATGCATGTGTACCCAAGTCATTGTATGAAATGAAGAAGATTATAAGAGATTTGGGACTTAGTTATGAAAAAATTGATGCATGTCCCAATGATTGCATGCTGTACTGGAAAGAAAGCAAAAATAAAATAATTGAGTGCGATGTTTGCCATACCTCCAGGTATACACAAGATGATGATAATCAAGAAGATCAGTCAAATGGTGCCTCTAACCATAAGAAGATTGTAGCAAAAGTCTTACGTTATTTTCCACTCAAACCAAGGTTGCAAAGGCTATACATGTCATCAAAAACTGCTGCGTCCATGAGATGGCATGAAGAAAGTCGTACTAAAGATGGTTACTTAAGACATCCTGCAGATTCCCCCGCTTGGAAAACGTTTGATTTCCAGCATCCTGAATTTGCAATAGAACCTCGCAATGTTAGACTTGGTTTAGCTAGTGATGGGTTTAATCCTTTTAGGACAATGAGTGTTTCTCACAGCACATGGCCCGTTATTTTGATACCATATAATCTTCCACCATGGATGTGCATGAAGCAACCTTATTTCATGATGTCCTTACTTATACCGGGTCCATCTGCTCCAGGTAATAATCTAGATGTTTATTTAGAACCTTTAGTGGACGAGCTAAAAGAGTTGTGGGATGTTGGAGTGGAGACCTACGACGCCTCAAAAAAGAACAATTTTCAAATGCGTGCCTGTTTGTTATGGACAATAAGTGATTTTCCTGCTTATGCGAATCTATCAGGATGGAGTACTAAAGGTCAACTTGCATGTCTATGTTGCCATAAATATACAAAGTCACAACGCTTAAAGCATGGGATGAAATTTTGTTACATGGGACATCGTCGATATTTGCCTTGTAAACATGCTTTTCGTAAGGATAAGAAGTCATTTGATGGCACCGAAGAACATGGGAGGCCACCTCCCCGGTTGATAGGGTCAGATGTGTTGAACGAGCTTCATGGACATGCAATTAAATTTGGAAAACTAGTTAAGGATAACCCAAATTTACCGTTTAATTGGAAGAAAAGAAGTATTTTTTTCAATTTGCCATATTGGAAGGATAATTTTCTACGCCACAATCTAGATGTTATGCATATTGAAAAGAATGTCTGCGATAGTGTAGTTGGAACGTTAATGGATTTAGATGGAAAGAATAAGGATCATTTGAAAGCCCGCCTTGATTTAAAAGAAATGGATATAAGACGTGAACTTCATCCACAAGATAAAGCTAACAACAAAGTGTACCTGCCTCCAGCTTGTTTCTCTATGAATAAAAATGAGAAAGAAATATTTTGCGGTATTTTAAAAAATGTGAAAGTTCAAGATGGATATGCAGCTAATATATCAAGATGTGTCCAACTAAAGCCTCCAAAGATATCCGGGCTTAAAAGTCATGATAGCCATATTTTGATGCAACAATTACTTTCATTAGCCTTACGTAATGTTTTACCTAAGCACGTGCGCTCGCCTTTGATGAAATTATGTCTTTACTTTAGAAAAATATGCTCAAAAGTTCTTAACCCTCATGATTTGGTGAGAATGGAAAGTGAAATTGGGAAAACTCTGTGATTTAGAGAGGATTTTTCCACCTTCATTTTTTGATGTCATGGTTCATCTTTCAGTTCATCTTGCTTCAGAGGCAAAAATAGGTGGACCAGTTCATTATCGTTGGATATATCCAATTGAGAGGTATATATTCAGCTTTTATTCATAAATTACATTTAGATATCACTAAATCTGACTTTAATTTTCTTGATCACCTAGGTATTTGTCTACGTTAAAATCATACGTGCGGAATAGAAGTAAACCCGAGGGTTCAATTGCAGAAGGGTATTTAGTTGAAGAGTGTATGTCATTTTGTTCGTTGTACTTATCCCCTGATATTGAGACTAGACATAACAGAGCAAGTCGGAATTATGATGATGGTAGCTGTGTTGACATTTGTCCCATCTTTTCTATGCCTGGTCGTCCGGTGGGTGCAACAGAGATTAAAGCACTTGACCTTGAGACATTAACGAAAGCACATACTTATGTGTTGTTTAACTGTAACATTGTTGATGAATTCATTGAGTAAGTAAATTCTTTAAAAAATTGGGACTGCTATCATTAATATGACCATTTTTATCTTACCATGTCAATGAACATCTTAAGATTGTTCATAATGAAAATCGACGGTTACGCGGCTATGAGGTTCAACGTATTCATAGTGAAACTTTTGAATCGTGGTTTCAAGATCATGTAAGTAATAACCAGGAATCATGTAGCATTATTAATTCCAACTAGATGAACTTCATATATCCTTAATTCATCTCACCTCTTTTTCAGGTTGAGGAGCTAGATGCTAGAGGGGATCATAGGATCACCGAAGAAGTGAGGGCTTTGGCAAGTGGCCTATGGAGATTGTGAAACAATACAAGGGGTTTATCATAAATGGTTTTATATTTCATACAAAACATCTTGAACGAAAAAGAAAAACACAAAATAGTGGAATGATGCTTGATGCCATGACAAACAGCTTCTCTAGTTCAAAGGATAACTATCCTATTATGGGAGATGTAACATACTACGGGGTTTTAAATAACATCATTGAGTTGGAATACTCAATTGATCGAAGAATAGTGCTCTTTGATTGTGATTGGATCTCAAATGGTAAGAGGAAAAAAGAAGATGAGAATGGGTTCACTCTACTTAACTTTAACGGATTAAAGCCTCATACCGAGCCATTTATACTAGCTAGTCAAGCGCAACAAGTGTTTTATGTTGAGGAACCTGTTGCCAAAGGGTGGCATGTTGTGATAAAGACAACAGCTAGAGATTCTTATGACATGAGTGAACAAACATGTCTAGATGATGTTGAAACATATTTGCAGAGTAATGCGTCGAGCGCTCCCCAAGATGATGACAATATGGATATTGACTTGGTTAGAGATGGTTTAAGTGGAACAATTGTTGACACCAATTGTTTTAGATGGAGCTGGAGATGAAGATTAGTTAGAGAACATTTGACTATTTAATTACCAATTTTCTTTGATTGGATCCCGTGTAAAACTCAGGTTTGTCTTTCATACTTCTCGTAAGCATTTTATGATTTATAAGTTATTTTTAGTTTTTGCTTTGATGAAATTCTGCTAATGCTGAAATGCTGAAATGACTGTTTATGTAACCAATGCCCTTTAAGTCAGCTATATCATTTTTTTATATACAAGTGACATAAGTAGTCAACATGCACCAAACTTGCAGCCCTCTAATTTTTACATTAGGCCAAATCAAGATTTACAAATCTTGACATATGGAATAAACTCTCATTGTAAGCGTGCCATTAACAGGTTTCACTCAAACTTCTATCACCTTTACCACAAAGATCAATCTTTAAATTGTAATGTTGACTCCTGAAAGCTGGCAAACAAGAATGATCTCTAAGGTTTTTCCTCCTGCCATCATAAACACCCCTTACAGTCCATTCGTATTCACCCCATACAATCCGTTATTTATAAACCACCAAGAAATTCATGAACCATAACCAACTAAAAAATGCATAGTTTGAGATTTAGGGTTCAAACTATAACCGAAACAGTTGGAGCACATACTTTGACTCATAAATGAGCTAAGCCTTCTTAAAAAAAAAAAATACTCAATCACATAGACATCAGACAAACACATTAATGTAATAATTCCTACTACACCCACTTACATGCAATTTTGACTAAAGCCTAGTTATCTCAGTTATCACAAGAAAGCTTAGCGCAAATGACATCAAAAAGAAGAAAACTCATTCTTTTGACTAGAAAAGCCAACATACAAAACCCCCTTAGAACTCCATGTACTTTACAATAATGTCATACCCTTGCATATACCAAACATCAACCTGTAAATGGTGTAAATGAAATTAAAAAATGAATTGAGTTGCACTATTATACTTATTTGTACAAACCGACCCAAATAACCCCATTTAACAGAAGCCTTTCCATTTGAACAGCCTACTTTGTTGTACTTGCATAGGTTGCACAGATCAAAATAGTAATAATTAAATACTACAAAGAATATTTCTATGAGCTTTTATTTCTCTTATGTTTTATTTATTTACTTGTAGGTAATGATTGGGCAACCTTGTGGTGAGAATGATTGAAAGATAAAGAACACTCAGATGGGCATTCACACGAATTGATTTTTGTAGCTTTTAAAAGAATCACTATGGGAGTTGGTTAATGTGTCCAACATTGGGTTAACATCCCAGAAGTTAGGATATTGTTAGTTGCGTTTTTATTATTCCGGTGATGCTTCTGTTAAATCTCGTACTTTGGTTATTTTGCAAGAGCATTCAAACAGGTCAATGGTCATGTTTTATGGTTTTCTTGGCCTGTTTTGATGGTCTGCAGGGCTGTTTTAGCTAGCTTTCATCTAGTTGTTTCTTGGCTAAATTGGTAGAGTGACAATCTTGCTGGCTTATCCATATTTTTTGTAGTTTTGTTTGGAAAGATTCTTGTTTGTTCATAAATAAAGTTAATATAAAATATATGTGGGATCCTTGCTGTTTTGCCCAGAAAAAAAACACACCACACATCACAGATTGCTTCAAGTAATCACAGTTGTCGGGATTGTTGTAAATCATAGTTAGTATTGTTTTGAATGGTAAAACTTTGGGATATTTATGTGCTTCTTTCCGATTGATCTAAGACTACTATTGTTTTGAATGGTAAAACTTTGGGATATTTATGTGCTTCTTTCCGATTGATCTAAGACTACTAAATACGTTCATAGTAAGTAACTAAAGTAGTAGTATTAATCTTTGTCTAATTATCCATAATAATTTTGGACAACTTTGACATGCTTAAAAGTATTTTGCATTTTTGGATCTTATTGGGAAAGGCACAATATTAGTAATGAGGTTTAATCAACTTTAAATTGATTTTGAACATCAAACCTATTTTTCTTGTACAATTAAAAAATAAAGGGTCTCAGTTCACTTGTCAAAATTCAACTGTTCATTAATATAGTAAACTAAATTCACGCTATCCAGATAGATGGATCCTAAAGTGGTGAAAGTTAGAAAATAAGTATAGTTTGATGGATGCTGAATGTGCAATAAAAATAAAATAAAAAATACCATTGTCATTGTCAAATATAGCTAAAAAAGTGTTGAACCTCTGACCCTTCATTATTATTCAGAGGGCTATGCCATGGGGCAACAATGAAGCTTTTGTCATTGTTCAAGAGTTGAAAAACTTAAAAATATGTGTTAGCCATGTTAAAGAACAACAATAATCATACAAAGTACCCATGACTACCAAGTACATTCTTAATTTATTGTTAGACCAGCCTACTAAGTGTCCTATAAAAATACATAAATGACTCAAATATCATATGTGTCTTATTGTACCCTACAAGCAAATAAAAGTGCTAATGCTACAACCATCTTTCCTATCAAAATTGTTTGTTCTTGGATGTCCATTTCTTTTCTTTTTTTCTATATTTCTATTCTATATAATCGATAATCGACAAAAGGTCCATGATAAAATATGGCAAAAGCTATACCGAAAAAGGGTTCATGTGGATGTATTAATCACTACACCCACTTACTTAACACGTGTCCTAATAGGCTCAATTATAATAAGACATCGAGGAAAAAGCGTCCTCTAAGACTTGATGTAATACGACTCAGATATCAAGCGTCCTAATAGTCTTTATTATAATAGGACATCATCCAATAAGCGTCCTTTATAACTCAATATATAAAACTTACATATCATGTGTCCTATTAGTCTATAGTATAATAAGACCTCGATGAATAAGAGTCCCATAAACTCGATCTATTAGGACTTAAAATAACGGGTTTCTTATTAGAAAATACATTAATAGGCAAAAGAACTATAGCGTCCTATTAGATAGTTTTTAGGATGCTTTTTTAGTGATGTCCCATGAAAAGCCTCCTCATAGCTCATTTTTGTTGTAGTGGAACAAAATTGTTTAGGCTTTTTTTAACATCTATAGAAGTTCTTATATATACACAAATTTCAAAGTCAAATACTCCTTCCGTCGAAGTTCACTTTACTATTTTAGCTTGTCTCAAATTAAGTGCCTATTTTCATATTTTACCAATCAAATAGTTTCTTAAAAGTAAAAGTGACTTCTTAATTATTAGCTTAGAAAAGATTGTACTTGTATGAAACTATGTGTTACTCCCTCTCTGTCCCATTATAAATGTCCACTATTAACTTTTGAAAGTCTTTATTTTACAACTTTGACCATAGATATTTTTGTTTTTGTTATATAATATTTGATGCAAAATATATGAATGAATTTGGTTTTAAATGTATTTTCAATGATGTAATTTTCATCAAGTATTATATAACACAAATAAAAATATTTAAGGTCAAAGTTGAAAAATAAAGACACGGAGGGAGTATATCCATAGTTGAACATTGATAGAGTATACATTTACCAGGAATGGTAATGTATGTTACTATTGTATGAATAGTATAAAAATTAATATTTTTTCTTTCTTTGTAAAGTTAGATAATCTTAATCTTACATTAAATTCTAAATGACTAAATATTATAAAGCTTTATTATTTCACTATGTATTAAATTTTACACTTTTTATTATTGTACGAATCGAACTTTGAAAACTTCTAATTGATAGAACATACATTTACTAGGAATGTTAATGTACATTACTATTGTTGTGGGTAGATTTTTTGTCTAACATTGCAGGATCCTTATTAGCATCATAGTCTCGTCTCACAGGTATGAAAGCATTTATGATTTGTATTCCATATTCGCATATCAGGATAATGATAGTTTGTAAGTATACTTTCAGGATCACAGTCATAATTGAGGATCCTGGAAATATTCTTATTATTTATCTTGCAAGATCCTAGTCAGGATATATTTGTTTAATTATGCAGGATAATGGATAAGTGGAATGAGTAAGTAAGGATCCTATGTTTATTCTGGAGTGTGCATGGCTCAGGATCTTGGACCTATATTAGTTCAGGATCATGCGCTGTTTAACGTGTTTATCTTCTTTGAGTATTGACCAGGTCATATATGGAACACGTTAATGAGATATGCTCCGATTACGTGAGGAAGCTTTGATATGATTCAAGGATGACCAAGTCAGCTGCACGTGTAAAATGAAGTCAAAAGAGACGTTGGTGGTCTTCATCCTTCATCGGAGGATCCCGAGATTCTCGGAAATATTGTTATATGCTCTTAGTATATAATTGAGGCATGGATGATCGATTAGAAAAAGGAACGCACACTATTTCCACCTACGAAACACATAAACACTCTGCTATTACTCTCGTTAATACTCTTTTTCATCAACACTTAGCTAGATTCACACACATAATCACTTAGCCGATCATCCTTGTGCTCTTAGCTTGTAATTCGTTATTCTCATTTTAATAAAATCAACAAAGGCAAGGATCATTTGATCCTTCCCGAGGTTTTGTGCCGGCGATCAATCTTGATCAAGGGCTTTCCTCGTATATCCTCGTGTCGATTACATTTACTTTACCTTTTTTCATTGTTTATTTAGCATTACTCTTAATCTGTTCTTGAGCTTTTTTCTTAAATCTTTATTCAACAAGGATTAACGCACTTAAAGTGTATTTTCATTCAAAATCGTATTTACTAATATAGATAATCGTATAACAACATAATTATCTTGAAACTAATTTCAACACTATACCTCACAATCTAAAATTTGATCACTTAATTGCTTAGTGTAATTTTTGACCAAAACAACTATTATATGAATAGTGACAATATTTTTTTTTTATTTTCTTTTTCTATAAAGTTAGATAATTTTAATATTACACTAAATTCTAGATGACTAAATATTATAAGGGTTTATTGTTTAGTATGATAGAGCATACATTTACCAGGAATGGTAACGTATATAATTTTTTTTTCTTTTTTTGTAAAGTTAGATAATTTTAATCTTACATTAAATTCAAAATGACTAAATACTATAAAGGTTTATTATATCACTATGTATTAAACATTACACTTTTTACTATTGTACGAATCGAACTTTGAAAACTTCTAATTGATAGAACATACATTTACCAAGAATGTTAATGTACATTACTATTATATGAATAGTGACAACGTAATTATCTTGAAAGTAATTTCAACACTATACCTCACAATCTAAAATTTGATCACTTAATTACTTAGTGTAACTTTTGACCAAAACAATTTGGCGCCCACCGTGGGGCAAGTGGTGTTTTGCTTAATCAAAATTTTGTTAAAATTCTTGTTGAGTCATCTTTTCCAAAAATTTATGTTAAGAATGTCGAGCCAAGGGCGATCTACATTATCCACCATGCCATCATCATCATCTGCGAGAACCACTCTTCCTTCTGCTCCACCTCTCACATCATCTCAACAACAACCACAAAATGTCTATGCAAGGCTATCGTCGGCTGGATCCACTTCTATAGGGGCCAGATTCTTTTCAGATCCGAACCCTTTTACGATTTCTAACCAGGATATTGTGTTGATGCAATATCAACATGTTTTGTCAAGAGCTTGTATAGAATAGTTAGCTTGAATTTGTAATTGAATTTGTATGTGTTTGGGCTTGGGCCTGCGTCAAGAGTCCAACATATATAAGGTCATTTAGGGTTTCATTTAAAATAGATCGTTCATTTGTGTGTGTGGGGAACGAAATTAGAGAGATCAGAGAGTTCGGGTGTGTTTGTATTTGGTGCTTAATCGTTTGTTTTTGTTAAATCAATAACGAAAACATTATTTATATTCTTGTGTGTTTAATTATACGTTCAATACTCGTTTGTTTGGATTCCACACTTTCAATCGAGTTATACGATCTGATTAGGTCCATACCGGAAACCTACATGTGGTATCAGAGCCGTAAATCAAGGATTCAACGGTTTCGGATCGTATTTTGAGCGTTTTTCGGATTAAAAACGAAGGTATGTGCGCGATTTACGTGTTTTAGTTCATTTTTGGGTTGAAGATTGTGATTCCTGGACGTGTTTTTGGTGCTCCTTCGTCGTTCAATGTTTGAAATTTGTTAGGGATTCAAAAATATTCGATTTTTAGGGATTTTGGAGCTGACAGCATCGATTAGCGATACTTACCAGCGTCACTCGCCTTTAGCGACACTTACCAGCGTCACTAAGCCTTTAGCGACACTTACCAGCGTCACTAAGCCTTTAGCGACACTTACCAGGGACACTAAGCTTTAGCGACACTTCCTTCAGCAACACTTCCTTTCAGCGACACTTCCTTCAGCAACACTTCTTTTCAGCGACGCTTTTAGCGACACTTCTCTAGTGTCTCTAAAAAAAATTGACGGGAAAATCGCGAAAATTTTTGCAGTACCAAATTTTTTTTTTTGAGCTTAAAAGTGCTTAACTTTAGTGTTAGAAAGGTTTCGTTTTACTCGGAAATCTTTCGATATTTTTGAACGAACTTTTTAAGTCGCTAAATTCAAATATGAATTTTCTAAATGAAACCATGAGAGGAAGGTTGAAGTCCTTGTTCTTTAAGGACTTTGCTCGATGGAAAACTATCTTTGAAGATTTGATTACATTGCATGATCCAAATTTATGGATTTTCATTACTGAGCCGTATGAAAGACCGACAATCACAGAAAATGTATTTTCCCCAGAGAAACTATAGGTTTCAAAACAGTAAATCAAATGTCCGATACAGAAAGAAAGAATTTGAATTTAGAAAAGAAGACATTTGAAATAATTTTGGCGTGTTTACCAGACGATGTGGCTTCTTGTTACAAAAATATGAAAACATTATTTTATTTGTAAGACCCTCTTATAGAAAGTAATACTAAATTGAGAGTGACAAGTTCAAATGAAGGAATGAAAGAGGAATTGATAAAGAAAGAAGAAGAAATCAAGGCCCTTCAATCTCAGATACTTACCATGGAGAATGACCGCGAAAGACGCGATTAAAAATTATCGGACTTGAGAAGAAGGAAGAAGAGATTAAAAACCTTCAATCTCAACTGTTTAATATGGAAACTGAACGTGAAGCAATGCGATCAATAATTGTCGAATTGGAAGAACAAGTTAAATTATTTGAAGTTAAGCAAAAGTTGGTAACCAAACTTCAACAACCGATTGTTGCCAAGTTAATAGAAGATAAGGAGCTTGCATTTAAAACTGTTGAAAATCTTCGCAAGCAAATTGATAAGATCTCTCAATCACCCAGATCGACAGTCAAGAATAAGAAGAAGATTTGCACTCATAAATCTTCCGATTTATTTCGTGCGAAAAAGATTTCCCAGTTTACAAATTATTCATTACATAAGAATAATAAGTATTTAGAGAAATTTCAATCAACCAAACAACGTAATCATCTAAAGGTTGATTGTTGTGTTAATTCTGGTAACTCTCAATGTGCTAAACGTTCGGTTTCATTTCACAAGCAAACTAGAGCTTTCAAACTGGCACAACAACCGGAATCGAGACGAACAAAATTTTATGGTTATACTCGTGAGCAAATGTTTGCATTTTCACCACCACGGTTTCATCATATGGTGCAAAATAGACGAAAAGATTTTGTTCCTTTCTCCTGGAAGACATCGGTTCGTCGTAACGATTTTGGAAATGAAACAAGATGTTTAAATTTCAGGTGAAACTCGATGTCTTTGGACTTTATTGATGAATCATATTGGAAGGTCTCAAAGCTTTCAAGAAAAATTGGGACCGTGCTCAAATGGGTTCCGAAAATTAAAGTTTAGTTTTTATTTTTGTTTTTGTAATTGTATATAGTATACAATATACAATATACGATAAAAAAACAAATAAAAAAATGGTTAAATTTTGTTTATGTTATTTAAGCACGGTTAAATACTTCTCAGAAGACCAAAGAGAAAGATTGAAGAGAAAGGAGAATCCAACATCATCAATAACAAATTGCTTACATCTTACGATCCTTCAAGAGTTCGAGGTGAATCTGCTATTCAGGGGGAGTTTGTTGTTACAAGATCAACATGTTTATTGAACAGGCAGATTCTTGGAGGTTTTGATGAAGTTGTTGATTAGAGAGTGGATTTATGCTGGAAGATACTCAAGCTAAAGTTGAAGAGTTAAAGACATATCCAAGCTATTGCCAAGGGGGAGTTTGGTGATGCAGTATCAACATGTTTTGTCAAGAGCTTGTATAGAATAGTTAGCTTGAATTTATAATTGAATTTGTATGTGTTTGGGCCTGCGACATTGGGTCTATGTCGCAATGGGCTTGGGCCTGCGTCAAGAGTCCAGCATATATAAGGTCATTTAGGGTTTCATTTAAAATAGATCATTCATTTTTGTGTGTGGGGAACGAAATCAGAGAGATCAGAGAGTTCAGGTGTGTGTGTATTTGGTGCTTAACCGTTTGTTTTTGTTAAATCAATAACAGAAACATTATTTATATTCTTGTGTGTTTAATTATATGTTCAATACTCGTTTGTTTGGATTCCGCACTTTCAATTGAGTTATACGATCTGATTAAGTCCGTATCGGGAACCTACATATTGTGTTTATGTTTACGCAAGTTAAGGAGCAGCTCAAACGAGTGGAAAGGAGCAATGAAATCCTGAAGAAGGATTTGGAGAATATGAGGACTAGGAACAATGTCCCTGCTTCTCAAGTCACTACTCCTATCCGCAGCAGGATCCTTGATTTTGGTACCCCATTGTCTGCTGAACAACAAGGAGATTTCGTTTCCATGCAAAGAAGTACTAGGATCCCAGATCCAATATTTGCTACAGGAGTTTCTACCTCAAGGGGGCAACAATCGGATCCAGGATCCTCATATAGGACTCCTGACCGTGGTTACACGTTTAATAATTATACTTCTAATAATACTGTTGGGACTAACAATTTTCAGGATCCTGGGGTTAGCCCTGTGATTGCAAGGGAGATACAGAAATTGAAGAATATGATATCGAGTGTCCCTGGAGTTGTACAACCAATTCCTGAAGTTGCTCCAACGGCGCATAGGATCTCAAGATTTGCACCACCTATCTGTGATGCTGAGATCCCGAAAAGATTTCAAACTCCAAATATGAAGTTGTATGATGGAACAACGGATCCTGAGGAGCATATTGCGCAATACAGAGAGAGGATGGAAATCATTTCAATTCCTTCTGATCTTAAAGAAGCATGCTTATGCAAGGGCTTTGGTTCTACCCTCACAGGATACGCATTAAAATGGCTGTTAAACGTTCCCCCTTACTCTATTACTTTATTTGCTCATCTAGTTAATTTATTTAATAACCAATTCTCTTGCTGTAGATCATTTGAAAAGTTAACAACTGATTTATACAGAGTTGCTCAAAAAACTAATGAGTCTCTTTGAGATTTTGTAGGAAGGTTCGGAAGAGAATCCTTGAATATACCTAACCTGGATATGCCAATTGTTGTTCAAGCCTTTAAAATGGGGATCAAAAGGGATTCCCCATTCTATGAGGATCTTGTTATGAATCCTTGCAGGAATCTCGACGAAGTCAGAAACAGGGCCCTAAGATTCATCAGGCTAGAAGAGGATGCTGAGATACATAAAAGGGTTGATGCTTCATCAACATACGATAGACCCAATAGGAAATCGGACTCGTCCTCATCCAGATCGAGCAGAAGCAAGCCTTATGCCAGAAATGAGGATCGTCGTGTGAATACTATCGACGAAGATGATGAAGAGTATCCTAAAATAACTGACTATAATTTTTCTGTAGATACAACAGGTATACTATGTGCCATGGAGGATTTTGGAGACAAAGCAAGATGGCCCAAGAAAAATGAGAAATCTTTTAGATGGAAAGACAAGTCTAAATGGCATGCGTACCATGGAGATTTCGGTCATCTGACTGAGAATTGTATAGCTCTCTAAAAAAAGATCAGCCATCTACTCAACAAAGGATACCTGAAAGATTTGCTTGGGAAAAAGAAGGATCACGGAAAGGATCATGACAGAGTTCAGGATCCTGAATCTCAAGATAATTGCAGGATCCCTACTAGAGCAGGATCCCCACCTTCAGATGCCAAGGTAATCAATTTATTTCTGGTGGCTCTAATATATATGGTACTTCTTATTCTGCAGCAAAGAGGCACACAAGAGAATCCAAATCAGAAAAGCCATATAAACCAACAAGGACTTCCATGAAGAAAGATGAGAGGGTCATAGCATTTGATGAGGATGATTTGGAAGATATTCAGGATCCTCACCATGATGGTTTGGTTATTACTCTCTATGTTTCCAATCATTTTATGCGCAGGATCCTGATCGATGGAGAAAGCTCGGTTAACATCATTTGCTTGGAGACCTTAAAAAGAATGGGTATTCCAGAATCAGAGATCACCTCCAGATCTACTGTATTGGTAGGATTCAGTGGAGAAACAAAAAATACAGTTGGTGATGTCAGATTGCCAATTTACATTGAAGGGGTAAATTCGATTAAAAAAATTTTGTGTTATGGATTGTATGTCGATCTATAACATTATCCTAGGTAGACCCTGGTTACATGATATGAAAGCGGTGCCATCAACATATCATCAATGTGTCAAATTACCAACTCCTTGGGGGTGGTTAAGATTAGTAGTTGTTGGTGCATCTTAGTGTGTCTGTCAGTTGGTCTAAGTCTGTTATGTGTTTGATATGTAATTAAGTTAGTTAATAACTTTTGTTTTAATTACATTTTGATGTTTTGGCGACACAAGGTCTTTGTGTCGCAATAGTTACCTTGGCAACACAGCTTGTGTCGCATGAGTCGGCTTGGCGACACATCTTGTGTCGCATAGACCAGGTTAGGTCTTTGGTATAAATAGGTTATTTCGGCTCATTTGTCAAGGTTGACGAAATTGTGAGATCAGTGAGCATATTGTAAGTGTTATAATTAATATAAGCTGATCGACTTTTGGTATTGAATTGCTATACTTTGTGATTTGCTTTGTTTATTCGTTTAAACGTTTATATATTCAATCAATTGTATTCCGCACGTTTGATTGAGTAAGGATTCGATTAGGTCCGACTACAGGGGTCCTACAAGTGGTATCAGAGCCAAAATCACACGATTTGGCATTATTGAATCCGTTCTTGATACATTTCTCGAATAATTGTGATTATATTGATTTGAAATCTTCATTGAAAGGTGTTCACAAGCTGCTTCTTGCTATTTCTGGAAGATTTTAGGTTTATTTTTTCGTCCATCAGTCGTAAATTTTCGTGTGGTTATCGAAAATTTTCGATTTTAGGGTTTTTTGGTCGCTGGTCAGCCGTTTCTGCGACATAAGCTGCGACATATCTTTTGTGTCGCGACTAGGGTTATTGCGACATACGTCTTTCATTAGGCGACACTAGATTGCGACATAAGACTTGTTTTTCTTCCGTCGCTACCTTTTGCGACATAAGACTTGGCTTTCTTCCGTCGCTATATATTGCGACATAAAACTTGGTTTTCATCCGTCGCTAACTTTGCGACATATCATCTGCGACATATCCTCTGTGTCGCTTAAATCTTTTGCGACATATAGATTGCGACATATCCTTTGTGTCGCTTAAATCGTTTGCGACATAAATTTGTGTCGCATAACAGTCTGTTTTCTTTTTCTTTTGTGTTATTTATCTATTTTGCAGGTAATTCACAATGTCTTCTTCAACACACTCCATTCAATCTGTAGGAGCTATACTAAAGCAAAACAATGAAGTTGGTTCTGGAAATAAACCACCTATGTTTATGCCAGGCATGACCTATTCTGATTGGCGCCAACGCTTTGAGTCTTATGTTGGATTAAATGATCCTGAGATGATGATTTACTTAGAGGAGAGATATGAGCGTCCTCTAAAGTCAGGAGTCTACAATGGTCAAGCTCCTGAGAAATCGATTAAATCAATGACTCCAGAGGAAAGAAAAGCTTTTGATATGGAGAGAAAGACTCATGCTGCAATTACTATGGCTTTACCTCAACCCATTATGAGACAGTTTAAACATCATAAGATTGCTTACGATCTTTGGAAAGCTTTCGAAAAGAAATGCGGTGGTAGCATCCAATACAGAAAGAAAAGGATAGACTTAATCAAGAAGCAGTATGAGGTTTTTGATATGCTTCAGGATGAATCTCTGGAAGATCTGTGTAGTAGATTTTCCCAATTGGTCACCGAGTTGATTGATGGGGGTGTTACTCTTGAGCGTAGTGATGTCAACAAAAGATTATTAGATTCTCTACCTAAGAAATGGCACACTAGGGTTCTTTTGATGGAAAAAGATGAAGACATCATGGATATGGAGCTTGAAGACCTTATTGGACATATTGAGGCTGAGCTTCTTGAGATGCAAAGGAAAGAGACTAAGGCTACATCGCATCTCCAAAATCCAAAACTTTATGGAGTTGATGTTCCAGTATCTTCAAGCAGACCTTCTGTCACTGCATTTGTCGCTAGTAATGCTAGTGGAAATGTATCTTCTTGTAATCTATCTGGTTCTAATTATGTTCAGAATTCTGGAAATTCAACTGGGTCTCATTTTCAGAATTCAGGATTTTCTTCTGGTGAAGATTATGCCTCTACCTTTTCAGCATTTTTAGCCTGTGCTGGAGATTTTTCCGATGAAGATTTTGGTCAAATTGATCAAGAAGAATTGGAAAGATTAGATTTAAAATGGAATATGGCTATGCTGACTAGGAGGGTGAAGAATTTTTTACAGAAAACTGGTAGAACTTCTGTAAATAATCCAGGTGAGAAAGGTATTGGGTTTAATAAAGGGAAGGTGCGCTGTTATAAGTGTCAGAATTATGGACACTTCGCCCGTGAATGTGAGAAAAACAAGGCACCATCTTCAGGTCTCACCAAGCCGTCACCAACAAAGGCAGAAGAGAAAGCCATGGTGTCAGCTGCGTTCATGCTGACAGAAACTCCATGGGATAACAGCTGGTCTGATGGAGCTGATGATGATGAGAACACTGCACTAATGGCTGAGGTTCATGAGGTAGATGATGAACCTTTATCTTGTGTTTCTTGTATTAAGCTTACTAACCAATTTAACAGGTGTAGAGAGGATAATGAGCGCCTTAATACAACAATTTCACAATTAAAGGAAGATAATGAGATGTTGAAAGAAAGTTATAAGGCATCTGAAAAGAAATTAAAGGCTATTTTTGAAGAAAAGAAAGAACTAAAAGCCAAAATTTTTGAACAGCAAGATGAAATAGGGAGTTATGTAGATATGTTAACTCATGTTAGAAAGGAACTTGCTGACTCACAGGCTGTAGTTCTTAATTTAAATCGAAAAATATCAAATTTTTCTACATCCTCTCTCATTTTTGATGAAATCCTTCAGAAACAAAGGACAGATACGAAAAGTAAGGCAGGACTTGGTTATCACCATGTCCCACCTCCAAAAGATTATCTGCCTATGCCTGAACAGGAAATCATTAAAGATTTTGTGCCTAATGTTCTTCAAAAGGACACAAAACCTGTTAATGTTAAGATAAGTAAGCCTGAGGTTGCACCTAAGTCACAAAAACCTAAAACTAGTATGCCTGAGCAAGTTAACGCATCAACTAGTGAACCTGATCATTTAAAGGTTCAAAAGGTTGACTTAGTCAAACCTCTTGATGTCAAGGCTGAACCATTTCAGCCCAAGCCAAGTGCATCTGTTAAGATATCTGAGTCAAAGATAGTTAAGTCTGCTGTTATCACAATGCCTGAAAAAGTTGAGGCTAAATCAATTCCTCCAGCCAGTTCAAAGGAGGAAATTGAGATTGAGGATATAACCAATGAAGAATACGGTTATTTGAAACGGAAGAAGGTAACAAACGATCATCATATCTTTACTAGTGAAGGGTATGATGAAATTTATAAAATGAATGGCAAGAAGTTACCCGAACCGAAAAAGAAGATTTTTCAACCAAATAATTCTAATTCTCTTAAAAATTCTTCTAAAATAAACCAAGGCCCATCTGATGCATGTACACATAAGTGTACATGCTCAACACATCCAACTGTTAGCCGAGTTCCAAGGTTGACTCCTCAATCTCTTGATAGAATTGAGAAACGATCTTGTTTCTATTGCAAGAAACAAGGTCATTTGATTGATATGTGCCCATTACTTGCTAAGAAGTATGCTAGAAGGGGAGATGCACGAACCTCTAAAGCAAAAAGTTTTTCAAAAATTTCAATGAGAGGTTCAGCAGTTCTACCAAGTACTTCTTACAATATTGAGCAAGTTCCCAAACCTAAAAAGGTTTGGAAGCCCAAAGAGTCTCGTTCTGACTCTTCATCTAATAATGATTCATCAGCCAGTGATTTCGATGTGTTAAAAAATAAAATTTTGACTGATGTAATCATTGTGGATGATACCACCGGGTTACCCAAGTCTGTTAAGGCTTGGGTTCCCCTTACTCATTAATTTCTTTATCTTTGATGTCGCAGCAATCTGAACAAGTTCAGAATAGTAGATGGTATATAGACAGCGGTTGCTCGCGACATATGACAGGCGACTTATCCTTGCTTTCTGAAGTAAAAACTTATAATGGAGGATATGTTGCTTTTGCCGGAGATAAAGGAGGAGTCATTACTGGACAAGGTACACTCTCTAATGGGCAAGTGAGTTTTGAGAAGGTTAATTATGTGGAGCAGCTCACTCATAATCTGCTCAGTGTATCTCAAGTATGTGACAAAGAGTACACTACAGCATTCACTAAAACTGAATGTTGTATCTTGAAGCCAGGATTTGTTATTCCTGATGAATGGGTGCTGCTTTGAGCACCTAGGCAAAAGGACACGTATATTCTTGATATGAAGACTGTTGAAACAACTCAACATACGTGTCTACTTTCAAAAGCTCCTGAAAGAGAATCACTTTTATGGCACAGACGTATGGGTCACTTGCATTTCAGAAAGATGAATTATTTGGTGAAGCATGATCTTGTGCGTGGAATTCCAAAGCAATCTTTTGGAATCAATGATCTCTGCGTTTCCTGTCAAAAAGGAAAACAACACAAGAAATCCCATAAGTCAAAGGTGATTAACTCGGTGTCAAAACCTTTGGAGCTATTGCATATGGATCTATTTAGACCTGTAAGTAAGAAGAGCATAGGAGGTTCTAAATACTGTTTAGTAGTTACTGACGATTACTCTCGTTTCTCATGGGTGTATTTCTTATCTACTAAAGATGAAGTTCCTGAAATTCTTACTTATTTATTTGATAAGCTCGAGAACCTATGCAATCTGTCCATCAAGAAACTGCGATCAGACAATGGTACCGAATTTAAGAATTCTACAATTGAGTTGTACTGTTTACGGAAAGGCATTGAGCATCAATTCAGTGCAGCACGGACTCCTCAACAGAATGGAGTCGCTGAGCGTAAAAATAGGACACTCATTGAAGCAGCTCGTACAATGCTGGCAGATTCTAAACTGCCTATTACATTTTGGGCTGAAGCAGTTAATACTGCTTGCTATATTCTTAATCGGGTTTCTGTGGTTAAAAAGCACAATAAAACATCGTATGAACTGCTTAATAACAGGAAACCTTCATTACAGTTTCTTGAACCATTTGGTTGTCCTTGCACAATTTTGTACACAAAAGAGAAGGTTGCTAAGTTTGGTGCAAAGTCTAGTGAAGGATTGTTTTTGGGTTTTTCAAATAACTCTCCTAACAAACGAGTGTACAATTTGGCAACTAAGCGTATGGAAGAACATTATGAAGTAACATGTTTTCGTTATACTGAAAATCCGGATGGAAAGGGACCAGCACATTTGTTCAATTATGAAGCTATTTTTGATTCGTTTAATCTGTCCACGGAAGATGATGAAATGGATCAAATGGTTACTTTGCTTCATGGTCTCGATTTATCTTCAACTTCTTCAACGCCATTAAAAGCAACGACACCAAATGTCTCTAATACTCCACAACCTTCTCAATCAAATTCTCAAGCAAATGTTGATATCCCTGAATCATCCACAGGAAACCAAGAAACTTCTTCTGGTAATCCTGAGTCTGATGATGAAGATGAACATTTTGAGAATTCAAGGGAGTTTGAATCAGCACAGGAAGCTGATTTAACAAATTTGGATTCTGTCATTGTGCCTGACAAGATTCCAAGCTCGCGTATTCATAAGGACCATCCAGTAGACAATATAATTGGTTCTTTAGATAAGGGGATTCAGACACGACATCAAGTTGTTACTGATACACATTCTGTTTCACCTTCGGACTCATCTGAGTCCGCATCTCTTGCATGTCTGTCGATTGAGATTCAATCATGTTTCTTATCTCAAGTGGAGCCTAAACGAATAGATGAAGCTTTAAAAGATCCCCACTGGGTTGAGGCTATGCAGGAAGAGTTGCAGCAATTCCGTAAGCTGCATGTTTGGGAATTAGTACCATTACCTAAGGGTGCACATCCAACTGGCACTCGTTGGGTATATCGGATTAAGAAAGATGATCGCGGAGTGGTTATTCGAAACAAGGCAAGACTTGTGGTGCAAGGTTTTCATCAAGTTGAGGGATTAGACTACGATGAGGTTTTTGCTCCTGTTGCTCGATTGGAGTCAATTCGGATTTTCTTGGCCTTTGCGTCCTTCAAAAGATTTATTGTTTATCAACTTGACGTCAAGAGCGCCTTCTTATATGGACTAGTCGATACTGATGTATATGTCAAGCAGCCTCCTGGCTTTGAAGATCCGTTGCATCCAGAATATGTCTGTAAACTCAATAAGGCATTATATGGATTGCATCAGGCACCAAGATTGTGGTATGAGAGGCTTTCTACTCATCTTGTTAAAAATGGATTCGAACGAGGCAGTATTGATAGTACATTATTCACAAAAAGAGATGGTGAAGACTTACTGCTGGTACAAGTTTACGTCGATGACATCATTTTCGGATCCACCAAAGATTCTATGTGTAAAGACTTTGAGCATCTTATGAAGACAGAATTTGAGATGAGTGCAATGGGGGAACTCACGTTCTTTCTAGGTGTTCAAGTTGAGCAGTCTGCCAATGGTATTTACATTCATCAGTCAAAATATGTAACTGATATGTTAACCAGATATGATTTGCTTAACTGTAAGACCTACGGAACTCCCATTGAAATTAACCATAACATTGGACCGTCCATTGATGACGAGGACTGTAAAGAAAAGGACTATCGCTCCATGATTGGTTCTCTTATGTATCTTACAGCATCCAGGCCAGACATCGTATTCGCAGTGTCCATCTGCTCAAGATATCAAGCTAGGCCAAAGGTTTCTCATATGAAGGCTGTTAAACGAATTTTTGGGTACCTCAAGCATAGGCCAACACTTGGTCTATGGTACTCAAATGAAAAATCGTTTGAACTAACTGCTTATTCAGATTCGGATCATGGCGGTTGTAGTATAGATAAGAAGTCAACAACTGGTGGATGCCAGTTTCTTGGATCTCGCTTGGTTTCATGGCAATGTAAGAAGCAGACAACGGTGGCTACTTCCACTGCAGAGGCTGAATATGTAGCTGCAGCCAGTTGCTGTTCTCAGATTCTGTGGATTCAGCATCAATTGCGAGACTATGGGTTACTTCTTACTCTAACTCCTTTACATATTGATAATACTGCCGCTATTTCCATTACACGCAATCCCGTACAACACTCTAGAACTAAGCACATAGAACTTAGATTCCACTTTATACGAGATTGCTATGAGAAACACTTGATAGACCTCGTCCACATAGATACCCTCAAACAGAATGCTGATCTCTTTACTAAGGCCTTCTCTCGTGCCCGATTTGATGAACTGATCAACATGATCGGTTTGCGCTTCTTTCAACTAAAGAAGTAATTTTTGGACTTGGATTTGGTAAAAAAAAAAAAAAGAAAAAAAAAAAAAAAAAAAAAAATTTTTATACACGCAACAGCCACTCTTTATACTCTATAGTATTAAAGAAATGCGAAGTTGCAATATTTGTAAAACGACGTTAAGTTGTGTCTGTAAACAACTAGGAAAATGATAGTACATTAGGATGCATGCATAAAATGAAAATTCTAAGGTTTATGCTTGATGTATCAGTAGGTTTATCTAGCATACTTACTGCAGTTTTTATAAACACTAGCTTCATCATATGATGTACTGGTAGGCATGTCACACTGGGAGTTGAACAATTAAAAAGTAATTCTAATAACATGTCTATTTATCATGTGGTCCACATTCTGTGATGTATGACTAAGTGTCTTAAATCCTTAATACCTCTTGGCATGCTTCCATTTTGGTTAAATAATATAAAATACTTTGGGGGTATATATTTCTTGTTTCCTCTGTTGTACGTAAGTACAGACCTGGTCTCATGTTATATATACTTAAAAGTTAAGCAAACGCAAGTCAAAAGCACTTGAAAAAGTCTTACATTATAGGATACCTCACTAGGTCGCCAAAATGGTTTGACCAAGTCTGGTTTTGCTTACACCTGAATCAAGTTATGTTGCTTTGTTGTACGTCTGTACAGACCTGTCACCGCTGTCTTGATTCTTAAAAATGACTTTTATATATTTTATCTATCTTGGAAGATATGTTCTTGTCGAAATTAATGGGATATGTCTATAGTGGGGACCACAGATACTTATTCATACCAACAATAAAAAATTTGTTTATCCCCGTAGATGTAACATGTTTAGGTGGTCAAACAATACCAGTAATCATCTTGAAATAATTTTTATAAAAGATGCTTTAAATATGCTACGTAAACTTAAAGAGGTTATATACTGATAATCGAGATAACACTTGCTATTTTCTAATATTTGCATGTTATCCTAATATGATTCCTTAGCAGACAAAATAACTACGTCACCAAAAATAAATTTTCTTTACATTTAGGGTTAAGTAGTTCAGTTATTTTATTTTTGATATAGTATTTTATTTTTACGAGTCCATTAGTTATTTTCTTTCTTCGGGCTTTATACCTTGAAATTATAAATCAAGTTTTCCTGAGCACTGCGACACAACTTCTACACTGCGAAATAACTTATGTCGCTTCTTTATGTCGCTAGGTTGAGAAGAGGTATAAATACCTCACCCCTGTCGCTTTCTACGTTCACACTTTTAGCGACACAAATTCCAATCACTGCGACATAATCAACAAGCCCTTTAATTTTTCTGGGTATATCTTTCGGGCTATGTTGGATAATCTTCATGCTGGGGATAAGCGTTGGAATCTCTATCCCCGTTTTATTCAGCTGTTTCTGGATAATCAGCTTCCTGGTCTTCCTCAACATCCTCGCGAACGTTTGCGTCCAACTCCAATGAACGTTCGTATTTGGACGGTTTGTGCATCTGGCGGGAACGCAAATTCTAACTTTCCGTTGTTTGGGCATATCATCAACGAAGCATATGTTGCTCCACCAAATGACGATTTTTTGGATGTTTTGCCTGCACCTGGGCAGGGTATTCAGGAGGAGGACTTACACCTCCATGATGCTACTATACAGGTTGATGACCTGTTACAGGAAATCGAAGATTTCCAGACTGGGAACCAGGCTGTTCAGCCTAATCTTGATGACCCGGTCAGTGATTCAGATGGAGGCTCTACTCCTCCAACTTCACCAAAGGATATCCCCTCTGAAAATGCGTTGAAAAATATTCAACGCTTTGATCCTCGTAGATACAAACGAATACAACGTCGTATTCGTGCCGGCTCAAGCTATGTTCGTCCGGATATGGGCAAACGTCCTCGGAGTACCGCTTTGGATGATGAAGATTGGGTTCCACCTCAGTCTATTCGTCGTACTTCTGAGTCGTCTTCAAGGCCACGGGTTGACATTCCCCGTGTTGAGGTTCCCATTCAACCTTTGCCTTCTGTTATTGAAGATTTGTTGAAAAGAATGGATGAGATGCAGAAGACCATGGATAATCAAGCTACACTGATTCAGTCTCAGGCATCAGTTTTGGAGGGTCAAGCTGCGCAAATTAAAGCGTTAGAAGAACAAGCAGCTTTGGTTCCTGTTTTGAATACTAGGGTCTTAGAATTAGAATCCCTAGCTGTCGTTTCGGGGGAGTCAGGCCTGCGTGCCATAGAAACAACATCCAGGGCTTCTACCGGAACACAGACAGAAAATGTAAATGAAAATGTAAATGTTTCTGATGAAAATGAATTTCTTCGTTTGGATTATTTCTCTGTTGATGATATTCCAGGTCAGCCAAGACCATTAGCTGTAGATTACTCGAATGTGAATTTATCGTTATTTCAGCGAATGGTTAATGGGGAAAGTCAGGTGTCTAGTCCTGAATTTGAACATAATGATGATGTTGAGATTGAGGAGGAGGAATTAAACAATGATGAATTTTATAATGATGCTCCCACAATCGAGACAGATTCTTCGGAAGATGAAGCAGAGCCAGCTGGAACTCAGACAACTGTTCCAGAAACTTCAGAGGCTTCTGATAATGCTTCTACTTCAACTCTTGAGCGACCGGTGATAAGCTTTATTCCTGATGAATTTATTCCTGTAACTTGCAAGACATATAAAGTACATGGGAATTATACAGGAATCATTAAAAGCTGGAAAACTTGTAGAAATATTCTGATGATTAAAAGAAGTGATGGTATTCAGTATTTTAAAAGCTCATTTAAGAAACTGAGTACGTTGCCAAAAGGAGAAATAAACCGTCTTGCTCAATTAGATCTAATAAATCCAACCAGGGATTCTAGAGCTGATTTTATACAAACGGTTCTGCGTCGTGAAGTGAATAGCAAGAGATACAACTTTATCAAACCGACGCTTGGTAAGAGATTCATTTTTAAGAAGAAACTAGATCCAGTTACAAAGCAGCCGATTTGTAAAATGCGTTATCCACCAGCTGATTGTTTAACTGAGATCTCATTGGAGTCTGTTCCTTATGATTTTCAAAGAAGATTTCATTATTGGGAACTTGATCCGCATACAGGTGAAGCTGTTTTTGTGTTTGTTCCAGAATCTGAACATCCGGAGAGAACTTCACTGTATGGTCTTAAGAAAGCTCAATTTAAAGTTTTTGATCCTATGAGCTTAATCAACTTGTCACAGAATGACTTGAGGAAATTGTTTGATAATCCAATTCGCTTCAACGTAAGAAATGTGGTGAATTCGATTCTTGCTAGATAATTTCAGAAGGTCGTGACTGTGTGTGTTACGCATGGGATTCATGCTGGAGGCAGGTTTCCAACAGGCTGGGCATAATTGAAGAAAGTTTAAAGACCAAGCTGAAGACACGGGGGAGTTTGTTGGTGCATCTTAGTGTGTCTGTCAGTTGGTCTAAGTCTGTTATGTGTTTGATATGTAATTAAGTTAGTTAATAACTTTTGTTTTAATTACATTTTGGTGTTTTGGCGACACAAGGTCTTTGTGTCGCAATAGTTACCTTGGCGACACAGCTTGTGTCGCATGAGTCGGCTTGGCGACACATCTTGTGTCGCATAGACCAGGTTAGGTTTTTGGTATAAATAGGTTATTTCGGCTCATTTGTCAAGGTTGACGAAATTGTGAGATCAGTGAGCATATTGTAAGTGTTATAATTAATATAAGCTGATCGACTTTTGGTATTGAATTGCTATACTTTGTGATTTGCTTTGTTTATTTGTTTAAACATTTATATATTCAATCAATTGTATTCCGCACGTTTGATTGAGTAAGGATTCGATTAGGTCCGACTACAGGGGTCCTACAAATAGATATGGCAGATAGAGCTTTTGCACCTAGACACAACATTCTGGTGAGTCTCGACACCAGTGAGCGCAGTGCTGAGCGATTTACTGAGATCTTGACTTTTTTGGCACGATCCAGGATTAGATATGCCATTACAGAGTCACCTTCTATATCTCAGAATATATTGACCCAGTTTTGGGACAATATTGAGTTCGATGATGCGGCTAACCCTCCGGTTGTCTGTACACGGGGTAATAAACATCCTGTTGTCTTCTCTGCTGATGATCTACGCCAGATTTTGAGATTAGGCACTGTAGAGCAGAAAGCTGGTCCATCTGCTTACTCGACGGATTTTTTTGAGGGAGCTTTGGGCAGAATGGGATATTCTGGTCCCAGACGTAGACGTCAATTCATCAAGGCGTTCATTTTAAGACAGTGGAGATTCTTATTCCTCATCATTGTTACGATCTTCGGTAACAAGAAGGGAGGATACGATGAGCTCAGTCCTCAGTTATTTTCTGGGCTCCTGTCACTGGTTTATAACAAACCATACAGTTTTTCTTAATATATCTTCGGTTCTTTTATCGGTCAGATCACTGGAGCAGTTAGATCGAAGTTTTTGATCTATCCATGATTTTGTATGCTCATTGTTCGTCACTGCATTCCTGATATGCCAGCAGTTGCTTCGGATCGATTTGTTGATCGAGTCAACTTGCGTACATACAACGCTTGTTTTCTCAACTCCTCAAGACGTCCAGACGTAGTGAAGCCGGAAGCGGTTGATTTATTTGGATATCTTCTGGATGAGAACTATGTGGCTCCAGCCAATGATGGGTGGTTAGATGTTGAGCCTGCTGCTGCGGTACCTGCACCTGTTGCTGATGTGGTTATTCCTGAATATCCACAAGAGCTTCTGGATGACGTTTTAGAACATCCAGGACAACAGGTTGATGCAGAGGTTGCTGCACAGGTTGTGCAGGAGGTGCTAGTACAGCATGATGATGCTATTGATCCTGTTTTACAGGCTATTGACCAGTATGTTGCACCACCTGAGGTAAATTTTATAATTATATAGTAATATAGGTAATTAGGTGTTATATTATAATTATAATATTATTATATGATGCAAATGTTATAGATATTTAGTTAATTAGATAATGTTTCTGATTATAAAATATAAATATCATTATGATCAGGGAGCTGAGACTGCAGACCCAGAGGTCACTCGACCTGAGGGTGAGCAGGGACAGCTTGATGGATCTGAGGGTTTACCTTCTAAGGTAATTATCAGATTAATCATAAAAATATATAGAACTGGTATGATAGAGCTTCAAGCTAATCATAAATGTTTAATATGTTTAAAATTTAGGATTCTATTGTTGGTCCATCTGGAGGCCGTGATGGTGAATCGGCTTCAGATGATGATGATAGTACTCCTTCTCCACCACCAGATGCTGGTTATATTAGATATCGATCTAGGATGATTCCAGATCCAGCTCTGAAGGAGAAGAGGAAGGCTAAGGAAGTCGACCCAGACTTCAGTATTCTTGATGAAGGTCCTGAGGAAGAGGATACACTTCTTATTTCTCAACGCCGTAAGCGTTCGAGGACTTTGACCATTAGAGATGGTAAATTTTAAATCTTCAATTTAAAGTTAGATAATTTTAACTTGTTGTTTATCAGGAGTTAAACTGAGACAGTTCATTCTGTAACAGTTTCTCTAGATACACCACAAGTGGAGTTGATGACACCGGTGGTTTCTGAACCTGTATCTGTACCGACTGAGGTATGAGATAAACGTTTAGTACTACAAGTGTTATATAATTACTTAAGAAATTAAGACAGAATAATCTGTAAGAATTATTTTTCTTTATGTAATTGTATCTATCTTAATAGGCTGAGCTAAGAACAGAGTTACCGACACAAGAATCGGTTTCTCATACTATCAAAGAAGGGGTTGTGGAATTGGTGCATTCTGCACAGTTTCCTACGACCAAGGCAAGCCGTTTTGTAGCTGGTCTTCTCACAACTGCCTTATCTCAGGCTATTCCACCGCTTACTCGTGAGTCTTTTCTTGCTTCGGTGATACCGCCTGGACCATCGACGATTCCAGTAACTCCTATGACTGATGCTGAAAGAATTACATCTTTAGATTCTAGGGTAAAGGAGTTAGAGAAATTGATGGGATCGGTTCCATGGTTGTTAGCTGAGAATCTCTCTTTAGCACACACTGCTTGATGACTGCACTGCTCAACACCTGAAGCTTGACAACTTAGAAGAACTTGTTTTGAGTTTACATCAGGAACAGTCAGCTCAGGGGGAGATTAGGGTTTATAAGGCAGCGTGCAAAGAAGATGAGCTGAAGCTGAAAAGAAGACATGACAGAGATGATGATCCCAGTGCATATAAAGATAGTGAGCCGACTGGTCCTTCAAAGACTAGTGAGCAAGCTACACTTCAGGGGGAGTCTGAGTCTGCTGGTATTGGTGCTAGTGTTGGTGCTAGTAGGAGTGGAGCTGGTGAGAAGTAGTTATATTTTGTATTTGAAACTGATATACTTTTGTAATCTTAGATTGATTGTAATATTATTTACAATCTTTTAAAGATTAATGTTTTGTAAGTATATAAGTTACGTTGATATAAGATTTAGACTTGTGATTTTATAAATAACAAGTAAAAATTATATAACATTAATTATATAAGATTTGAATTTGAGATATTTTTATGACAAATTAAAATTATATAAGATTAATGATTAAATGTGATTATACGATTGAGATAAATAAAGGAAATTCTTAGATTGATTCAGGGAAATCAATGAAAGAATTTATATTATATTATCTAATTCGTGTTATTTAAAATGATCACAGAAAAGAATGTTGAAAGTGATTCTGATATTGAGATTGTCGATGAAGTTGAAGCGGAAGTTGATTATGATCTAGAGGAAGGTGAGTTTGTACCTCCTGAAGATTGGACTTCTGTTATCAATATTGGGTTGGTTGAAGGTGTTGATCTTGATGCTAATATAGATGAACATATCATAAATCCTTCAAGGACAAATGTGACTATTCAGGATGAAGAAGGAGAAAGAGTTATAGATTTAGATGAATATCTGAATGAATCAACTGATTCTGACTTTGAGGAAGATCTTCCTGATTGTCATAAAGATAATCCGACGTTTAAGCCTTTGGAGAATGTTGATGCATATCAGTTTGTCTGTCAGTTGGTCTATCAAGTTGTAAAAGTGTCGTTAGTCGTTTAATAGAAATATAGATTTTGTATGATGCGACACTTAAGTTTTAGTTTAGGCGACACTTTCCTAAGTGACGCATAGCGACTCTTAGGTAAGTGACGCATGAAGGCGGCCACATGCGTCACTGGCCAAGTGACGCATGTTTGCCGATTTTGTTTTAGTATAAATAGAACCTACGGGTTTTTGGCTAGGGTTGACGAAACCGTAGCACCATTTTTCGACTAAACTCATTTGTAATCAGTTCCAATACGTTATTGAAGCTAATAAACTCGTTTACTTTGTTCAATTGATTGTTTTCGGTTTAAGTTTATTAGTAATTTGTGTGATTGATTGTTTCCGCCACTCAATCGCTGTCTATCATCACTTAGATCCATCACAGAGGGCACTCACAACTGGTATCAGAGCCACTAGGTGATTAGATTGACGTTTTGAAGACATTTTGGATTGATTTCGGTTTCGTTCATATAAAGAATCGAGAATAACCGCAGATTTCGGGTTGATTAGGTGCTTTCCAGACGATTTTCATCATTTACTACAGGTTTCGTTCGTTAGGGTTTAAGGAATTTTCGTTAGGTTTACGAAAATTCGACTTTTAGGGTTTTTGGGATTTTACAGCCGTTTCTGTGACACTCGGTGCGTCACTTGAACGCGTCACTTCGTGCGGCACTTCGTAATTCCAAATTAGGGTTTTACCGACACTCGGGTGCGTCACTTTGGTGCGTCACTTGGAGCGTCATTTGGGATTCATACGACACTTAACTTAAGTGTCGTCTACTTTAATCCACCGTCACTCACGTGCGTCACTTTAGCACGTCACTTGAGTGCCAAGCGTCACTTCTGCTAGTGACGCCTGTTTGATTTCTTGCGTCACTTCTGCTAGTGACGCCTTTTGATTTCTTGCGCCACTTCTGCTGGTGACGCCTGTTTGTTTTATTGCGTCACTCAAGTACGATACTTGAGTGCGTCACTTGCTAGATTGAGCGACACTTGCTTACAGTGTCATCAGTCACTTCATCCGTCACTCGATAGCGTCACTTACCAAGTGCCGCTAGTCGTTGCAACACTTGAGTGCGTCACTTACCAAGTGACGCCTTTGGTACTAATAAGTTTGCAAATTCTTGTTTTTGAGTTAATTTTCAGGATATTCTTTAATGGCTGATGCTGCTGATAAAGAAGATATTCAGGGAATCAGGGATATGATTAAACAAAATCATGATGTCGGTTCTAATAATAAACCTCCTCTATTCACTGCTGACATGGATTACGCATATTGGCGTGACCGATTTGAACAATACGTAGATTTTCACTGTCCAGAGCTCTGGGGTCCACTCAGAGAAAGATATGAAGCTCCAGTAGCTGAGGGAGACTATCGTGGTATCCCTCCATCCAAAACCTATAAAGCTATGTCTCCTGAAGAGAAAAAGGAGTATGATATTGAAAGAAAGGCTCATTCGGCTATTTGTATGTGCCTAACTAAAGATGTCTTATGCCTCTTCAAAACTCATGACATAACTTACGATCTATGGAAGGCTATTGAGACGAGATGTGGTGGAAATCAGAAGTACAAGGAGGCTAAATTAGAACTAATCAAGAAACAGTATGATTTGTTTGATTCTCTTCCCAATGAAACAGCATCGGGTGTTTTTACAAGATACTCACAGTTAGTTAGTGAGTTGATCGAGGGAGGCTACAATTTCCCTCAGATTGAAGTAAATAAGAAGCTGTTGGACGTTCTACCTAGTAGTTGGGATGTTAAAGTGCGATTTTTAAAAGAGAGTCAAGAATTAGCTACAATGAACTTGGATGAGCTAATTTGTGTTCTTCAAGCTCATGCGATGGAGTTGAAGAAGAAGGAATGTAAATCGGGTGGTTTTGTTCAAGACCCGACATTATATGGAGGAAAAGTCAACACCGGGAAGACTTATGGTGGAATGGCTTTCGTTTCTTCTACAAGTTCTCCATTGCAGCCTTCATTGCAGTCTACTGGTGTTCATCATCCGGTGTATGCTTCTGGACCCTCACAAGGGTCACAACAGCAAGTTCCAGTTTCCCCTGCTATTCAAGAACAGACTGCTATCAATACAGCCTTTCTTAGCTCCTACAAGGATTTGGTTTCACAACCAAATTCCACATTAGAACTGGCTAAAGAAGATTATGCTCAATTAGATGATGATGATCTTGAGCAAATGGATTTAAACTGGAATATTGCCATGATCTCAAGGAGGGTTAAAAAATTCTTGCAACGGACTGGGCGCAAGAGTTTGGAAGGAGATGGCAAAACCAGTTTTGGTTTTGATAAGAGCAAGGTTCGCTGTTATAACTGTCAGAATTTGGGACATTTTACTAGAGAATGTGAAAAACCCAAAGTTCCTCCATCGGGTTTCACGAAGCCTGATGCTCCCAGAACTCCAGAGAAAGATGAAGTAAAGCAAGCGACAGCTGATGCACTAGTTGTTTTTGAGCCTACCAACACCGACTGGAGCATGTATGCTGATAAGTATCAACAGTGTCTCATGGCTCACATTTCTAATGAGGTACGCAATGAACCAGAAGAACCTTTGAACTGTATTTCGTGCATTAAGTTAACTGAATCTTTAAAGTGCTTTCAAGAAGATAACGTAGACTTAAGAAAAAAGTTTGAAAAACTTAATGAGTCAAATAAGTACTTAAAGGCCAATGAACAATTGTATGATAAGAAAATTGAGGCTTATCAACAGGACACTCAAAGGTATAAATCTAAGGTTTTTAGTCAACAGGATGCTATTAATAGCTATCTTGCTGAAATAGAACTTTTGAGACAGGAACTATCTGATTTGAAAGTTGAATATGACAAATATAAAAGTAAGATTCTAGGTTCCTCTTCTTCTACGGTTGCCTTCAATGAAATCCTTAACAAGCAAAGGACAGATAATAAAACTATGACAGGACTAGGTTATACTGTAGTCCCGCCTCCCACTGAATACTGTCCTATGCCTGTTAAGGAAGGCACAGAAGAGATTCCAGTTGACTATGCATTGTTATATGGGGTCAAGTCAAAGGTCAATAATCAAAACAAACAGGCAAAGGAGAAAACCAAACGGCCAGAGTATCCTTCGCCTCAGTTTGTTAAGTCTAAATTTGAATCTCCAGTTGGTATTGAGGAGATTGTTAAGATTAAGGACATTACTGATCAGGAGTATCCTGAATTTAAAAAGGTTGAAGTAAAACCTGAAAATGTGGTTTTAAAGGTTGAACCTGCAATTAAGGTTCAACCTAAAAAGGTAAAAGACAAGGTTTTAAATACAAAACCTCAAACTTTGTAGTCACCTGTAAAGATTTTGCAACATAAAGCTACAAGTGAAAAAGATTTGTGTCATAAACCTTCCACTTCAACCTCACAACCAAAACAAGCATTTTCTAAGACATGCACGCAATGTTCATGTTCTAGAAATGCTTCCTCTCCTCCTGTAGTAAGTCCTCAGCCTCAACCATTTGTTGAGACTCGTTCATGCTTTTATTGTAAAAGACAAGGACATTTAATTCGTGAATGTCCCAAACTATCTCATCAGCACTATGGGAGAGAAATGCCAAGGACATCAGTTTACAGAAATTCATTTTCAAAATCTCCACCTAGGCGTTATTCAATCTCTCCCAAGCCTGCTGAAAAGCCAAGTAATGTTGGGCAAAAACCTTTGCCAAAACAAAAGCCCGACATTACTCCCAAACCAATTTCCAAACAAACTAAAGTTTGGAAACGAAAGGAGTCTATTAGTGACTCTTTTGTCATCAACAATAACACATTAGATGAAAATTCTGATTTGTTAAAAAATAAAGTTCTATCTGATGTGATTATTGTTGATGACCTTGGTAGACCTAAGTCTGTAAAGGCTTGGGTCACCGTTTCTCACTAATCTCCTTACCTTTATGTGTTGCAGCAGTCAGAACGAGTTAAAGATAGTGAATGGTTCATGGATAGTGGCTGCTCGTGACACATGACTGGCGATGTGTCTCTTTTGAGAATGTGAAAGGGAACGCTAACTATTACGGGAAAGGGAACGCTAACTAACGGGAAAGTTAGCTTTGAGAATGTAAACTATGTGGCTCAACTTACTCACAACTTGCTGAGCGTTTCACAAGTCTGTGATAAGGATTTTACCACTGCGTTCACAAAGATGGAATGTGTGATACTGAAGCCAGGTTTCGTTATCCCTGAAGAATGGGTGCTTATGAGGGCGCCACGGAGAAACAATACCTACGTGATGAATATGCGAACTGTGGAGACTACCGATGAGTACACTTGTCTCCTATCTAAGGCTTCGGAAAAGGAATCACTACTTTGGCATAGACGAATGAGACACATTCATTTTCGCAAGATGAAATTTCTAGTAAACAATGATTTGGTAAATGGAGTTCCAAAACAGTCATTTACCCTAAAAGATGACTGCATTGCATGCCATAAAGGGAAACTCCACAAAAAGTCCCATAAGTCAAAGGTAGTGAATTTCATTGCTGCACCGCTGGAGCTCTTACATATGGATCTTTTTGGTCCTATTTCCACTAAGAGCATCGGTGGTAGATCTTACTGCTTAGTAGTCACTGATGACTACTCCAGATTTTCGTGGGTATACTTTCTTGCCGTGAAGAGTGAAACACCAGAGATTTTGGTGTATCTGTTGGATAAGTTCGCAAATCTGTGCAACTTAAAGGTGAAGAGACTGCGAAGTGACAATGGAACTGAATTCAAGAACTCAACTCTTGAGTTATATTGTGCCACGAAAGGTATTGATCATCAGTTCAGTGCCCCAAGAACTCCTCAACAGAATGGAGTTGCAGAGCGTAAGAATAGGACTATTATCGAGATAGCTCGGACTATGCTGGCCGATTCTAAGCTTCCTATTATATTTTGGGCAGAAGCAGTCAGTACTGCTTGTTATGTTCTGAATCGCGTGCTCACGGTTAAGAAAAAGAACAAGACCTGTTATGAACTTTTCAATAATCGTAATCCAACTTTGCAGTTTCTAGAACCATTTGGGTGTCCGTGTTTGATTATGATCCCAAAAGAAAAGGTCTTGAAGTTTGGAGCTAAAGCTGTTGAAGGGATTTTCCTTGGCTATTCAGTCAACTCTCCGAACAAAAGAGTCTACATTAAATCAACACATCCAGGTGGAAGAGAATTTTGAGGTAAAATGCCTGCGTTACACGGATCCCCCTCAAGGAACGGGTCCGAAATGGTTGTTTAACTATAAGGATGTGTTTAACTCTTTTGACATACCCGAAGAAGATGATGAAGAGGAGGAGTTAGTTACCCTACTTCATGGCATCAGTTTGTGTCAAGACACATCTACCTGAAAACCTACATCCACACCTACTCCAACACCCACACCATCACTTCCAACACCCACACTATTACCTACTACATCCACTCCATCTCCTACTATCCCACCTTTGGATGTTCCTACGACTTCAGGAACGACTAATGTAACAGAACATCCTGATGATCCCAATATGCCTCCTTTAGAGGAAGACGAGGAAGAAGAAAAAATGGTTCATTCTCATCTTTTCTCTAATGAAGATGATACGGAACTCCAACTACCTGTGCAACCTGAAAGTTCTACTGCTCCTGAGACTAACACTGTTCCCGTCACTGAAGGGGATATGAACAATTTGGAGTCAGTACTTGCACCGGATTTAATCCCAGTCACACGTGTACATAGGGATCACCCCATCGATAATATTATCGGTGATCCTAATGCTGCGGTTCAAACAAGGCAACAAGTGAAACAAAATCCAAATAAAGAAATGTTAAATTTGGTTGCTCGGATAAATTCTTGTCATTTATCCCAAATTGAACCCAAGAAATTTGATGAGGCCTTAAAAGATCCATCCTGGGTCGAGGCCATGCAAGAAGAGTTACAGCAGTTCAACAAGTTGCATGTTTGGGATATAGTTCCGTTACCCAAAGGTGCTCACTTAACCGGCACTCGATGGGTATTTCGAAATAAGATGGATGATAGGGGTATAGTGATTCGGAATAAAGCTCGATTGGTTGTTCAAGGTTTTAGTCAAATCGAGGGCTTGGATTATGATGAAGTCTTCGCTCCTGTGGCAAGACTTGAGTCTATTCGGATCTTTCTTGCGTTTGCTTCTTTCAAAGAGTTTCGTGTTAACCAACTCGATGTTAAAAGCGCCTTTCTATATGGACAAGTGGATACGGATGTGTACGTTAAACAGCCTCCAGGTTTTGAAGACCCTAAGCATCCAGAATACGTCTGCAAGTTGAATAAGGCGTTATATGGTCTTCATCAAGCTCCGCGGCTTTGGTATGAGAGGCTCACTACCCACTTAACCAAGCATGGTTTTGTTCGAGGGAATATTGATAGTACTCTGTTCATTCGTAAAGAACAGACTGGCGATCGAGAAGATATGTTACTTGTGCAGGTGTATGTGGACGATATTATATTTGGCTCTACAAATGAAGCGATGTGCAAGCATTTTGAGGAGATTATGAAATCTGAGTTTGAGATGAGTGCGATGTGGGAGCTTAAATTCTTTTTAGGTGTACAAGTTGAGCAGTCTCCAAAAGGTATTTATATTCATCAGTCAAAGTATGTCAAAGACATGTTGACTAGATATGACCTGCTCAATTGTAAAACCTATGGGAATCCTATCGAACTTAATCACAATCTTAGACTTTCTGAAGATGAGGAAGATTGCAAAGAAAAGGACTATCGATCAATGATAGGTTCTTTGATGTATTTGACTGCTTCTCGACCGGATATTGTGTTTGCGGTATCCGTTTGCTCACGCTTTCAAGCCAAACCCAAGGTGTCTCACATGAAGGCGGTAAAGCGACTTTTTGGTTATCTCAAACATAGACCCAATCTTGGTCTATGGTATTCAAACGAGAAATCATTCGCTCTTTCTGCCTATTCGGATTTGGATCATGGCGGCTGCAGCATAGACAAGAAATCCACCACTGGTGGATGTCAATTCCTCGGATCTCGATTGGTCTCATGGAAATGCAAGAAACAGACTACAGTTTCTCTTTCAACTGCAGAAGCTGAGTACGTTGCTGCTGCGAGTTGCTGCTCTCAGGTTCTATGGATTCAGCATCAACTGCGTGATTACGGGTTACTTCTTTCTATGACTTCTATTCACATACATAACACTGCTGCTATATCTATCACACTCAATCCCGTACAGCACTCTAAGACTAAACACATTGAACTTAGGTTTCACTTTATACGGGATTGCTATGAAAAACACCTAATAGACCTTGTCCACATAGACACCTTAAAGCAGAATGCCGACCTTTTCACAAAAGCTTTTTCGCGTATTCGATTTGATGAACTAATCAACATGATTGGTTTAAGGTTCTTTATCGCCAAAAAGTAATTTGTAACTTGGAGCGTAATTTATTTCTTTTTATGTGTACTTAAAAAAAAAAAAACGTAACAGCCACTCTTTATACTTTTTAGTATTAAAGAAATGCACCGTTGCTACATTTTAAAATAGACGTTGAAGTTGTGTCTGTAAACAACTTGCGATATGATAGTACATCGGGTGACATGCACAAAATGGAATTTTAAGGTTTATCTTGGATGTGTCAGTAGATTTATCTGACGTGTTGAATATAGTTTTTATAAACATTGTCTTCATCGTACGATATATTAGTAGGCATGTTATGCAAAATTCTTTGAGATCTCTTAAGAAGCCTAATACTTAATTGTCTATTTCAAGTGTTACAACATCATTAGATGTATGACACAAGTCCTAATTTCTTACTTATGCTAGACATGTTTTCGTGAAAGAAGTTTATTTGATATCATTTAGGGGTATATATTGACAGTTTCCTCTGTTATACGTAAGTATAGACCTGGTCTCTATTAATATATACTTAAAACTTAAGCAAACACAAGTCAAAGTACTTGCTAAGTCTTTAAAATTAAGATACCTTACAAGGTCGCCAAAATGGTTTGACCAAGTCTGGTTTTGCTTAAACCTGAATCAAGTTATGTCGCTCTGTTGTACATAAGTACAGACCTATCACCGCTGACTTGATTCTTAAATTTGATTTTCTTATATTCTCTCTGTAAATGGAAACATGGTCTATGTCTTAAGTTAATATGTATATCTATGGTGGGGACCACAGCGAAATGTACATACCAATAATAATAAATTTAGCTCCTAGATGTAAGTGTAACATGTTTAAAGTGGACAAATATACTAATAATCGTTTTGAAATGATTTTTATAAAAAGTGTTTTTAGCATGTCAAGTAAATTTAAAGTGGACAAATATACTGATGATCGAAATAACACTTACTTTTCCTAATAAATGCATGTTACTCCGATATGATCCCTAACCAGATTATATCAACTCCGTCACCTAAAAGAATGTGTTTAAGTCTCTATTTGTAAATTTGCATTCCTTTATGTGTTCTAATATTTTCTCTAAGTTAGTTGAATTTTTGATTTTACCCAAGTTACAGTTACCTTTTTCAAATTTGAGTACCGATATCACAACGCAAAAATCGATAAAATCGCAAACTTTTCACTAAAAATGACCTGTTGCGTCACTTCATAAGTGACGCTACTAGTGACGCATACGATATTGCGTCACTTCAACTAGTGACGCTGTAAGTGTCGGGGTAAGCTACGCTACAAGTGCCGGGTTGAGTGACGCATATTAGGGTTTTTGTATAAATACCCTTTCAAACGACACTCAACCTCACCACTTTTCAAATTCACTTAGCGTCACTCTCTCTGACATACCGTCACTTATTGTGTCCCTGCGTCACTTATTATGTGTGATTTTCGTCGATCTGTTCGTGATTTCTCAAGCTTGGTTGCGTATTCCATCGTGCTATTCTTGTTCCCCTCATTCATACGACTCGATTGGTACTAAGTTTACTCTTTATCTTTCTGTATTCATGTTTTAATCATGTTTTAGGGTTACGAGATTTGGCTTTCTTTGAAATCACACGATTTGGAGTTTAATTTGTTAATGTTTTTCGTTAATAATTGGTGTGTTTCACTCGTTTTTATCATGCGTACATTGTGGTAACTTCGATTTTCAAAACCCCCAAACTTGTTTTCTGGGTATGAGCAGTGACACGATGATCTTCATTGTTATGTCACTTCAAGCGTCACTTACCTCAAGTGACGCTACTTGGTAATTTAGAACCCATACCGTCACTTCATCAGTGACGCTTATTACTACGTCACTTCTTAAGTGACTCTCTAAGTGACGCATGTGCATTTATTACTGGTTAGCCCGTCACTCATTTAAGTGACGCCCACTTATGCGTCACTTCCTAAGTGACTCATTGGGATACCATCACTATGCTAAATGCCGCATACTTTTGACCCGACACTTCTTAAGTGTCGTATCTAATGACGCATGATTTGGCAACGTCACTTACACCAGTGACGCATGATAGCGTCACTTACCATAAGTGACGCTATACTTAATTTCTGATTTTGAGCACTGTTTTCTGCGACACTTCCTAAGTGTCGGTAGTGGTTATGCGTCACTTCCTAAGTGACGCCTAAATCAGAATTTTGTTTTTTAGGTCATGCGTGTGCGTGCTAATTCTATAACGTTTGTGGTTATTTTTTTTTCGTATTTTAGCTTACAGATGGCTGATTTACAAAACTACTATCGCCGCACCAACACTCGTCACAATATCACTGCTTTTTTGGAGTCCACGCATGTGAACTCGCCTCCTTTTCGACCTATGATAGAGTTCCTGCGATGATCGAGGATTCATTATGCTATCACTGCATCTACTCCTGTTTACATGAATCAGATTGAAGAGTTTTACGATCATGCTTTCATACGGACTCAGGGTGATGTTCCGAGAATTGTGTCCAAGATGTTTGGTGAGGAAATTGAGATCACCGAGAACTCTATTCGACGGGTTCTCCAATTCAATGATAACCATACCATGCCAACAATGTTTGAGACATCGTTTATTTACAGCGGACTTCAACGTATGGGTTATCCGGCGAATCAGCTTTCTGATTTCCGCAAACAATATCTCTGCCGGGTTTGGAGGTATTTATGTCATATTGTGATTGTTTGCTAATCTCCGAGGAAGGGAGGATATGACGCCGTGAGTCATTTGACTCTATCTCTTATGTTGGCCTTAATCTACAACAAGCCGTATAACTTCATTGGTTATATTTTTGGCAACATGGTTGAGAATATTCGGGCTGGGAAGGATAAGTGGCTGCAATATCCACGGTTTGTGCAGCTGCTGTTAAATGATTTGAATCTTGAGATTGCCCCAGATCAACGATCCCTTTTGGTGCCAACGCCAATGCTTTTACGCGTCTTCAATGACTGCAAATTAGCGCCAAAGGGTGAACAAGTTTTGGCCGATCGTGAACTATTCGGGCACATAGTCAATGAAAACTATGTTGCGCCGATAAATGACGGCTTTGAGGATGATGTGATTCCTCCGGTAAATGAGGATGATCTCGTTGACACCGAGATAGCACAGGATTTGGACGATATTGATCGTGTTGAGCGGGTTGATGAGGATTCCGATGATGGTGGACCCACACCACCCGATTCTGAGGGTGACGTGCCCCCGCAAACTGCTTTAGATGGGATTCAAATTGTTGATCCTCGATGCTTTAAGCGTATTTTGAGAAGGATTTCTGCAGGAAGGGTTCATGTACCAAGGAACCCTGGAAAGCGACCAGCTGGGTCTTCTCCATCCTATTCAGAGTTACCGTTGAGAAGACGCCAGAGAACGGGAATTCTTATTCAGGAATCTGGTCAGAGAATGCCTCAGCAACAATCTCCACAACATCAACCACAATCACAGCTCCAATCTATTCAACAGCTTCTGAGCCAAATGGAGCAATTGAGCAAACGCTTTGATGATCAAAACGCGATTATTGCAGCTCAGGCCTCTCAGATCAAGGAGTTAGAGCTTAAAGCTGCACAGGTGGATGAGCTAAAGCTACAAGTGTCTGTGTTAGATTCTAGATTGCTAGAGTTGGAATCCGTTACAATTGTTTCGGGGGAGGTAGGTCCCAGGGAGTTAGAAACAAATGTAACTGCTCCCCCAGAACCAGAAAATGTACAAAGTTTAGATATTAATGAAAATATTGCTTTAGATTATTTCGTTGATGTTCCGGGACAACCGACTCCGATTGCAGCTGATTATTCAAATGTCAATCTGACATATCTGCAGAGTTTGGTTAATCAATTTGATGAAGTAGATAGATCTTTTGATCCGGATGATATAGAAATGGACGCAGAGGTTCCAGGGTCGGATGAGGAATATATGGATAATCCAAATCAAGAACCGACACCTGAACGTGAACCAGAGCCAGTGTTATGACAACCTGCTCAAGCATACGACTTTTATGCTCCGGTTATTGAAACAGATTCTTCTGAAGATGAGGCAGAACCTGCAATGGAACAACCTACTGATGAATCAATTCCTGTGTCTACATCTTCAGGGAAGTGCAAAACCACAAGTAGTGTATACATCAATTGCACCTGATTTGAAGATTTGTAAAACTTATCTAGTTAAAGGTGAATTGACTGGTTTGATCAGAAGTTGGAAATTCGATGTTGACAACATTCTCATTTTGATCAAGAGAAGCGATGGCGTGCAATACTTCTAGCCAAGATTCAATCATATCAGCACACTGCCAAAGGTCGAACTTAATCGTCTTGCTCAGTTGAATATTGTAAATCATTCTGAAGATACTCGAGGAGTTCTCTTTTAGAAAATTCTGAGAAAAGAAATATTCAGCAAGAAATATATGTGGATTAGACCAGAGCTGGGAGTTCGGTATTCTTACAAGAAAAAGATTGATCTAAGAACTCAACAACCGATTGTGAAATATCATTATCCACCAGCTGCTAGTCTCAAGACTGTTCCCTTACAGGAGTTGCCACTGGATTTCTTAAGAGATTTAAAGTATTGGTGGTTTGATCATCTCACTCAAGAAGCTATAATTGAATATTCTACCAAGACTGCTGTAGTACAGACACAGGGTAAATAGGGAGAATGGCCAATTAAGGAATTTGTGGGAAAGTCTGTTCGAGTTTTTGATCCAATCAGCCTGATAAATCTGACAAAGAAAGATTTGAAAGCTCTCTACAAGAATAAGTTTCAGTATAATCAAGCTGATTTAGAGGAAGCTTCAAAGTTTATGAGGGTGGTCGAGATTTGTTTGAAAGTGGGAATCCATGCAGGAGGAATATTCCCAGAAGGTTGGTGTTGATTAAAGTTTTGAAGTTTTTGAAGACCAAGCTGAAGACACGGGGAGTTTGTTGATGCATATCAGTTGGTCTATCAAGTTGTAAAAGTGTCGTTAGTCGTTTAATAGAAATATAGATTTTGTATGATGCGACACTTAAGTTTTAGTTTAGGCGACACTTGCCTAAGTGACGCATAGCGACACTTAGGTAAGTGACGCATGAAGGCGGCCACATGTGTCACTGGCCAAGTGACGCATGTCTGCCGATTTTGTTTTGGTATAAATAGAACCTACGGGTTTTTGGCTAGGGTTGACGAAACCCTAGCACCATTTGTCGACTAAACTCATTTGTAATCAGTTCCAATATGTTGTTGAAGCTAATAAACTCGTTTACTTTGTTCAATTGATTGTTCAATTGATTGTTTCCGCCACTCAATCGCTGTCTATCATCACTTAGATCCATCACAGAGGGCACTCACAGAGAAGAAGAAAAAGGCAAACACTGTGATATCAGAAATCGATATTACTGGAAAGCGAGTACCTAAGAAAGGTATAATCGGTTGGTATTATGACGCAGATTTAAAGCTTTTTGCAATTAAAAGGTATGATGAGGTTCAATACTTTGAAAGAAAGCTTTCAGTTTTTAGTTATTTACTGTGATTTGAAATACGAGACTTGGCTAGAATGAAACTGAAGAACCCTAGTAATGATCCTTATGGAAGATATGTCGAAAGGGTAATCAAGACTGAGGGTTGGTCAGTGAAATTTGAAAGAATTAAGCCAAGATTCGGAAAAACTATTAAATTAAATGAAAGAAGTCAAAGAACGGGAAGACGACTACGTAAAAAGATTTATCCAGTAGTTAGTGCGTACAGCAGATACCGTTAAAGCTTATGCCTCAGGATATTTTGGGAAATATGAAGAGATGGCATGTAGAAGCTGGAACTGGTGAAGCTGTGGTTTTTGAAGCTGATTATGAAGTCGAAGATGGAGAAAAAGAACTTTTGAGAATATATGATCATCGACACTTAGTAAATCTTTCCAAGAATGATCTGTTGATGTTATACAAGAACAGGATCACTGCTATTGAAGGTTGGGGAGATTTAGGAAGAGATTATGATGGTTAAAACTTGCATTAAACTGAAGATGTATGCTGGGAGTAAAATTTACAAGTAAAGATCAAAGACATTTTTGAAGACATAGATGCTAGAGCTATTGTCAAGGGGGAGTCTGTTGGGACATGTTATTGTGATAACAGATCTAGCTTGTAATAGTACTAGAGATTATTGTAATCAAGTTGGTAAATTGGTTTTGTATTGTAATGAATATATTGGTTGGTAAACATTTTAGAGTTAAATGTTAAATACTGAAAAATGTTGACCAAAGTTTGACCAAGAACCTGCGATGCGAACTGAGTTGGGTTCGCAGGGCAGGTCAGCGAAGCGAGTCCATTGGATTCGCTGGGCCAACTTGGGCTGCGAACCGAGTCGGATCGCAGAGCCCATAAGCTGCGAACCGAGATGTGTTTATAACCAAATTAGGTTTGAAACCTAATTAACTTTTGCCAATTGATAATTAAAAACGAATTGAACTTTCCAGAGCTTTCAACATAATCTAAGGGTTAGGTATTGATCGATTAACATCAGTTATAATCAATACAAAACATATTAGATTATTGATTTCACTAATACTTGTGAAACAAACCGTTTACAATCCGTAAACACCGTATTAAGGGATTCCGCACCTTAATACCTAAAGATAACCTCGTTATTGATCCTAATACATACGGACTTACAAAATCTTCCAAGAATGGCAGCCCTTACCACCCCCACTCCCCCCCCCCCCTCATTTGCTTCTTTGAATAACCAACACCCACCATCACTCTTACACATTCACATTTACACTACTCAACCCTCTTTTTGCTCCTCCTTCTCTCTACTCCCTCTCTCTTTCAAAATGTTTTTCAGCCAACCACCACCTCCCCAAGACCACCATAAACCACCCCAATCACCACCACAGAGCCACCACGAGCTGCCACACCGGAATTCAAGAAAGAGCATTTGACTTCCGTTTTCCTTCTCCTCTTCATTTCTTTGTAAGGAACCTTTTCATTTTCATTATATATACTTGAAACTTTTAACCTTTTCATGTTAAAACACGTTTTCATAACACAAAAATGTCTTTGTAAGGAAGCTTTTATTTGTAGAAAACTCAGTTTGGTAAAAAAATCGTATAAAATCGAGAAAAAAAATTCATGAAATTTATACCAAAATATTCCTTAATGTTAGCTACAACTATCATGTAGAACATTTCTTCCATAAATACACGGATTTTTCTATAAAAATCAGCTTGTACACGAAGGTCAGTTTTGGCCGAATTTGAGACTTGCATACTTCTTGATTTTTGTTACCTATATAATGACCTCTAAAAATTATGAGAAAATTTAATAAAATACTAGAGACATAGAAGAATATGTGTGATTTTTGTCATATTTATTTCAGAAAAGAACTTGATCAAACGAGAGCTGAAACGGGTCCAAAAATCTGTCAACATAACCATGGGACTGTTTTTGATACATTTATAAAAACCAAAACTTTGGGTTAACCATAAAACCTATCAATAATTTTCCAAGGCTTATTAACATATCTAAGACTTGTATAAAAGTCTTGGGTCAAACCGAGCACGTTTGACCACAAACCCGAACGCTTGAAAAAAATCAGTCTCTTGTGTCGCTTTTGACCCAAAGCCATTGCGACACATGCCACTATGTCGCAACAATTAATTTTGTCACAACCTGCGATGCCACGGTTATGTCTCACTAAATCCGAATGTCGCATATAGCGACACAAACCCTTATGTCGCAAGATTATCGCAAATCACCCCAGCGACACAACATTCAGTGTCGCTCCCATATCGAGATCATGACATGCGACACAAATGCGTATGTCGCACACTTATTTCAATTTGCACACCTCGACACAACTCTAGGTCGCAAAGACCATGATTTTCCTAACTAGCGACACAACCTCTATTCTCAAGTTCTCAGCAGCAGTAGGTCTGCTCACTTTGAATACCTTAGTTCGAGTCGCATGCATACAACCAGTGATTTATCTGCATTACTATATTTTATAAAAGTAGTTATGCCGTAGAATCTTTCAGATCAGGATACCGAACTATTGTATTTATTACAACATATGTAAACTTTTATTAAATCAATGTATTTTGTTAAAATGACTATGACACCCGCTAAATTAGGACTAGTAATTAGTGCTTAATCCTCTGTTAATACATGTAATTAGTTCTTAAATTAGGCTAATTAATGTATCATTTTACATATTGTTGGATATATATCTATGCGATTTGGTTAAATCTTACCCATTTCAAATCGAATGGAATTCGATTCAATTAATACGGATGTTGGTGAACAAACTTATTAAATAATATAACATTATTTAATAACAATATTATATCATAATTATTATTTTGATAATACTTCCTAAATATTTCGTATCGTATAAATAACGTCTACGTGACAAAAATAAATGAATGCGCAAATAGTTGAAACAAATCTAAGTTATATTTTATAACTCAATTATAAAGTAATTGATGAAATACTTCAACAAAAATATCGAATAATTATTCGTATTATAAAACGTATATCTAAACGTGTAATATATTTATTTAAACGTTCAAACGGCCGGGGAAATGAACACCGCACGAAGTGCAAATTACGAAACAAAAAGTTGGAGACCCACACCTTGGTGGGGCCCCCATGTATCCGGCCAAAGGGTATGGCACAAGCCATACCCTTTGCCTTTTCTTCTTTGACTACACCGCATCACCTCACCATCCTCATTGCCCCCCCCCCCCCCCACTCAACCTCTATCTCTCTCCCTCTTATTCACATTCTCTCTCTTTTTCCCTCTCTAAAACCGCCACCATCACCACCCAAAAAACACCTTAAAACACATTAAATCACATTACTCATTTAGAGAAAGACAACCACAACGACGAGCTCTACACATCCATCTTTTCGGATTTCGCTCATGACGATTTGTAAGAATCCTCACACTTTCAAAAACTCTTGCATTTTGATTATTTTTCGTGTATTTAATGTATATTTGTATATTTAAACGTGTAAAATATTTATTTAGACGTTCAAACGACCAGAGAAACGAACACTGCATGGGGTGCAAATTACGGAACAAAAATTTAGAGACCCACACCTTGGTGGGGGGCCCATGTAGCCGGCCAAAGGGCATGGCACAAGCCATACCCTTTTCCTTTTCTTCTTTGACTACACCACATCACCCAACCATCCTCATCCCCCTCCCCCCCCCCCCCCCAACACACACACTTAACCTCCATCTCTCTCCCTCTAACTCCCATTCTCTCTCTTTTTCCCTCTCTAAAACCGCCACCATCACCACCCAAAAACCACCATAAAACACATTAAATCACATTACTCATTTGGAGAAGACGACCACAACAACGAGCTCTACACATCCATCTTTTATCAGCGAGCAATTGTGACACAAACCCTTGTGTCGCATAACCTTCGGCGACTGAAACCATCAGCGACCAAAATTTTTGAGGCATTTTCACCAAAGCAATACAGTAGAAATAAAAAATTTTCAAGCTAACCTGGCACCTCGACCCCAGCCAGGGGCTCTGCCCCTTGGACCCCGCCAGGTAGGCCTGTAAACGAACCGAACGAACACGAACGGAGTCTGTTCATGTTCGTTCATTAATGTTTAGATAAACAAACGAACGAACACGAACGAATATAGGCCTCACTCGTTAAACATTATTGCCACATAAATGGCAGACTCATCATCTATACAAACTGCACGTACACCATCATCTTTCTCTCGCTCACGTCGCAGCCACTCCGAATCTCTCATAGCTATACACACCGGTAGCTCACGCAGAGCTAGACCTTATCACCATTCTGCCACCTCCGATGACACCACTGCTCTAGCTCGCCATCGGGAACTTGCTCATCAATGGAGGTGGTTGTCATTGGCCCTCACTACTTGGAGGATGGATGATGACACGAACTCATGACCAAATATAAGATACCACGCAAACCATGGAGATCGTTCATAACCAAGTAATCAGTAACCGAAACGAGATCTCTGTTTACAATCAAGGCTGCAAGAATGCGAGACGTGTATGCAGGAAACCGAGGATGCTCTCAAAATGGTTAGCAAACTTGCAGAGTCTGTGGACCACCTTACCTCTTTGCTTCCACAACTGAATCTACACCGAGATTAGTGTAGTAACTATCATGTAACCTATTAGCCACTTGTGTAAAACTCATGTAATTCGTTCGGGTGTAACAATTCCCGGAATATTTTGTAAACTACCTAAGTCTGTAACCTTTGAAACTCGTAACTTGGAATTGTTGGTAATCGTTTGACTCCGTAATACCAAATCGACAATTTCTTTCATTTATTCTACGTTATTGATTGTTATGTTGTGATGTTGTATATTATCATTTTTATATCCATACATCTATGATAATCATCATCCTTGTACAAAATCTCATGTATCTTCATTTCTTTTCTTAAAGAATCATACCGCCAAAGAAGAAAAGTTACAGTGATGCTGAAATTGCTGTCATCATTTCCCGAGCTGTGGTCGAAGCCCTGGCTACTCGGGGAATCACCCCGAAACTCTAGGAGAAGTGACGACACTGATGACACTACTCCTGTCATCAAAGCCTGTTCTTATAAGGACTTTCTCAGTTGCAAACCTCTAAACTTCAAAGGCACGGAAGGTGCTACTGGTCTCATCTGATGGATGGAATGAATGGAATCAGTATTGTCCTAACGAAGAACTTCAAAGGCTGGAGGAAAATGCGGAAGATCTAAAGATCTAAAGAAAATGCGGAAGGACGAGTATTATCCTAACTTCCCTGGGAAGATCTAAAGAAAATGCGGAAGGACAAGTATTGTCCTAACGAAGAACTTCAAAGGCTGGAGGAAGAATTCTGGCATCTAACGGTTCAGGGAACCGACATCGCTGGTTACACCACTCATTTCCAGTAGCTCCCTCTCCTAAGCCCGGCAATGGTAGATCCGGAAGAAAAACGCATCAAGAGGTACATACGCGGACTCCCAGAAAATATCCAGGGGAACATTGCCTCGTCGAAAACGACAACCATTCAGAGTGCTATCCTCCTAGCGCATGAACTCATGGCAATGATTGTCAGCCGTGAGGCATCCACCACATCTTCCAGCCACAACAACAAACGGAAATCAACTGAATTCCACAACCACCAAGACAAGAAACCCAACACCATTAAAGCTTACATCTCCAATTCTGAACCTAAATGTGGTTATACTCGGAACAAACCCTACTATTCCAAGTGCAACCATCACCACGAATGTCCTTGCAGTACCCTTTGCAACAACTGCAACCGGTATGGGGATCTTACCAAGGACTGCCGATCCCCCAAAAACAACAACAACACCTCCAACAACAACACAAAACAACCCAAAGCCTGTAACAAATGTGGAAACACTAGACACTTCCGAAATGAATGCCCAAAGCTGAAGAACAAGGGCAACAACAACAAAGCAAGAGGTAGAGCCTTCGTACTCAACTCTGGAGATGCCTGTCAAGACCCGAATGTGGTCTCAGGTACGTTCCTCCTCAACAACTTAACTGCTTATGTTCTATTTGATACTGGTGCCGATAGAAGCTTTATCTCTGATGAATTTTATCCATTACTTGACATCACTCCTGTTGCTCTAGATGTTAAGTACACTGTAGAACTAGTGAACAGTAAACTCATTGAAACCGATAGTGTGATACCTAATTGCACTTTAAATTTAGCCAACGAATCCTTCTCGATCGATCTTATGCTTGTCGAGATTGGAAGTTTCGACGTCATCATTGGTATGGATTGGTTATCCAAACATCATGCCGAAATCATTTGTTATGATAAAATCGTCTGCATTCCTCTTTCCGCTGGTAAAGCCCTAATTATACGAGGGGAAACTAGTAGGACGAGACTAAACATCATCTCTTGTTTGAAAACCCGCAAATTTATGAGAAAAGGTTATCCGGCAATCCTCGCGCACATTGTGGAGAAAAAGTTAGAAGAGAAGCGACTTGAGGATGTGCCCATCGTTCGAGACTTTCCAGAAGTCTTTTCTGAAGAACTGTATGGTCTACCACCGCTGAGACAGGTTGAGTTCTCGATCGAACTCGTGCCAGGTGCTGCACCTGTGGTGCGAGCACATTAGCATTTAGCCCCATCCGAACTTCATGAGTTATCCACTCAATTACAGGAACTCCTGGACAAAGGGTTCATTCGGCCGAGTTCTTCACCTTGGGAAGCTCCAGTCCTATTTGTCAAAAAGAATGACGGTTGATTCAAAATGTGTATCGACTACCGAAAGTTAAACAATTTGACCGTCAAGAACCGATATCCACTTCCCCATATTGATGACTTGTTTGACCAACTTCAAGGATTGAGTTTTTATTCAAAGATCGATCTTCGGTCAGGTTATCACCAACTACGTGTTCGTGACACCGACATTCCGAAAAATGCTTTTCAAACTCGCTACGTTAATAATGAATTTCAAGTGATGCCATTCGGCTTAACAAACGCACCGGTTGTATTCATGGACCTTATGAACCGAGTGTGCAAACCATATCTTGACAAATTTGCCATTGTATTTATTGATGACATCTTAATCTACTCGCGCAACGAACAAGAGCATGTGCAACATCTTAAAACCATATAGAACTACTCAAACACGAGGAGTTATATGCGAAATTCTCTAAGTGTGAGTTCTGGATGAAAACCGTTCAATTCCTTGGACATGTCATCGATAGTCAAGGAATTCACGTTGATCCATCAAAAATCGAGGCAATCAAGTGTTGGCAAGCACCTACAGCACCGACTGAAGTACGCCAATTCCTAGGACTTGCTGGATACTATCGGCGATTCATTGAAAAATTCTCGAAAATAGCCCAACCTCTCACGACACTAACTCGGAAAGAAAAGAAGTTTGATTGGACTGAAAAACAAGAGTTAGCATTTCAACTATTAAAACAAAAGCTTTGCAGTGCGCCGATTCTATCCTTACCCGAAGGTAACTATTACTTCATGGTATACTGCTATGCTTCACACCAAGGTCTCGGTTGCGTGTTGATGCAACGGGACAAGGTCATTGCTTACGCCTCTCGACATCTCAAAATCCACGAAAAGAATTACACCACTGATGATCTTGAACTTGGAGCTGTCGTATTTGCTCTCAAAATCTGGAGACACAATTTCTATGGCACTAGGTGCACAATCTTCACATACCACAAAAGTCTTCAACACATATTCGATCAGAAAGATCTAAACATGAGGCAACGTTGATGGGTCGAGTTGCTTACTGATTATGATTGCGAAATCAAATACCATCCGGGTAAGGCAAATGTTGTTGCCGATGCCCTCAGTCGAAAAGAACGGTCGAAACCACTTCGAGTCAGAGCCCTCAGCATGACTATTCACAATGACCTAAATATTCAGATCCTTACTGCTCAACTTGAAGCCCTGAAACCCAATAACATCAAAAACGAAACCTTGCGAGGCATGGATAAACAGCTTGAAAGTCAAACCTAACGGAGTTAGGTGCTTCTCAAATCCAATTTGGTTACCTAGTTTTGGAAACCTTCGGGACTTGGTGATGAATGAAGCTCACAAGTCCAAATATTCTATCCATCCGGGATCCAAAAAAATGTATCACGGCATCAATGAATTTTATTGGTGGCCGAATATGAAAGTTAAAATTGTCACATACGTCAGTAAGTGTCTTACTTGATCGAAAGTCAAAGCCGAATATCAGAAACCTTCTAGCTTACTCCAACAACCCGAAATTCCTCAATGGAAATGGGAACAAATCGCCATGTATTTCATAACCAAACTACCAAAGACATCGAGCGGCTGTGATACCATTTGGGTGATCCTCGATCATCTCACAAAATCTGCCCATTTTCTTGCTATCAAAGAAACCGACAAAATGGAACACCTCACTCGAATCTATCTGAAAGAAATCATAACCTGACACGGCGTTCCCATCTCAATTATCTCCGATAGGGATAGTCACTTCACATCTCACTTTTGGCAATCACTTCAAAAATTATTGGGTACTCGTCTGGATATGAGTACGGCATACCACCCACAGACGAACGACCAAAGTCAACGAACCATTCAAACACTGGAGGATATGCTACGAGCCTGCGTAGTTGACTTCGGTAAAAACTGGGAAAACCATTTACCGTTGTGTGAATTGTCGTACAACAACAGCTATCAAACCAGCATTAATGTTGCACTTTTCGAGGCACTATACGGTCGTAAGTGCAGATCACCTATTTGTTGAACCGAAGTGGGAGACAGTCAACTCACTGGCCCTGATCTTATTCACGAAACCACCAAAAAGATATTTGAAATTCAAAACAGACTCAAAGCCGCACGTGGTCTTCAGAAAAGTTATGACGATGTGAAACGCAAACCACTCGAGTTCCAGGTCGGGGACCGAGTACTCTTGAAAGTATCGCCTTGGAAAGGCGTAATCCGATTCGACAAATGCGGGAAATTGAACCCCAGATACATTGGACCATTTGAGATCCTCGAGAGGATTGGTCCAGTGGCATATCGATTGCAGCTGCCATTTGAGCTCAGCAGAGTGCACCCCACTTTTCATATTTCTAACTTGAAGAAATGTCCGTCTGATGAGACACTTATCATTCCACTGGATGAAATTCACGTCGATGACAAACCTCACTTTGTTGAGGAACCCGCGGATATCATGGACCGTGAGGTCAAACAACTCAAACAAAGTCGTATTCCCATCGTTAAAGTCTGGTGAAATTCGTGGCGTGGTCCGTAATTCACTTGGGAACGGGAAGACTAGATGCGACTCAAGTATCCTCAATTATTCATAGACTCTACATCAAACGCGACCACAAGCTAAATTTCAGGACGAAATTCTCCTAATATGGGGAGAATGTGACACCGGCCAAATTAGGACTAGTAATTAGTACATAATCCTCTGTTAATACATGTAATTAGTTCTTAAATTAGGCTAATTAATGTATCATTTTATTTATTGTTGAATATATATCTATGCGATTTGGTTAAATCGTACTCATTTCAAATTGAATGGAATTCGATTAAATAAATACGGACATTGGTGAACAAACTTATTAAATAATATAACATTATTTAATAATACTATTATATCATAAATATTATTTTGATAATACTTCCAAAATATTTCGTATAAATTACGTCTACGCGACAAAAATAAATGAATGCGCAAATAGTTGAAACAAATCTAAGTTATATTTTATAACTCAATTATAAAGTAATTGATGAAATACTTCAACAAAAATATCGAATAATTATTCGTATTATAAAACGTATATCTAAACGTGTAATATATTTATTTAAACGTTCAAACGGCCGGAGAAACGAACACCGCACGAAGTGCAAATTACGAAATAAAAAGTTGGAGACCCACACCTTGGTGGGGGCCCCATGTATCCGACCAAAGGGTATGGCACAAGCCATACCCTTTGCCTTTTCTTCTTTGACTACACCGCATCACCTCACCATCCTCGTTGCCCCCCCCCCCCCCACTCAACCTCTATCTCTCTCCCTCTAATTCCCATTCTCTCTCTTTTTCCCTCTCTAAAACCGCCACCATCACCACCCAAAAACCACCTTAAAACACATTAAATCACATTACTCATTTAGAGAAAGACGACCACAACGACGAGCTCTACACATCCATCTTTTCGGATTTCACTCATGACGATTTGTAAGAATCCCGACACTTTCAAAAACTCTTTCATTTTGATTATTTTTCTTGATTGTTGTTATCTAGCTTGATAATGTCCAAAGAAAGTGTTAAAAACTTGATTTCGTAATGTTTGTCGAAAAGTTTCGGTTTAGCCATTTTAAAGAGAACGAAACCTCGAACGCAACCGACACAAACTAATAATTTTTATGGACTCTATAAACTGTTTTAAGGCCTTTTATAAAAGTTTCAAGTTCAACGAAAACCGTCCGGTCACGTTTCCGATAATCAAAATCCGACCAGACTACTTGTGTCGCATTTGTCCCAAACAAATTGCGACACAACGCCTTATGTCGCATTCAAACTTTTATCAGCGAGCAAGTCGACACAAACCCTTGCGTCGCATAACCTTTAGCAACTGAAACCATCAGCGACCAAAATCCTCTAGGACACGATATTTATGTCGCAAATGGCGACACAACACTTTCTGTCGCATTGAGTTGTGAATGTTATAGTGGCGACACAACAAATTACGTCGCATTATATTACGGATGTAGCAAATGCGACACAAAGATCTATGTCACAGTCATGACCTGCGACACAACAACCTAGTGTCGCACTCAGTGTCACACAAATCAGAACCTTGAAAACACAGATTTTTACTAAGTGTCACGACTCGAAATTTGAACACTTAATGACACCTGAATCCAAATTTTTGAGGCATTTACACTTAACGACACCTCAACCCCAGCCAGGGGCTCTGCCCCTTAGACCCCGCCAAGGGTTACCACCCCTGGAACCCCGCCACCAGGGGCACTACCCTCGGACCCTCGTCACTTAAAGTTTGAAACTACTTTTTACACTGAATGTCAAACATTTACAAGGACCAAGCCACATGTGATGTACTCATACATAATACATATATATTTGATAAGTATACGATACAACGAAACATATATACTTACAAGCATCTCAAGTATAATAGTAATAGTGGAGATTATTATTACGAACAATCACCAACGGGTCGTACACATTTTCAAAACTCAAACTAATCAATCAAATCAGAGTCATTTGGACATTCTAATTGGACGAACAACTAACATGGGTGATCTTTTTAAGATACCTACTGACGTTTATAACCATCGCGTGTCTTGGATGCCCACAGGTTACAAGTCTTCGGACATCGCTTACTTAACTCATAGAGTTTAACGCTTCAGACTCAGGTGAGTCTCATGGCCACTCTTTTACTGTTTTCTCAGATGTGTGATACATTGCTTATTTTATTTACAATATGAACGCAAGTATGAAACTAAACTTTATACTACATGAGTTTTCACTACTAATCATTTCAAAGTCCTCCACAATATAGTTTGCTGTAGCGTGAATATTAGTGTATGGTACCATATAGGATTGACAATCCTCGTTCGGGTTAGCACGCATTAACTGGGTAAATTAGGCACTCATAGGAGGCACCTCGATCAGATCCTTGAATGTGGATCTGACACCTCAAGTTAAGCTCAGACTATGTGCTCATGGCTGTATATTCTCTTTTATTTTGCTGTTGCAACTTAAATACAATTAAAATCTTGCGGTTCATACAATATGTTTTGACATACTAACATGTGAGCTCACCAGCTTTTAGCTGACCATTTTTAGCATGTATCACATGTACTCGGCAGTAGGTTGGACTGCCCATCAGGATCTTTTAGCTCGAGTCATCATGCAAACAATCAGAGAGTTAATTGCATTATTATATTTTATATAAAGTAATTATGTAATGTAAATCTCTCATATCAAAATTTGAGCTAATGTAAACAATACTTTTGATGTAAACTTTTGTTATATCAATATATTTGGTAAATGACGCATATAGAGTCATTCATTATGCCTTTGTGTTGTGATTACTGTAATTAGTCGTGCCCCAACCCGAACCACTTCTGCATCATTATTTGGGGGTGCAACAATGGCGTATTTAGTGGTCGTTCATTATATATTTGTGCTATGATTACCCGATTAGTCGCGTCCCGACCCGTATCGCTTCCACACGGTAAATTTGGGGGTGCGACAAAAAACAGCCTCACGATTGAGATTTGTAAATGGTAGTATCACTTTGTGGCAAGTAGCACCACCATCCTCATCCATCATTGGCTATGATTAAAACAATCAATGATATCAAAAGAAAACTAAGTTAAAAGTCATTATAAATATGTAAAAATATATTCACTTCATCATCATCATCAGCAGCAGCACAACTTTGAAGAATCATACGTAAATCATCGTATCTTTGAAGAATCCGACGTAAATCATTGGTTGTCCACTCGTCACCGGGTTTTTTAAGCAATTCTTGTACGATAAGCAACGGTTGTTCTTTACTAAACGTTGTTTCATCTTTTCTAATAAACGGTTGTTCAATACTAACAAATGGTTGTTCTTCAATAAACACCGTTTCTTTTGTACTAACAAACTGTTGTTCCGTACTAATAATTGGTTGCTCTTGCTGATCATCAAACATAAATTGCACAATCTCTTCTTCGGTAAGCTCTAAATAATACATATTACAATTCGGATATGCTTTCTTCCACGGAACCTATTATATTTAACAATATCAAAACAGTGCGAAAGCACATTAAATATAATATAGTAAGTACATATGATAGATCAAATACCTCAAGTAACTCCTCAATATTAGCAAAACGCCTCTGTTGCCTACATTTCACATAATTAAAATGGCTCCCTTCTTGCATAGATTCCATAGAATTTAAACGCCTTTCAAACTTAGCCAATAATGAATCCACCTCAAGGAACCGTATCGTATCCTAGTACCAGGGCCTTTGACTCTCAAAAGGTGTCACCTTAATATCTCCCGGTCTATATTTCACCTAAAAAGTGTATTTTTTTAATTATACATATATGAGATGAACATAAACTTTCTTTGATCAAATTGTTTTCAGCATGTACCTCCGTAGACTTCTTATCGAACTTCACACAAATCGACCAGTCATAAACTTTCTTTTGGGTCCAAGCGATACCTCTTGGTACAGGGAAAGTCTTATCTTTGGCTTGAAACAATCTGCAGCACGGCAGTACTTCTAAAATCCATATCTATTAAAGCAAAATATACAAAATATTTACACACGCTTATACATGAACTTTTAACGATTTTTAAACCTCTGAGTGGAAAGATTTACTACCTTGAACGCGAACATGAAACCACTTAGTGAATACTTTGGAGATCTTTCACCCTTTGGATCATACCTTAATCTGGTTTTCATATCCTCACTAAGTGACTCGTACGTGCGACGCCAAACGTAGGAACCCCATGGAAGTTGATCCCAGTCATTTAAATCTTCAACCAACCGTAGTAACTCATCGTTAACAATAGCATCGTCATCCCCATCAACAAATCCAACTTGCAAAAGCTCTAATACACAAATTTGCACAACATCTATTGGTGTATACCGATCAAGTAGGTGAGTAAAAGTGTGATGGAGATCACGCACACACACATTTTTTGTCACAACCCTCCCATTCCTAAATATTATCTTTCTAAACGAACCCCCTCCAACTCCAGGTATTTGCGGTAGAACACCAAACTTCATCCCAGAAATCAAACAAAATTCATCTGGCCCAAAATGTAATATTTTACCAGCAACGTTAAAAACCAACTCCTCTTTACCTTTATTAACCAGAACAAGGTTTAAAAGCATAAAATGCAACAGCTCAGGTTGTAAACTACAATCCTCCATATAAAACCATATTTGACCAAAGCAAGTTTTAGTAAAGTTTATAACATCCATGTATTTCCTTCATCTTCTTCTTTATATCTTGAAAAATATCAAATCTGCTCTTCACAATCACATTCATATAATAATACTTACCCTGCATAATAATACTAGTTTACTAAGTTGTACACTCTAATTATAAATAGAATATAAGGAAATCGGTTTAGAAAACTCACTTTGTTCATTGTTGATTTCATCTCACCGTGATCTCATAAAATGCTCTCGCAACAATTATTACACAAAACTACCGGAAGAAGCTCACATCTAAGAGAACCAAAATTAATCTAAAATTAATAAAATGCTCGTAACGGGATGATTATGAATTCATTCTACAAAAAGATAGAAATTCATATGATTCTGCGATTCAGTGCTAAAGCATGTTAAAACTAAAAAAACATTCAAATTTTGCTGACAATGAAATTGGATAAACGTCTTGATGTACATTATAGTAGCATAATGTATGCCATTTTGATGCTAAAAACGGTATTATAAGATACATAAGTATGTGTTGTGATTATATTGCAAATTCAGGTCACTAGGGTTATTTGGGCAAAACATGAAAAATAACTTTCGGTGATCTTTAAGGGGCTATAGCTTTTTTTGTATGTTGCTCTGTGTGACACCCGACCAATTAGGACTATTTATTAGTGCCTAATCATTGTACTTATACATGTAATTAGGATTAATTATGTATATCATTATGTGTAAAGATATATTATATATACACGTACGCGATTTGATTAAATCGTACATTTTCATATCGGACGGATTCCGACACAGCATAAATACGGACGTTGGTGTACAAAATATTAAATAATATGAAATTATTTAATAAACTCAAAAACTTATAAATTTAATGTTGATAATATTTAACTAATCATTGTATCATATTAAATAACATAAACGCGACGAAGACGCTCGAAACGCGCCTGACAACCCAACGTGACCCAAATTAGTATTTTATAATTTAAAATAAATTATTTAATAAACCCAAAATACGGACGTTGGTGACAACCCAACGTGACCCAAATACGGACGTTGGTGTACAAAATATTAAATAATATGAAATTATTTAATAAACTCAAAAACTTATAAATATAATGTTGATAATATTTAACTAATAATTGTATCATACTAAATAACATAAACGCGACGAAGACGCTCAAAACGCGCCTGACAACCCAATGTGACCCAAATTAGTATTTTATAATTTAAAATAAATTATTGTCAATAAAACTTTCATTTAAAATATCGTGTCTTAAATCGATAACAAAAACGTGCGAAAATAACGTTACACGATTAAACTTCGGTAAAACGTACACGTAAAACGAGACCAATAAAGTTAACGAAACATTTTCATAAATGTTCTCAAGTATTTAGATTAAATATTTTAATTAAAAATAATGGAATTTAAATCGTTACAAAAACGCAGGTATTAAACGTTTAACGTATATATAAACACTTCTAAGGTTCCCAGCAGTAGTAGGACTGCACTCAGGATTTTAGCTAGCTCGAGTCATTATGCAAAACATCAGAGATTTCACTGCATTAGTATATTTTGTATAAGTAATTATAATTAGAAATATCTCATATTCAGAACACGAGCTTATGTATTTAGTACAATTGATGTAAACTTTAATCGTGTTTATGTATTTTATTAAAACGACGCATATAGAGTCGTTCATTATATATCTTTGTGCTTGATTACCTTGATTAGTCGCACCTAAAGTATGCTTCCGCGAATCACGAGTTTGGGAGTGCGACACTCTGGCAATAACTAAAAGTGTATGGTTAAAATTTGGTCGAATGTCTTTAGAACTTATGTTGAAAACTGGTGAGCCTAAGTGGTCGCTAAGTGGGGCACAAAACAACATGTTGGGACTGATTTGTCAACTGTCAGCATCCATAGATGGTTTTGGCAAGTTTTTAAATGGTTATTAATAGACGTGCATTGCGTTGTATAGAAGGGTAAGAGTTCTATACTAAAGTATGTCCGAATACCTTCTTAACGGTTTACTATATGTATGTTTTGGAAAGGCTTAGAGGGTCGGAAAGTGGCATATAAAACAGAGGTTTGGTACTGTAGGTGCTTATGTAAAATACAAAAAAATGACTAAATTAAGTCACGTCATATATTTACAACGGTTCTAAATCTACTAATAATCCTTTATAATAGGTTTACAAAATAGTAGCAATATTATCATCACCTTCTTAAACAACTTTAGTATAAACAACAAATAATAAACATCAATATTATCAGCAATATTATGTTACTTTAGTATAAACAGCTTGTTAAACAGCATTTTAAACAGCAATATTAACAGCATGTTAAACAACATTAGTATAAACAAAAATATTATCATAACCTTGAAGTAATCGCTTAGGAAGCATAAACAACAAATAATAACATAATGTAGTAAAGGATGTTTGGTTTGCCCCCACAAATCTTATGTTACTTTTCTTTTTTAATCTCACAATTAGCATCAATGTTCACTTCCCACCCGGCAGCCAACTACGACATATTCTCTAAGCACCATTTTCATATTATCATATCCAAAAAAATATACAGTAAAGGTTGATAGATTAATAAATGATCCAACAAAACACACACATATGGTCCATAAACCATTATCATTAGCATCAATCTTAATTTATGAGGGAAAAAAAGGTTAAAAAGTGGTACCTGTTTTGGTCGCCGTCGCCATCCATCGCCGGGGAAAGTCGTTTGGGAACAAGACACAAAGATGAACAAACAAAATGCATAAAGGTGTTTTGGCACGGTTCCCTAGTTTTCAAAAAAAATCGTCGATCATCGGGTGTATTAATGCATATGGCGATTTTCTTTACACACGTGTCAGGTAGGCGATGCTTGTGGGACCGGTGATTTTTTGATGTACAGGCGATAATTTAATGCCATGTGTCGCAAAATGATTGGCTAATACGATAAATCGGCGAATCACCGGGTTATTTCTCCATTTGGCAATTTCTTGGTCTATTTAAGTAAAAAAAAGTCGGACATAGTATATTTTGTGAAAAGTGTGCATTGATCGGTCCATTAGAGTAATTTTCTCTAGACAATATTTATAAGCTCAATACATATAATAAGTTTGTAGAGTATGACTCATACAATAGTAAAAAGTGTAAAGTTTATACATAACAAAACAACAAACCTTATATGTATATATTTTAGTTACTAAAGATTTTGTTTCAATTTCACATCAAGCTAGTCTATGCTTCAATTAGGAGCTTAATACTAGAGGCTTATGAGTTTTTAGAGTTTTAAATTTGTAGCAAACTTTGTCTATGTGTGTCACAAAACGAAACGACCACAACTTATTTTGTGCTACCCGTGACTATATATATCCACCACTGCTTAGTTGCATAGACTAATTATCGGCTTAATCATGAAGTAATGAACTTGCTTATTCTATTTTATTTGAAAATCAGTACGATTAAAAAGTTGAGCTCAGTCAAAAGTAATGCAGCTATAACATCCATCAATATCATATACAACATGTTTATTTGTTCATAAATAATAGTCACGGTTTCGACCTTTATATTCATCAGCAAACAGATCTACAATCATCTTCCCAGCCCAACGATCCTTAGCCTATGTTGCACATTAACCAAATTCAGCAATTTAGCAAAACTATGTATTCCAGGTTTTAGTTAGGGTTTTACAACGTAAATGTAAGAAGTTACACTCAGTGGCGAATCTAGAGTTGAATACAAGGTGGGTTCAACTTAATATATATGATCAACTTAAAGGGGTTAGATAATGCGTCAAGTCAGATCGGGTCGAGTTAGTTAGGCCGGGTCTAGGCACTAACAGGACTTTAACCTTTTTTCTTAAACATGATTGAATAGGTTATAGTTTAACACGTTAGATTTTTTAAAAGTAATGCTAACGTCATCTAAAAGAATCAATTATAATGATTCCAAAAAGTAGAATTAGCATAAGTTTGTGAAACTATTCCTATGATGAATACACGTTTATATTAGCTTGTGAGAAACTATATATCAAATAGTTAAGATAAACTAACGGATTATAATTTACAAAAATTATATATAGTATATATGCTTGATTTCATTTTCATTTCATGTTAAATATACGTCGTAATATCAAGAATGCTTTATTTATGACATCCACCAAAAACACACTTTGAAAAAAGTGTAATGTAATTTTGGTGTGCACTTTTCACTTGTACCATGCCAACCAAATATAATACCTATCACATTAAATATCTTTTTGATGTCTAATTTAAAGAATTCGTACTTCAGCATCTTTATCTCTTTCTCTTTCACTAAGGTACAAGGCTTCAGATCAACTCATCGTTCGCTAAGGTCAACTGAGGGGCATGTGCCACTGCGTGCAGCACATCACGCTACGCCATCCACATCCGGGCTACAACCGTAGCTCTGATACCACTTGTTAGGATCATATATTAGCCCAACAACATGTCCAACATATAAGTCCACTAAGGTTAGCCCATAAGCTTATATGCAGACATTACCTTCTTTTATTTTCCGATATAGGATTGGGTTTGCACCAACACCTCCATCTTTCTAGCAATATAATAACTTCTTCACTGAATCTTTCCTTTATCTTTACAAATCCTTTGATGTAAGGTGGGTCATAATACAAATTTTAGATGGGTCCATGAATAAATTAGCACTAGCTTTCTTAAACTATTTGAAATCTAAGGGTGAACCGTTACTTAGCCATAGCTTCGCCCGTGCTTACACTATAACAAATAATAAATAGTTTAACGATAAATGAGATACGAGAACATAAACATAACGAATACCTGAAAATAATGAAGGTTTCAGATGATAGAATAAAGGGAAACTAAAAAAATACCATTTTTTTACGAGTATATATCGTTTTGCCCGACGCGAAAAAAAATTGAGGATATACCCCCAGAAATCGCAAAAGCAAATTTCCTTTTGCGATCCAGTGTATGCGATTTGCGACTCGGTCACGGAGCCGAGTCATTTGCGTAGACGAAGCGAGACCAAAGCCATCGCAAATCGCAAAACACAAGTTTGCGTTTTGCGATTTACCTATGCTCGAGTCGTGCGAGGTCGTACCGAGTCGCTTTGTTTGCGATCCCGTTCACTTCGTGCCATCGCAAATCGCAAAAATACTTTTGCCTTTTGCGATTTGCAAATGGCTAATTTGCGATCTCGTGTCTATATTGCCCGCTTACGAGATCGCAAATCTAATGGGTTAGATTTGCGATTTGCGACCGCCCAAATATCAAATATGACCTCATTGGGACCCGACACACTAAACCCTAGCCCCCTTTTCTTCTTCCCCCCCCCCCCAGCGCAACACCCAACCCGATCGTAAATCGAAAGGTTTGCGATTTACGATCCCCGTTTACCATCGTTCTTGGCACCACCACCCAGTCCCCCTTTTGTGTCTCGACCGACCACCATCCTCACAAACCAAACCATCCTCACGACCAAAATCCACCACCTACATCCGTCGCACCACCACCGTACCACCCTCCGTCGCACCACCACCACCGTACCACCCTCTGTCGCGATTACTACCACCACCACCATACCACCGCGTGTTAGGCCACGGGATTCACGACCCCCAGGGTTTCGGCCACGGTTTGAACGAAGGTGGATGCTCACATCTTCGGGTTTCGAGATAAATGATGGATGATTCTCAGGTATTATGTTATATTTGTATAATAGTTGCTAAAGTTATCGTTTGTTTTTGAATATAGTGTGTTTAAACCCGAAATTTCATTGTGGCATTTCGTCGAACATTTGGTGTGCAACATATATTTTTGATTGTTCAAGAATTTGTTCTGTTTTTAAGCTATGATTGTGTGATATTACAAAGCTAGGTAGGTTAATACAATGTTTGTTTGATAATACATATGTTATGGATTGTTGTAACTCGTTATATGTTTTCATGTTAAAGTTATCGTACCATTTTTTGTACGTATATTTTGTGATAATGATGATCGTTATAATTCGTTATATGTATTTGTTGTGATAACTCGTTATAATATTCATTTTAATTTTGTGACCTAAATAAGAAGTTGATTAGTATAACCACTTGTTTTTAATGATACATGTTAAATTCGTTATATGTATTTGTTGTGATGATCAATTAATTTTGTGACCTAAATGATGATCGATATGATTAGTTATAATGGTTAGGTCTTTATATAAAATTTAAAGTGTTTGGCATATTATCTTGTTAAGTTTGAATGTGACGTTTGTTAATATGATAAAATTTAGTTATAATGTGTCGTTTGTTAATGCGATAAAATTTAATTTGTTGATTTTTTAATGAGACTTTTGTATATGAAAGTTGTGTCTAGGGTTTTATAATTAGGGTTTAGAATGCTATTTCAATCATAACTCCAAATCAATGGAATTTTGATAACAAGTTAATAATAATAAATATTGATACACAATAGACATCAAATTTATATGACTGACAAAATATATTGAAATGATTCACAATGAACATCATTTAAAATAAACTTATTGCTAAAACCTAATCTATAAACCTAACACATAGTTCTATATGTTTTGAAATATGATACACATTGAATAGTACTTAAATTTAACTTATTTGTAAGCCATAATCTCTAAACCTTAGACACATAGGCCTAATCCTTTTTAGACACATAGGCCTTATTTGTTAAGTTTAATTACCTACACATCTTGTGTCATATTTATTGTGTCTTTTATATTTAGTCGGTTAGATGGTAATGATTAAATTGGTTAATCTGTATGAAGATTTAAATATCATAACTTGATTGTATTAAACTTAGACCATTTTAATATACTTGAGAATAAAAATTTGAGAATAAAACTTAAATTTCACTAATATTCATATTAAAAAAATTGTAACTGACATTTTAATATCCATTAATATGTGATATAATTGATTGTATTGATTTTGATTTTTAGTATTTTAAACACGCATTAAAAATATTTAAATGGATAAAATAGTCATTTGTATTGTCCCCTTACTAAGAGATTAAGACTTAGGGGCCAAACATTTTATAAAGTAGTGTAGATAATTATAATTAAAGAGTTTAGTTATTATGATTAGAGGTTATGTCATGCTTTTATACAAAAAGATCATTGTGAAGTTTAATTATATCTCTAACATGTATAATATGTATAATTATGCATTTAAGATTTTAATGATAAATGTTAAAAATGTTTCCGTTTAATTGATTAGTATAACCACTTGTTTTTGTTTAATCTAATGGGTTGGGGATTGGGTTGGCAATGGTTAGGTTAAATGCATTTGATTAGTATAACCACTTGAAATGAACATGTATATAATTAATTTATTTAATGTCGATTATAGTTGGTAGAGTTATATCTCAATTGTTTGTTATTTATCGCTTTTATTAACGACACTTGTATGGGTTGATTGATCAATGTGCAGGACATTTTTAATGGAAGGCTGACTTTGAAAAGTCAACTCACTGTTACTGGGCATATCAAGTTGCACTTATCTAGCGATCAAGAAAAGATATTTAGAGACCACTGTTTTGGGCATTGGTTGGATGTGAAGGCTCCGGAAAATGACCCTGGTTTTGTGCATCATATACTGCAGTTTCGACGAAAGGAGGGTCCAGATTTAAAGCACCCTCGCGCGGAGGCGGGTGAGTTGTAGTTTAGGGTGGCGGATACGGATGACCATTTTATACGATTCGGACGCAGGGAGTTTTGTCTGGTGACAGGTTTATGGTTCGGGCCCAATGAAAACATAGCGGATCATATGCCCAAGGAGGTTCGACGGAGCACACCGGCATTTAGAGCGCGTTTGTTCCCAGAAATTCGGAAATGCGGCGTATGTGTGTCAGACCTTTCTAATAAGTTTCACCATAAAGGTTTGTTTAGTGGGCCGAGAAAATTGAGCGATGAGGATTGTGTGCGCGTGTGTATGCTTATGTTGATATATAAAGGGTTTTTAGGAAAGCAGGGTGTGCGCGTCAAAAGGGTGAAGCGTAGGGCAAGAAGGAGGAATGCGGATGATGATGAGGATGAGCTACCCGAGGACACATTGATGGACATGGTCTCGATATGTGTGGACGAGACTGGTTATTTGACGACTCCACCCCCTGCTCCGCCGGGGACTATCGACGGTCCATCCACTATTCGGGATTTATATATGTCTGGTGGCACTGTGCGGTGTATGTTTGTTCGACAAGGCAGGACGTCTATGTGTCTCGATAAAGAATTTTGGGGGCGGTTGTATGGAACCACCGACGAAGGATACTTAGATAACAGTGTAAGTTGAGATATTTTGCTTATATTTGATAACGTTATATTATAGTTGGTTCTATTATACAAATTATATTGTATTCAATAATTTGTTCTATTATATTTTTCTTTTCAGCATATTGACGGTTGGGCGAGCCTACTTTTGTGGTGGAGATACAGGACCTACACATGCCCAACGCAGCTTGATAAGCAGTTGAGCTGGACGATTATGCTTGTAGGTTTTATCGGGCTCATACAGTGTTTTGCAAACTACAGAGAGGACATGAAGCAGAAGAAAATGAAAAATTATAAGTTCTTGAAGGGATTCGCAGAGGGGACTTGTGTACCGTTTCCTCCGTGGTGGGCGATTGATTTTGTAAGTAATGTTTGCTTTTAACTTTCCGTTATGTTTCTTGATAAATAAGTGTTGTTGATTGAGGAATATTGTTGAAAGTTTGATGACTTGAAAGCTAAAAATATTAGCTGGTTTGTCCGTTTTATAGAAAGGACATTTCTAAAAAAAATTTAAAATCTATTTTGTCATTTCCAGTCATATATCTTTCGCCAAAATATATATATATATATATATATATATATATATATATATATATATATATATATATATATAATTTTTATGGTAAGTAATATATATAAATGTATATGTATATGTATACTTATTTATATACATATATATATATATATATATATATATATATATATATAAATGTTGGTATATATACGTCAATTAATATGTACATTTGACTAATATTTTTTGGTAATTTACAGATACTATTTCCGGTCCTAGTTCTGAACAAAAGCCACTGGATACTAATTGTATTGGATCTTCGAGATTGGGCTGTGATTGGATACGATAGAATGGTGGGCCACTGCCAGGATGAGGAGTGTAATAGTATTGTAGAAGAATTAGCTCGTAACATAGTTAGATTTTTGGACGCCATTGAGTATTGGAGGCATGCCTAGAGGAAAAGGGAACTGCAAGATACTACGGAGTTTATATTAGACATGTTAGATGATGTGCCTCAGCAGGTTGGGGATTTAGGTGTAAGTCCCGAGTTCTAGGATCGATAACTTCGTTATCTGTAGTATTAAGGTGCGGAATTCCTTAATACGGTGTTATCTTACTAACAACGAATAAGTTCGCGTTTCGGTTAACTAATTACTTTGCTTTAAACGAATATACGTCCAAGCCTAGTCGTTAGGTTTATTTTCTTTTCTCTGGAAATTGGATTCGGAGAAGATAAATGGGATTGCAAGAGTTTTTAACTGAATTGTTGTTATGTTTTTCATGTATTAAAAATATATAAATATGTCGTCTCAACTCGCAGCCTTTGAAGCTGCGAGTTGACTCGACTCGCTACGCAGCCCAAGCCCATAATCAACTCAACTCGTTTGTCACCTATTGAGTTCTACTTTGCGAGTTCAGATCTCACCTCGCTTCGCAACCCTTGTGACTTGAGATCTCGACTCACAGCAAACGTAAATATTAAAATACAAAATTTCATCTATCTTTAAAAACGAAATATTCATTTACAAATCTAAACCAATACACAAACATAATAATAATTACACCAGTCCTATTTTCAAGCTAGATCTGTTGTCACAATCTATGTCTCAACAGAATCCCCCTTGACAATAGCTCTAGCGTCGTTATCTTCACGCTTGTCTTTAGTCTTCATTTGTAAATGTTACTTCCTGCATATATTTTCATCTTGATACAAATCTTAACCATCATCTGATAATCTCGTGCTAAATCACCCCATGCTTCTGTCGTCAAGATTCTATTTTCATGTAACTTTAACAAATCTTTATTCGACATATTCATTAGGTGTCGATGGTCATAAACTTTAAAAATCTCACGCTCACCACTTTCTACCTCATCATCTGCTTCAACCATGACAGCTTCTCCAGTTTCTGAATCCACATACCAATATTTCATATTTCTCAAAATATCTTGTGGCATTGTTTTCAAAGGAATCTGTTGTACACACTTAACAGACGGATAAACCTTCTTTCTTCTTCTTCTTCCTGTCCTTTGACTTCTCTCTGCCAATTTAATAGTTTTACCTTTTCTTGGCTTAATCTTTTCAAACTTATTAGCTCTAACCTCAGTCTTGATTATATGTTCAACATATCTTCCAACAAAATCATCACTTGAGTTATTCAAAGGTAATCGAGCCAAATCTCGAATCTCAAATCTAGGCAAAGAACTAAACACTGCAAGCTTTCGCTCAAAATATTGAACTCCGTCAAATCTCTTAATTGCAAAAAGCTTCAGGTCTGAATCAAAGTACCAACCAATAATCCCTTTACGTGGTACACGTTTTTCTGTTATATCTACTTCTGAAACTCCAATTTTCTTTCTTTGTTTTGGAAGTTACCTAAGCACAACAGCTGGATTATTTGTAGAAATAAGAACTTCATCTTCTGTATCGGTTGAGTCATCGATCTCTTCATCTACATCAACAACCATTGGACCTTCATCATTTTCAATAACAACCTCTGTCCTAGATGGGCTCACATGGTGTTCATCAACATTAGCATCTGGATCTACACCCATGTCTTGCTCAATCTCAGAAATAGCAGTCCAATCTTCAGGTGGCTGAAATTCTCCCTCTTCAAGATCATAATCAATCTCTTCATCTATCTCATCCAAAATATCATTTTCTGAATCTGATAGATCTAGAATTTCCATTCCTAGAGAAAACAAACACAAATAAATTAATAATTTAAAATCTCTTATTGATTTCCCTGAATCAATCTAAGAATTCCAATACTAATCTTTTTGTAATAAACGCGAAATATATAACTTATAAACATTTTATTGATTACCCTGAATCAACCTAAGATTTCCTAAGTCTTATATCAAACACTTAACAAATATTAATTAAATTTAAACTCTAATGTACTATGAATAATCACCAAACATTTAAGTTTACAATTAACTAACTTATATAATTTCCAAGACTTAATTAAACTGTTATATAATAAAACTTAACTTTCAATTATATCTTTAAATTATATATCATTTGTCTAGTTAAAAATCATACGTATTTAACTTGTTAGTTATAAAAACTCTCAAGTCTAAAATGTCTAAGTTAAAATAAACTTTGACCGCTGAAATAAATCAGAACACGCCGCTCGACTTCTCAATGAGTCGGAAGACTTTCAATCACTAATTTATTTAACTTTTCAGAATCAAATAACTTAAACAATTTCTAATATATTTAACTTGTAATAATAATCTCAAGCCGAATATATTACCAAAATATTTAAGTTACAATTATTCAGTAACAATTATAAATTACAATTATAATTACAATTATAAATTATAATTCAACTAAATTCTAAGTACAAATATCTACACAAGTCTAAGCTGTCTTACCAGCTTCACTTGTACCAGCACCATCACCACTAACACCAACACACGCAGACTCCCCCTGAATAATAGCTTGCTCACCAGTCTTTGAAGGACCAGTCGGCTCACCATCTTTCTGAGCATTGGGATCATCATCTTTGTCATCTCTTTGCTTCTTTGCTAACTCATCCTCTTTGCAAGCTTCTTGATATATCAATATCTCCCCCTGAGCAGACTGTCCTGAATGCACTCTCAACACCAAACGTTCTAAGTGTTCAAGCTTCAGTCGCTGGGCAGTAAAATCAGCAAACAAAGTATCATGAGTCTTCAGCAGAGTCAAATGTGATTCACTGATATGAACCATCTGCTGTGCAAGAGAAACATTTTCAGCCAACAACCCTGGAATCTTGGATGAACTCTATTCCAATTCCTTAACTCTTAACTCTAAAGATGTAATCCTTTCAGCATCAGTCGTCGGAATAACAGAAATTGTTGATGGTCTAGGCGGTGTCACTGAAGCAAGATAAGACTCACGTGTAAGTGGTGGAATAGCTTGAGATAACGCTTCCTTGAGAAGACTAGCTGCAAATCTACTAGATTTATTGGTCGGGAACTAAGCATCATGCACAAGTTCTGCAACTCCCTCCTCAATAGTCTTGGAAACCATTTATGGTTCCACTGACTCAAGCAGTTTCTCAGCCTGTAAAGTTAGATATAATTAAAGAAGTAATTGTTACAGATAACTCTGTCTCAATCTCTAATTAAATATTTATAATACTCGCAGTACTAAACGTTTATCTCATACCTCAGATGGTACAGATACTGGTTCAGTAACCATCGGTATCATCGTCTCTACTTGCGATGTATCTCGAGAAACTGTCACAGAATTAACTGTCTCAGTTGAACTCCTGATAAACAACAAGTTAAGATAATCTAACTCTAAGTAAAACATACCATCCTGAATTATCAATGTCCTAGAATGCTTACGGCGTTGAGAAATAAGAGATATATCCTCTTCCTCAGGACCCTCATCAATAATACTGAAGTCTGGGTCGACTTCCTTAGCCTTCCTCTTCTCCTTCAGTGCTGGATCTGGAATCATCCGAGGTCGGTATCTAATATAACCAGCATCTGGAGGTGGAGAAGGAGAAGGAGTACTATCATGATCATCTGAAGCCGATTCACCATCACGGCCTCCAGATGGACCAACATCAGAATCCTAAATCTTAAATATATTAAACATTTATGATTAGCTAAAAGCTCTATCATACAAGTTCTATATAATTATAATTAATCTGATAATTACCTTAGAAGGTAAACCCTCAGATCTATCAAGCTGTCCCTGCTCACCCTCAGGTCCAGTGACCTCTGGGTCTGCAGTCTCAGCTCTCTGATAATAATGATATTTATATTTTATAATCAGAAATATTATCTAATTAACTAAATATCTAAAACATTTGCATTATATAATAATAATATGATAATAATGTAACAACTAAGTACCTATATTACTATATAATTATAAAATTACCTCAGGTGGTGCAACATAACTATCAATATCCCGTAGCAAGGGATCAGTAGCATCATCAAGTTCAACCAGCACCTCCTGAATCACCTGAGCAGCAACATCTGGGTTCACCTGTTCCCCAGCATGTGCAGGTGGTTTCAACACATCCTCAATGAGCTTTTGTGGATCTTCAGCATGAACCACATCAGCTATCGGGTCTGGAACAACAACATCAGCACCAATATCTAACCAACCATTGTTCGGTGGCGTCACATAGGCAGGATCAACAAGAAAACCAAAAAGCTCTCTCTCCTCAGGCTTTACTACCCCTTCTTTCCTCACCGTCTACAAAAACATCGCATTGTAGCCTCTGAGCCCAATAGTATCTACACGTAAATATGGCCCAGGAATGACAAGCTCTGGCAGACGAGCGCGAATGATCAGCATACAAAAATGTGGATAAACCAGAAACCGTGATCTAACAGAACCCAAAATCTGTCTAACCAGCTCGCCAAAAATGTAATCACAAAAACTGTATGGTTTGTTGTAAACCAGGGATAGCACGGCTGATACAAGGGCAGGGCTCAACTCATCGAAGCCTCCCTTCTTTGGTGCAAAAACCGTGACAATAACATGCTACAAAAACCTCCACTGTCTAATAACCAGAGGTTTTTGGAACAGTCGTCCTCTTCTATCTCCCGTATATCCCATACGACCTATAGCTCCCTCAATAAAATCACTAGGGTACTCAGTCGGACCATCTTCTTGGTCTACTATCCCCAGTTGTAAAATCTGACGTAGATCAGATGCAGAGAAAACAACCGGTCTCTGATTAACCGTAGTGCGTATCACCGGTGGATTGACGGTCTGATCATACTGAATATCCGTCCAAAAATCATTCAGTATCGTCTGAGAGATCTGAGGAGACTCTGTAATCGCATACCTAATGCGTGAACGTGCAAAAAGTGTCAGCACTTGAGCAACTTGATGTGCTCCGCGTGCTGAAAGATCCAGATCGACAAGAATATTGTGACCTTTATCAAATTGTCTCGCCATATCTATAGAAACACAAATGACAAAAACAATTAACGCACGTTAATAAATTTTAAACTATAAAGTATTATGAATGAAAATTCATCAAACATCTTAGCTTAAAATTATATATAACTTGTTACTGTACAGTCTCAAGTCGTATATAATAATATAACTTATTACTAAACAGTCATAAGTTAAGGAATATATATATATATATATATATATATATATATATATATATATATATATATATATATATATATGTATGTATATGTATATAACTTATAATTAATATAAAACCAAAGTCGTGTATATATATATATATATATATATATATATATATAAAGATACATATGTCATTACATATTAATATGAAATTCGTACGTCTAAACGTATTATAATAAACTTTTAAAATCATAAAGTCTTGTACATACAAATAAAAGTATCTTATTACATTAAAAGTTTAAATTGCAAATTACATTTTATTTTTACAAGTTATGTTCAACTCGCAAAAATCAAAACTGAACTCGCAACTCGATTCGCAACCTTGTCAACTCGCTAACCAAGTCAACCCGCAAGTTGACTCGCAAGTCGATTCGCTAATCAACTCGGTCCGCAAGTCAACAAACATAGTCGACTCGCATGGTCAACAAGTCAAAATCTCAACTCGCTAAAGTAAATCTGCGAGTTGAATCTTTGTTCAATTCGCAAAGAAAGATCTGCGAATCGAGAGCAATCTCAATTCGCTAAAATGTGGCTCTGCGAACTGAAGTTGTAGTCAACTCGCAATATGAACTGGAGTTGCGGGTTGAATTCAAAATCGATTAAACTCTCAATTTTATTAAGATCTATCAATTGGTTTACGTTTATTAACGTTCGTTTAACATTAATCCATAGAATTCTTGTCAAATAACACCTTTAATCTATGTAAATCGTTTAAATGGTAAAACGAAACCCTAAGTCAATAAAACCATCAATTTCGTGTAATTTAAACAGTGAAATCCACTATTTTATACCTCAAAATGATCGCAATACAAAGATGAATAAAAACTATGGATCAAAAACTCGTCCCTTGCAATCGAAATTTCAAAATCAAACGAAACACTGTTTTCGTCTCGTTTCGCCAGTAGTCGATTCGCAAGTTTAAGTGAGCTCGCAAGTGGAATGGGTTTGGTAGTTTTGACTCGTTTGACCTCGCACCTTTTATACTGTTACTCGATTCGCAAGTTTAATTTCAACTCGCAGAACTTGACTTGCTTCGCAGTGTTGACCAGTCAAACTCGCAAGTTTTAAATAACAATGCAAATTAAATACTAAGTATAAATGTAAACCCATTCACAATTTTATTATATAGTTAACTCTGTAACTATGTAGCCTAAACATTTTAAAAAAATGTTTTCGCTTAATTTTTCCTCAATGATAATCTTCTTACATATATTAACCGACTAAAGCCGTGATACAGTTAATCTTGTATAAAGAAAAATCTCGAGATAAAATTATTTACTTATATACCTTATGGTCTTAAGTATAAAGACAAGTCTAAAATATATATATAAGTTATACTAGAAAAATTAACCGCCGATATAAAATCAGGACACGCTTCTCGACTACATGTGAGTCGGAAGACTTTCGATTAATATTCCACGTAAACTATATATATTATTTTTCAATTGTCAACACACGTTTGTTCAACATAAAATAAATATCCAGTATAATTCAATTCCAAAGGGTAACATATAAAAATAAGTAAAACTTTCTATTAATCATTTAAACAAAAATACAAAATAAGAAATAAAAATATAAGAGTACTAACATCTATCAAAGCAAACAACTTTAAAATTATCATGCTTAAAATTTTAACTGCTTTGGGATCATATTAGGAAGAATAAGCCGTTTGTATTACATTTTAATAAGAGCAGGACGATTGTTAGTATGCATACCTCATGAAATTCATATAAGTACAATAAAATCACAACTTAACCCGTAATTAACTTATATTTATAAAATTATATCTTATTTACCTTTATCCACGAGACATAACTTTGATATTAAAATAACTTCTTATATATTTAGAACCAATTATTCACAAAAGTGAATGTTCCAATGTCTTAAGCAGTCCAAGATGATTACCGGTATTATGATCCACATAAACAAATTAGACATAGATTCTTGAGCAAACCTGTTATTATTAATGTGAACAATATCTAAAGTGTTTTGTTATACAATATACTGAAGAACTTAAGTAAAACACATAACACTGCATCTTTTAATTCCAAGGTAGAGGTTACTAAATGATGTATCTTTTCGAAACATATAACATACACTTGAATTAAGATTTTGACAACTATCAAACATCCTTTAAAGATACTAGTGGTTCCAGATCTGTACTCACGTACAACAGAGGATCCCTTAGTATAATTAAAATAAGTTTGATACTATTGGCAAAACTAAAGGCAACATGTCTGTACTCATGTACAACAGAGTTATCTGTTAGTTTCACTAATAACCATATTTTTAACTATTTGTCATCTGTAGATAAATGCAAAATAACAGTGTATGGCAATACCATCATTCATCAATTAAGACAAATGTCATACAGTATATAACAGTTCAAAAAGAGATATGACACACAAAATTAGAATTTCTTAATTGCTCATAAATCTAAGGATAATTTGCCTACTAGTATATCATATAATGAAGCTGAATAGACTTTAGTTATTCTTATCACTTATATAACGAACACGAGTTATTATCAGTGGATATAGGTGTATAATCAGATAAATATAAGTAAACTCCTAGGTAAGTGTTCAATTCTAATGAAACTTATAGGAATATACTAACACATCAATCTTAGCACTTAGGTTTATTATTCTTAAGCTCTTTCTCCTAATTTACTATCATTTCCCAAGTTTTTATAGTCAAAACTTAAAGCTTTTTCTAAAAGAACTTCTGTTGTTCTTTTATTGGAGGCGATTCCCCTCATATAACAAGCAAATGAATGCCATACACCTTTTCTTTTTTTTTCTTTTTTTTTCTTTTTTTTAAAGCATAAAACTTACTACTAACTATTACAGAAATACCCTTGGAAGACTAATCACTCTGGATTTCTCATTCCGTTAAGTTGAACCAACGTCTCAAATCGAACTCTGTCGAACGTCTTGGTGTATAAGTCTGCTAAGTTATCCAAAGATGGAACCTTAACTAACTTTATCAAATTCTTCTCAGCATAGTCCCTAATAAAATGATGTCGAATATCAATGTGCTTAGTTTTACTATGCTTCACCGGATTATTGGTGATCGACATTGTTGATTCATTATCAATCATCATACGAGTATTGGTTATATTTAACCTGTAATCCCGCAGTTGCTGTTGAATCCAAAGAACTTGAGAACAACAGCTGCCAGCTGCAACATACTCAGCTTCACATGTAGAAATGGCTACTGAGTTTTGCTTCTTGCACTGCCAAGATACTAATCTACCTCCTAAGAATTGACATTCTCCGGTTGTAGATTTCCTATTCTGATTGCATCCTCCATAATCCGAATCAGTATAAGCTATGAGATCTAAGTCTCCATCAATCGGATACCAAAGTTCCAGCTTCGGTTTCCCTTTGAGGTAACGAAGGATCCGTTTCACAGCTTGCATGTGTGACTCTTTCGGATTTGCCTGATATCTTGCGCATATACAAACAGCAAACATAATGTCAGGCCTAGAAGCAGTTAAATACATTAGTGATCCGATCATGGCTCTATAAAGAGTTGGATCCACATCGCTATCACTCGATGTATTTGGTCCAAGGTTGTGATTGACTGGAATTGGAGTATTATAGACCTTACTTTCATCCATCTTAAAGCGTTCCAATAGCTCATATGTATATTTAGATTGATGAATAAAGAATCCATCCTTCTTTTGATCAACTTGCAATCCTAAGAAGAAGTTTAACTCTCCCATTGCAGACATCCCAAACCTTTTTCTCATGACTTTCTCAAACTCTTGACACATCTTTTCATCGGAAGATCCAAAGATAATGTCATCAACATATACTTGTACAAGTAGAAAGTCATTCTTGTTCCACTTTACGAAAAGTGTACTATCAATTGATCCTCTTGTAAATCCATTCTCAAGTAGATGCGTTGATAGTGTTCCATACCATGCCCTAGGTGCCTGGTGTAATCCATATAGAGCCTTATTCAAGCGATATACTCTATCTGGATAGTCAGAATCAGTAAACCCTGGCGGTTGTGAAACATACACCAATTCTTCAACTTTGCCATACAAAAAGGCACTCTTAACATCTAACTGATAAACTTTGATACCTTTAAAAGAGGCAAATGCTAAGAATACTCTAATTGCTTCTAGCCTAGCAACTGGTGCAAACACTTCGTTGTAATCTATCCCTTCTTGTTGATTAAACCCTTAAAGCACTAGACAAGCTTTATTGTGAGTAATGACTCCCCGGTCATCTCTCTTACACTTAAATACCTATCTAGTTCCAATTGGATATTCTCCCTTTGAAAGGTCAACCAACTCCCATACTTGTAATTTTGAGAACTGTTGCAGTTCTTCTTGCATAGCTTCAACCCACGAGCTTTCTTTGAGAGCCATTTGCACATTTTTAGGCTCAACTTGTGAGATAAAGCATGAATATAGACATTGATTAGGAATCCCTGTCTCTTTCATAGCAGTATACAAGCTTTCTGAATTTTCAGATGTACTAGCTTTAGATTGAGTCCTAGTTTGAACAGGAGTATTAATATCACCGATGATGTTTTCAACAGGATGATTCTTACTCGTTCTAGTAACCGGTATAGGGTCAACTATTAACTCATCTCCTAAGTTAGTACCAATCTCTTCTAATGAGGGCATCTCTTCTGAACTTGCTGAAGATATCCTTAAATGGTTCAAAGAAGTAAGTACATCATCAAACGTCGTTTGAAGATCCTCCTCAGAATCTTCCGTTTCTTGATACTTATCCTTTGAAGATTGGTGTGTCCCACTTGAAGAAGCTTCATTTGAGTCATCTGTTGTCCTGATTCCAGATTTCGGAACACTCGATGTTGAAGACGGACCATTGCCAAGTCTTCATGCAATAAGTGCTGAGAGATCTCTGAATCACTGACAAAGTCACTTATGGGAACTTTAAATGACTGAAAGAGATTTGAATAGTCAAATTGCCAATCTAATCCCTTATGTACAACAGGTACATAGCTCGTAACCTCAATGTTATAAATGATTTCCAGTTGTCCCGTGACTTTATTGAAAACTCTTTTATTAGGCGAATTGGGCACATAACCTAAGAAAATCCTTCGTCAGCCTTTTTGCCAAATTTAGCTTGATTTCCTATTTTCAATATCGTACATGCAGCTCCAAAGGGTTCAAATCCCTTCAGATTAGGTTTCTTATTATTCAATAATTCGTAACAAGTCTTGTTACGCTTTTTGACCGTAAGAACCCTATTTAGAACATGACATGCTGTATTCACTGCTTCTGCCCAAAATATGATCGGAAGCTTTGAATCTGCAAGCATTGTTCTAGCAGCTTCAATCAACGTTTGATTTTTCCTTTCAGCAACACCATTCTGTTGAGGTTCATATGGTGAACTGAATTGATGTTATATCCCTTTGCTTAAGCAATAGATATTCAACGTTGAGTTCTTGAATTCCGTTCCATTATCACTACGAATACGCTTAACTCTTGTTTTATAGATATTCTCTACTAGATCAAAGAATTCCATTAAAATTCCTGGAGTTTCATCCTTAGATCCCAAAAATAATACCTTTGAGAATCTAGAGTAATCATCTGTGATAACTAAACAATACCACTTGCCACCTAGACTCCTCTTGCTTATTAGGCCAAAGAGGTCCATGTGTAGTAGTTCAAATGGCGAGGAGATTGTGTTTTCAGTCTTAGACCTGTGTGGTTTCTTGTGCTTCTTTCCTTTTAGGCAAGGAACAACTTGTCTTCACACTTGAAATGTTTATGTGGTACACCTAGAACTAATCCATTCTTGGTAATAAAATTCATTTTTCTAAAATTCAGATGTGCCATTCTCCTGTGCCATAAAAGTGCATCTGCTTCTGAGGCTTTGGATAGTAAGCATGTCGACACCATTGAAGAATTAGAAACACCCATGTTTATAGCATAGATGTCCTTCTTCCTTGGTGCCCTCATCAATATCCATTCTTCAGGAATTGTGAAGCCTGGCTTCAGAACTAAAGCCTCATTTTCATTGAAATGAACTGGATGACCTTTATCGCAGACTTGGGAAACACTCACTAGGTTATGAGTTAGTTCTTCAACATAATTCACATCCTCTAGAGTCAAAGTTTCATTTGAAACTTTTCCTTTCCCAGTAATTACTCCTCCTTTGTCTCCTGCAAAATTTACTTTTTGCTTGAAACCTTCTCTGAAGTCCTTCAGTAGACTTCGTTCACCTGTCATGTGTCTTGAGCATCCACTATCTACATACCACCAGTTGTCCTTGTTCACAGTCTGCTCCTACACATAACAAGTTGTAGACAGTTAGTTTTCAAGAGGGACCCAAGCCATTACGGTCTTGGTTTGTCCCTGATCATCTACAATCTGAACCTCCTTAAAGTAACCATAACTATTCCCATCGGGAGTCTTGGTAACCTTCACAGGAGTTTGAGATTGTTGATGATCTGTAGTCTTAGGCCTATGAGGAGAGTGAGTATAAAACCTCCTAGGCACAAACTTAGTTCCCTGTGCACTCGAAGTAGAACCATTTTCAAACTAACTGTGGTTTCTACTTGGGGTCCTAAACCTCGAAGGTGTCTTATCTCTTGGCTTATTGAAAGTATTTTCGTTTAGAGTGTAAGGCCTTTTAGGTTTAGGTGGAGAGACACTATGATTACCATCTCTTTTCAGAATGTTTACAGGTTTGCTTCCTAATCCCGGTTTGGACCCTAACCTGTCTACAATTGAACTAGAAGTGGTCGGTGTCTTTTCAGTATTCACTAACTTATGTAATGCTTCCAACTTCTTATTTGGGAAACAAGAAGCTGCATGTCCTTTTTGGTGACACTTAAAGCAGAACATCTGTTTTCGTGACTTACTAACTTTTGCATCCGCTATCGGTGTCTTAGGCACTAAAGGTTCAACTACATGTTCTTTATTAACCACTTCATCAGTCTTAGTATCATTAATTACTACACCCGGTACAAAATGTACTTTAGTGTGAGGAATTTTCTTACTATCATCATATGAAGGATTCTTAATAACATTCTTCTGTGCCTCTGACTGATCAGGTTTAGCTACTGGTTTTTCAGAACATACTTCAGTCATTTCAGTATCTTCTGGAAGCCTAGTGTAATTCGAATTGAAAGGAGGAGGTGTCTCATTATAACCTAGTCCTGACTTATCATTTACACTTCGTTGAGCATCTAGCATCTTGTCCATCTCAGTGGTTCTATAATTTTCTATCTTTCGATTTTGCTTCGTTATCTGTAGTATTAAGGTGCAAAATTCCTTAATACGATGTTATCTTACTAACAACGAATAAGTTTGCATTTCGGTTAACTAATTACTTTGCTTTAAACGAATATACGTCCAAGCCTAGTCGTTAGGTTTATTTTCTTTTCTCTGGAAATTGGATTCGCTGGAGATAAATGGGATTGCAAAAGTTTTTAACTGAATTGTTGTTATGCTTTTCACGTATTAAAAACATATAAATATGTCATCTCAACTCGCAGCCTTTGGGCCTGCGAGTTGACCCGACTCGCTACGCAGCTCAAGCCCATAATCAACTCAACTCGTTTGTCACCTATTGAGTTCTACTCTGCGAGTTCAGATCTCACCTCGCTTCACAACCCTTGCGACTTGAGATCTTGACTCGCAGCAAACGTAAATATTAAAATACAAAATTTCGTCTATCTTTTAAAAACGAAATATTCATTTACAAATCTAAACCAATACACAAACATAATAATAATTACACCAGTCCTATTTTCAAGCTAGATCTGTTGTCACAATCTATGTCTCAACATTAGGGGATTGTGGAGTATGGGTGTGTAGAAATATGGAGACGCATGTCAACAGACAAGAGAGGATGGTTAGTGGAGATAGATAGTGGTTCACTCGGAAATATAGGAAGCGGATGATGGATACCTTCTTCAGGGCACGTTATGATTGGGAGCCTCCCCCACCACCACCACCTCCACTAGCATGATTGAGATTTTATTAGTTGGTCTTATGTTGATACGATGGTTTATGTATTATATTGGATACCTTGTTTATGTAGTATCTTAAAGTGTTTCGCCATGTTAGTATATGATCGAACTGTTCCTTATCCAATTGATTGGTACATTATTATATTTGCCACATTACTAATATCTCAATATCTTTATTGATTAGTACATTACTCAAAATAACAATTAGTAATGAGCATTGGGACCTACACTATAAAGGCTTAACAAATATTTGCGATCTTTAGAGATTTTTGGCTAAGATTTGCGACTGGCCTTATCCAGTTGATACGATTTTGGCTAAGATTTTCTGACATTTCGTGGATCTTTAGAGATTTTTCAGGATAATCTTATCTAGAATGAAATTTACCTTTAAATTGCCCTCATTAGATCTGTCTGCATTCACATCTTTTCACAGTTAGGCTAGTATTTCAAAATCAAATTGACCAATCAATTTTATTTTTGGTATCAGAATGCAACTGATTGATCTTAAGGTTTTTTTAGGGGGGGGGGGGGGAACTTCGTTATGATAATAAGTCGTACGAAAACGGGGTAAAACAGACAATCAAAAAATTTGATATTACTGAGTTTGATCTCAGTAAATTGTTTTCCTATCTTAAGGAAAATATAAATTTCACCTTTAGTGACGTATACTATTGTGAAGGCGGTAATCTTGAAAACGCAGGTGCTCGTATGCTTATGTCGGATGAAACATGGAGTACAGTAGTAAAACATGCAAAAGAATGTTGTCAATGTATTGAGTTATATCTTGTATACATGGATGAAGAACCCGAATTGAATTTCGGTGAGTATGAGAGTGATGACAGCAACACACATTACTACCGATGAACGTTACGAGAAGGGAAACACACGGCACCCAAATAACTTTGAGCCGTACTGCAAATCTCACTTATTTAACAGTAATTTGTCTGTTCTTTTGTAACACAACCTCTCTTGAAGGTTGATTTGTGTTATGTGTAGGATTAAAATTCTAGTATATTTTCTTTTTAATTTCAGTGGGTATGTTAATGCTTCAGCGATCTTTTATCATTTCTGTTGAGTAAAATTGTTGTAATGTGTTGTATTAAATTTCTAAGTCTAATAAAGATTGTGGCAAGTCACGGAAAATCCATAAATTCACGAGAAATCTTATCCATAAATTTAAAATTGTGATAAGAATGTTGTGTTGTATGAAATTTCCAATGCTATTCCAAATGATTGATTTGCGATTTGCGACTACGACTTGCGATTTGCGACGTGCGATTTGCGACTAGCGCCCCAGCTTATCCATTATAGATAAGATTCTCGCTTAGATTTTCTGACACTACTTTAGATTTTTCCGTTGTCACTTATCCATTGTGGATAACGTTTTGGCTAGGGTTACCTGACATTTCTTTAGATTTTCTTGATTGTTTCAGATAACTGTAGCTTTATTAAATTTTTCCTTCAAATACGTATCATAACAGCTATTTTTTTCACAACTTAACCAAACAAATTATTATCCATTCGTCCTTGAACAACATTCAGACGGACGCACCAAAAAGTTAAAAGTTACACCTTTTGATCCATCGTGTTTTTATTTACTTTGACTATGGAGAAGTTCAAAATTTATATTTGTTATGGAGGCCGTTTTAAATACATTAACAACATGCCGATGTACTTGCCAATAGAATGTAATAGGGTGCCATTGAAACTTCCGGAGGCACCGGAAAAGTCAATGACAGCCAAAGTTTTGTTGAAAAATGTTTTAAAGAAAATTGGTCTACATATTGATACACGAGTATGTCTAAAATATAAGGTAGATCAGTATGTGATTGATATAAATAATGATGCTGATGATTTTAGAGATTTTTGTGCCATGCAATAAACAACGCTCCGATAGAAGTTTACATAGTTGATATTGTCCAAAATGTATCGGGTAAGGGTAGCAATCAACCTAGCAGTAGTAGTTCCGGTTTTCAACAACAATTTCAACAACTACACACCAATGAATACAATAATCAACACCAATATCAGTCATCTCAACAACCATTTCAAAATTTCCCATATCCTTTTCAACCATAATATCAATTTCATTATCATGATGCTCCTCACAACACATCAAATCACGCATATCCAACACATCAGACCCAACACACATCTTTTAAGGTAGATGAAGAACCCCAACATGCTTATAAATATCATCAAGATGTTCAATATGATCACACTAACTCAGAATACTATGTGGAGGACCCGGATCCACATCCTCATGATTTTGATCATTATGATGAAGAAAATGTCAATCGACCTAAGAATCCTGACCATCCATTTTGTAATCACATTGTTACTGATGATGAGGATGATGATGAGGATGAGCCTGATCCAAGAGATACATACGACATACCAATACCACAAAAACCAGCAGAAAATGATATATTCTGGAATATGCCTTCGCCACTAGGAAACGAAGAAGAAGAAGTTAAACAACGAACAGTTACCATGTATGAGGCATCTTGTCGGATCCGAGAGGGCCAAACATTTGAAACTAAAGATGAATTTCTTCTTCAGTTGCATACTAAGTTCCTCGAAGAAGGTTTTCGGATTAAGCTGAAGAAGTCAGACAAGAAAAGGTACACAGCAAAATGTATATTGCCTAATTGTGATTGGAAGATAAGTGCAGCGTGCATCAAAGATTGTAACAACTTCCAAGTTAGGAAGTTACGTGATGCTCACACTTGTTCTCGTACTCAAATCTTGGCCAACAGTCATTCAGCGAGCAAGAAAGTGCTTGGTAACATCTTAAAAGAGGCGATGACTTTGGAAGGACGTGTATACAGAGGTAAAGAGATCAAACTTGATATGATGGAACGCTTTAAAATCAGCCTTACATACAACCAAGCATGGAGGGCAAAATGTTATGCGATAGAGTTGTTGTGAGGTACTCCAGCTGAATCATTTACGAAACTTCCTATTTACCTCCACAACCTAAAGCTACATAACCCGAGGAGCATTACAAATCTCCGTACAGATGAAGACAATAAATTTGTAATGTGCTACATGTCCATTGGTGCAGCTGTAAGTTATGATCCAAGGTTTACATCTTATGTTCGTATACGTACATTCATATATATTTTATATAATTTTTAATATGACCTTGTAGATACGTTCTTTTGTCAACCATACACACCCAATTATCATCGTTGATGGTGCCCATTTGAAGGGGGGTTACTTGGGTACCAACTTGATTGCCGTGGCGATGGACGCTAATAACGGCATCTTACCGCTAGCCTATGGAATTGGGGCGGGAGAGACGTCCGACGTTTGGACGTGGTTCTTAGGGAACTTACGTGATGCCATAGAATCTGCTGGTGGGATTGACAACCTGACATTCATCTCTGATAGGGCTCCAGCTATTGCATCCGGCATCTCTGCTGTGTTCCCAGATGCATTTCATGCCCTGTGTTGTCATCATCTGTTGGGAAACTTGAAAAGCAAATCTTCAAAAGTCAAGCACTTCGAATGGCATTATTGGAAAATGTGTAAGGCGTACCGTAAGTCAGATTTCGATCATCATTATGGTGCCATTAACAGACACTTACCAGCTTCAGCTAAGGTCCTTACAGACGTGGGGAAACAAAGATGGTCAAGGAACCATTCAATAAAGACACAATATGCTTACCTCACAACTAACAGTGCGGAGTCCATTAACGCAATGACCAAGCATGCAAGGAAACTCCCAATCACAATGCTTTTGGAGTTTTTTAGATCTTCAATACAACAATGGTATTTCAATCATCGAAACACTGTCGCGGGTGTTACAACACCTGTGACACCATATGCGGAGCATAAAATCGGTAAGAGGGTTGGCAAGTCGCTACGCTGGAAGTTCAAGCCATCCACAAATATGATATGTGAGGTGCTTGATGGGAACAAGAATGGGACAGTTAACTTGGAAGCAAGAACATGCACTTGCATGCAATGGCAATTGTCTGGTTTACCTTGCGGACACGTATCGGCAGTGACCCGCTACTTTAAAATAGACAGCGTGACCTGCTATGCAGAGAGGTATTTCACCACCGAAACATATCAAGCGGCCTACAGTGAGGCTATAAATCCTTTGCCTCATTCTTCAGAATGGGCCGATCCAGGTAATCTACAAATTTGCTTACCGCCGATACTTGTGAAGCGGCAATCTGGTCGTCCACCTGGGCGTGCACGTATTCCTTCTAAAGGAGAGGAGAAAGGAAAATACACAAAACAATGTAGCCGTTGCAAGGAACAAGGCCATAGTCGAATTACTGTATGGCTCCTTACGATAGAACAGATGAGCAAATCCCATCAACAACCACAACAAGATCCAACTCAAGGTCCAAATCAAAATCCAAATCAAGATCGCAAAAGGTAACTTCTTACCGATATGAATATAAAAACTAAGATATTACATTGTATTATTAATATCATGGTGAAATTTTTCCTTGCAGCAAACGTCCACAAAATCAACAAAAAGCCATTTCGAGGAGGAAGCAGCAACGCCGTCTCAACCGACTCAGAGTTATCCAAGTGTTCATTTGAGTCACCCTTATGTTTTTTATAAGGACTAAACCTATGTGATGTACTGATTTGCAATGCTATTCCTGTTTTTTACTAGGGACTTTTAATTATCGTGGTTAATTTAGGTCAATAAATTTGGAAGATGTTCACTTTTACTTGTCAACACAATGGTAAAACATCTCATTACAAAAGGATTAATGCACTTGCCAAGTAAATGGATACTACATAAGGAACATAACAATTAACAAATTACATAATTTGGCAACCATCCAATTGATTGAAACATACATACGAATTGCAAAATTTGACTTATCACTAATCGAATAACCGTCTTGCACTTGAAGCACCAGTCATAATCTTAGAAATTGCTACTGGCATCATTGTCTCAGAATTTGAGGGATGTGACAAATCGTTACGTGTAACATACACCTCAATTTCTCTATGTATTTTTGCGTAGTCAGTAATCTGCTTCAGTTGGTCAACATCATCAGTTATCAATTGTAAACCATCATCTAGGTCTTTATCATGCTCTTTAAAGTAACAAAACCACCTCTCTGGAGCCCAATAACCTAGCTCTGACAAAGCGTAATCCAGAAATTTAGTGTCAAATTCATCGACATCAACGCAATCAATAAACGTCAACAAACCTTGCGTGTACATTCTTTGTGCGCCCTGAAAATGTCCACCGTGATGAAATGCAATTGAAAACAACTCAGGAACTTCAGCATATAGTTCTTCAGTAAATGATTCTTCATTTGGAGATCGAAATTGCCAAAAGTGACCTGATTGAACCATTTTATAAATTAAATTTTGTATTTTCTAAGAATTCATTAAAAAATTGACAATGTGATCCTGCTGGAAATCACGGTATTTATAAATGGCAAAGGATAACGAAGATCACAAAAAATCTTATCCAAAATCTTAAATCCCGCAAATCACGGAAAATCTTATCCAAATTATTTATTCAAATATCTTAAATACCGAGAATCTCGGAAAATCACATCCAAATATCCAGTTATCCGGAAAAATAGATAAAACAAATAATGTGTATATTTAATGTGTATTTATGATAAAAAAAATGTATATCAAAATATGTATATAAAAAGTATGTTTATATTTATATAAATTTGTTAATATGATATATGGACAATAATTTGATATATAAAATTCTTATAACAATATATACATATAAAAATTATGTTTATATTTATATAAATTTGTTAATATAATATATGGACAATAATTTGTATATAAAAAGTATGTTTATAAAAAAAACTATGATATAAAAAGTATGTTTATAAAAAGTATGTTTACAAAATTGTTAATATGATATAATTTGTATGTTTATATGTATATAAATTTGTTAATATATACATAAATAAATGTACATCCATAAAAAATAAGGTATATATAAAAAAAATTGAAAAAAATATAAAATCGCAAATTTTTTTCGGGCAAAGATAAATCGCAAATCATAAAACAAGGATTTTCGATTTGCGATAGCTTATTTTGCTCGACAACGGGTTAGTGTCTATGGATCGTAAATTTAAATGGGTGGAGGTAAATCACAAATCGCAAAATTTGCTTTTGCGATTTGCGATCTCGCAAATGCTCAGCTCGTGGCTAAATGTGGTACTCGGGGTCGCAAATCGCATAAACTGAATCACAAAAGCAAATTTGCTTTTGCGATTTCTTGGAGCATTTCGTCAAAAAAAAATCGGGGGGGCAAAACCATATACACTTCAAAAAATGTGGGTATTTTTTTTTAATTTCCCTAGAATAAAATGTGAACTTATGAGTTATATATTTTAAAGGTGGGTAGTATACACATACAATCTCTTTATGTAAGGATATTTCATAATTATTTGGAGTACCGTTACCACAGATATAATCATGGCGCTCTGGTGGGTTGGCCGGAGTTTGCCATCCGATTTCCATGTTTTCTCTGTTTCTTTTCATGTATGAGAAAAGTGTGTTCTTTACTTTTTCAGATTTAGTCTGGTGTGACCGGGAATGAAGTCATTGAACCCGGCTATAACTATCAAGTTCATTACTCGAAAGTGGCCCAGTCTGGGGCCCAGCCCGTTTAAGAATAATCAATGACTTTAACTCGGTCCGTGTTTGTCACTATGACTTAGCCGTGAACAAAGTCGGGTTTTGGACCGACCCAACCCGACCCAAAAACCCGAACCGGTTTTTGGTCAAAGTCAAAAAACCGGTTCCTTCGGAACCTAACCCGAACCCGACCCGGTTTTGGGTGGGGGAAAACCCAACCTTATAGTACCCGGTTTGTACCGGGTAGGAACCGGTTCGGGTCCAATACCCGATTCCAAACCAGGTACGATGTACCCGTCGGGTATCAGTGGTTCCAGCCGGGTACAGAGGCTTGAATCACTACTGTTTCAAATCTCCATAGAGTACCCGCCAGGTATCCATAGTCCCAGCCGGGTATCCATAGTCCCAGCCGGGTACAAATGCCATGATCCAACATTTTTGACCATTTCGCACCAAAATTTGTACCTAAATCCAAATGAAAAAGTGTTTTGAGATGTCGTGGTACAAAAACGTACCCAAACGTCATCCCTAGTCAAGCATTCCAAAATATCCAAACAGAAAATTAAAAGTACTTAGATAAACCGTTATCAATTTGTCTAGAAAAGTGTCTGAATCACATGAGGCACGCAAGCACTCAAAATGGGGAATAGTCATAGGGGAATCCACGCTCCTCTTGCTCTCTCTTCTGCTGCCTTCGATACTCTTCCTGCAGCTCTGCCAAGGCGGCACCCTCGTCATAAACCGGTGGTGGATAGCTTAGTCCAGGTTAACCCCACATGGGTGGGTAGTTGTAGGCTGTAGGCCGGTAGTTGGGCACCACTTCAGAAAGTCTTTGTGTGTTGTGTGCCGACCAAGCATTGTGGTAGCGCTGTGCTCCAAACTCATACCTGACTTCCTGCGAAAAATCATTTTGGCTAACCTGAAGGCCCTGAATACCCTGCAGAAGATTAAGCATGGATGGTTGTGCTGCGCCCTACTGCTGAAAACCTCCCTGCTCGTATGCAGCTTCTTCCTCTTAATGTTGTTCATGTTCCACTTGCTGATGTCTTCTTCTTCTGGGTGGCTGAGCCAATTTCTCCTCTGGTGGTTCCTGATAGGGCACGAAATTATTATTGACAACTGAGATAGCCTATGCCCCCTGAAACTGAACTAACCCTACTTTTTTCTGTCTAGCCGTCACTCGCTCTAAATTTGCAAAACTGATGTTGAAGGACTTGGCAATCCTAGTCACAAATTGTCCCCCACAGATAGGGGATGACCCTCTAATCCCGCTGGCATTATGATGTAAATACCAGGCAACAGCGTATGGCACATTGATATTCTCCACCGCTACGAACTTCCTCAAATACCATAAGTCGGCGAAGCCGACTCTCTCTGTGTTCTCCCTTCTATGCAAAATGGTGTGCGCAAGACATCGTTGGATTACCCGTAACTGCATGTTCTCCATATCTTTGTATGAACTTCCACCTCTAGCATATGATTTTTATGAAAATTCGTGCCACACATCCTTGGGATAAAATTTCGTCTCGATCATCTCACTAGCCATCAAGTAATCCGCAAAATGAGGTGCATCTAGCTGTTCTCGAGAATAAATTCCTAGACAGGCAGCAAGCTCCATCATACTCATTTTCCTTGGTTGACCTCCCAGTCGGAAAGTCATGAAATTTTTATCATTCGCCGTCTCAACATCCTCTTTCATTTCATATGTGCAGTAGAATTCCACACATAGCTCCTTGTATACCTGCTCTTTAATCTGAAATATTCCTTCCCATTCTTCATATTCAAATGTTATGTGATCCACGAAATAATGTTGCCTAATGATATCCTTGATTCCATTGGATAAAATTCCGTCTCGATCATCTCACTAGTGTTCATTTGATTACCATTACCCCTTGCCCGTTTATGGTTTTCTTGTCTTAAACTATTATATAAGTTAATCATTGGATCGCGAGAGGAAAATGAACCAAATATTGTGGAAGCCGAACTATAAGAAGCATTTGTTGAACCATATTTTTGAAAATAATGACCAAATAAATCTTTAAAACATTTGTTAAAATAGTCTTTTGTATTTTGTGCAAAAAATGGGTCCTCGTCATTCAATTCCAAATCTTGACAAATGTTATCGATAAGCAATTCCACCCCGGAAACGTTCAAACATGGGTTTAATGCGGCGGCACAACTAATTACCGGTGGTATTTCTTTATAATATTTTCTTAGTTTTTTTTTCATTGGAGAGACCATTATTGCGTATGCATTCCCAACAAATTCGTATTCGCTTAGCTTTGAACACATTAAAAAAAATTGGTTAAGTACCAAATGAATCGTGGGATAATAAACATCCGATAACAAAGTAGTGGCGGTTTTAAAAAGTTTGAGCAATTCGGTTATCTTTTGAATAATGTCCCAATATTCGATTGGAAATTCGTTAGCATAACCCCTTTGGACAACTTGAAAATGAAAAGCTTGTAAAGTCTCACGTTGGCGTAAACCACATACAAACATATTTTAAGTCGAATTCCATCTTACGGGCATGTCCCAATTAGGGGTTAAAAAAATGGAATACGTTTCCTTACACAATCTCATGTAATGTTTGTATCTAGCCTTACCCTTGCAAAATATATCTTGTAACATAGTTTTATACGCGTCTTTTACAACACTTATTTGTGAAACCGCTGATCCGTCTTGCACAACCAAGTTAATGATGTGTGCAATACATCTACAATGGTAGAAAATTCCTTTCAAAGGTGGTGCGTATTTTAGTATTAATTTTTGAACGGCATTTGTGTCATTACTCGCGTTATCAAACGAGATAGAAAAAACCTTTTGTTCTAATTTAAACATTTTCATTACATCTCGTAACATGCAAAATAGATTTTGACCCGTGTGAGAATAGTCAAAGTTTTCAAAAGCAATGATACGTTTCATCATTTGCCAAGTTGCGGGATCAACCCAATGTGCGGTAACACAAAGGTACGAATCGGGCAAACCATGAGGAGCCGGCCAAACATCGGTTGTTAATGATACACTTGTAGTTAAGTTTTCAAAACCGGTTATTAGTTGAATTTTAGCGTTTTTCCACAACTTAAGTGCATCACGTCTAAGGGTAAGACAACTTACATGATTATATCGGGGTTGAAGAGTATTTTGAATAACCTTAGTAAACCGAGAGTTGTCGAAGTGGTTGAACGGCAAAGCTTCTTGAATCACAAAGCCGGCAAATGCTTCTCGACACCGCTCCACTTGGTATGTGAAAATACCTCCATCCCGTGACATGGTTGCTTGACCCTCCTCCGGATTAGTTTTGTTTGAACTACAATACTTTAAAGTATGTTTGCTCAACGTTGAGTTGGAGTCGGCTTTTAAAAAACTCCTACATCGTTTACAATGTGCCTTAGTCGAACCATCCGACAACAACACTTTGTCAAAGTTACACCAAATCTCCGGATTACGTTTTGTTTGCAAAACTTGAACAATAGTTGGTGCATTTGACGAACCAACAAAATCGTTAGTTGAGGAACTTTGAGTTGCCATTTTAAGAGCGTTTTTAGAGGATGAAAGTAATGTTTTGAGAGTTTCGTATGTAAATCGTAAGCGTTTTGAGTGTTTTTTCACTAGAATGAGTGAGTTTGAGTGTTGTAACTAACCCAAACCCAAGGTATCTATTTATACTAGTTTTAGGATGGCAAAATGGTAAAAAAAAGCAAAAAAAACGGATATAAAACGGCTAGGAGCTCAAACACAACAGCTAGTGAAAAAACCGGGTTCAAACCGGTTTAAAAACCAGTTTTTGGAACCGGTTCGGGTACAACCCGATTTGCAGCGTCTGGGAGCGTACCCGGTGTGGTACCCGACTGGACTAGTAAAACCCGAATCGGGTATGACCAACCCGAGTATTGATCGGGTTGGGTTTCCGGGTACTGATCGGGTCGATTTTACAACCCGGTTTTTTTACCACCCCTACTATGACTTGCAGAGTTTTTTTCTCATCTCTTCACTATGTATTGTGGCATCATCTCATTTTTAAGTTCATACTTATCTTATATATATATATATATATATATATATATATATATATATATCATTCTTCTTAATCGAAAACTTCATGTAACCATTTGACAGGCTGAGTCGCTTGACCCATTTGAGCTAGTTTTCTTTTAAGTTAAATATTTCACCCGATTCCACGTGACCTGTTAGAACTTACAAGTGGATCATAACTCCAATTAACTCTGTAACGTATGCAAATTGTTCGAAATTGTCACTCTTGACATAAGTAACTCACTATTATACGAGCTGGAAAATATAATACTAGCATACCGATCGTCAACCGATAAATCTATTTATCACTCAACGAGCATAACAAATAATAGATGTACATAACCAGTTGCTAGAAACAAATACCGAATCAAGTGAAAAACACGCCTAAGATCAACATCAATAACACCTACAAAAAGAATGGTAAAGCTAGTAAGCTACCACTCGACTGAATCATCTAAAGTTGTTTAAAAACCCTCTCAGCAGCATCTATCGTTCGTTGAATATCCTCTTGTGTGTGCTTCAACCCAGTAAAGCCAGCCTCGAACTGAGAAGGAGCCAGATAAACACCTTCTTCCAACATTCCTCTATAGAACTTAGCAAACTTAGTTGTGTCGCTCTTTTTAGCATCCTCAAAATTATAAACCGGGCCATCTGTGAAAAAGAACCCGAACATACCCCTAATATGTCCTCCACAAATAGCATGCCCAGCCTTCTTTCCTGCACCTAAAATTCCTTCAATAAGTTGGCCTGTGATTTTGTCCAAGTATTCGTAAGTACCCGCCCCTTGAAGCCGCTTAAGAGTGTGAATCCCGGCAGTCATGGCAAGCGGGTTCCCACTCAGAGTCCCAGCTTGGTACATGGGGCCCGCCGGAGCCACCATCTCCATTATCTCCCTCCTACCACCATAAGCACCCACTGGAAGCCCACCGCCGATAATCTTTCCTAGTGTTGTTAAATCAGGAGTTATACCATAATACTCCTGGGCCCCACCATAAGACAAACGGAAACCTGTCATAACTTCATCAAATATAAGGAGCGCGTCGTTTTCTTTCGTAATTTTTTGAAGAAAGTTTAAGAACTCAGGTTTTGGTGTGATGAACCCAGAGTTTCCGACTACAGGCTCGAGTATTACTGCAGCGATTTCGCCTTTGTGGGCATCGAAAAGGCTTTCAATTGTGGCAATGTCATTGTAGGGAGATGTTAGGGTGTCTGAAGTGGCAGATTTTGGGACGCCAGGGGAATCAGGAAGCCCGAGAGTGGCGACCCCACTGCCTGCTTTAACAAGAAAAGCATCAGCATGGCCGTGGTAACATCCCTCGAATTTTATTATTTTTGTTTTTCCGGTGAAAGCACGAGCCAGCCGAAGTACACCCATGCATGCTTCGGTTCCTGAGTTGACGAACCGAACCATTTCTATACTGGGAACAGCCGAGATGACCATCTGAGCTAATACGTTCTCTAGAAGACACGGCGCACCAAAACTTGTTCCTTTTTTCATTGTTTCCGCCAAGGCTGCAAGTACCTGTAGCTCGATTCTTTCAGAAAAACTCGATTTACAATTTACAAAAGAAAGAGCCCATTAAGCTTGTTTTCGCAATTTATAGAAAGCATGGAAGAACTACTGCACTCATGCTAGACGGTGTATGTATGTGGATTTGAAATTGATTATATAATACTAGTTAACTAGAATCAGATAATCAGATATATTAACTTGAAGCAGTTAGAAATTCTGATTATCTAGGGAGGATTTTGGTACTGCCACATGTTTAAAGGACCACTTTTACACTTTGATGCTCCATTTTAAAAAAACCAATGCACCTGATTTTTTTGGGTCATAAGGGTCTTAATACAGGTGCAGCAGGTTAACCTAAATCTTCCTATATTTAGCTATTCAAGGAATTGAAAGATAAAATAACTAAAAATGACATTTTTGTTAAACCATAAAGATGGTTAAGTGATGTTGAGGGCTAAGTGAAACATGGATATTATGATAGAGGAAGAGGATAGAACCTCGTCATCTGCGTGGCCAATAATTGCAGGTCCCCATGAACCAACATAATCAATATACTCATTCCCATCAATATCCCACATGTGAGAACCCTTTACTGAATCAATAATAATAGGCTGCCCACCAACAGACTTGAAAGCACGGACGGGCGAATTAACACCTCCTGGCATCAATTCCTGTCAACAGAAAATGCAAAAAGAAGATGAATCGCAACCAAACACTCAAAGCAACAGTTTTCATAGACTTGAAAAAATAACTTTAATAAACGAAAATAACTTTAAAAAGGTACACAGCAACCAGTTTATATATACAGGGAACTATACTCTCAGTAAGTAACAGTTTCATTCAGATACGTATGCTGCATTTCGAGTATTTAACATAATGCTTTGCTTAGTAAAGCAGACTCTGGAAGCGATGACTGAATTGTACAAACTTTGTAAATTGCAATATATAACAACGAAAGCTAATGCAGATTTATAGATCCAAACGAAATGTGCTACTACTGTAATATGATGCCAAACTAGCTGATCAATTCATTTCATAGTAAAAGTAATTGCACAATTGTTCACACAATCCCACCCCTAGTGTACAAAATGTGAAAAAAAGTAACGAGAGTCCAAATACTGATGTTATCATATTCTATGAATTGATGGTCGACATATGTTTACAAGAAGTTTTATTGGGTATATTAACTATTACCATCACATACTGGCATATATTGCACTGATTCACTCGTGTTACCAAAACTTAGTCAAGAAACCATCGCCAAGTAGGCCGCAATCCTCTCATTGGTAGTGGGAGTGCGGGAAAAAGAGCATCCAGGTTATCAACCGATTCTTTCCTATTTCTTTGCCTGCTAATCGGAATTATTTTAGAGCTGCTAAACGGAACCTCTAGAAGCTGCAGCAGGCTAAATTCCTCACATTATCATAATTCTCTATCCTTACAATATATTATAAAAACACCTTCTTAGGTACATCACTCTACAAATCAACTATCAGTCTGCTAATACCAAAATTATGTAAGCTAACGTACAATTATACTTATCTATAATTCAATTCACCTAAATTGCTAATAAACATAATTTCAGTACAATGCACTGTAATAGATTTACATTTCACAATTAATCAACTAAATCGATAAAATAGCACATCAACCAGTAACAGGTTAAACTGAATTTGAACATATACTTAAAAAGTATAAACGAAACCTTAGCAGCGTTGAAAGCTTCTTCGGATTTTTGAAGAGTATAAGTTTGTTTCTTGTGGTCAACGGAAACGGTCATCTTAACGGAAGATAAACAGCAACGAGGTGATGGTGATGATGATGAGGATCGAGATGATGTAAGCGTAGTAACAGGTGCTGTGTGAGTGAATTTTGATAACCCTATTATCCCCGCCATTTTCCTAAGTCTGTGATGTGTTGTTTGGGTGTGGGTTTTTATGATGAAAAGAAGATAAGAAAATTAGAGAAATCTATCTACACGCCCAAATGGCCAATTTCTCTTCATCTTATTTGTTTTCTTTATAAATATTATAATTCCTCCGTTCCAATTTTATTATCCAATTTCCCAATAAAAATAATGAAATAACAAAATGTAGGTAAAATGTAAATGGTAAAACTGTCATTTTACTAACTAAAAAGTGTGAGTAGATAATTATCTTTTCTTAAACGGATTTTTTTAGGACATTACTCCCTCCGTCCCAAATCTATTGTCCCCTTGTTGACTTTGGAGTCTCTCTTCCAACTTTGACCTTCAATATTTTTGTTTGTGTTATATAATATTTGATGCAAAATATATGAATTGATTGGATTTTGAATGTATTTTCATTGGTATAAGTTGCATCAAGTATTATATAACACAAACAAAAATATTGAAGGTCAAAGTTGGAAGAGAAAGACTCCAAAGTCAACAAGGGGACAATAGATTTGGGACGGAGGGAGTATAATTTAGATGGAGAGAATAATACTATTACTCCCTCCCTAACAAATTCATTTTCAACAAACAAAAATACATAGTTTAAGAGACATAATTATTAAACTATATTTTTATATATTCTTTACCCATTTTTTATGGCATATATATAAAGCACGGGGTATTATAAGATATTTAGTTATTTATACACCCTAGAAATGAATAATTAATTCGGAAGGAGGGATAATAATAATAATAATAACTTCTGTCTTTATTTAATTGATATAAGAAAAATTTTACTATACGGAGTACTTGTTTCATGCTCTTTAATTTGTGTTAAAACGGTTCATGCTCTTAAATCTAGACTTAGCTATCGGTTAATATTTATTGTTTTCGTATTATTAAAGTGATAAAAAGAAAGGTGCGAGCAAATGACAATTGCATCAATTTCAAGATTTGAAACGTCCAAATGAGTTTACATAATGTAAAAAAATTCTTGTAAAGGTGTTGCAATTTAAAGGACACATCAGCTCAATTTTATTTTGGGTGATCCTTCTACGGCTATTAGTATTATAGTACACTACACAGTAACAAAATGGTATTTTTGATATATTTTGAAGGCAATTTTGCTCTTTTTGTTAACTACTTAGTGGTAAACTGGTAATCGAATGCCTTTGAGAAGATTAGAAACAGATAAACTTGTTAATAGATCATTTTCTATCACATCCATAATCAATTTGTCTTTCAAATCTTAAGGTTATAATCCAAAATCCACTTTTGGAATATATCACAAGATTTTACGTTGTTAAAGTTATCTATATTTATGTAGACATTTGACGAATAATTGAATATTCTTGTCTACCTCAATATACGAATAATTGAATCTAGCCTTTGATGAGTTAAAATTTAAATGGATTAGAAAATAAATTATCCTTCACAGCATACCTCCTACATAAACCAAAGTGTGCAAGGATTAAGAAGAAAAATAAAGAAATAAAATTTAAAAAATAAAAAAAAAATGACGTGGATATCATATACATAAAGACGACTCAATTAGACGAAACATTAACATAGGCTACTCGATAATGATATAACCGATCGCAATTTCTGTAGTTCCTACTGGCTCCACTTGTGGCCCATACTTTTCATTTTCTCCAACTGCAACTGTGTCACCTTTTCCTTCAAATTGTTTGTCGTCACTTCTGCTTCCTGCATACAAGAAGAGTAGACAACCATAAGCGTCAAATACTATAAAAATATATGAAATAAGTACCAGAATGTATAAACGAACGTACTGATACGAACCTAGCTCATACTAGGCCCATCTCAAGCCATAAGCCCGAATGTAGAACTCACTCTCAAAAGCTAGGTTGAAGGAGGAGGGAACACTTAGAGGCTGTTTACTTTTTTTCCTATTAAGTGCTATTTAGATGTGATGTCTGTCTGGATAAACATGTCTGTTTATAACAAGTGTTATTTATGTAAATGTAATTTTTGTTTTAACCAAAATAATGAGCTTAAATGATATAAAGTTGGAATAAAAAATGACGTGTTCAAATTCTATTGGAGAAAAAATGTTGAAAAAAATGTATATTTATCATTAAGTGCCTCTTTTTGGTAAGGACTTCATATTTCTTCCTATTTCAGAAACAGACATTCCTTTCAGATTAAGTGAAAAGAAAATAGCAATTTATCTTTCTGGATTAAGAGGTGTCTGGAAACAGACCATTAAGTGGAAAGTAAACAGCCCCTTAGACTTATAAGCTATCAACCATTCCCATACATGGTTAATGTGAGATCATAACAATACCCCACCCTTAAAGAGCCAACGTCCTAGTTGGTCACGGCTTTGTTGGTCACGGATGGCACCCCTCTTTTTGGGTCCAAGCCACCACTCCATAGGCCACCACTCCGAGGCCTCGTTGGTCACGGCTATGTTGGTCACAGTTGGCACCCTCTTTTCGGGTCCAAGCCACCACTCCATAGGCCACCACTCCGAGGTGTTGGACCTCTAAAGATGGGTTGGCTCTGATACCAATTGATACGAACCTAGCCCATACTAGGCCCATCTCAAGCCATAAACCCAAATGTAGAACTCACTCCCAAAAGCTAGCTTGAAGGAGGAGGGAACACTTAGACTTATAAGCTATCAACCATTCCCATACATGGTTAATGTGGGATCACTTAGACTTATAAGCTATCAACCATTCCCATACATGGTTAATGTGGGATCATAACACGTACCTTCAGCTTTTTTCTTAGAGTTGCCTCCTCATGGTCTCTACGCTCTAGCTCTTCTTGAAATATAGCTTTTATACTATCCTGCTCCTTGTTTAGATCCTCGAATTTTTGTCTTTCCGCTTCCAGCTGATTTACGTATATGATGATATAATCACAAGTCAATATCAATCAGATGTCAAGACATCAGAGATGACAAATTAGACCCATTTACTTAAACAATGGGTTGATTAAGGGTTATAATATAGATATATCTAGCGATCAAATACGTATAAATATAAAACTAAGATAGAAAAGAAAAAAAGAAATGGATCAAGAGTCACCAATTTTATAACCATTAAACTAAGTTACAAATGAAAACTTGTGATCACATTATGGCTAACTATTTATTTTTTATTTTAAATGATATACTGGTAAAATAGTGTTCCAGGTCACTCTACCCATTTTGACCCATACCAAAACTTACGCATACTCACCTCATTTGGTTAATTAAGAATGACAAAGAGATCAAGACAACCAAAAAGACCGTTCATGCACATCTATTTACTAATAGAAGACCGATCACATAGACAAGGAAAGTTGAAATAGAATCACCTGAGCTTGAAGTTCTTTGCACCGATTTTTTTCAGAATTTAAGTCATGCAGCAGATCACCTAAGATCTCCTCCTCTCTCTTTCTCAACCTATGAGAAACAACATTCATTTAAACATGCAACAGATATTGATGTATGTATAGGCAAGAAAAATGACACACCTTTCCTTCAACTCACGGTTCTCTTCCATCAACGCCTCTAAACTAAGGCTGTTAGAATTTGAAGGAACGGTTGCATTCCCATTAACACCAGATGACTGCCAATTTGCAACGATCGCATTAATTTACAGATGTATGACTATCTAAAAGGGTTAAGTGTCTGAAGATGTATCAAACTTTACCGAAAATTCTAATTCTAATATATACAATAGAAGTTTATTGTGTATATCAAAATTTCAATTGTATATATCAAACTTTTAAATTAAAACCGGTTACCCGAACCGAAAAACCGGTTAACCGATTAACCGAACCGAAAAACCGGTTAACCGATTACCGGTTAACTGAACTTTTCTTTTTCAGTTTAGGTTCAAGAAATTAGCGAACCTAACCGGTTCTCGGTTAACCTAACCCCCAGTTAACTGTCCATGAACACCCCTACTTTTAGTTATTGTTGTTGTATAAATCACCACGAATGTAATCAATTTACATGTTATAAGATGTCAGACGCATACAATAGTAAGGGCGGAGTTATTTTATGAAAGAATAGAAGAAAATAAAAGAAAAGATAGAAAGCAAAAGAAGAGAAAAAGGAGTTTCCATTTTTCCAAGTTGGATAAAAAATGAGGGAAGAGATATAGAATTTAGGCATATATCTTATATCTCTCCAAATCTTCCCAAGTCTGAAAAGAAAGACGGAAAAAAAAAACTTAGAAAAATTATCACTCTTCATTTCTCTTCTTTCCAGTAAGAAAACTCAGGAACACAAATTGTTATTTTTTACTTTTCACTTCTTTTCTCTTCTCTTTAATAATATACTCGGGAGCAGGCCATTGAAAATTTGATACAGAAAATTTTTTAAAGTTGGATGCACACATTAAAAATTTGGGTATAGTTCGATACATTTCCAGACACTTAACCCTGTTTAACTGATGTGCCAGTTCAAAGAAGATTGAAAGTTACCCTTAAGTGAGAGGGTGTGACAACTTGCATGTCCTTTACGCTTGAAGATACAAACTGCTCTGGTTCAGGATGCCTGACCTCTAGAGCTGACATTATACGGGTTTTAAAGGTGGATAATTCTTTCTGAGAACTGCTGCCGTTTGCTGCATGTCTTGTAGTCATGCGGGTTTGTAAATCATCATCGACGTTTTCAGTCAGAGGTGATGTAGACTCAGAAGAGCTAGCACCTACACCAGATAGCCTACGCGACCTATCTCCTTTTTCTCCAGTACTGATATTCCCATTTTGATGTTTACGTGAAGAATCTTTGTCTGATTGTGGAATTGGGTTCTTCCTGTCTGATGCAGCGTTGTTCCTTCTAGAAGACGACTCACGTATGTATTCAGGAGAAGGTTCTACAACAAAAAAACAAAAAAAGGTTGCAAGGCATAAGAAGAGTGGATTCTTACATATATCAAACATTTAATGTAGAGATGGCTAATGCAGCGGGTCGAATGGGTTGATATTAGTGTGTAAGACAAAATATATATGTTAAAACAATAAAAATTTACCATTTATTAATAAAACTATTTGGAAGTTTTATGAATTGAGAATACACTTTGGGCAACCTTCAACAAGATTGACATGTTTCCTTTTAGAAATGTCAATCACTTGACAAATTTAAAAATAGGACTTAACCCAAGCTGGAGTACTACACAAATCATAACCAAATGAGCTGTAATTGCCAACTCTAAATTAACAATTAATAAAAGAGGAAATTCAAGGAAAAAGGTAACGCAAGTTCCAAAAAAGCTAGATGTAGGTAACGTAAGTTCATTTGCAGGTTAAAAGGGGTGAAAATTCAGTTTTGCTTATGAAAAGGTAACATGAAATGAAAAACTACATGCAGGTAACCAAATTTCTGAATTTTATCTAACCTTTTTGGTTGACAAGATGAATTTCACTCCTTATGAGCATAATTGAATTTGACATGCAAATGAACTTCCGTTACCTACATCAAGCTTTTTTGAACTTTCTTTACCTATTTCTGAAATATCCGCTTAACAAAATCATATAGAATTATAAAATAGTTTGTCTACTATAACCTCCCAACTACATATTATTTAATTCTAGCTTTCACCTAAAGCACAAAACTTGATGTATGGTCGAGCAACTATTTCTACACGAAGAAAACAGATTCAAGACAAAAACAAAAAAAAAAACCTCTATCCTCCAAATCTTTCCTGCGTCGCGGAGCATAGCCAATTTTGTCGCAATAGGTACTCCTGAATCAAAAAGTGATTATGTTTTTCACATATAAAAATTAAATAAAGAGTACACACACAGATATATATATATATAGATATATAGGGGAGCACTCAAGAAGGAAGCACTAATTTTAGGGGAAGGGGGAAGTCTAATATTCATCACGAAGCATCTTAACTTTGCCAATACAATTTTTTTTTCAAATAATAATAAATTTATTCGTAAATAATAATCAAAATCGATGCTATAAAGATTATATTAACCGATGAAATTCATTTTTAAGTCCTAATATTAGTTGATAAATATATATTTAATATATTGTTACCATTCATCGTAATGGATGTTAACTTAACATTCTTCATGAAAAATGTTATTTTCACAGATATTTTTAATTTTATTATTCATCATAATGAATTTTAGCTAACATTTACCTGGATAAATATTAACGATTTTGGATATAATATTCATTAATTAATTGATGTTATAAACCACAAAAAGAATTTATCAAGGAAGTTCAACATTCATAGCATCGATTATGATCAACATTTATTAATTGTCACTTTCTATTTGCATCATGATAAATATTACACATGCCTCCTTCCCCCAAATAAAGTGCTGCCTCCTAGATCATCCCTATAATATATATATATATATATATATATATATATATATATATTGGGATAAAAAATGCATACCAGTAATTCTTTTGCATTTGAACAAGCCGTGTTTCAAGTCTTTGAAGAACATTGGTACGCTCAAACCCTTGTTTGTCATGTGCTGGTTCGACAAAGTTAGCTTCTAATACACCTACCAACAACAACAAAGAAACAAAACAGTACTTTATACGAATGTCTACACTAGCACAAAAATGGAACTCGAGATTTGAAGTCATAGAAACTAACCTATGACCCCGCGACCATCACTTCCTGCAGCATTCCAGAGTCTCCAAAATGGCTGTATAATAAGAAGCATTGCAATTTAAAATAAAAAACTGAAGGACAAGAATAAAAAACGATTGCAGGGTCCTTGATATCAACAAAATTCAAACCTTGATGAGTCTGTTTTTATGATAAACATTGAACCCTTGTACATCAATATGTGATCGTGCATCCTTCACAAACCCAACAGTAACTACAGCAACCATCTGTTGAATGAAAGAAGAAATAATTAACATAGATAACTTAAGCAACACAAGTAACCAAAGTTCAGAGATGGCAAAATGGTCAGGTTTAGTGGTCAAAATGGGTTTGTAAAAATTCATCACTATTAGGCATTGGCCCAGACCACTTATTGTGAAAACCTGTTCACCCTGTTCAACCCATTTCATTTGAGTCTGTTTAAGCTATTTTTTACCCGTAACAGAATAAAATAAGCCCATTCATATATGCATGGGTTGAAGATGCCACCTCTGAACTTTATCAAACCAAATTTGGTTTCAATGTGCATGCAGTACATTTAAATCCTTAGGGACCCCTTCCAAACCAGGCTGCGGACGATAAGTGACTTCATTTGTCAGCATCATATCGTTTATTATGTTATGATGCTCCACATCCTTCCCACGTAGAATCATGCGGAAGTTATGAGGAACTCTTAGATAGAGAATTGATGCATAACTCTGACAAAGTTTATTGAAAGCATATCAGACCAGAACGATCAGCGTAACCATAATAATTTGTTTGAAAATTGAGGAGTAAAATTTACCCTCAGTGAATGACGATACGTTAGAAAATGTCTAGAGTTTGGATGTTTTTGTGCCATTTCAATATTTTTCTCATCTCGATTGACACCTCGAATTTGGATATCCTGCATAACAAATTTGAGTGTCAAATAAGCTCAGTTACTAATGTTCATGTACGACCCTTCAATAAAGTTGCATTGAATTCAAGGCTGACATCCACAAACATGTTTATCGGCATCAAAGTCGAGCTCTAACTGTCCTTGATCATCCTCCCATAGATTGTAAATGATTATGCGTGTACCCTGATCCTTCATATGATCAAACTACAACATAGAACCAAGGAAAGAAATCAATACCATATTGACTATACAAAGATGCTTAGTATTGAAATTTACTAGACGTGGCAAAGACCCACTTATAAACTAGTGGTTATATAAAAAATAGAGCATGTTACTTGTCTCAAGAGATCTGTTTCACTTGAAAATGGAGACCATTGTACTAGTGCCTCGAGATTTGTGTCCCAATCGCTAGCTGATACACGTTTCATCTTCTTCCATTCTTGCATACCTCTTTCATAATCCAGCTTTTATTGTAATCAAACAACCAAGAAAATAAAATTCATGGTAAGGGACTCAATATGAGAAGACAAATGAACAAATACATTCAGAACTAAATTGCAACCTATCAAGTTTATGTCATAGGAAAAGATCTAAGGCTCTCAGCGGATTTATGATTTAATTTAGAGCACAACTACAGTGGATAGGTTTTACAAGCATGTGTTAAACTTAATTACCATGGGAACTACTATATCTTCCTTCCCTGTGCTCCGCAGAAATGTGTAGGACAACAGACCAATGCTCTGTGTAGGCCTGCAGAGCAATAACGTATATAATGTTATTGTTAGTGCTTTTGTAATATCAAATGTTGCTATGCACCTACTGGAACAGAACTGCTATTATTGTAACGTCTTGATATAAAACTTTGGTTGATGACATAGATGGATCACAAACCTTTTTCCATATTTTCCAGAGCAGCGAGAAAAGACAATAACATCAGCCCCAAGCCTCATGGTACTTGTCTTGAAACCATTTCCATCTATTGAAAATAATTACAATAAAAAATAAAAGAACTGCAGTAAGTACCTGCATCTGCTTCCACAAGCAAATATTCATCCAAATGCCAAATTACAGCCTTCCAGAGAACACAAAGCTGAAAATGGGGGGCTTGAGTCGGCATAACACCCATAAATGGGTTCATGTTAAATGAGTTATATGGGTCGGGTTAGGTATTTCTGAAATATATTTTGTCCAATTTATTCTTTTGAATACTGTCAATATGTGATTACAAATAATTATGTTAATTTGATGCTAATCTAATCTAGTTTGGCTAATATAAATGTAGATCAATTGAAAAAACACATAGGCAACTTTCGACCCATTCCAATCGACCATTTGACCCGTTTCCATTTTAACCATTTTTAGTTGAACCTTCTATAAGCTCATCCATGACCCACCGATTATACACCTATGTATCAATTGAGACTTGAACCACCGCCTCTTGGCTAATGGGCCACCCAGAATCCATCCAGATACTGTTAAGGTACAAGCGTGTTGGTTTATTTAACCCTTTGGGCCACTTAGAGATAAAACATAACCCGAAAGGACCGATTCATAAGTTGATGTGTAAGCATTGGCACCTCTAATACATGAAATACAATTGATCAGAGTGGTACGAATTAGAGAGGCCACTTACATTGTCCGATTGTATCCTTGACCTTGCTTTTCAAAGAATAACCAAGAGACATGCAATGTCGCATTTTATCTGGGTCCATCCCACCACCATTATCTACAATACAAAGTGGATGGGGATGGTTAAATAGAAAGACAACTAACACATAAAAAACGAAGTAGCAGTAAGAGTAAAGAGTGCCTAGACCAATCATATTATGGACTCACAGATTCGTATATGATACAAATTTCCCTGGCATATTTTTCACATATACAAAGACACACATGCACCATATATCTGACAAGTGTCGAGTTAAAACAGAAGGGCACAGCAAAAGGAAATAAAATAACTGAACACCAGAGTTCATGCAGCAGATAGACATAGAAGCATGAAGGATATTGCAACAGATAAACGAGCAATGAGTACCCTCAATCAGCAACATTCTGTCTTCAGTTTTCTTGTTTTTGAGCATATCAACTTTTACATATGTGGCACCATTACAAACCTATATAAAATGATAATGGGAAAGAGAGATGCTTGCAGGGTCAATACGTGGAACATCCAATAATATAATCATATACATTATAACATAGAGAGGTACCTCATCTAATGAATTGTCCAAAAGTTCAGCAAAGGCTGCATGGATACATATATAAAAGAAAAAAATCCATAAGTATACCAAAATAAGTGGCTTTAACTAAATGGGACGATGACCAAACAGACTAGAGACAGATAGCAAACACAGGGACGTCTAACTAAAGGAAGGCATAAAGTAACATTACCACCAAGAACCCATTTATGACTAGTCGCGTTGGAGTGCAGAAACCTTGGATGAACCCTCAAATGATCCATACCACCTACAGATAAGAAATCAATGAGATACAGAACTTACTCTGCCAATCTTACACTCTTAATTTCCATTACAGTACAAATGTAACTGTACATTGCAAGATGACAAACACTTATAAGAATCATTCACACTCTAACAACAGAAGAAAATATAATAACTGAAGATGTGCACATTAGCTTGCGTTTAGAGGTCATTGCATGCAATTCAAACTTCAAGGTACTGACAAACATAGATATTGAGCCAAATTTAGAGACATATAAGTAGAGTAGAAAGAATTAAACAAATGAAACTTGACAAACAGATCCATTATTAAACTGATACAATCTGTTACTCTGTGTTGGCTTAGCTAAGGTTTTAGGTTGTAGGCCTTTTGAAATTTGACAAGGCCGTTGGAGGACTATGAGCTTGTTAGCTTTTTTACATCTCAAGATCAAAGCTACAAGTTAACCTCGTTCTTTTTCCTCTCTCTGCATTATTGTTTTTCATATAGAAATGCACCAAATTTTAACTCAAACTGTAAAAGGAACTAAAGTAGTTATTCCAAACAAGTAAATATCTTACAGCACAATCATTATTGTGACCAAATAATTCCAAATAAATAATAAAATAAAAACACATGCAACAGCATTTTTCTACAAACCTAAAGTATATATCCCAATTAAGATAAAATTCAATAACCTCATTCATGATTAAACCCATATACTTCCAATTAAACCAACGATATTATCAAAGATATACTCCGTACTACAAATTAAGTAAAAAAAATTAATAACGCAATCTTATTAAACCCTAATACTTAATGTGATCCAGTTGAGTAAACGAATCATATAACACATTCAATATCATTTACAAAACCCTAAACACTTTCAATCAAAAAATCCACTAACCTGATGAAGTATTCCACTGACTACCAGAAGCCACTCCATCAAACTCATCAGCTTTCCAAAACTGTTTACAAACTGTACTTCTTTTCGCATTTCGCGGTGCCAAATCCTTATTCGGTAAAGGATCCAAAAAACCGGCCGGAAGAACCACACCGTCACCACGTTTATTCCTCTTATTACTATCATTATTAACTTCTTTAGAAACCCTAGGTCTCTTGCCGTTACTATTTCCGTCACCGGAAGACGAAGAGCCGTCACCGGAATCGGAATCGGAATCCCCGAGATCGACCACCGGAATTTCGGAAGCGTTCTTGTATTTACTTGTAGTAGCTCTATTATTTACTTCGATGTATTCTTCCTTAATTTTAACTCCGGCCATGGCGGTGATTTGCGACGGAGATTACTGAGGAGTAAATTATTGGTGGTAGTACAGAAATTGGTTTGACTGAACAACTTCTTTTACAGGGGAGAAAGTGATTTTATATGTGTGCATGTGCCTTAAAGTAATAAACAGTTCTAGATTTTCCTGATCATATCAAATCCATTTCTTTGTTTGTCTATCAATTTTAAAACAAACCACACTGTATTGTCAAATCTATATGTTTTTTAACCTTTTACTCCATAAAACAAAGGAAATGGATAACGGAAGCTTTTATAGCTTTCGTTAACATCTTTAAACATGCATCGAATATTGTACAATAATTGTAATTAATTTTTGTTCACCCTGATTTTATTTTGACCGCCTAAATTTTTAATAAGTGTACATTGTTCTTTATGAAGTTCAAAAGGCTTAACAAAAGCCCTAAGGGCTTTCGTTAACAAAACCCAAAAATTAAAATCAAAAACATAAATAGACTCGTTAGTTTTTATTGATTATTGTTAAACTTTCAATGATTTTAATAAAAATATTTTATGAGTAAGGTTCAAATGAGTATAACAATTTTATGTGAAAATGGAATCAACCAGAATGTGTGTCACAAAATTCATTTTTCCATATTTTTTAAACGTAAATATCTCTCAAATGGTAAGTCAAAAAATCTTAAAAATTTCACCATTAAAGTCAACGTTTTATTCTATTCGATTAGAGATGTGACAAGATATACTTTCGATGAACTTTTTTCATTTTTCGGTGGGTTTTGAAAACAACTAAGACATGTGTTATCGATGTGAAACCGGCTAGTAACACATGTATTACTAATTTTGTACAATTTGAAAACCCAAAAAATAAAAGTCGTTGAAGCCTCAAAGGTATATTTTGTGATGTGAAAAATCGAAGATAAAAAAATGCTGATTTTTATGTGCAATTTTTATAATTTTGTAACTTACCGTTTGTAAGATATTTGATTTTTATAAACTTAGGGAAAGTAGATTTTTGGTGACACATAGCGCATTCTGATTGATTCCTCCATTCTTACTCAAACTTGTTGTACTCATTTGAACTCCATTCAATATTTTATATATTCCAGAATTAAAAAAGTTTGATAGTTTATTTTTGAACAAATTATCTAAGATATAAATGAAATATTGGCTTATTTTAGTTTCTAAAAAATAATGGAAATCAATTTTCAATTTTGTCATAATTTTATGATATATTTTCCAAATTTTGAGTTAACGAATTACTAGAATTTTGGCAAAAATCAAAAGTTGGTTTCTATAATTGGTAGTTATGATAGTTGTAGTATAAAATTTAAAATGAGTAAATATGATTTTCCTTTTTTTATGTGGAGTAGTTTGTAGTTTGTTACATCATCTTCAATATTAATCAAACCAAAATATTAAAAGTTGGTTTCTATAATTGGTATTTATGATACTTGTATTATAAAATCTAAAATGAGTAAATATGATCATCCTTTTTACAAATCTAACCAAATTTTGATAATCGTCAATATAATTTTCATACAACCTAACTCTTTACATTCTATTATATACAAATTAAACAGATACTAATGGGCTTATATTTCTAGACTAATGTTAAACAATTGCAATGCACGACGGATTTATATGAAATTCATATCAATGAATTTTTTGACGTAAATAATAATTTGGACCTATAAGTAATTAATTTGTGGTTCAAAATACCATTATGATTATATAAATGAAACTACTTGAATGAATAGTGGTATCCATAATTATTAGATTTTATCCATAATTATTAGATTTTAATATATACAACACACTAAACAATGAATCGACACTAGTTTCGTAATTCATATCTCTACAACGCACCTAAAAAGGTCATACAAGACTATCTTGAGTACTCGGTATATGTTAGAAACAAAGTTGTATATAAAATTTAACATAATACGAACTGCATAAAACAATGAACAAAAGCCTTAAAAAGCAGACATGATGGTTTAGTCAAAAAACAAAACTGCTAAAAGAACAAACATTATCCAACATACGACGAGTTCGAACGTAGCAAAAATCACCATTGTTTACAAAGGGAAAACAAACCTATTAAGGAATGGGTTGAAATGTCGACCTCTATACTTTTCGATCATATCTTTACTTCCACGAGCAGCCTTGTTTTTTCTTTCAGTGCAGAACGTGTAGACATACTAATACTAATGTGTACTTATAAGACCATCATAACCAAGATACTTCTATTACGGGCTCTTTCCATAATGGTTCCGTTAGTGAATACTCTCATGTTATAAATACGACTCATGTAATTATATAGTAAATTACGTTTGATAACCTCTGCATGTCACGACTAAACAAGGTGAAGGAAGCGGATAGCAGACCTGGTGTCATTGATAAGTCCAACATTGACGTTGTAGCTATTAATTATGTAAACCGGAAAAAAAAACTGTCAGCAAATTTATTCACGTCATTTAAAAATTGACCTTACATAAGTTAATAAACTTGATATTTTGAATTGAATTCGTATACTGAAATATTGTTTGGCGGTATTTCTGTAACCATTGGTTCATTGTTTTTCTGAATGTACCTTGCATATGGATGGAGGCCTAGGAAAACATGTAGAGTGTTCCAACGAAAGCAACAACAGGAGCAATGATCGTACTACGTAGTAAAATGATATTGGGTCTATATATGATCTACAACTCTCCAATTCAAACGATTATCAGCATAAAGAATATTTGGATCCTAAAAGTTGCTTGTGGTAACAGAATTGCACCTTGAATATTCTTCATCTTAATTTTTTTAGAGCAACTGAATTTTGTCATCCTGAATATAAGACGGTATTAATAACACTATACATAAGGAAGATTAAAGTAGTTGGAAAAATAGTTTCTTAACAAATACCTTTTAACATGATGTACTCCATAGAAGCTTTGAATTATCCTTAAGTAGTGTTTTTGAAATAGGATCAAAAATTGTACACGAAAGTGTGAAACTATAATATAAATCAGTTGACATAACTATAAAGTGTGAAACTATAATATAAATCAGTTGCCATATGCATAAAAAATTACTGCAAAAATAATTAAGGCATTGTCAAATGATAAAATTTTAAAAAATAAAAGTCATGTTTGGATCAAAATGTCAAGTTAACACATATCTAATGAAATTATCAAATGCATGTTTATATTTAAGTTGTAATTATGATTTAAACCGTAATTTTGTCAGCATACAGAAGCGAACACAAAACACATGAAATTAAAATTTTACATCACCTCGAACACTTTAGAGTGCATAGTTTACGTGTAGTTACAAAGCAAAACAAGCATAAGGAAAACATAACCAATCAAAATATTAACTTGATATTCAGAAGGAAAAAAATACCGACTATGCACTTGTAATGCGTGTATCAAACATATATTACAATTACAATATACGGATATATAAAATTTGACGATGGAGAAACATACGGACTCCTTGAAGTTGTGATTGGATGCTGAGTGTATGGTATAGTAATTGATCCTTATAAATGAAGAGAGAACTCACGAAGTAGAAATCGATACGGGAAAAACCCCTCGGGATCATTACCATATTTATAAAAATGTTTGTGAAGAACTTTTGGTAGGTGGAAACTCATCATTTAGAAACAATTGAGTTTCCCATATTATGAGAGTGTAAATATGAACGTGATTGAGTGTAAATAGAGATAGGATCAATTTAGGATCGATTTAGTTAGTACACGTAGACATAAGTAATTGAGAGTAACATTGTGTACACATTACACATCATGGTGGAAGTGGGGTATGTTTGACAAATAATGTAGAGTCTCCTTTCTTAGTTATAAGAGAAGATTACCTAAAGATGTGACCCACTAATTACATTGTTATGTTTTTAATGGCTTTGAATCATTTGATATCATTACCCTTTATGTCACATGTTTACTCGTAAGTAGTATCATCATGAATGCTCTTAGTATATCTCGAATATACAACTTTTTATAAATCATTTTTCATTATTATAAAAGAAATTTAGAGCTTTACACCATTGAAAACTTTTTAATTATTTTTTTTGTATTTAAGTTTTTTATTGATATTAATATTTAAAGCATGTCCAAAGAAATTTTTTTACAAAGCTTTATACTAAAATTGGTGTATAATCTTACAAAAACTTTAAGAGTATCCCCAATAATAGATTTATACAAAGTTTTTTTTTATGAATTTGTTGTAAGAGATTTTTAACATAAAGCTTAAGGAAAAACTATTCCCCCATGAAACGCCCCAAATATTTTTTTTTCTCAAAACTCGCTAAATAATGCCCCATTTTTTAGAAAATAACAAAATAAATGTGTTGTTCAAGTACGAAATCAATTTGAACTAAATATAGAAATTTTCACAAAGTTGTTGTTCCTTTGTTAGCTACGCGATTGCGTAAGGGTTACGCGATCCAGATAATGCAAAGTACGCAATCTAGGTAAAGCTACGCGATTGTTTATTTATGCCTGAAACTCAAGTGTGATGGTTTCTTTGAAAGGTACGCGATTGCGTACCCCCTATGCGATCGCGTAAGAACCCTTAAGTGCTGAAAACTCAGAAAAACTCAGGTTTTAACTTCAACTTCGGACGCGTATAACTTTTAACTTTTTAAGAGTTAGCACCTAAAAAATTTGTGGACACCTTCACTATACAAAAATGAAGATTTTCTTTTTTACACTTTTTCAAATTTCACAAAAATGACAATTTTGAACGTATGACCAATTCATGATCGTTTTGACCACTTTTTAGAGACAACCTATATTACAAAGCATATGCATTTGGACTCTGACTTTTTAGCCACATTCTTAGTACTCCAAAACAAGTTGAAACCTACAACAGTTGAACCATAAAGCTAATTCATCCTAGATTAGCATACAAACACTTTAATTGCTCATTTGGGTACTTTTTGACCCGTCTACTAAACCAACAATATTTCAACCAAAACACTTCCAAATTTCACATATAATTGACTATATGTCAACACCAACTTTTACACACTTAACCTTTAACAACACCACAACTCTATCAATACTCATCATTTCGTCTCAAAATACATACATGATGACAATATAATTCTACTAATTCGTTGATTTCATTGGTCAAATTACCACAAAATCAAAAGCTTCATATACGACCCACAAATTTAACTTAAAAATCATGTTGTTTGGGCGAATTACTCAAGTTAGTGCCATAACGACAATTATAGAGAAAGAGCTTGTTACCCACGTACAACAAGCAAATTCACGCTATTCTTCCTTAATTGCATTCCCTTCACGATGCTCACATTTACTTTAAACATCAAACACTTAAAAGAGTAAGCACATTGCTTAGTGAGCATATAGGCAATTAATTAAGTAATCCACCAAATCAATCAACAACTAGAAACAAGCCATAAGAAACAAGTAATCATAATCAAATAACTGCTTGAACAATATGTAGAGATTTAAAACACTATGCGGATCTGCGACCAATAGAAACAAACACGCTTAGTACCATATCAAGTCGATATGCTTACTAAGCTCCACAACTGTATGCTAACAAAGTTAGCCAATCTCTACAAAGTTGTTCATTCCACATAATTCAACAACAATAATTCAAAATTAGAAACAAGACAAGAAACAAGCTAAACACCACTTGATTGTGCAAACCTCTTGCTCTAAGAGATACACAATCATTACTTAATTAATCCCTATAACACTCACATTAGTGTTTTAAAATGAATTACAACAATTGAACAATGAATGATTCCACGCCTCACTAACACATAATACATGGCAACATAACAACACATTTAGACACTAGAAATCATCAAACTCTACTATCAATAATATCCAATCATCTCCCCACTTTGAGTTAACTTGAGTTGATTATTTAACTAACCAAACCAAAACCACACTTTTCATAAGAGTAACAACTCGAATATCTAGTTATCCAATTTTTACTTCAATTCTTGTTCCATCATCATATTCATACTTTATTAACACTACCATTTACATTTTTAGTTCATTAATATCAACTCACAAGAATTTAACAAAAATCAAGAAATCACTCAAGAACACAAGTTGTGATTTCATCACTTTCAACTTATTTTATGTTTACCAACAATCATAGCAACAACACCAATTTAATCAATTTATAACCATAATTTCGGATTAAATCTACTAATTATTCACAACCCACTAAATACCCATTTTCTAGGTTAGAATCAAGAAGAATTCAACTTACTTAGGATTAGAGATTGATGAATTGAATTCTTGAAGCTTGAATTGAAAGGTAGAAACTGATTTTGATACTTGATTTTGAGTCTTGATAGTTACTAGCCATTTTTGTTCCTCACAAGTTTGGTTTTGGAAAGTTGTGGAGTTGAGTATGAATAGAAATGAAAGTGGATACTTATGTATGTATATTAAAGCATATGTTTTAATTAATTATACTCCTTTTTATTTATATTTTCTAGAACTTAGAAACGATTGACGTTTTCTATTATTTTATTAACCTTATATAATAATACTTTAAGGTAATTATATTTCTATTATTTTATTAGGGTGAGGTTCAAATGAGACTAAAAATTTGTGTGAAACTAAGGAAACCAATGATATCATGCTACATGTACAAAGAGAATGTTTCATACTACAAAACTCATTTACCCCAAACATCAATTATCTCACAAACGACAAATCTAAAAATCATGAAACTTGCACCATAATTTTCAGCGTTTTATCCTCTTCAATTTGCCGTCCCTCAAGGCATACTTTATACGATTTTTTTTCTTCATTTTTTTGATAGGTTTCATATGTTACTAACACATGTGTTAGAGTGTTGTGTTTAGGGTTTAGGGTTTAGGGGTTACGGTTTAGGGTTGTTTTGGGGTTTCTCCCCGAAACCCCAAAATCCAAACCCTAACCCACACACCCCAAACCCTAAACGCTTTATAAAACTCTAAACCCTAAATCATACTAAACCCTAAACCCTAATAAACCCTAAACCCTACTAAAACATAAAATCTAAACCCTAAACCATGAACCCTGCTAAATCCTAACGCTAAACTCTAACCTTAAACCCTAACCATAACCGTAAATAAAATGTACAATCAATCACTAACACATGTGTTACTAATTTATAAAACCCACCAAAAAACCCAATTTTTTATTTTATCGAAATTATGCCTTGAGGGACGGCAAATCGAAGAGGATAAAACGCTGAAAAATGTAGTGTAAGTTTCATGATTTTTCGATTTGTCGTTTGTGAGATAATTGATGTTTGAGGTAAATGAGTTTTGTAGTATCGAACATTCCATTTGTACAAGTGGTATGGTATCATTGGTTCCCTTAGTCTCACTAAAAAACCATGGACTCATTTGAACCTTACTCTATTTTATTAACCTTATATAATAATACTTTAAGATAATTATATATTCGCGCACTAAAATAATACCTCGAAATTTCGAGTGTCACACCCCATTGACAAGGAGCTTTACATCAATAAAAAATAATTAAAATGTACAAAATTAACAATGTGAGAGAATATAATGTTTTGAAAATTTAAAGCTTTACTATATCTTTTAGTATATTTTTTGTACCTCTATTTCTTTTATACCGAGGGAAGGCTTTTTAACAATAGGGAAAAGCTTTTCCTAAAGCTATAAAAAAGCTCTTACACCAAATTTATAAAATAAATAAATAAATAATTAAAAATTGTATAAACTTATCATTGAGGATGCTTTATCTCTATTGAAGAACAACTTTTAATTCTCTCAAATCCTATAAAAGGTATAAGTTTTTAAAAGCTATAGGTTAAATGATTTGATATTTATCAAGTAATCTCTCTCATATATATTATATTGTAAATAATGTATGAAAAGTTTATTGTTGTTGAAGCAAAAAAAATTCCTTTTGAAGAAAATTTATAGAGAAAACTTTATAAACTGATCAGTGAAGATGATTTTAAAAGCTATTTTACATTAGATTAAACATTTAAAAAGTTAATAGCATTAATATTGGGATGCGCAAAAGAAAAATTTATTGAGGTAAGAGATTTGATGTAACTATACAATAGGTGACTAAAGTAAAAACAATAAGTAATACTCAATAGAATTAGAGAAAAAAATATTATATTAAATTATTATTATTTTTAGAAATGATACTTTAACTATTTTAGTTATTGGTATGTAAAGTATCATGGAGTAGTACACATGAAATGTTTCAATGACAATTAGGGGTGTTCATGGATGGTTATACGGAGGATCGGTTAACAACCGGAGACCGGTTCTTGAACCTAAATCGAAATTGAAAATTTCAGTTAACCGGTATTCGGTTAATCGGCTTTTTCGATTCGGTTATACGCTTAACCAAATTAACCGCATTTATTTACCAATCATCTAAAATATAAATATCAAGTAACAAATACACACTCGTTGATGAATATTTGTTATAAATTTTATATGTTACTCATTCTAACAATAAACCTAAAACTTTTAAATTAGGTACAAAACGTGAATGTATAAACGCCGAACCAAGTTAGTCACGACACTAAATACATAACTACTAAAAATGCAATAATGTGAATCTTTGTACTAACATAAATACAAAAATATAATAATCGCATTCTAAATTAGAAGATATTAAGTAATATATCATATATATCTATATATAAACACATATTTAAAATAGCAATTTAAAATTTTCAGTTTTTCGGTTAACCGATTGTGACAATATCGTGAACGCAACCGAAGAACCTAAAAAATACCGGTTTAGTTAACCGAAACCAAAAAGCAAAAATATTTTGGTTCGGTTAACCTAAAATTCGCTACTTCAACAATAATTGGTCCGGTTTTCTAGTTTTGGATAATTATGAACACCCCTATCATAATACATCTAATTTCACATTTTACCCTTTAAGTTTAGATATTAATACATATTTACTCATATCATTAATCACTAACATGTCCACCTATCATATTCTCATCATTTTATTAATAGTGTGAAAATAGTATGGTGGTAAATAGTCTCTCAAAATTTATCTTACTATTTTTCACTATTGATAAATAGGTTAAATAGCTACTATGTATATTTCATTGAGCTGATATATTTTTTTATAAGCTTATTTTTTATATATGCACATAAGCACATTATAAAATGAAATATATGAAAGTTTTGATAAACTAAAATATCTTATCATTTTTTTCATGGTGAAAAAAATAAATATATTGAAACTAAAAGGGTCTTCATCAACAATAACTTATGATATCTTTACGTAACTAGAAAGAAACATGAAACTTTACTATTCAACTTCTAACAATTGTACATTTGTAATTGGAATCATATACATCATCGAAATGTATAAACTCAGTTTCGGATTCAATGATATGACACGACTTTGACTCTTGAGGATTGAGCAATAGACAAATTGGAACGTCATGACATGAGAGAGAAAATCACATGAACCACACTTCTAAGAGCACTCTAATGGATCCATCAGATGGTCCGTCAGTTTGCGTCTCCCAACTGACATGGTTGGCTCCAATCCGTCAGTTTGCTCCGTCACTTGGTCTCCGTCGCCAAACCGACGTTGTGTTGGGTTTTTTTTTGTTTTTTGTTTTTGTTTTAGTGTGTGTATAAGTATAGGTAAATTGTTAAATGTGGCTCTAAAAATTAAAGTGCCGGAGTCACTGATGGCAGGGGTCCGTCAGTTTCAGTCAGTTTTGAAAAAAACTGACGTGACGTGACGCAGACGTGACGCATCGGTTTCTGTCAGTTTCTGTCTGTTTTGAATGGTCTAACTAGACTTAAAAAAATTAACCTCTAGTTGAGGAGTGATTTAGTTAAATCTCTTGTTATTGTAAGTCGAATTAGAATATTAAGTTTAACAAGTTATTAACTTAATAGGTGAAAAGTATACGTGTGTCTTGGGAGATTTTAAGGAGACACGAAAAACTTACACTCTTTTCATACTCGTATTTCTTCTTATGCAAGATTAATTTCAAGTATCATGCCTTGGATAAAGCTTTCAAGTGAAGCCATCTCAAATTTTGCTTTCTTCAAACTTGCGAGTTTAATTGAGGGTTTTGTCGATGTAGATGCATGACTTTTTAACCAAAGAGTTCTCGACCCCAAGTAAATTAGACAAATAAGTATCTCAAAAAGATTCATATATGATTTATCAATGTATAGTCTATTTGTGAATTGTTATTTGTTTTTGATAATTACGTAGTATTATTTGATAGTTACTTTATACGGTAGGTTAGTAATTTAGTTTAATTGAAGGATGTTTCTTATACTAATGGTTTTGGAGGTAGGTTAGTAATTTAGTTTAATTGAAGGATGTTTCTTATACTAATGGTTTTGGAGGTACGAAGTATACATCCATTAAGTCAATGATATCCCAAACCCAAATAACGAGTTCAGGTGCTAACTCACTCGAGTGAGTTATACTGCTAATATTCACCAACACTCAATAGTAACGTAGTTGGCTCATGATGACTATTCAATGGGTAGTATTAAACGTAGTATAATTGCCCATGATGACTTAGTCTTGTAACCTCTTGAACATTATGAAGGAACATTATCACTATTCAACGGGGAGTAATGCTAAATAGGCTTTATTACGTAGTCCTAAAAGGAAACATACTTCTCTCGTTAGTTAAATTTCTTCTCTCTAAATCTCATTCAATCAATTTTTCACATCTATGAATCACACTCATAGAGTCATAGGTCTAGATTTAAACAAGTTTAGGTCTAACAAGTTTTTTCCTTCAATGGTGGTATTAAACCTAGTTAATGGCTCATGATGACTTTGTCTTGTAACCGCTTGAACTTGAACATTGTGGAGAAACATTTGGCTGATTAATAGTCATAATGTTCATTAAGTGGGTGTGCTATAAAGAAAAACGATATGCATGAGAAAAGACACGAAAAACGAACACACTATTTTGTGAATGGGTTCTTGTGCTTATGCCTGAACCAAAAACAAACTCTTCCTCTTATCTCAAAGTGATATTCATGTAACCCCAAGTATATAAAGTCCAATGATTACTTTTGATGATAACAAGATTCATTGAGATATCCAGTTTAATAACTTCTATACCCTCGTTACACACAATTTCCTCCAACACACTGTATACTTAAAATAGTTTATTAGTGTTACAATCAAATTACACGAACTCATAAAGTACATAATACTTTGATGCTTCGTAAAAAAAATCACTGAATATTGCACTCTATAAACATAACCGGTCAATAAATCTTGTAATTAATTACTTTTTTTAAAGAAAGATAGATCAACAAGAATAACACAAGAATCATTGAATATTACACTCTATAAACATAATCGGTCAATAACCAAAAACAAGACTAAAATATTATCCTTACAAATACAAGAAAAACTCTCAATGATTTAATCACTAACAGATGAACATCATTCACACAAACAAACCTATACTACTTGATCAAGATGATCAATAATATGTGAAATAGGGTTTTGAATATACGGCTCAAAGAGAAAGAAAATGAGAGGAAAAATAATATCTGTTAAACAAAAAATGCATAAAAGAAATATTAATATAACTTAAATAAATTAAATTACACTCTGCACCCTTGAAGACTTCAATTCTTCTCAAAAATACCTTCAACACTTTAAGTTCCAAATATAACCCTACACTATTAACAATCATACAATATACATGTTATAATAAGATTGAAATTATACTTACATATTTTAATATATATATATACATACTACGTACATTCAAATGCAAAAATCCCATATGGCGTGAAAGTCATGCTCTTTTATAGGTCCCAATAAACACAATCAAATAAGTACACTCTCTAAAACCCACTCTTAATTAATTCTGAATTTGTAAACGCAATTTTTAAAAAAATCAAAAAGTAATTTAGAGGTACCCTTAACTCCCGTATCATATTTCAATTGTACGCGTTCATCCACTCGCAACGAGCATCAACGTTGGGAAAATTACTTGTTTAAAAATCAACCACATGTATAGAGGAACGGATTAGAACCCTGACCTATAGGTCAAACATGTGAAGCCTGAGCATTTGCGGTGACAGTACCACTTGAGCTATGTTCAATTAGACGATTAGTAAAACAAAATTAACAATTAACATTTTTTGCAACAATTTCATTCCCCATACCAGAAGATGATCCGATATTATTCTGATTATAACTAGGAGTAATACTTTTCCGATAACTTTTTCACAAAACATAGATCTCACAAAAACTCTCGCTAAACGATGTATTAAAAAACTTTAACATGTAATATATCAGTTTTAAGGGAGGGGCTCAAATTAGAATAGGATATTGTGTGAGAGTGAGGAAACCAATGATATTGTGTCATATGTACAAAGAGAATGTTTCACATATACAAAACCCATTTACCCCCAACATCAATTATCTCACAAATGACAAATCGAAAAATTATGAAAATTGCACCATTAAATTCAGCGTTTTCTCCTCTTCGATTTGCCGTCCTTCAAGGCATACTTTCGACAAGTTTTTTTTTTTTAACTTTTTTGGTAGGTTTCACATTTACTAACACATGTGCTAAAGTGTTTCGTTTAGGGTTTAGGGTTTGGGGTTAGGGTTTAGGGTTTCGCCCCGAAACCCCAACCACCCAACCTTAAACCCTAAACTCTAACCCCTAAAACCCAAACCCTAAACGCTTTACAAAATTCTAAACCCTAAATCATACTAAACCCTGCTAAACCCTAACCCAAAATCCTAAACCCTTAACCCTAACCCTAACCACAAATCAAATGTACAACTAATCACTAACACATGTGTTACTAATTGGTAAAACCCACCAAAAATGAAGGAAAAAAAGTTGTCAAAAGTATGCCTTGAGAGACGGAAAATTGAAGAGAAGAAAACGTTGAATTTAACGGTGCAATTTTCATAATTTTTTGATCTGTCGTTTGTGAGATAATTGATGTAGGGGGTAAATGATTTTTGTACATGTGGAGCATTCTCTTTGTACACATGTCATGATACCATTGGTTCCTTCATTCTCACTCAAAATTGGTGTACTCATTTGAACTCTACTTTCTATTTTAAAATAGAACTCCTTTTATCCGTAAAGAAATTATATTTATATAAAAGAGTAGAGTTCAAATGAGTACATCAATTTTGAGTGAGAATGAGGGAACCAATGATATCGTGCCATGTATACAAAAAGATTGTTCCACATGTACAAAACTCATTTACCCCTAACATCAATTATCTCACAAATGACAAATCGAAAAATTATGAAAATTGAACCATTAAATTCAGTGTTTTCTCCTCTTCGATTTGCTATCCCTCAAGGCATACTCTCGACGAATTTTTTTTCTAACTTTTTTGGTGGGTTTCACATTTACTAACACATGTGTTAGTGATTGGTTGTACATTTGATTTGTGGTTAGGGTTAGGGTTTAAGGATAGGGTTAAGGGTTAAGGGTTTAGGATTTAGGGTTAGGGTTTAGCAGGGTTTAGGGTTAGGGTTTAGCATAGTTTAGGGTTTATAATGATTTAGGGTTTAAAATTTTGTGAAGCGTTTAGGGTTTGGGGTTTAGGGGTTAGGGTTTGGGGTTTCGGGGCGAAACCCCAAACACCCAACCCTAAAACCTAACCCCTAAACCCCAAACCCTAAACATAACACTTTAACACATGTGTTAGTAAGGCCACTCCCATCGGGTTAGTCGGTTGGGAACCGACGGTCATCAATTTAACCGATGCTGATGGCATGGCCTCGTCGGACGTGGCCATCGGTTTCCCCCTTCGGTTTTGCGACGAGTGGAAATGGTGGGGTGTGGGGCCCACTTGTTAATTTTTTTTAAAACTATCCGTTTGATATAAAAAAAATTACCGACAATTATATAGCCGTTGTTGTTTTTAATATTTTTTTTATTTTTTAAAAAAACCCACATGTTCAAATATAAATACACACCCCCATTTCCAAACAATTCACACCAACTTTCATACAAATTCATAAATTTTTACTCTCCACATTTTTATACGCTTTATCACTTTCACAATTTTATAATTGTCTTCCGATTCCGACCTCAAAGATTTGCAAGCGCTTAATGACATATTTGATCCAAATTACACGATCAGTGTTATTAATGCCATATCCTCCGAGTCTTCCTATGACGAAGATGAAATTCCGATCCCGAGTCTTCCATTATTAATGCCATATCCTCCACATTTTTATACACTTTATCACTTTCACAATTTTATAATTGTCTTCCGATTCCGACCTCAAAGATTTGCAAGCGCTTAATGACATATTTGATCCAAATTACACGATCAGTGTTATTAATGCCATATCCTCCGAGTCTTCCAATGACGAAGATGAAATTCCGATCCCGAGAGCTCCACGTCAATACTTTCCAAGAAATCGCGAAGCAATGAGACAACGTTTGTATCTGGACTACTTTTCCAATGAGCCAACATTTTTTACGGATATATTTCGACGACGCTATCAAATGAGTAAGCCATTATTTATCCGTATATGTCAAGGTATTTTTTTATTCACAAGAGCCGATACCCGACTATTTTCAATACTTTCATCAACTGTTAGATTGTACCGGTAGACCCGGTTTTAAGGTTTTTCAAAAAATGCATTTCCGCCATACGTTAATTGGCGTATGGTTACTCGACCAATCTGTTTGATAAATACTTGCATATGGGTGAACAAACAATATATTTGTGTTTGGATAATTTTTGTAAATGCATATTTCATTTATACTTTACGGAGTATTTAAGGAAATCAACACTACAAGATGTTCAACGTTTGCATCAACGACACACCGAGTTGCACGGATTTTCGGGTATGCTCGAAAGTTTAGATTGTATGCATTGGCCTTGGAAAAACTGTCCAGTTGCATGGCAGGGTCAATACACTAGAGGTGATTAGGGTCGTCCCACTAACATGCTCGAGGCGGTTGCCTCTTATAATTTATGGATTTGGCATGCTTTCTTAGGTCCGGCGGGGTCGAACAACGACATTAATGTACTTAATCAATCGGAGTTCTCCGATTTGATGCAAGATAGAGCTCCCCAGGTTAACTTTACGGTTGCCGGAAAAGATTTCACCAGAGGGTATGATCTAGCGGATGGGATTTATCCAGAGTGAGTGACTATCGTAAAGTCGTTTAGGCATCCACTAACTGAAGCTGAGTCTCGCTTTAAGAGATATCAAGAATCTGTCAGGAAAGATGTAGAATGAGCATTTGGTATGCTTTAAGGCCATTGGCAAATCATCAAGAACCCGGCTAGACCATATAGCACCAACAAGATTGTGACACCCAGTCAAAAAGGACAAAAATTTACGCCGAAACTTAACCTTAATTATTCGTATTTAGTACGCATTAATACGGAAGTATTCAAAAATTATATATATAATTATATATATAAACACAAACGATTATTTAAAATATCGAGTCTTAAATCGGTAACAAAAATTAATATATAAAATGTATAACGTATAATAAACGTTTAATCGATCGGGTAAACAAACACGGGTATAATACCATTAATTGGGGGCAAGATTTTAACAAACCTCACCTCCCTTTTTGACTTAATAAAATCGGCCCATACCTCTTCCACAATTGGTGGATCATGTCCCCTTTTCTCTTGATTTAAGCAACCAAAACACATCCTTTTCTTTCATTTATCAACCACCTTATTTCTCCACTCTTTATCCTCTCTCTCTCTCTCTCCCTCACTATACTAAGCTGGAAAGCCTGCCCCAAACCACCACACTTCCACCACCATCCAACACCATTTTCTTAAAGAAACTGAGCTCATTTCATGCTTTTCGGCTCTAGATCACGTTTTCTTTGTAAGGATTTCGAACTGTTTCATCAGATTTACTAGGACTATGTTTATTTACATGTTAACAAGTTAAAAAAACTTTAAAATGTCCAAATCATGGCCTAAAACACGTTTTTATGAAGTATATATATGTGTATAAATCTGTCCAGGAAAATCGACTCACCAAAACATCCATAACTCGAGATCTAGATCGAATTAGAACATGTATCTTATATCAAAACCTTCGTATGGAAGTCCTCTACAAAAAGTTGTTGTATGGCATAACTTGAAAACCCACGTATATGTTTGTGTAGAACACGATTTGTGGGCTGAGTACGTTTTTGGACCAAAACCGAACATATATTATTTATCATCTCTTTTGACCAACTTAACGAACCCATAAAATTTAGGAAAATGCAGATTTACGCTAGACATATTGATGATTATGTGTGATTTTTGGTTGGGCTTGATTTGGCCTAAAAAGTTAGAGAAAACGAGAGATTTGTCAAGCCAAAATCTGGAAAACACATAAATGGGGACTGATTTTGTACAATTGATAAAACCGACACTTCGGGCCAAACACGAAACATAACGGTAATTTTACCGACCCTAGATACATATTTAAGGCTACCTTAAATGATTCTGATCAAACTTAAGTCGTTTGACCCCAAACCCGAATACGAAAACATACAAAGATATTTTCTATACGAAACAGACAAAAATTATATTTTTGGAATATAATTTCAATCCGTCACCAACGGGCCGTACTTATTTTATAAACTTCAAATATAAATACTTATCGAATACTTTGGACATAATTAATTTAGTGAAAACTAATATGGATGATATAATTAGACCTCCATTTACTCATTTATAATCTCACGTGTTTAGGACACTAGGATTCGGTTTGGATCATAAGCTTACTTTAGGATCTCTAGCTCCTCAGGTGAGTTCATAGCCCCACTTTTACTTGTTTGAACTGTTTTGGGGTGAGATACATGCTCTGTTTTATAAAACTACTTGATCTCTGTTTATTGAACTACTTGGTTTCTGTTTCGCGAACTACTTCGAATTCTGACTTATGAATTACTTAAATTCTGATTTACTAACTACTTGAACTTTGTTTTGAATAATGTGAACTCTGTTTTAAACTGTTTGAACTCTGTTCTATGATTTGTTTTGTGAGAACTACTCTGAAAACTATTTTAAGAACTCTTTTGCGAACTATCTAATTGTTTAGTTACTATGATTACTCTGAATATGATACTTCTTTCCTACAACTACTAGGATATTACTTTCCAACAACAACTTTAATGGTGTTTTGGGCAGACATTGTTGGGTTTTCTATTCCTTAACTAGATTAATATATGCAACGGAATAATAACAAAAATAATTAATCTAGGGCAATTAGGAAACTAAACCCTAAGGGATCTTGGCTTAAATAAATTAAAGCAATAAAAAAAATAAGATAAATAAGAAATTACCAACCTTTTAGAAAACAAATTCTCACGCGTAGACGAATAAGCAGAACCTTCTTGCTTGGAGGCGAGTGCCCAAACTAGAACACCTCTAATGGCTCACACCCAAAAGAACTAAGAGAATTCCAAAGTCTCCTAAGGTCACGATTCTAGATCGCAAAACTCTTACAAGGAGCAGGAATAAGAAAGAGAAAACTAGAATTGAAAACTATTCAATTCTAAAGAAAGTGCAACCTGAAAGCTAAGGGGTAGGTCCCTATTTATAGGGGAGAGGAAGGCCTAGGGTTTTGTCACCTAGCCGATGTGGGACAGACATCCATACGGCGTATGGATTTTTCATATGGCGTATGGATGGTGATTTCACCGCCTTACAAATCCTAGCATCCATACGGCGTATGGAAATTCCATACGGCGTATGGATGGAGTTTCCAGAATTTCCCTTTCTTTTTTTTCTTTTAGTTTCTAATTAATATCCAATTAATAAACTAAATATAATATTAATTTCAATTAATATTATCTCTCATTTATTTCTCTTACTGTTCATTGAGGGCGACCCAAAAAGGACTCCACTTTTAATGATGTACTTACCAATTAGCTATGATATTGGACACTATTCCAACAGTCTCCCACTTGGATAATTCATCAACTAATATTGGGCTAAGCTTATCCATTAACTAAGCAGAGAGTGCCATCCAACGCAACTGCCGAACTCTGATTCTTATCTTAGAGTTAGCCCTTTAGATAAGTGATCAACTATTCCTTTGCTCTACTGATATCATATGAATCGAGACATGGATTTTAATCAATCTCAAAATTCATGATTAGTTTTCTGATTTTCGTTTACATTGACTTTATAAGACTATTGAACCATCAACTTAGTCTCGGCCAGGCCTGGCACTTTAGAGTCAATCTTTAATCATCAGAGGGCCCAAGATATCACTTTTCCCATTCAGGTGAAAAGGAACAAATAAATTTCAACTACATAGCACTAGTCAACTCATCATGTCATACCTAGCGTACCCTTTATAGCTGGCAGTTACGCACATCGTTTGAATAGACTAAAGTATAACAGACTTGAAAAACTAGAAACTCAATGCATCTCCATTTCAAGAACAGAGGATATTACCATCTTAAAATCACTCGTGATTTAATCCATGAAGTGATCTCTTTAAGTACGGGTCTCTCCTATACTTAAATCCCCATTAAATACCTATGAGTGTTGCAGCATTCTCCATGCTATGTCTAATCTCCATAGATAATCTACTAACACTCCATGATAGTCTTGATTCACCACTTAGTTCCTGGAGAGTGAACGATTGAGGAGGTTTAAGTAAAACTGTTTTACTCGGGAAGTGGTGTCTAAACATGCAAAACTTGAAACACAATAACAAACAATAGTAAATGGCAGAACTCCTTCCAATAAATAAATCTCGATTATTTAATCACCAAGTCTATTATAATTTCCATCATTGTTTACAATGTTTCAAAAATCAAACTAACAACTAAAACTTTACATTATCTCTTAAGCCTATGCTCCTAGCATGCTCATCATGTTTGGAATTTCCAAGTGGCTTTGTGAACGGATCAGCCGGATTATCCTTTGATCTTATGCTCTTCACAATCACGTGTCCTTCTTCTACTTTTCTCCGAACAAAATGGCATTTTCTTTCAATATGTTTTGACTTTCCGTGATCCTTGGGTTATCTACTCAAGGCGACCGCACTTTCGTTATCACAGAATATTTCAATGGGGTCTTGAACCGTTGGAACAATTCCAAGATCTCCTAACGAAATTCTTAATCCAGATGTCTTCCTTTGAAGCCTCGCAAGCCGCTATGTACTCAGACTCGCACGTTGAGTCTACCACCGTATCTTGCTTGGAACTTTTCTATGTCACCGCTCCCCCAGTCAGTAAGAATACCCAACCAGAATGTGAATGACTATCATATCTGTCTGTTTGGAAACTTGCGTCATAATAATCAGTTACTTTAAGTTTCTTTTCTCCACCATAAACTACAAACCTGTCTTTAGTATTCTCAAATACTTAAGAATATTCTTAACAACTATCCAATGACCTTCACCAGGATTCTGCTGATGTCGACTCACTAAGCTCAAAGCAAATGAGACATCAGGCCTTGTACACGTCATGGCATACATGATCGATCCTATATCCGAAGCATATAGGACTTGACTCATTCTATCAGATTCTTCCTTAGATTTCGGACAAAGATCCTTACTAATCTTTATGCCATGATGTAAGCGTAGATTCACTTTCTTAGAGTTCTCCATTTTGAATCTTTTCAAAATTTTATCTAAGTACGTGTCCTGGCTAAGTCCTATGAGACGTCTCGACCTATCCCTATAAATCTTTACACCAAGAATATATGCTGCATCTCCCAAGTCTTTCATAGGGAAACATTTTCCCAACCAGTCCTTTACACTTTGTAATGTTGGGACATCATTTCCTATGGTAGTATTGTTGGAATAGTGTCCAATATCATAACTAATTGGTAAGTATATCGTTAAAAGTGAAGTCCTTTTTGGGTCGCCCTCAATGAACAGTGAGTGAAATAAATGAGAGCTAATTAATTATTGGAATAATTAATGGAACATTCTGGAAAACGGATCCAACCGCCGATTGAAAGGTTCAACCGGCGGCTGGAGTCCAAAGTGAAATGGCGGTGGAACACACGGGTCGTGGCTTGGGCAAATGGGTCAAAAGCAGATCCAACCGCCGGTTGGGATTCTGTCCCACATCGGCCAGGTGATGAAACCCTGGGCCTCCTCCTTTACTATAAATAGGGACCTACCCTATGATTTTAAATGCATGCCAGAATTGAATAGAGTTCAATTCTTTCTCTCTTTCTCATTCCTACTCCTTGTAAGAGTTTACACGACTTAGAGTCGGGACCCTAGGAGTTTGGAAATTTCTCTTGGTTCGTGGGTGTGAAGCATTAGAGGTGTTCTGGTTTGGACACTCGCCTCCAAAGCAAGAAGGTTTTGCAAGGTGGTCTACGCGTGAGAAATCATTTTCTCAAATGTTAGTATTTTCCTATTTATCTTGGTTATTTTATTGCTTTTATTTATTCAAGTTAAGATCCCTTAGGGTTTAGTTTCCTAATTGCTTAGATTAATTTTTGTTATAATTCCGCTGTGCATATTAATCTAGTTAGGGAATAGAAAACCCAACAAGTATATCATCCACATATAACACTAGGAAGACTACAACACTCCCACTGAACTTGACATATATACAGGACTCATCTTCACTTCTAGAAAATCCAAACTCTGTGACTTTCTCATGGAAGCAGAGATTCTAGCTACGAGAGGCTTGTTTAAGTCCATAAATAGCCTTTTGAAGCTTGCACTTTCAAAACCCTCCGGTTGTGCCATGAACACATCCTATGTAAGTTTCCTGTTAAGGAAGGCGATTTTGACATCCATCTGCCAAATTTCATAATCATGAAACGTAGATATGGCTAGCATAATCCTAATTGACTTTATCTTAGCCACTGGCGAGAAGGTTTCCTCATAATCAATTCCGTGGGTTTGAGTATAGCCCTTCGCTACCAACCTAGCTTTATAAGTGTGTACTTTCCCATCCATGTCGGTCTTCTTCTTAAAGATCCACTTACAACCCACCGTCTTAAGACCGGGTTGTAACACCCGCCAATTTAGGACTTCAATTAGTATCGAAACTACTGGAAATTTCGGGTATTTAGTTTTATAATACCCTAAATAAAAGTAACAAAATATGGTGTGAATACGGGCACGCTTACGTAGTCTAATCTAAATCGTACACTTATGAATCGGACAATGTCTGACATTTGATAAATGGACGTTGGTGACAAAACTTTATAACAAGGTGGACTTACCAAAAGTAACGTGATTTTTCAGAATATATTGCGAGAATGTATTTTAAAGTATCTCTCATCGATAAAAACACCCTGTACCCGACAAACAAGCACGAAGCACGTGAGTCAAGCGAAAACAAGTTAAATTATCATTTTAAAACTCATTAATTAGTGTTTTTGATAAAACATTTCAGTTAAAGTATTTTGGATAAATATGTATATATACTTAAACACGGAACGACAATTGAACAGTCGCGGAATGTAACATAAAAACCGGAGCAACGAATTCCCGAGATCAAAACCCAAATGGGTTAGCCCAAACCTGCGGATCCAAGCCCCAACCCGACCCATGACCCACTTTCTTTTAAACCCCTCTTTTCTTCCACTTCACCTACAAACAAACACACACACACAATTACATCCTCTAAACTCTCTCTTTTCTTTCCCCCTTCTTCTTCCACCAAAACAGCAGCAGAAGCAACGTCATCATCGCCAAAAATCGTTCATCATCATCAACAAGAGAAAGCACAAGGACCGCCATCATCTTCTACCTCACCTTCATCATCTCCATTCGTGATTCTTGGTATGAACCGCATTAAGACTCGATGTAATTACTTAGGAAACTTTTATTTACATGCTAGAACGTTACTCAACAAAGATTTGCCCAAAAATCTACTTAAAAATGTGTTTTTATGAAAAAGCGTTCGAACAGCTCGTCCTGCGAACCGAGATCCGTTCGTCCTGCGAGGCGAGCCCAAATTGCGAACCGAAGATTGAACTCGCGAACCCAACGACGAACCGAACCGACCTGCGAGTTGACTTGCGAGTCGACCTGCGAGTTGACTTGCGAGTCGACCTGCGAGGTGACTTGCGAGTCGACCTGCGAGGTGACTTGCGAGTCGACCTGCGAGGTGACTTGCGAGTCGACCTGCGAGTTGACTTGCGAGTCGACTTGCGAACCGAATCTTGTGTTGCGAACTGAGTTCAGTTCGCAGCCTACTGCCTTGCGAGCCGAACTCGGCTCGCACCGCGAACTCAATTCGCATCACTATTTCAGTCCATAACCCGACTTGACAAATCATCCGAATTTATATGCTAGATACGATCTTTAATAAAACAATATACATAATAATAACTCTCGGACTATTTTTACAAACCGTCACCAACGGGCCATACTTGTTTTCAAAATACAAACGATTTACTAAACAAACACTTGGACATGTCCTAGTTGAGTGGACAAATAGCATGGGTGATCTTTTAAGACACCAACTCGTTTACTAGTTTACTTACAACCTTGTGCGTTGCGAACGCCAGAAGGTTGCAGGGTTCCGAGAAACGATACACATACTTACGACCGCCTTACCTGGTTGATTACGCATACGCACTTACTGGACTCAGGTGAGTCTTACAGCCCCACTTTTACTGTTTTACTGTTTTACTTATGGGGTGATATACATAGCTTATTTTTACGAACACGAGTACTGATTTACATGTTTACCAAACGGAATTGCATGAGTTTTCTCACCATTTATTTGGGGAAGCCTCCTTATCATATATCGTTAGTTATGGACTTAAGCGCGAACACTAGTTAATAGATCCATTAGGGAAATGACCCTCCCCGCCCGGGGTAGTAGCGATACCACGAACCGATCTGTATAAACGGGCGACTATTATTCGTTACTGATGCTTGCTCACTTTACGAGCATGTCACGGGAGCAAAGTTATTATTTACGGGTTAAGCTTCGATTATGAGCCTCATGGCAATGGTATAACTTACTTACTTTTATTGCAAGTACTGCAAATAACTGATTTACGCCTGCGGGCCTTATTAATGAAATCTTGTGTTCAAACTCTTACTTTATTTACAAACCTGTGAGATTCACCAACATTCGTGTTGACCCTTTTTAGCTTTGTATCTCAGGTACACATACGGAGTAGGACTCCCCCAGGACCTAGCTAGAGTCGCATGATTTCGACCTTGCATTTAACGGAGATTCTTAGCATTATCTTTTGTACTTATTATGATTATGTAATAGAATCTCCCGCCTTTTTACGCGGACTCTAGGGAACTTCATTTTGTAACTTGAAACGTTATGTTTCAAACATTTTATGTATGGAATTGTAACTATTTTATAAACGTTGCATATAGATGTCGTTTGCTTAACTTTTGTGCTGTGATATTTGATTAGTAACACCCCAAAAGCCTGCTTCCGCTAAACTGTGATTTTGGGGGTGTTACACGGGTGAAGTGTCAACCAAATTCCAAACTTGGTTGTCTTACATGGACTGGATTTCGCTTTTCACAGCTTCCTTCCACTTAGTAGCCTCAGGGCCTGCCATCGCTTCCTTGTAGTTAGCAGGTTCATCTAAGTAATTTAGTGTACCATCACTAATTTTATCTTCTTCCTAAATATGGAAACCATAATAGAACTGAGGAGGCTTGCTAACTCTTCTAGATCAACGTGTGGGTAAGGATATGTCTTCCAGTTCAACAGGCGTTTCCACCTCTTGTTGAATGTCAGTGTTTACTATAGATATCATTTCTCTCTCAAGGAACACTCCTCTTCGAGCTACAAAGACCACATTATCTGCGGGTCTGTAGAACAGATATCCAAACGACTCTTGTGGATAACCGACAAAAAAACACTTTTTAGATCTAGAGTCTAGTTCGTCCTGAGTTTCTCGTCTAACGAAAACTTCACAACCCCAGATTTTGATGTGACCAAGAGAAGGATGTTTTCCCTTCCACATCTCATAAGGCGTCTTTGAAACCTTCTTGGTGGGTAAAAGATTTAAGATGCGAGCGGCTGTTTCTAATGCATAACCTCAAAAACTTATCGGAAGTGTAGCCCGACTCATCATAGACCGAACCATGTCCAACAAGGTTCTATTTCTCCTCTCAGAAACTCCATTAAGCTGTGGTGTTCTAGGAGGAGTTAATTGTGAAACTATTCCACAATCTCTAAGATGACCGAGAAACTCGATACTAAGGTATTCTCCTCCCCTATCGGATCGGAGAACCTTTATCTTTCTGCCCAATTGATTCCCTACTTCGCTTTGGTATCTTTTGAATACCTCAAAAGTATCTGACTTATGCTTAATCAGATAGACATGTCCAAATCTACTGTAGTCATCAGTAAATGTAACATAATACCGATTTTCATCTTTTGTGGCGCATCGGAATGCTCCACAAACATTTGAAGTCATCTTGCCTTTACCTCTTTCACCTCTTTCACACGACCCGGTGAATGGTGATTTAGTCATCTTGCCCAACAAACAAGATTCACATACTTCATCCAATTAGAGGTCGAATGATTCCAACACTCCATACTTTTGAAGTTGGCCGATGCGTTTCTTGTTTACATGCCCAAGACGATAATACCACAATTTGGATTTATCAAGCTCATTAGACGAATCAAAATTTAAAATCAAATTGCTAACACATTCAACATTTTCATATATGCCATTGTAAGGAGAATATTAAAAACAAAATAACTATTTAAATAAACCAAAATATCACCATTCTCATTCTCAAATGAAAATCGATAACCATCCTTAAACAAAGCATAAAATGAAATAATGTTTCTAGTCATTTCTGACGAATAACAGCAATGTTCAAATCTATCCTAACTCCAGAGTTCAGCACGAGCTCATACTTTCCAATCTTGGTAACAGGCGTGATTCCTCTGTTTCCCATGACTAGATTAAGCTCTCCATGCTTCAACTTTCTACTTTCATTTAGACCCTGTAATACAGTGCAAATTTGAGTACCACACCCTGTTTCCAGAACCCACGAATTAGAAGTTGTAGTATTATGGAGTTCGATCATGAACATACCTGAGTGAACACTCTTTTCGACCTTTCCATCCTCAAGGTCTTTCAGATATTTTGGGCAACTACGTTTCCAGTGCCCCTTAGTGTTGCAGTAAAAGCACACTGCTTCCTTCGGATCATTCACTGGTGCAATATCAGAATCAGTCTTTCTTTTGGACCCACGATTGGACTTTCCATTCGTAGTCTTTGCTTTACAATTTGACCTCTTTCTTTTCTTTGCAGTTTGACCAATTGCCAACACAGAAGTTGCTGAGCTAGAGGACACATCATCCTTTTTGATTCCTTGCTTAGCGGTTTGCAGCAAATTATGGAGTTCCATTATTGAGCCTTCTCTCTCATTCATATTCATCTGATATGATATTACAAACTAATTGTAGATAGCTGGAAGATAGGACAAAATTATGGCAATGGAAAACTCTGTGTCAAACATCATATTCAATAATTCTAACCTATCAAAGTACCCTTTCATCTCAAAGACGAAAGCACAGATAGATGCTCCAAGTTTGGGTTTGCAAGCCATGAGTGACTTAACCACATCAAGGCGTTCTTTGCTCGCCTTGGCCTGGAACATTTCCTTAAGCTGTTGGTTCATTTCATAAGCCCAAGTATTCTCAAAAGTCTTTTGCAACTCGGGGCTCATGGAGGATGCCATGATACAAGACACTTTATTCGCATCATCATAATGTTGCTTGTGTCCTCAATCTCCTCTTGGGTTGAGTTTTCATCAATCACGGGAATCTGCTCATCGAGAACATACTCCTTGTTCTCGTACCTCAAGGTAAACCTTAGGTTACACATCCAATCCATATAGTTTGGACCAGTCAGTCTTTCCCTTCCAAGAACTGAGAGAAGTGAGAAGTTCGAGTTATGTGCGGAATTGGGGACGGGAGGATTATTACCATTTGTAGAAGACATCTATAGGATAAACAGTTTTAGTTAGTTTGAATATTCCTTAATTAATTACCCAATTACAAAATTAAGGATATGATCCATTTTTTAGATTCATTTTATGAAGAGGTTTTGTAACATCCTCCTTATTGGTTTCGTAATTCCTCTATTTAATTGAATTGATTATTTAATTGTTTTAGGAATTACCTGATATTATTTGTTTTAATGTGAAACTTAAATAAATAGGTCCCAGGACTTATTGTGAATAATGAAATATTAGTTGTTTTAAATTATTCTACTTGACGGTAAAATAAATTAATACTCTCACAAATGGTTTTTAGGTTCCAGACAAAAGATTTAGGACGGGTATAAAATTATACCATTTAATTATGTGAGTCGGTTGTAAAGCGACTTTGCAAACCAATATGTTCTCACCTCTTCTTCACTTATCATTTGGAAAACTCTTGAACTCAAAGTAAACCATAACCAAATTAGATTCAAGCTAGTGCTTCTGTGATTTCGAATTCAAAACATCAGAACTATCATCATCCACATCCTAATCTTCATCAACTTATCAATCCTTTTATTTTCATTTAAAAAGTGAGTTTGATTTTGAGTGGGTGAATCAAATTAATGCTTGTTATGTTGTTATTTGGAGTTAATAGGTGTTGTTTGATGTCACTTGAAGTATTAGAAACCATAGAATTGAGTTTTTTGAAGTTTTGGTGAGATTTGAGTCGAAATTCTGCTATCAGCAGCGAAACTCGCTGAAACTCAGTTTGTCTCGCGAAGCGAGTTGAGATGTAGCGAAGCGAGTTGAGTTTTTTTGCGAATCGAGTTCTGCGAACCGAGTAGCTGCGATGCGAGTTGAACTTGCAAAGCGAGTTGAATCGCTGTGCGAACTGAGATTTATGGGTTGCGAACCGAAATGTTACGAACCGAGTTGACCTGCGAACCGAGATCACTGTGAGCTGAGATTTTTAAAATTTTTGTTTTGCAAATTTTGAAAATGCGTAACGGACAGGTGACAAATTCACTAACTTGGATTGGTTTGAAATTCGCATGGTCACTCGGAAACGACCTAATGATTCCGGCTCTATCCTAAGAGCCTAGGCAGTTTTTGGCCATTCGGGGTCATCTAGGGCCCGAAAATGGCATTTTTCAGTTTTTAAACGTCATTTCGGGATTTTCTAATTTCATTTCTGATTGAACTTTTGTTTGCCTAGACTTCAGAGATTATCTGATTGGATAAATATGCTATGATGATGATTATGGAACGAATTTCTAACTTATATTTGATTTTCTGTTTCAGATCAACCTAAGACTCAGTGATATAAGAATCCTAAGTGTAAAGACGTCAAAGGTATCGGTGAGTGGATTTGGAACTCACTGCTTAATTTAGTTGTAACTGTTTAGTTGCAACAAGTAAACGTAGATTTGATTATTTGACTATTTAGTCTGTGTTATTGATTATAAATCTACGTGCTATGTGGCCTCTGTGCATCAGTATATTGAGGTCAACGTGTTAGTTGGGCTAGTTGCTTATTGTGTGAATGACACAGGGTCTTGATTCATTTGTTGTGTGCAGAACCTGTGTTTGATTATAATAACCATTAGCTATCGGTCTCGTCCGTTATTGCCATACGGATATGTACGATAAGTGTTCTTGGGGTATCCCCGGGTATTATGATATCCCAAGAGCCACCGATCCTCATTGAAAGAATATGTGTTTACGATTATTTGGTGTAAACAAGTAGTTATGCTAAGTTGAATGGTATGTGACTTATTCATTCACTTTGCTTCGTGCTAATCCCTCATATTACTTCCTGCAGGTTTTGTAAATTATGTGGGTGGTCAGGAAGTGATGCTTTTGGAAGCAGGAAATGTTTGACGAAGTGCTAACTCTGATATGGTTTTAATAACCTGATTTTGGAATTATATAACACCATGTTTTGTGTAGTACCTGTACTGTGGTTCTAATAGTGTAAAACTATTTTATATCAAAGTTTAAATAGCTCATGTACATTATAATAGTGGATACTAATAAAGTATGTTTTCTTATACGCTTCCGATTAAATATTATATTATATTGTCAAATAGAAGCAGGGGTGTTATAGGTTTGCCGTAATCATATCACGAATTTATTTTAGGTAGACAATTATTTTGTCAATTTCATTCTAAATGAAATTCCTAGTTCTTTTGAGATTCATCGATTTCCATCAACAACATGTTAATCTCGGATATGCTCATCTACCATTCATGACTGGTATGCCGAGGATCATGAACAAGATGGTGAACTTAACCATGCAAAACCCGCGTGGTCCCCGGCCCGTGTACGCTCGAGATTCGCGAGATCCACATCAACTCTCAATATAATCTCATATTAATGTGCCGGTAAACCACACACGCTCCATTAACAGACCATACGAAAGATGTGCGGTTTTCATGGGTTAGCATACTATTCACGTTTTAGAATATCTAGAACGGGATTTTGTTTTAGTACTTTTAGGTCATACTTTTGATCTTAACATCATCCTATCAAAGTCCTTGGCAACTCCATTGAACACACAAAGAAGCAGAGAATACCTCTCTTATAGTTTGTTCACTATGGGTGAGCCAATTCATCGATTGACTAACGATGTATTTAACTTTAATGATACATATACTTATAGCTCATAATATATGTAACGTCTCTCTTTAAACTCTTAAAGTCTACGACTCTATTTTAAAACATTTTAAAATTTAGGGGTATATTTTAAACATTTCAAAATATAGGGTCTAAAGTGTAAATTCATTTTACCAATTTAGACAATTCATTACCAATTTATCATTACCTACATACTATTGCAGATAATCAAATGCTAGTATTTATCAAGCTAAGGCTCTGATACCACTGTTAGGTTTTCCATTCCTAACTAGATTAATATATGCAGCAGAATAATAACAAAAATAATTAATCTAGGGCAATTAGGAAACTAAACTCTAAGGGATCTTAACTTGAATAAATAAAAGAAATAAAACAAATAAGATAAATAAGAAATTACTAACGTTTTAGAAAACAAATTCTCACGCGTAGACAAACAAGCAGAACCTTCTTGCTTGGAGGCGAGTGCCTAAACTAGAACACCTCTAATGGCTCACACCCAAAAGAACTAAGAGAATTCTCAAGTCTCCTAAGGTCACGATTCTAGATCACAAAACTCTTACAAGGAGCAGGAATAAGAAAGAGAAAACTAGAATTGAAAACTATTCAATTCTAAAGAAAGTGCAACCTGAAAGCTAAGGGGTAGGTCCTTATTTATAGGGGAGAGGAAGGCCTAGGGTTTTGTCACATAGCCGATGTGGGACAGACATCCATACGGCATATGGATTTTCCATACGGCGTATGGATGGTGATTCCACCGCCTTACAAACCCTAGCATCCATACGGCGTATGGATGGAGTTTCCAGAATTTCCCTTTTTTTTTAGTTTCTAATTAATATCCAATTAATAAACTAAATATAATATTAATTCCAATTAATATTGTCTCTCATTTATTTCTCTTACTGTTCATTGAGGACGATCCAAAAAGTACTCCACTTTTAATGAAGTACTTACCAATTAGTTATGATATTGGACACTATTCCAATAGACATCCCACCTAAACTACTTATTTTGGGTAACGTCCCAATGGAAACTATTGATATTGGGTAACGTCCCAATGGAACTATTTATTTTGGGTAACGTCCCAAAGGAAACTGTTGATTTTGGGTAACGTCCCAATGGAACTATTGATATTGGGTAACGTCCCAATGGAACTACTTATTTTGGGTAACGTCCCAATGGAAACTATTGATTTTGGGTAACATCACAATGGAACTATTGATATTAGGTAACGTCCCAATGGAACTACTTATTTTGGGTAACGTCCCAATGGAAACTATTGATTTTGGGTAACGTCCCAATGGAACTATTGATTTTGGGTAACGTCCCGACAAAACATACTTTGAAAACTCTGGCAACTTTGAAAACCTGGAATTTCAACTATGACTTTAAACTACGATTTCAACTATGATTATTACTATGATTTTAACTATGGACTTTAAACTATGATCTTTACTATGATTTGAACTTTGATTTCAACTACGATTCTTACTAGGTTCTTAACTATGGATTTTGAACTATAGTTTAGACTACGATTTAATCAATGATCTTTACTACGACTCAAACTATGATTATTATACTATGTTTTCAACTCGATTATAACTGCGAAAATCTATGAACTCACCAACATTCTTGTTGAGCCGTTTTAGCATGCATTTTCAGGTACAAGAAGATAGTAGGATTGACCTCAGGATCCTAACTCGATTTGCTCATTGTACCTGGCGTGATGATTACCGGATTAGTCACGCCCCGACCCGAGTCGCTTCCGCAACAGTGAATTTGGGGGTGTGACAAAGATCAAAAGAATCATGTACGCTTGTGTGATTCTACATAACATGATAATTGAGGACAACGGGCGAAATATGTGTCAACTAGAAGAAAATAATCCCTCTGATTCGGCGAACAAACCAAGACACACGTGGGAAGAAAGAGTTGAAACTTCATTGCGTATGGACAAGGAATTACACGATCGGGAGGTTCATCATCAACTTCGTAACGTGCTAATCGAACACATTGCGCAGCTACCACCAAATTTCCATACTCGTTAAACTACTGTAGTTTTATTACGTAACGTTTATTTTTTAATGTCTGTCCTTTTTTATTTTTAGGATTTGGTAGTTTTTTTTTTAATTATTGTACATTTTTTTAAGAAATGTTGTAATTTTTTAATTTTAATGAAGTGTGTTTTATTTAAATTATTGTGTTTATTTGAATTATTGTTTTTAAATTGATTAATTAATTAGTTAGTGGGTCCCAGAAAATGAAGTGACGGACCACTGATAAGAGTGGTCAGTCAGTTTCAGTCAGTTTGGGGAAATAACTGACGTGACGTTGACGTGACTCTATCAGTTTCAGTCACTAATGGGAGTTGCCTAAATGTGAAACCCACCATAAAAGTTGAAAAAAAACTCGTCGAAAATATACCTTGAGGGACGGCAAATCAAAAAGGAGAAAACGCTGAATTTAATGGTGCAATTTTCATAATTTTTCAATTTATCGTTTGTGAGATAATTGATGTTGGAGGTAAATGAGTTTTCTACATGTGAAGCATTTTCTTTGTACAAATGACACAATATCATCATTCTAACACAATTTTCTATTCTCGTTTGAACCCCGCCCTCATACAAAAGGTAATATTTTTTACACATTAAGCATGCAATAAAATATTTTTTATTCAAATTAAACACATTAATGAACCAATCATCACACTAAAAATTGGACCAACAATCAAACACGTTTTACCTTTTAACTATTATTCATATACGATCTTCTTTATTTATTTATTTATTTTTATTTATATATTAAAAGAAAGTGTTAATTAGGTAATCTGAATTATGCTCAACCTTTAAATAATTTAAATTATTAAATGTGAATCATTGATCTTAAGTTGGAAACCATGATTACCTAAATAGTGGAGATGAGGTGACAAAAAGTTTAAATTACCCCTACTCTTTAAATAAACAATCAATTAAAATCCTATTAAAATAATCAACTTTTAATGTTCTCATTCAATTTTTAACACTTAAATTAAATTAAATGCAATTTATTATACAAATTACTATCTAATAATTAATTTTTGGTAACAAATGTAAACCCATAAATATGCCTTTTTTATAACTTATATGACACATTAATGAATATTTAAATTAAATGTATCTTAAGATTATTTTAATATAATTAACTACTAATGAAAATCATATGTTTTTTTTATAAATATAACTCACTTTAATATTCTATATCTCTTTATCATTTATACTAATATATAAAGAATTTACTATCAAAGTTTTAAACTATAAAAAAGAAGAATACTTAAAATTTATATACTACTAAATATGTTATTCAACACTTAAGATTATTTTAATATAACTACTAATGAAAAGTCATATGTTTTTTATAAATATAAATCACTTCAATCTTCTATATCGTTTATCATTTATACTAATATATAAAGGAATTTACTACCAAAATTTTAAACTATAAAAAAGAAGAATACTTAAAGTTTATATACTATACTATTAGATATGTTATTCAATACTTAAACATTAGAAGCGACTCCAAGTAATTATAAATGTTAATATTTTAATACTATATAAAGAATTTGCCCATTTGATTTGTAAAAAAAGAGTAGAAATTATTATATTTGTTTATACAACATCAAATTTATAACGGGAAGCATTTTATAGTTATATTAGATATATGTGTCTTGATTTTATTGAACTTTCAATTATTATAACTAGAGATTGCGATGTGGGTCGAGTTAGGTTTGCGGGTCAAGAGTTCACATTATAAACCCGAAACTAATTTGATAAATGGGTTAACAGGTTAAAAGTAGCCAACCCGACCATATACAACATGCATTGTGTTGTTTGGTCGGTTAATCCGTTGACGTGGACTTTAACCCGAACTCAATAAGATATGATAAACAAGTTAGCGGGTTGAGACTTGAAAATGCAACTCTTCCTCATTTATTTCCGTGTAAAAGTTCAAGTTGTGTCGAGAATTATCACCACTAATTAAAATCATTAAAATTATAAAGTATACAAATAATGTACAAATAGCATTATTATTTTACTATTTACACAAGTACGTCATGTCGTTAAACAAATCTATCGTGAGTAAATCTTTTGTTGCTACTGCATTGCGGGGGCAAAATGTGCACCTAATCAAATTATATGCAGAGATACACGATGAGAGTCATTTGAAACAAAATAATTATCGTATTGTTCGTTAGTGATGGCGATTTCATTTTCAGGTATTGAAGTTTAAGTATTAATCACTACTTTTAATGATATAAACATGCTTAATAATGTCTAAAACTACTATCAAAAGACAAACGCCTCATTCAATTCAAAATCTTTTTCCAAAGTCATCCGTGAAAAGTGTCAGATAATACATTATACAATTAATCAAAAATAATTCTTCGTACTAAAATTACGAAGTAGCCCGTAAATTTTGCGGGTTATAATCTGATACAGATGAAATAAAACAATAAGAAAAAGAGAGAGCACTCAAAATGATGCCTATCTCCACATTGTAGGTGAAGTGGTGTACATCAGTGTGGTCCTCCATCCACGTCTGTTACGTAAATCGACTCCTTAATTAGTTCTAAGAAATTAACAATAAATAAGATGAAAGTACGAGCAAAAGATATATTGATTTAACTTTACACATATTAGGAAGTGAAGTTTATTATATGAATGTATGTTGATGTGATGTTTCCTCAAATTTCTTAGATCTGAACGCATTCTAGATGCTTTAAGTTGAAACAAACACTAAAAACGTTTATGTATCCTGGTCCACGTGTGATGATACGATACAACGACGGAAGAAATTTGTTATCTCCGGAAACAACATTGCCCATAGAAAAACGGTATACATCCACTTAGGCTTGACCAAGTATTCATCTCCACGCCTTGCACTCTTCACAATCGCCTTGGCGCACTCTTCTACTGATACCAACGGTACCCACTCTAAATTTCCCTATCAACAAATAATCTGTTTAGCTTGTATCAAGTTTAATGATGGCATGTTTAAACAAGAAATGGAATCACAAAGTAGATTAATTAATTCATACTACATCGATCTAATTAGACACATTTACAAACTTATCTTTATTTACCTGTTTTAAGGAATCTTTATTAGCTAACTTCGTTTTAACTATCCCAAGAGTTGCGATTGTGATAATAATATCGGATCCACACTCAATTCGTAGTGTTTCAAAGAAGCTTTGTTGTGCCGCCTTGCTCGCCTATATAGCCATTAATATTATGTACCAAAGAGAAGATTATGTGAGAAATGTTGGCCTATTGATTGACTTACATTATAGACGCTTAATCGTGGTGTATTGAACCATCCAGCACAAGAACCAGTGACCACGATTTTGCCTTTGTTCTTTCTAAGATGTGGTATCGCAAAATGTGTAGCATTAACTGATCCCCAAAAGTTTATGTCCTGAAATTTAACATATGTAAAATTTCATCATTTTTTTCTTAATGTTGTTATACTTTATTATGATTATATTTTTAGGAACATAATTCGGAAAGTAATGATAGAGATGAGTATAGTATACCATGACTGAAATGTTATCTGTAATGCTTTGTTGGTCTTCAAAGAGTCCAATTGTTATGACTCCAGCATTGTTTATAAGGCAATCCACTGTTGGATCAAGAGCATGTTATAAACTTATAATTTTAATATATAAATATATAATGAACAGTTTAAACAAAGGTCGAGTATCTTTTAGTTTTCGAAGGCTCTAAGCTAAAAAAAAATGTAAACATTTTGATTTTTAAGAGTACTATTTATAACCACGAATATTATATACAATGTGGCTCAAGTGAGACTTAAACCTATAACCTCTTAGTTGTTGGGTTACTCTCATACCACTATGCCGAGTTACTCGTATAAAAATGAATTTTGGATGATTTTCGATTTACTGCAAATTCAGCTCATTTTTTAAATTCCCCTGTTTGTGAGAGTCATCAGAGATCAAATATAGCATTATGATCGAGTCCGAAACCATGCTATTATAGGAAAATGCAAATGGGATTGAAGAACTCACGTTTACCAAAATGGTTGATTGTTTCATCAACAAATCTCTTGCAATCCACAAGCTTCAAAACATCAGCCTTGATCACAATAACATCCGGCGATCCCAGTTTCTTTGCTGTCCGAGCCACATTCACGAGTAGTTCCTCTCTTCTCGCAACCAATGCTAGATTTGCTCCATGTTTCGCATACTCATACGCCAGGTGCTTCAATAATATTATATTACCAAATCACAAACATACATTTACAAATGCTATTCGAATTAATGTGTCAAATTTGTACTCCCTTTATCCTACATTCCTCGGTCCGTCCACTAAAATCAGTTATACCATACATACTCATTTTAAGAAGTACGTGGACGATTACTTCAGTACAAATTATGACAGTAAGGTTGACAATCATTTAATCTCGAAAACAAGTAGTATGTAAATTACCTCGCCGATACCAGAAGAAGCTCCTGTGATAAGTACTACTTTTCCTGCGAGTTTTTCACAAAATATAGATCTTACAAAAAACCTCAACAGGCAGTACAACAAACGTAACGGCAAAAGGAAGATGAATAAGATGATCGACAAGATCGGGGAAAAAATGTTTAGAATGCTGTGAATCAAAGCCATCACTTCTTACGGCTACTAGTTAACTACACTAGTGTTTGTTGTAGTACTTAAATTGAGACCGAATCTAATATATATATGATCGATCAGCGACACGATTTTTTTAGGCAAAGATTCAATGTACGTACTGATTGTGAACGATAAACTAAGTATGTAACCAAATTTGCTCGTGCACGGAGATAAACTTTGAGCTTTTGAGGGTTGCGAGTCTTGGACTCTTTGGTATTTAAACTAATTTTTGTGTCTGTTTATTTATTAATGCCATTTAGGCACATATAAACGTGAGTCTCATTAATATTGTTCACTGATTTTAAATAGGACATTATTGCTAATCATGTCTTAATTACAATCACAAAGTTAGTTAACATCAATACAAAGTGATTACGATTAAATGTTGTTACTACGATTAGTTATGATACGTGCTTACAACTTAGGTTCATTGAAGTTGAAATGATTAGTTATAAGTCTAGAATGTTTAGAAATTATCCATATATATGGCTGCCGGTGAGTTGAATTGGCGGTTACATGTTGACTTTCGTTTATATCCGTCAGATCTACCCAACTTTTAATCCTAATCGTGGCAACTTGTATTTGTTAGTTATCGACGGGGTTTTTTTTTGCGACGGTTTTTTTTCTTCCGGATGACCCTCTCCAACCTCTGCACACAAGGAATAGTTTTAATAATATATTATAGGTTACTTATTTAATTTAGGTAATACTTTTCTTTTATTTGATAACTTTTTATATATATTGCTTTGAATAATTCTGAATATATATTTATAATCAATGTAATTTTATCTACATTTCGATATAAATTTTATCGTCATATGATATATATTTAACGAACGTATTTTTTTTGTCTCGAAATCACTTTTTTTTGTATCAAAATGTAAATAAAAATAAACTGGCCGTAGTGGTATATTTGGATTAATATAAAAAGTTATATAAGAAAAGTTAAAAGCGAAAAACACAATGGTACGTTAATAACGTTATTTGAATATAATATACATTTTGATATTAATGCCCATGTATGTTTTTTAGGCTGTATTCGACCTACATACTTTCAAACCTCCATTATCAATAACAACAATTAAGGGTCTGTTTACACGTATCATTTTTTTACATATGTAATTATGTTAATGGTAATATTCTAATATATTTTAAAAGTTTATTATAAATTCAAAGTTTTTAGGTGTTTATAGTTCAAACATAATTCAGCTGTCAACTTTCCGTGTGATCGTGGTGGTATTTACCAACATTGTTAAAGATTTAAATACTTAAATGAGCATCATTGTGTTGTTACACACAGACGCATTGTTACACGTTATTATGCTCAAACATTTGTTATATGTTAACATCTTCTATGCAAATAGAGTTATATATGTACATTAACTTTACGATATTACTGAGGTTTTTATATGGCATCCATTTAACTGGACAACGTCCGAGTTAAATACTAGTATGTTATTGCGGTGAGCACGAAAACCGAATTATCGTATCGAAATAATCAAACCAAAAACCGAATCGAGGCGAAATCGACAGTTTGATTTCTGATAATGCAATAACCGAAATGTTTTCATTTCGATTCGAATTTTACCTAAAATTAAATCGTGAATAAACCGAACCGATTTTTAGTCAGTAACTAATTAGAAAATTTTATTTATATTTACCTATTCAAATTCACATATTATATCACGGAGTGCGTTTTTAATTATATTATCAACCCCCAAACTTTAAAAATGGGGATTGATATATCCATCATTTATTTTGATAAATCCACTACAATCATGCATTAACAGACTGTACAGTACAACCTGTTAATGCATGATTGTGGTGGATTTATCAAAATGGGTGGTGGATATATCAACCCCCAAACTTTTAAAAATACATACATATGATACTATTTCTACCATAATATTGTGTTTAAGATAGGGTTTAAGTGTACAAAAATGCAATTAACTAAGTTCTGAAATTCAAAGTGTTTACCCAATTATATGTGTGTACATTGTGTAAACTTTTTTGTTATTTATTGTCGGTGTACATATTTTGATGACGAGTTAACTTGTAGATATACCACGTGACACTTTTTATATATGACATGCAGAATAAATACCATAAATAACATACAATGGGAACAAATAACAAATTTATTATATACAATGTATGCTCGAAAAGTTGAGGAGACAATACAAATATCATATATTAATTAATTGCATCTAACACATTTTAACCCTTTAAGATAATGTATAACAACTTATACAGTTATACATCCACATATACAACTTTCGGTGATATCTTCAACCCATCGACATAAAGCTTGCTTTATGTTGGGTTTTAATTTGAACATGCGTTGTTCATGTCCTCAATTTCTTATCGAAACCATACTTGTCTTAAAACTTTTATTTAATCAAAGATTCAAAATCTGTTTAATCGACCAATTAAGTTCGATGGCACACCATACTTTTTGGTGTCTCTCAACATCCATAATATTGCACTTTGCTTCAAGTCTTCAACCATCTTATTTTTTCCCCTTTTCACTAATTAATCGACCAACTAAATTCGGTGGCACCTTCATTTTTGAGCCTTTTAGAGCACGAGGAGTGGTTCGATGTTCAACTCGGTGTTCAGTTTAACATCGTGTACAATTTTAAGGTAAGTGGTTCAGTGTTCAATTCGGAACTAAAAAACATATTAGCACCAATAATATTTAAGGAAAACAGAAAACAAAAAAGAAAAAAAGAAAATGGTGAACACAACGTTCACACTAGAATATTGATGAAGAACATTGACCGGGTGTCGTGAACACTAACATCCCGACGTTCAATATCATGAACGCTGAAAAATTCTTGTTCCACTACCTTTGCTATTATCGAATGAGGAACGGAGTCGAGAATACCGACGAGAACGGCGATGGGGTGTGGTAGAACGGCTTGAAGCAGTGTTCTCCGTACTAAACGTTGTTGATAACGCTTGCACACCCGGTGCTCTCCTGTTCCTGCGCCGTTACAATAGCCCCCCCTCCTTTTCTCTCCAAAATCACCGTCACCGTCATCGTCTCCGTTACAACACATTCCTTCAATTTCACTGATACACATACATGTAGAACAACTATATCTATAATATATATATACATCACAAACTCTGATCGCTTGATTTCGCAGTTATTAATCGAATCAAATGGACCTTAAGTCAATTCCTGTGAGCTTTTCCGTTCCATTACGTAAATTTAATACCTCAATTCTCATTCAATTTACGTTTTATTATTTTATTATTTTTATATTAATTATTCATTATTATCATAGTAGTAGTATTAATTTAATTATATTAATTAATTTAATGGATTAATGATATAGATATATTCGGTGTTTTGTTTTTTCTCATAAAGAGAAATTATTGTAGAATACGGATTCGAAGATCTCCTGAAAGCTGCATCTGTGTGTTGTTCGATGTTCAATAGACTTCATCAATTCTGTTAGCACAAATAATAATCATTAAAGTTATTATTATTATTTTTTATTATTATTTGAAATTTGAAATAATATTCACAAATGGAGAAGAAAAAGTATCCAGTTGGTGCTGAAAACTATGTACTGTATGAGGAGGTAGGACAAGGTGTTAGTGCTTCCGTTTTCCGAGCCATGTGTATTCCGAATAACGAGATTGTTGCGATTAAAGTTCTCGATTTGGAACGCGCTAACAGTGATTTGGTAATTTCTGTTTTCCTGCAACTGTCAATATTTTTGCATGATATATATACATACTATATTTTGATGCTTTGTTCATAGAAAGTCTAATGAGTTCAGAAATGTGGTTATGCTTGATAGAACACTCGTTTGTTGATTGTTTAGTTTGTTAGTTTATATTATTATCTTTTTTTTTTTTTTTGCATGATATGTATACTCTACTTTGATGATCTGGACTGATTTGATTTGCTCATATATATAGTGTAATGATTTTGAAAATGTGGTTATGCTTGATTGGATGGTTGTCTGTCGATTGTTTAACCAATTTGTTTATGGTATTCTTTTTGCATGATATGATGATGATCTGCACCAGCTTGATTTAGTTTTGATGACTTGTTTATATATCTAGTGTAATGAGTTTAAAACTGCGGTTTTGCTTGTTAGGATGATAACAATTAGTTTGTTTGTTTGTATTTTTTTCAAAGTACATGTAAACACACTTTGATGATCTGAATTGATTGATTTTGACATTTGATGATTTGCTTATATATCTAGTGTTTTTTCGTAGTATAGGATTGTGAAATGTAACTTTTACAAAACGGTTTTGCGAGTTGCTACCCTGTTTATCTTCACAGACAGATGATTGCAATAAGCCAAATAGAACTGCACATCAATTGGGAGATTAGGCATATGACTTCTTAGTTCCAGCTCGGCCTACTATAACTGACTTAGAATTTCGTATCTGAGATATCACTTTTGAACTTTGGTAGTGTTATTTTCACATTAAGTGAATAGAGATTATTGTCAATTCTTTGTGGATGAGTCTCTAAGGGTATGATTTGTTGCTCTTTTCATAGAAGGGTTTATGATCGTGGATTCGTTCTGTTATTTATAATTGCTAAGGGGGACAGTTTAACTGAATATGTGACACGATAGTTTGAGAGATGCATCCTGCAATTCTATGACTAAAAACATATACTGTAAATAGTTTAACACGTAATTCAACAGGCTCATGATTTTGATTATATAAGATAACATAAAATAAAATGGTAACACTTGTACATGAAAAACAACAAACAACCTTTGTTGGTAGGACATAGTGGCATACCCTATGTGAACTTTGATGTTGCAATGACAAGTTTAACATAACATGAAAGTGGACTGCCTGAAATACGGTGATGTTAGTAACTCTAACTTCGCTTTGAGAATACACTCTTTCTCCACTTGAATCATAACAAATTGATTTATGGCTTTGGATAACCTATTTATGTTTGACTGATGAACTTTAACTATTTCTGCTATATTGCTCATTTGTTAATATGCTATCAGAACAATATATCACGGGAAGCTCAGACAATGATCCTGGTTGATCATCCAAATGTTCTTAAATCACATTGTTCTTTCGTAAACGACCATAACCTATGGGTTGTCATGCCTTTTATGCCTGGTGGTTCTTGCCTCCATATACTGAAGTCTTCTCATCCTGAGGGTTTTGAGGAAGTTGTTATTGCAACTATATTGCGTGAGGTATTAAAGGCACTGGAGTATCTTCACCATCATGGCCTCATCCATCGAGATGTCAAGGTGAAATTTATCCTCCTTTAAATCTTATAGGCTCAGTTTTTACCGTATACTTTGACTGCGTGTGTGTTTTTCTTTTCCCTTAACCATCGATATTAGCTCTGCTTTTGCATTTGCATTATTGCATATACCAAGGATGAGCCAATGTTTGCTATCTTGTTATTACTTTTTTTGCTGTTTATTTTGAAATAGACTATGATTAATGAGATTCATCATGTCAACAATAAGTCTGTGCCACAAATGTTTTATCAGGCTGCATGTAGCTTTATCGTTGTATCATGTGATGGGAACAATAAATATGTTCTAGGCATGTTCATGATTACAATGGGAGATGCCTAATCCGGGTAATTATGCAAGTTGTGTAGTGTTCTGTTCTCTAAAATTTGTCTCGTGATGAGCATGTTGGGAACACTCGGATTTTCTTCCCATGGTACTTTATCATCACAATCTCTCATGGTATTCTTGATACTCAGGATGGATGGCTTATTCTTTCTGAGATCTTATTCTCAGAACTTCCGTAAAGATCAGCATTATGCTGTATGCACATATCGATTTTATTTGCTATGCATGTTTTCCCAGTGAATGCTTTATCGTAGCCTTCACTCTCATACAAACATACATAATGTTCCCTAGCTTTGGTTTCCTAGTGTCTGTAATGCGCCAGCAGAGTGTTTTAGCAGTGCGTCGTTGTTGTTCTCAATATATACACACTTTAGATTATATGTGCGTGTATGTTCGGACTAGGTATGGGTATATTATCAATTTTAATGTACCTTGTTACCAATGCCAACTTACTTATGCGAGCTATCTGGGTTTTTGACTTACTTCAAACACGTGCTCAATTGCTCATGTCTATGGTGTGAGTTATCATCTCTCTTCTTTTGGTAGGCTTGTCATCTTGCATGTGATGAGGAAGTTTCAAACATCCTTCTCACTGGTCTTATGTTTATCCTTGTCAGTATTTCACCTTACATATGTAATTCTTAAATTCACAAGTATACAGTCATACGAGTTTATAAATATTAGTATATAAATCACCAGATATTCCGAGCAAATCAACTTGTTTTCCAAACTTATAATCTTTTTGAGTTGTTATTTAAAACATCATGTTCCACTTCGACGTGCTGCCTAGAAATGCGTGGAGAGACTTAAAACTCTAATATTGTTTTAGACATAATTTTCATACCTAATTGAGTTTCGGGTACTCTTTTTATCTGTTTTAATAGGCTGGTAACATTCTCATCTGCGAACGTGGTGGCATCAAGCTGGGAGATCTCGGTGTTTCTGCTTGTCTATTCGATTCTGGCGATAGACAACGCATGCGTAATACATTTGTTGGGACACCATGCTGGTATCCTTTTCTATACTTGCATAGCTTCTGCAGCGACTTTCTTTAGTCAAATTGGCTTGTTACTTATAATAGGGACGAATAGGCTTACATTTCAGATAATAATGAAAGTCAGTGTCTTTGTTGTGGTTCATAGTGACTTTATCTGAATTTATACTTGCTGTTGTTTATATTCTCCCAGGATGGCACCTGAGGTTATGGAACAATTGCATGGCTATGACTTCAAGTCAGTACTCTTCTTTTTTATTTCTTCAATTTCTATATTGTCTGGTAAGATATATAGAGGAAGTGAAAAATAATAAATATGTCTGGGAATCTCTGCAGGGCTGATATCTGGTCTTTTGGCATAACTGCGCTGGAGCTTGCTCACGGGCATGCTCCCTTCTCAAAATATCCTCCAATGAAGGTCTGTCTTACATTTTCATGCCTTCTTTTATGTCCACAGATCAGCTGGCAAGTCTGGTTATTTAAAAAAACTCAGGTCTTCACAACTTAAAATACTTCTAAAATTACAGGTTTTGCTCATGACATTGCAAAATGCACCTCCTGGGCTTGATTATGAGAGGGACAAGAAGTTTTCTAAGGTAATATGATCCTTGTTTTTTCCCTTTCCTTCTATTTCACTGTTTGATCACATTGCCTAATGTTTGTGTGGTGTGTTCTCTGTCCAAAGTCTTTTAAGCAGATGATTGCGAGTTGCTTGGTTAAAGATCCTTTAAAACGCCCTTCTGCCAAAAGGCTTCTAAAGCATTCTTTTTTCAAACAAGCAAAATCTAATGAGTTCATAGCACGTAAGCTTTTGGAAGGACTGCCAGCTCTTGGTGACCGGCTCCAGGCGTTGAAGGTATTATTTACTTTTGTGATTACCCTGCCTTTGTCAAACCCATATAGTTTATTGTTACTCTGTTTACATGTCATTTATTATAGAAAAAGGAAGAAGAGATGCTTGTGCAAAAGAAAATACCCGATGGACAGAAGGAGGAAATGTCACAGGTATGGTATATAGGAAATATATTGAATTTTATAGAGGTAATGTCTGAGTGTAGGTCTTAATGTCTGTATTGGTCAATTGATATGTTTTTAGCTTTGTTAATTTAAATAAGTAAAACCAAAGACATAGCTAAAATTGGAACAATTCGGATGGGTTAAAACAGATCGAAAGTTGCACCATGCATATTCTTAATGAATTATGCATAGCACCTCTTATAGCACTTCAATAAGTAGTTTAGACTGTTATTGTAATTATATAAATTTTGTAGCCATATTCCATGCGTTGATTATTTATGGAAACATTTAAAATTGACCAACAAGTCTATGCCTGTTATGATCAATACTGTAAGTGTACCTGTTTCTAACCTTATTGATCTGCCTGGCCCACCCTTTTTTTTTTCCATTTTGTATAATGGGACTATAGTTGGTAAAGCTCTTTCTCAATGTTATAACTTATTCACTTTCATATTTCCCCACCCATGCGGTCAATGGACTGTTTGTTTTTGTGTGTGTGATGTGTCTGTTAGTTAATTTCTGGTCTCTGATTTTGTTTTTGCAACTTGTTTCCAGAATGAATATAAAAGAGGTATTAGCAGCTGGAACTTTGACCTTGAAGATCTGAAAGCTCAGGCCTCATTGGTATATTGATATTTTTTCCCTTACTAATAGGTTCTTACAAAGATAAATAGCCATTATAAGCACTTTTTCATATTAATGACATTCTCCATAATGTAAATATACCAAACTAATAACCATTGTACTGATCTATTTTGTTAATAATCTAATTTTATTTATGCAAATAGGTCCACGATGAAGACTCTATATCTGACAGTAATGGGACTGGTACTGGTGAAAAAGAATTTGCGCATCCGTTGTCATATGTGGGCGAGGCTTCGAGAACTAGAGATGTATGTCAATATTTTTTACATTGTGGATATTTTCTTGCTTTATGTTTGTTGTAGAATAATAGTTCAACGTATAACAGGTGGGATCTGCTTCAGCTGTCAACTCTACTGCCTCATCGTTTGTGTATGTCATCTTCAGCTTAACTACACCATTCCCACAATACAGTTCTAGATTCTTCATACAGTTGTTCTTATAGCGATATCTATTATATAGATCTGCATCTGCTAGAAATTTTATATCTACTATCGTACGTTTTTCATTTTTTTTTATCATGTGTATGGCTTTCATTTTGTTATATATAAACGTTCAGAGGAGAATGTGAGAGCTCCAGCAATGGACACCTGAGTTCGCGGAGTTCTATATCCCATGCTGAAGATTGCAACAAGAGTGATTTTGCTGGAGAACACAACTTGGATGTCAGTACATTATCCATTAATGGCATTGCAACTCATCCTCACAGTGGGGAATCTTCACCTAGAAGCATTGCAGTGGATGAGTATGGCATCTCTCGCATAGATGATATATGTAGTTGTTTATGTTCTTTAAATACATATATATGTATTCTCTACACATTTGGAATAAACAGTGTTCTTGTATTAGGATGGCTAAATGGGAGGGCTGGTAACAGACAAAGTGGGTCCAGGTCAAAATGGGTAGATTTTAACATTAGGTCAAAAGTTGTTAGGTTGGGTCGTGCTGCCCACTCTCTTATTTATAGGTTCAATGAGGTTTTGAGAATCATTAATGTGCAGAGTATGATTATAGAAACTATTTAAAATAATTACTTGATTTTATAATGCGATTAGGAGAATTCCATGCATTTGAATGACTTTCAGCTTACTTGATTATATAACCCAGTTGGCTCAATAAAGACAAAATGGTAACCCAAAGCGACCCATTTACAAATGAGTTAAAAGGGTCTCCTCTGCTTGGCATATATCATGAACAACTTATTCATAATATAGTTTGGTTTACTGTCTTCATGGGATATATGGATTTTATGCGTTCCCCATCAACTTCTAAATTCTTTGCCCCTTCCTCCCGCTCTGCTACAACTGCCATGTTCCCTATTTTTATACCAAAAGAAATTTAATGTCTAAGATTCAGAACAATCTTAGAAATCAAGACTCCAATATGATTCATGGGATGCTTATACTGTTTCACACTGTAGGAAATCACTTATGACATGATATTGGATATGCATTTTAGTTAACATTTACATACTTTGCTGCTGACTTATTATGGAATATTAGATATGTAAATAGGTTTAGTCCCATCAGTACACAGACATTATGGTATATTTTGGAGACACTGATGAAAATGTAGTTTACTTCACCATTGTCATGTTCTCTTATATATTTATTTCAGTTGCAAGCTGCAAGGCCAGATTTCTGTAGTCTCTAGTTCTAATGGATCTCAGTCACTTCAGATAACAGATGCGGTTACATCTGAGTCCATGCCTAAAGCTTCCAAAACAACATGTATATTTTTTGTTTGATCTTTCACCACTTCATGTTTCTCTACGCTGTATTAAAGGGAAGCTTAGTTTCTTCTATTAACACTATTGGTGTAACAGTAACCAGTGATGAGCAAGATGAGAAAGCAAGGTGCAACGTTATTCAACAGAGAGGGCGTTTTAAAGTTACCTCTGAGACTGCTGAACCTGACAAGGTAAACTTTTTTTTTTGGGCCATGTGCATTTAGATGTCACTACCAGCCACTATTTTCTTTGCAGGGAACTTCATCTCCTGCACTGCTAAAGATGTTGGGTTTAATCTTGATTAGTTAGTATGTTTTGTTTAGTAAGTTTGCATGAATAAAAGGATGGGAAGAGCTTGCATGTGCATGGATATGTTGTGAAGTTAAAAGACATGTGCATGTGGAAGTAGAATAAGAATGGGTCGGCTGGAGATATAGAATAGGTGGAATAGTTGGTCAAGCATGATGTGGAGTAGTGGAAGTAGTGATTAAAGTGTGAAAAGTTGTTTGAAGAGTGCATGAATGCTAGGTTGTCAACCTAGTTGTTGTCCATGTTACTTTGGGAGTGGAAAGTTGATTCCACATGTTGCTAGTTGTATCTTTGCTTTACAAGTTGTAAGGCATAATGGTTTGTGCATGTACGTATGATTGTATGTGTTAAAGGCTATATATAAAGCCTATGTGTGTAATGAATGGATATAAGTATTTTTCATAGTTTCTCTCATTCTTATATTAGTGAGTTGGGACTTTGTTATCCTACAAAAGAGTCCTAGCATGCGGGTATGAGTATACCCTACTTAATTATCTTCTGGTATTTTGGTAGTTGTAGGTTGAAATGTCCATTGTGCAAAACATTCTTTAAATGGACAATTTATGTTTATTTGCCTTTAGCATATCTGCTTTGTGTATTTAATAAATCCAGATAACTAATAGAGACAACACTCTAGATGCTTGTTATATCGAGCTTGAACATTTTCAGCTAAACCGGTAGAAAGGCTGCTACTTGGTTTGGTTCCTCTGATTTGGAAATATATGTTTTTAAAACCGCAAAGACCAAGGGATGTTGGTTGTCAACCTGTGTTCTTTTTAAACTAACAGAACACACAAGAAGATTTTCACATAATATGTTTTTGAATTGTAGAAATTTGTAATCATATTTGATACACTAATCTTTTTAAAATACTCGAAATTATAGACAACTAGTGTTTTGGGTGACCTGGGTACCTGGTCTATCTCAACCGATACCAAAAACATTCATTTTACCACCTCTAAAGTCTTAAACCATGAAGGACACTACCATTGAAGCTTGAAAGCAGAAGAAAATAGTATTGTAGACTCAAGATATATATGCCTTCTCATATATTTGAGGGGTCAGATGATTTGTAGCCAGCTTTTTTAGAGTGGACTTTTGCTTCTTCATTAGTTCAAGAATAGTGCAATATGATATATCCTTTTCATGTTAATCAGAAAGACCTGCTTGCAATTACATAGAAGTTGAAATACTGGATTGATATATGTCATGTGTAGGTAATGATGGAACATCCTATTGCTCCTCATCTGTCTCAAGGTGATGCTACATCCATGCCACAGAATCAAACAACCCATTACCCTCCAACAGCTCAGCAGACAAGTAATCTGCAAAGGGTATGTATCAGTTTAACATGTATTTGCTGCAAATATTTAATTATTGTGCAAAAAAGTGTTTACAAGTTTCATGTTACAGAATGGAATTTCAAGTTCTAAGAAGCAACTTTCTTCTAGTGACACTACAGGTTGGTTTATCTATATCTTTATTATCTTATTTTGTTTCATCAAAAGTTACTCATACAAATCTTCTACTTCAGCCAATAGCAACATAGGCGTGGAGTGCACAGCAGCCAACATCACTAGACTAGAAAAATCAAAGGTATGTATCTGGTCCAGTCAACATGATGGGTAGATTCTCAGATTGGAGGAAAAAACATCTTCTGGGTTGGTTAACCGATAGTTAACTGTCAGAATGGTCTGGTTTTGGTTCCACACCTACATTTCTTTTTTTCGTAACCATAATATTGCATCTGATTGCAATAGTTACATTAGTAACATACCAATGTATATGGTTCTTAAACGAAACTATTTTCTGAGGTTGTAAGGATCTCAATACACCTGGGTTGAGTCCTGACTCGTTTGACTTATCCTTCCAATTTCAGATGCATACACCATTTAAACTTTGATCTGTTTGACCTTTGGCAGTATAACAGAATGCCCCAGATTCCCTATATTTTGATATTTACGTGCATTTATTGAAGGTGCTAATTGAGCAAAAAGTAAATGAAAGTTGTTAATCAGTTATTTATTTTTGCAGCTAGAGGCAACTGATGACAGGGAAAAGGAATTACTTAATGAGATAACCGATTTACATCGGAGGTAGACCACCCTTTCGTATACACCTCTTTGTAGGTGCTGATTAACATGGATTTAGTTATAACGTCCTATGTTTTGTGTGTAGGCTCTTATTTGCACAGGAGGAGCTCCAGAAATACAAAGCTGGATATGGACAGGTTAGAATTTTGTGTCCCGTTAAATTTATATTCCTAACCTGTATAGGTGTCACTTTTGGCCCATTCACTTATGAGTGGGTCAATTTGGGCTGTCTTATTTAAATGGGTCAAATCATTAAGTTTTGCTAAACAGGAAATGAGTAATAGTAATCAAATGCGACAAATGGTTCGAAAGTTGCCCAATTGTATTTATCGGTATTACAACCTGCCTATAATGCCCCAGTGTGTATTTAGTTACTGATATATTGATCATTTAGGGCGCGTTTAGTTACGAAAAACTCCTCCACTTTTCTAGTAAACTTTTCTAAGGAAACTAGAAAATTAGAAAACCTGTTAAGTTTCCTTAAAAACTTTTCTAAGAAAAGGAAAATTCCTATTTTTTTTGTTTTTATAACTAAAAAGTTGAAACTAAATTTTATTGTTCTTCCATCTATACTCTTTTTTGGAAAAGCAAAACTACATCTCTCACATTTGAACCCGTTTTCCAAATTTTCATTGTTTTTCTAGAAAAAGTGAAACACTTCTCATTCCCTCGAAAAATGGAAAAAGGAACATCGAGAAATTTTTCCATAACTAAAAACACCCTTGGTTTCTGTTGTCTTTCTTAGTGTGCTAACTACTAAAAACAGAGAACAAAAAGGGACAAAATTTGTTTTGTGTCAACGCGGAGTCTATTTGCCCTATTACCCGACCCAACATTTTTGCCAGTTGCCACCTCTACTTGTGTATGTCTCTCTCAATGTGCTAATTACTGGGAACTTTGCAGGCATGAATCATGAGTTGTATCACACATCGACGCCACGTAATCGGATGGAACATTTTTCATCTAAGATATGACAAAGTTATAAGGTTGTTTTCAAATTTGTTCATGCGCATATACGTAATTTTAGTTATTAATTGTTTTTAGGCTTGTGTCATAGGTTTTTTTATTTTCTTTTTTTCTTTCTTCTGGCTTGGTATTTACCTTCTATTGCAAATACTGCTGGATACTTGTACATGACATGCTCTAGTAGAGGCTGCAAAGTTTCTGGTTGAGTAAGGGGTAACTTTATACTATAGTAGGTTTCAAAAGATTAGAGGGACCACATTCTAAGCGTGAATTTTTTCTAATAAATTGATTTCAGAGGTTTCAAGCAACGGTTGACCCTGTTTGAGTGTATCCTTATTGTAGTTTAAACGCAACCCAAACAAACCCTTGTTTTTCTATATAATTAGATTCAAGTAGTCACATCTCCTGTTATAATTGAAGTGATGTTTAGCTTTCAATTAGTCGGGTTTTAAATTTGAATGACACAGTGCTGGTAGTTGGATTTTAGACAGACCACAACGTTGATTCACAATAAATGTTTTCCGAGTTTTTACCTGATAATCTACCATACTTGCTTGTATCATTTGATCGATGGATCAATTCCGTGCATGTGGCTATTGAGTTTGCTTATTAGACATGCTAAGGTTTCACAATATGCATCTAGTATATTGTTAGTTAGATCGTGCTCCTGTAATAATTGGTATTTAGTTTGAAGTGGACATAATTTGTTGGGCAATTTCATGTCTAACAAAGCTAGAAAATTATCAATGTTTGCGGGTTCTTGAGAGAGTATAAGCTGGAGTTGCATTCAAACTGATTGGATTGAAGCATGAACAACGCTCTCACTTGTAGACAAGTGATGGTGTTACGCTGTTACATTTGAGGTCCTTGTATTAATATATTAAAATTAAAAAATATGCCTATACTTAATCAGTAGTTGAACTTCATTTTCGGAACTGGTGTCATGTACTGTAGTATTGTGACTGTTTAGAATTTTAGATGGAAACCTTTTGTCTTTTGAAAAAGGACGATTAAGTTGACATGATATGATAATAAATAATGATGGTCAAACAACAACGATGAACAAACAAGGACTAAATTAAAATTTTCAAGGTGATAAAGTCTCTTATTAATCAATAAAACGCCTAAGCTTGTCTAATGAAATTATACCCTATAAAAACGTTTAATGAGGAGTCTAATCCGTTCCTTGGAAAAGAATAGAGATTTCCACTAAAGATAGACACAAAAGAGAAAAGGAACCAAATTCAAAAGGCTAAAACTAGACATGGAAAATAGAAAAACATTGTTTTCGACTCTTAAACGACCTCCGAAGGTCGAATACCGATGGAGTTTATGGCGAAGCAATGAGTCATAACTGTTGACTTGTTTTTGAGTGGATGTGTAAATTTTGTCGTATTACGACACTAAAATTCACTCCGGCAATATAGTCACTTAGTGAAATTGTTACATTGACTTGCCCGTTGATTGTCGCATTAACTTGTTTGTTGACCCCATCAGCTGTTTACTAGTAAAAAGAGGATGAATATGGTGAACAAGGGAGTCACCCTGGGTCGGCGAAACATAGAAACAGGTAACAACTAGAAAGTGTGGGGATATGTTCAGTTATATTATTTTTTTTTTTGTTTAAGCGAAAAATAAAAAGTATATCAGAGACTACCTCTTTCATCTTAAGATGAAGAAGCAAGAGAAATACAATAAAACATTACAACACAATTGATAAAAAAGAGCAATTATGAACTAACAACTAACTAAATTGGACCAGAATCGAGATCCTAAAACCGACAATCATACTATGCGTTGAACCAACTGAAGCATAACCCATGCTTGACGAACAAATTATATCATAATGAAGACCAAAATCTTAATTTGTTGAAGTAGAGAAGGAAGCCATAGATCCACCAAAGGTCAATGCCATATATATATTAAAAATGCAGTAACCAACTCATGTTTTCTTATTTGAAGGAGATTGATCGCTTAGATATAAACCTTGAATGAAATCGTCAAATGTTGTCAGTTTCATTGTTTGGTTCTAGTTTGTTTTATTAAATTCATTTAGGTCTACAACTTTCCCTTTTTCAAACTTGAAATTGATGTTTTATGTTTACGTTCAAACCAAATAAAAAACCGATCAATTAATGTATTTGCTTAATTGGTCAATAGTTTGGTTTGGGATCCGTATGATTTTTGAAAGTGGGAAAGTGATGTACAATCTAATAATTACCACTCTAAAATTATATTCCATCTATTCCATTATAATTATTTTGTTTTAACTTTTTAAAATCGTTCTTTTTTCAACTTTGACCATAAATATTTTATTTGTGTTAAATAACACTTGATTTAAATTATATGAATGGATTGTGTTTTAGATGTATTTTCATTGTTATAATTTTAATCGGGTATTATGTAACACAAGCAAAAATATTTATGATCAAAAGTACACGTGTAATGAGACCAATATTGTAATTAACTGTCATATACAGTACGTTTTAAAGGTTGTTCTAGAAAAATTTCATATTATTATTATTATTAGTAGTATTATTTTTTATTTTTTTCTTTTCTTTTGGGTTCTTTTTCTATTTTTCTTGCAGTCCTATCGCATGAGAACCTATTTCATTGATGTGACTTTGTTCGGCATGTATATTTTTCGAAAAGTGATAAGTATACCTAAATTCGTAAGTTTAAAAGGAGACTAAAAGGTTTAACTGGTTAATGAGTGAACAGATAATAATAATAATAATTTATTTGTCAAATGATAAATTGATTAGGTTATTTTTATTTTTTTCAACATACGCGATCAATTTATTATATTTAGAAGCGAAGGTAAATCGCATTGAATTTGGATATCTCAATTTTTTCTCGGTCTGTACACCAATCACACGATAGAGGTAGATATATACAACTATTTCCATCGGCAATTTTGTTGGCGGGGATGAGTTTATTATGGTGGATGAAGTATTTGGATTATACTCAAAAAATCAGTGCTAATATAATCTTTTGTATATTATCGATCGATTTAACAGTTTCTGCAATAGATTTTGTTGTTTTAATTTGTTCTAATTTGCTACCTTGTCTTTCTTTGGTTTGTTCCCCTTCTCTATTTGATTCATTTATTTTTGGGAATATATTAGCTACACTACAGGTAATTATATACCATTCCTTACATTTTTTTGCTTATAAAGCTAGTTTTGAATGCAATTTGACTTTTTCGAAAGATAATGGCTCCATCGAATTCTCATGTATACTTGTAGCCATGTTAAGCCCCTTTATTTTTGTTCATAATTAATATGGATCGGTTTTTCTAAACGTAGTGATCGGGGTTGTTGTACAACATATTATTTCATGTTAACAACAATCATAAGGTTACATTCAGAAAAATTCAACTTATATTATTTTACCACATCGAGGTTCCTGACTCGCTAATAAGTGGCCTATGAATTATTGAGACCAAGCGGCATTTTCCTGTAACAAAAAATGCCCTTTCTCAAACTATCGTGAGGGTATTCTTGTGATAGACGCTTGGACATGGATGGAGGGTTGGAGATGTCCTTATGTAGTCATTTTTTTCATACAGTTTCCAATTCTAACAGTGTATATCTTGAATTGAATAAAATGTTTATGAAAACGATGGATTTTAATGAAGTAGTGGTCCTTCGATTTTATTTTTATTATTATTTTAAAATTGAAAAAGGAGTGTATGGTCATTGTCTACACGCGAATTGTGGAAACTTTATACTCCAATTGGTGAAGCAAATTACGTTTAGTAGACATGTGATCCATGTTGAAACCAAATGTGGCATTCACAAGGAGTTTCAAGGACATTATAATTGTTCTCACCTTTTTGGAAATAAAAAATCACAAAAGCATCTAATAAAATATATTCTTTCAATTAATGGGAAATGATCCCTAGGGTTGTAATTCAGTTGAGTCGAGCCGAGCTGACACAATCCCAAGCTCGAACTTAACTCGATTAAAAAACTTGAAACTCGACTCGAGCTCAATAGAACTTTTTTTTTTCAACTCGAGTTCGACTTGACTATTGTATCGATACTTTCGAGTTTGGCTCGACTCAACTCGATTATTAGTTATTATATTTTTGAACTCAATACTTTCAAGCTTGACTTGAATCGAATCAATGCTTTCAAGTTCGACTCGACTCGAAGTTTATTATATAATACGGTAAAATGGTAATATACATATAAATGGAGGGTAAAAATGTAAAATAGTGCAAGCTCGATTAGGCTCGCGAGCTTATCGAACCGAGTATTTTACTACTCGAGCTCGACTCGACTTGTTCCGAGTCGATTTCGAGTAACTCACGAATTATGTCGTCTCATTTACACCCCTGATGATCCCTTTAACTGTGTTACAACTAGGTACTTTTCAATCCAAACTTCTCTATTCAATTGGATAAGTGCTTGAAATGTACTCCCTTTAACCACAAACGCACAAGCTTCGTACGTGTGACCGACGAAATGTACTCCCTTTAACCACAAACGCACAAGCTTCGTACGTGTGACCGACAGGCCAGGACTTCGAATCCGTATCTCAGCACATGCATGTGGATGTGGTTGATTTGTGGACATGTAATTTGTCCGACGTTAATATTGCTTACGGGTGGGGCGGACGTGTACAATTGAAATATGATATGGGCTTAAGGATACCCTCTAAATTACCGTTAGTTATGATAATGCACACATGAATTAAAAGGTTGAGTTTCAATGTACCGCGATGGCTTTCAAGTCCCTTTCAGCAATTAAACGCCCCTTAAAGGCTAAGGGACTGAAGATGAGACATGCCACCAACTTAAATTTGTGATTTATGCAATTATGCTTCATGTTTCTTGTTGAATCAATCATTGAGCTTCACTTTCATTTCATCTACTTTTCACCATGAACCTCCAATCCTCGATACCTAGCTACCTGGTTTGGATCTAGCTCTAGGGCTAGGTCCCTCGAAATGCAACGAACATTGCCCAAAAGTCTATTGTATGCGACCAACTTTCGAGGAGGCATAAGAATGCAACCAACTTTCAAAAATGGGTGTTTTAATGTAATTTGCTGACGTGTCGCTGAGTTGTCAAACTCTCCGGAAGCCACGCGGCACATCTATACGCCACGTGTCACTTTCAAAGAGCGACACGTCAGCAAATTACATTAAAACACTCATTTTTGAAAGTTGGTTGCATTCTTATGCCTCCTCGAAAGTTGGTCGCATACAATAGACTTTTGGGCAAAGTTCGTTGCATTTCGAGGGACTTAGCCCCTAGCTCTATGAGTCTATGGTACTCAGACGATTATATATGCTAATTAATCAGTTGCACTTTCGCTTTAAATAAGTTCGTTTCCAATTTAGAAGTAGTATGTCCAAAATATATAAACGTCACTATAACAAATGTTGCATTTATACGCATTTTATATATTATACACACTTTAATGAAAAATATATAAAAATTTTATCCATTTGTACGCATTTATAATCGTGTAAAAACTACTACCGTTAAAGGTGAGAGTGATCGCATCAATGTGATCATTACCACCTTGAGACAAATAAGCTTCCTCCTCTCTACTAAGTATTGGTTAATTTCCGCTAAACGAAATTATTGAGTTATACAGTTGAGCACGAAGATGCAACATAAATATTTATGTTCATGCTATATTATCTATAAAATGTACAGTTAGTGTATCATATGGTCGTGATTGTTCTAAACTCAAACATTGTATATATTTGATTAGCTTGTTTACACAGTCATATCTAACAAGTTTGCCATCTTTAAATGGCATATAGAAGTATAGAACGTCATATTTATTGTAAAACAGTTATAGAGTACTATTTTAGGTTGATTTCATGTGTTACGTCTATACATGTTTTTAGCTCTTTTATGGTTATTTATGAAAAAAGAAAAAGAAAAATTGGATTTGGAAATTTTCAAAGTCAAAACTTGTGTCCTTTACAATTTAATAGGCAGGCATTTAGTAGTTGGATGTTAAAAATGAGGTAAAACTAAAATCGGTTTCAAAATTATTATCATCAGACGAAAAACACACGGTTAAGAAAAAGTAAATTTATTACTATTGACAACCAATAGAATTTTTATTTTTTTTACATCTTGAATTGATTGATTTTGAAAGTGAACAATTATTTTGCGACATACAAAAATGAAAAGGTGAACAAATAAATTGAGACGGGGAGACTATTATATTGTAAAAAGAACACCAAAAAAGAAAAATATTAGTGTGAGGTTTAGAGGAGAAGGTGGTATTTAATGAGAAGGGTTCAAATGGTTTTAAACCATTGAAAACGCGCAATGTATCACATAACAAAATTTCATTTGTATCGCCTTATTTTCATAATATTGTATACCATCACCTCCAACTTTCATTTTTACTGCATTTTGCATATATTTCATTTAGTACATATTGTTTATTTTTTACTGCATTTTATTACTCCCCCGTCCCAGTTTTATTGTCCTTATTTGACTTTTGAAGTCTTTCTTTGACAACTTTGACCTTAAATATATTTTTTTGTATTATATAATACTTGATGCAAATTATACCAATGAAAATACATCCAAAACCTAATCCAAAACCTAATCCATTCATATATTTTGCATCAACTATTATAAAACACAAATAAAAATATTTAATGTCAAAGTTGTCAAAGAAATATTTCAAAAGTCAAAAAATGACAATAAAACTGGGACGGGGGAGTATTATATATTATCCATTTGTCCTGCATTTTTCTCACAACATATATAGAAGATGCAGTAAAATACATATATACAAATTATCATTAAAAAATAATAATATACAAGATGCAGTGAAAAAAGGCTAACATATACTCCGTATAAAAAAATGATACAGTAAAATTATATACAAAATACAGTAAAACCAAAAAAAATATGTAGTATAATTTGATGCAAAATGCAGCACACACATACAATATATATATATATATATATATATATATATATATATATATAGTGTTATAGATTTGTTTATAATGCAACATAAAAAAGACACTATATAAAAAAAAAAATTTTAAAAACATTTTGAAAAAAACATTTAAATTTTTTATTTTTTAAAAAATAAAAATCCGGTGACAATAGCCGGAACCTGATGACAGCTATCAGAATCTGATGGATGACAGGTGGTGGGAGGTGCCAAGGTGGTGGTAGGTGGGGTGGGGAGGAAGAAAGAGGAAGTAGGAAAATATAAAGTTGAGATGCTAAAATGTAAAATTGAAAATAGTTGAAGGAATGTGAGGTGAAATTCATTATTATGTTTTTTTTTTCCTTTCTTAAATTCAACTTTTATTTCTGACTACTAATTACAAAATGGTCATTCCTTGTAATCATTGATTAAAACGAAAGGATGATCAAACAATCGCAATTTCTATTCATCTCATTCTCTTCAAATACCCTTCTTCAATAATCTTTCACCATCAAATACTTAATGAAACATTCATGATTCTTTAAGGACACGCTCTACATATCTTTATTTTGAATACATAGTAATATTTATTGTCGGCCATCATCAAATTAAAACAATAATCCGTAATATTCATGTTTCCACGATTGCATTTTTCGAATTTTTTTACACGTCATTATGTATTACGAAACTCAATAATGAACAACTAGCTCAAAGATTTCAAACATAGCTCCTAATCAATTACATGAGTTATTATGACTTGTATGATGAGTTTAATAAATGTCAAATACAACTAGATAATAGCAAAATAGTGAGGAGGAGAAACTTATTTAGTACATATGTAAGGGATACAAACCATAGATTTAATTTTGTATGGTTCAGATGTGTTCTCATTTGTTCTTATATAATATGTGTTCTTATTTTATCCAAACTCTGTATATATAATGATATTCCAAGATTTTGAATGTAATTTGTTTCTAAATTTAATTTAAAACAATTTCAATAAAAGAAAAGTAGTTAAATGAAACAAGCTTTAAATATAATTCATAGAAATTTACAAGAAAAAGAGTACTACTACCTTTTTATGTGAAAAACAACATATTAGTTAAAAAAATTTCACATAAAAACCATATTAAATGAGAATAAATTTTTTCTCTAGCTACCATTTTGGCTAATACTCCGATCCGTAACTATATTAGTGTTATTTATAACATATATTTTTTTTAAAAAAGTACGACATATATGATTATCAAGATAATCAAAATTATTAGAAAGTTGATAATTTCTTCAATTTATGTTAGATAAGTAAAACAGTATATATGATATTTTTTGAAATGACATAATTTTCGGATTCTTTTACAATTAGTAACATACTATTAAAATTGAAATACAACTTACCGATGCACACTTTTGTTGTTTTCATCAGTTCCCCTTAATTAAGCCCCTCGCGATTGGATACCTTAATAAAATTAAACGCATGTTAACTTTTGATGCACTTATTGGGCCTTAGCCTTTAAATAAACATACTGATGTTAACGAGTGACCAGAACTAATAATGACGTATGAAGCTAGCTAGCTAGCTAGCTAGAGTCCTTTGACAAGGATATGTATAATAAACATAGTTTAGCCAGGGTTATGTCTTTATCTTTAAGAATATAATGATTATCATAGAATTGTTAATGCATACAATTTAGTGATTATCATAGAAAAGTTTTTGATTATTATATTCAAAAAACGTGTTGTTCCGGACACGCAAACCAGCCCACGTCAAGCAGCTTCAGACCCATCACGTGAGAGGTAAATCATACTCGTCAAGGGCCAAGGCCATGCTGGGGATGCTAACCACGAGGATTAAACACCCAACCTCATGTATTCAATAGATGTCCCATATTGGGTCAACACCCTCAACCACTTTTATTATTATTATAGATTAGTACGTTTAGGGTTATACACTTATACGTATGTTGTTAAAAAAGCAAAAGTTAGATTCTGACAACGAGCGTGAAAATATATCTCGTATTACATTTCATTCCTTATTCTTAGCCTAAAACACCTAAAAGCATGCGAAGTAGGGACATGCAAGTATGCAACTCAACTTGACGACTCACTACTCGATCAAGTTGAAGGCCATCGACGTTGAGATCTCAATGCCATGCAAGTTGAAGGTATTTTTATTGTACTACGTATGTAGCTCTTTTTACCGATTGGTCTAAATACAATATTTGGTGGCCGGTCGACTTCAGTTTCACTTTGCTTCAACATTTAATTATCATTCCCCTATAATTTGTATTTCGGTGTTGTTTAATGACATATGTTAACAACCATTGATTACTTCATGTAGTAGAAACTTTTCCGTTATATATGATAAACAAAATTTAAGGTAAAATTGTAAAAAATTAAAACAATGACAATCATTTACCAAGGGGATCTTGATTTATAGTAGCAAAAGAAAAAAAAAGAAAAAAAAAAAGTTAAGTACGTGTTTGAAAGGTATATAACTATGTGTTTGACGTTCGTTGTGTGTACGTAATAAAAATAACTTTCATTGTAGTACGAAACTATTTATTTTTGTACATTTGTGTGTATTTTGGTGACGTGTTATCAGATGTAAGGTGACATATGACATCTTTATAAGATGACAAGTCACCAAAATACACATAATGTACAAAAATAAATAGTTTCATACATACAACGATGGTTAATTTTATTTCGTACATACAATGAAAATCAACATATAGATATATACATATATACATTTCTTGGCACTTAACTTAAAAAAATTAATGAGGAAGGTTCTAAATATGAAAAAAGCCGGCATTCTCAACTAAAAACCACCACCACCCTCAATTGGCCATTTCCTACCCTTCATTAATTCTTGTATGCATCATATATAACGTACTCATACTTAAACCATTATTAGTACCTCTTGATTACATGATTGATACCTTTAATTGCTATATATACTCACCTACTACCTTTTATTTGGGATTACCATCTGAAAAATTTAACAAACTTTGATAAAATCTCTTGTACGTATCAACTTTCAAAATCTCTATTGTATGTATCAAAACCTCTATTGTATTGTATGTAACCTGGTTATTGTGTCATCCATATAAAACTCCACGTGGCATTCTTACAAAGCGCTACGTTGAAAAATTACATACAATAAGCATAAATTAGTAATTGGATACACACAATATAGGTTTTAAAAAGTTGATACACACAAAAGAATTTTTGTCATAGTTTGATACATTTTCATATACTTAACCCTTTTTATTATTTCACAAAACCTTAGACGTGTTAATATCCATCCAATTAAATTATTATTATTATTATTGTTATTGTTATTATTATTATTATTATTACATTTTAATACTATAATGCATATATATTTATTTAGTATGTTATATATAGTCTTCATTTGTTCTCCAATAACACCAACTACAAGTTTTTGAAGCCTTTTAGAGAGCTAGAAATAAATTAATATATGTAAAACAAGAGTGTGTCGGAATATATATCATATATCTTGTTTGAAGTTTACACATTCTTCAAATTAAATGGATACTCAAAATGAAAATATTCATGGAAAATATTTGGAAGATGTAAAAGTTTGTTCATCAGGGAAAATGGGAGCTTCATTGTTTGGTTGGCCATGGGAGAATTTGGGCAGTTACAAGGCATGTATCTCTTTATCTTATTTTCGATCTTTTGTTGATTCTTGAAAAGAAAAACGTGTTTTATATATTGCTTGATACAATAACTATACATGCTTTTTGGGTTTTAATTGGCTTGGAATTCTTGCTTGAAACAGTATTTGTTGTTTGGGCCACTTGTTGTTGAGTTGATTTATTCAAGTGTTTATGAAAAGAGGAAAATGGAGCAGAGTTGGTGCTTTCATATCCTAATCTTGTCGTCACTAAGAGGACTTGTGCATCAGTTATGGAATTCGTTCGATAACATGCTTTTTCTCAATCGAAATATTCGATTATCTAACAAAGGAGTTGATTTTGATCAAATCGACAAAGAATGGCATTGGTAATTAATCAAACTTCTCTTTTGTTAATTCCTTCATATGTGTTACATTCAAGGTGCGTTTTAGATAGCCGGAATTGACCTATTTTTTTGAATAATGGTTACGTTAGCAATAAAAGAAATATACATTACAACATTACCTTTGTTAACAAAGAGTCAACTAAATTGGTCAAAATTTTGTTTTAAATAACCAATAACCTTTTTTACATCAATAACCTTTTACATTTCTGTTAGGAGGCAATCTTAGTTCTAAGGTAGAGTGAGGTTCAAAAAAATAAAAAAATTGATGAGAATGAAGAAACCAATACTAAATGTGTTACGTGTCATAAAACCTATTTTTCCTCACGTTTTTAAAAATCAAATATCTCACAAACGGTAAGTCGAAAAATTATAAGAAATTACACCATAAAAATCAGTATTTTTTCTCTTCGATTTGCCATATCACAAGGTATATTTTCGACGATTTTTTTTTTGTTGTACAAAATTAGTAAGATATGTGTTACTATCTACAATCACATGTTTTACTAGATACCCGCTGGTAACACATGTGTTAGTGGTTTTCAAAACCCACCGAAAAATGAAAAAAAAGTTCATCGAAAATTATACCTTGTCACATCCAATGTTTTGAAAACCGGTTTAACCGGTTCGGTCCGACCGGTTCAACCGGAAAAATAGAGGATTCCGACCAGTACAAAACCGGTTTTGACCAATGTTTGACTAGTCAACAAACAGGGCGGTTCGGTCAAAACCGGGCGGTTCAACCAGGAATCAGACCGCTTAACTCGGTTTTTATTTTATTTTATTTTATTTTTAAATAGTGTTTTTGTGCCGGTTTTGGGGCGGTCCGACCGGTCTGGTCAGATCGGTTTGACAGAAAATTGAAGAATTCCGGTCCGATCCAGTTTTCGGTTTTAAAAACATTGGTCACCTCTAATCGATGAGAATAAAATGCTGATTTTTATGGTGTAATTTTTGTGATTTTCAACTTACCATTTGGGAGATATTTAATTTTTAAAAACATGGGGGAAAGAGGGTTTAGTGACAAGTGACGCAGTCTCATTGGTTCTCTCATTCTCACAAAAAAATATTATACTCGTGTTGTACTCATTTGAACCTTAGTCTTCTAAGTTAACAAGTTTTCAAAAGGCAAGTTAAAAAAAAAATAAAAAAAAAAATCAACATGCTATTTTTTTTTGTTCAAATTTATGCAATTTTTTTCCCTTTTTTTTTCACAGGGACAATTTCATCATACTTCAAACATTTGTAGCTTCAATGATCTTATTAATCAACCCTTCGATGACCAATAATCTTCCTGTTTGGAAAGCAACTGGAATAATTTCTTGTATAATTTTTCATATTGGGCTTTCAGAACCTCTGTATTATTGGGTCCATAGACTGTTACATTCTTCATATTTCTTTCAAAAATATCACTGGCTACATCATAGTTCTAAAGTGAACCATCCATATACAGGTACATACATAAAACTCAGTCATTTGTATCATATATTTATTGTCATTGTTATCTCACTATTTCCCTGTCTCTTTTTACCATTTTTGGTGTAGCTGGGCATGCGACATTCTTGGAGCATTTATTACTTTGTGTAATCATAGGAGTTCCAATTGTTGGGACTACTTTGCTTGGACATGGTTCGATCGTCATGTTCTACGGTTATATTTTGGCATTTGATTTCCTAAGATGTATGGGGCATACTAATATTGAAGTTGTACCTCATCGCATTTTCGATACCGTGCCTATTCTCAAGTATGTTATATATACGCCAATGTAAGTTTTGTACTTCTAACTATTTAAGTAAACATAGGAGAGAATAAAAAATTTATCAATTTGTATGTTACTTTGTTTAGGTACCATTTTATACACCATAAAGACATGAAGACTAATTTCTTCCTCTTTATGCCTCTTTTTGATGTTTTGGGAGATACCATGAATGAAAGTTCTTGGGATCTTCATAAAGAAATAAGTTCAAATAAAGGTATGTTTTTTTTTCTTTCAAGCCATTTGTGTTCATGATTCATTGAAAAGCTAAGGTAATTTCAAGCCATTTTTATATTTTTTAATGTCAAATTGATTAGGTATTTTGGGTCTACCACAACTAGTAATAAGGATCCACATAAACATATATTTATCTACCTAATACATGTTACTCTTGTTTTTGTAGGCAAGAAAGCTAAAGCACCTGAATTTGTGTTTTTAGCACATGGAGTTGATATCATGTCATCAATGCATGCTCCATTTATATTTAGATCATTAAGCTCATGGCCCTTTGCCACAGAACTTATCATGTTCCCAATGTGGCCTTTTTCCTTATTGGTGATTTTGATCATGTGGGCTAAATCCAAGCCTTTCTTGTTCACCTTTTACCATCTTAGAGGAAAATTGCTTCAAAGTTGGATTGTACCTAGATTTGGTTTCATGGTACTACGTACTATACTAATTATTACTCCGTAGATCAATTCATTCTCAAATTTTCATGATACTCCATACGTACTAAAATGGATTATTACTTATAATCTGTTTTATGATGGCAGTATTTTCTACCATTTGCGAAAGACGGTATAAATAATCAAATTGAAGAAGCTATACTAACTGCCAATAGGATTGGTGTCAAGGTCCTTAGTCTTGCTGCATTGAACAAGGTCCGTATCATCGTCATCTTTCAAATGACGACACAAAATGGAAGCGGTCTAGATGCATTCCGTCAAACAACTAAAAAACATAGAGAAACACATATTTGAGAAAAATAGTACACTTCTATATTGCACTTTTTCCCAAGATTCCAACTCCGAACCTCACATTTCAATATTAGAACACATAATGGGTAAAATCTCGGAATCTCGGGTTTCAATCGAATGACATTAACATGAAGTATAACAAAACGGAAAACACATTATATCTAAAGAAAATGAAGTTGGAGCCCAATACAATCATATTTGGGCCCATATATTGATTTTTACTCATATGCAGATTTGCATTTTGCATGGCCCAACTATTCCACAAATGCTTAGCTAGTTTATGTGTCAAATTATTTTGTGTTCGATCATGATTATGAACAATTATGGTTCTTCCTGATTGAAAATCTGTCACAGAATGAAGCTTTGAATGGAGGTGGGAAACTCTTTGTGATGAAACATCCGGATCTTAAAGTTCGTGTAGTCCATGGAAACACACTGACTGCAGCTGTTATTCTTAACGAGATTCCTAAAGATGTCAAAGAAGTGTTCCTAACGGGAGCAACTTCTAAGCTTGGAAGAGCCATTGCCATTTACTTAGCTCTGTCGTAAAGTTAGAGTCTTGGTATGCACTTGAAAACTAATTTTTAGTGTTCATCATTTGCACAAGTTCAAGTCCTGTCCATTTACTTATAAGTGGGCCGATTTTCTAGCCAATATCAAAATCTGTATCTAAATGATCGCGGATCCTAAATCACTTTATGCTAAGAAAACATATTGATATTGTAAAAATCATATTTTTGTAATCACATGTAACAAACTAGTTATACAATACATAAAAGAAAAAAGAAAAAAAAGGTTCTAGTCAACCCAACCCATAAATGAGTAAATTATTTGTGTCTAACTATATCTAATCTGGGCGACTAACTTTCCTGCAGATGCTTACTGAATCCAAAGAGCGATTTTCAAGCATACAGAAAGAAGTTCCATCGGACAGCCAAAATTTATTGGTACAAGTGACCAAGTATCAAGCAGCAAAACAATGCAAGGTGAGATTGGGAACATCGTTAAAATGGTTTTTATTGTTAGCCAAGTAATTGGGGGAAAAAAATAAAAAATCAATGATAAAATAGCCGGTAAGGGAAGCCCATGACTTCCTTCAAGTCACGGGTTTAAAACTTGCCGTGGGTATTATTCCTACCACCAATGAAGCGCATGACCCACAACTTTAAGTCTTAAACCGCGCGAGTTCCGGCTCGGACATTTTGGTATATGTGACGGAGGTGATTTACTCGACGATGTTGGACCTTCGGTCGTGCTCCATTGAAATATGAAGCGGCTCCAGTGGGTGACCTAAATACCCATTATTAGTAATGGGCAAATATGTGCCTTACTAACGCAATGCTTCGAATTTTTTCATGATTCTAAATAGACGTGGATTTTGGGCAAATGGACCACACCAACAGCGCATAGATGGGCACCACCCGGAACTCATTTCCATCAGTTTGTAGTTCCACCAGTGGTTGAATTCCGAACAGATTGCACATATAGTGGGTATCTACCAAAAAACGCGTCCATTGTGGGTATTTAACCTGAAATTTTGTCCGAATCGTGTAAAAGTTTACCGGTTTTAACCTTAGCCGGTTACCATTTTTAAAATGTGAATTTATTTTCCAACGTGGCCCGCTTATGTGGAAATGAATACAAAATATATATTCGTTATGCTCCCTTATATTATTAAACACACACACACACACAAAATCAAACACAAACACAAACACAAACACACACACACACACATACTACCGATCAATCGTCCCTTTCACAATCCAAGCTTGAGATCGAATCAATCAATGGTGTAAGATCATCATAGCTATATCCAGGTAATTGTGTTATTTTTCTAGACATTTATTCAAAATGGTAATTAGGGTTCATAGTAAAAATTCAAAATTAGGGTTTTTATTTGAATTTTTTAATTAGTGTTTAAAAATGGATGTAATGGATAATTTATGAATGAATGATCAAATCCTCACAATGTGTTTTTGGTGTTATAAATGTGCTAGTCATGTTATCAATCCAGAAGGGATAGCCATAATTATCATTTGAGACACATTTCGTGATTAAAATTTTGTACCATGAAGAATTAGCCAATTATTTATTAGATATTTACCATATGTTCGAATAATAAGGCTATGAGGACAAACTAACGAAAAGTTAAAAATTTTAAAATTGGTCTCAATTTTCGGAATTTGATGGTTTAACTATCCACCCCCCATACTTAAGTTATACATTGTCCCCAATGTATTAATCATGTTAAACAAATATGAAAGAGGTAGAGAAAGAAAAACTTAGCAGGATAAAATGATGATTCCGAACAAGTGTTGGAGTAAGTCGGACCAATTCTTCATTCTAGGCAAATCGCTGTGCGGTTGTTGAATCGCTTAGCGATGGATAGCAGATAACGGCTACTTCCAACGGTCCAAACCCCAAATCTTTCTATAAATACACCTCAAAATCTTTCCTTCCATAACAAATTTAATACATCATTTCCACATTTATCAACCATATCAACAATCCCAAATGTGTCGTATAGACCAAGTTCCAGTTCTCAGATGCCTAGCAAGTCTAAAAAGCCTACTGATCCATATAAATATAGGTATAAGAATGCTATGGCTCAACTTGCTCTTGAGCAGTTGAAAAGGCAACCTCAGAACTCAGATTCTAATGGTTGTCTGGTTGCCAAGACTGAGACTTGGGATGACTCAGATGATTCATCAGATGATGATGATGAAATTGACAATGATGTGTGTTACATGGCTATTGAAAATGCTGACCCTCTCAGCAAAGAAGAAATTGTATATGGTGGATGGGTTGATTACGCCATGAGAAAGGTTAGTGAGATTATGAATGAGACTTTGGCTAACTTGATTGGTCTATTCCAGCCATAGTTACCATCATCTGTACTTTCTGGGAAGTGTCCTTATGAATTAGTCTTTAATAAAGAACCTAATCTCTCTCACTTAAAGACTTTTGGGTGTTTATGTTTTGCAAACATTTTAAATAATAATGACAAGTTTTCTAGTAGGTCTGGCAAATGTGTATTAGTTGGTTTCTCAAGTACAAAGAAAGCATATAAACTGTATGGGATTGATACTAAAGAGTTGTTTTATTCAAGGGATGTAAAGTTTTTTGAAGATATATTTCCTTTCAAACTTAAGTCTGCTAGTTCTTCTAGCTTTGATGTATTACATGAAGAGTCTTTAAATCATATAAATTTCTTTGATTCACCCAAAAGTTCAAAATTGCCCAATGATGAAGAGAGAGACAAAACAGATAGTGATGGTGGTATGAGTCTCATGTATTAATCATTGATGATTCTAATTGCAGATTGGCTAATAGGGTAAAGAATGAAAGCAATACCGAAAGGGTTGATCTACAAATAATTTCAACGGAAAACGTTAAATCAGCTACTCCAACTCCACATCATTTAAGAATCTTCAAATTATCGATTCTTGATCAGTACATGATTGGTCTATACAGCCCTAAGATCCTATTTCTTCCCAACACTGAAAACACTTGTGTTCATGATGTTGTAAAAATAAGATCAAGATGTTTGAAAGAGTCCTTATCTGAGCTTCTAACCCGATATTATCCTTTTGCTGGTGAAATCAAGGACAATTTCCATATCGAGTGTAACGACAAAGGGGTCTATTTCATTGAGGCCCGAGTCAATCAAACTCTAGAAGAATTTCTCTGCCAGCCTGATGATAAAAAGCTAAGAGAGTTGACTCCTAATCACCCTAGCACAACTTATTCTTATGTTGCAAGTATTCAAGTGAGTATATAGTGATCATTATGTTAAATAATTAATTAAACTAAGAAAATGTTGATATTTTAGATACTATAGCCATGTGTTGCTAATATATATCAGGTGAACATTTTTAATTGTGGAGGAATTGGCCTAGCCACGAGCTTGACACACAAGATCGTAGATGGTAGTTCGTATTTCTCATTTTATAAAGCATGGGCTGCAACCGCTAGAGGTTCGTCGTCAGAGACAATTGCACCAAGTTTTGTAGCTTCTGAAGTCTTCCCTAACAATCCATCCTTAAGATATTGGTTTCCATCAAATTTAATGCCTACAAAATCTATTATTACAAAAAGATTTGTGTTTGATTCCACGGGTTTGGCTTCCCTCAAGGCCCAACATGTTGCCTACAATATCATAAACCCATCGCTGCAATCACGTAGCCCAACTCGAAATGAGGTCATCACAACCTTAGTTTGGCAAGCTGTGATTAAAGCCGCATCCACTGTCAAACCGTTTAGTCCACAGTCACCTCATGCTTTATTGTCATTTGTGAATCTCCGGAATAAGGTGTCACCACCTCTGCCTAATGAGTCCATTGGCAACCTTATCGTGAAAGCCATTGGGATCTGCTATCCTAACAAAAAGCCAGATTTATCGACCCTAATGGGTGAAATGAGAGAATCAATAGCCAAAATAAGCCTGGATTACATTGAATCACTAAAAGGTGAAAAGGGTCACAAGGCATTGGATGAGAAATTAAGAGCGATTAACGATCAGTTGAATGTGATGGAAGAAGGAGACTGCCTTTTTGCTACCAGCATGTTGCATAGTGGAATTTATAGTATAGATTTTGGTTGGGGGAAGCCTATATGGTTGTATCATAAGCATCCCCATGTTTTTTTGGAGCAACTTGGAAGCCGAGTGAAAAGAAGACCTGTGGCTGTAGGTTCACATAGTGGATAATTGAGCAGACTGCGATGGAGAGTATTGGTGATGCAAGAAGGAAGTTTGGCAACTGTTTTAGTTGGAAATTGATGGGAAAAATGTGCCACAACGGTAAATACAAACAGCGGAACCAAACACCCGTTAGACAATACTTTCCCGACCCGTATGAACTACCAAGAATGCTAACAATTAGGGTACACCAAATGCTATCAAAATCAGTCCCAAATCAGCAACAATTCACAGCAAACAAGTAATAACCAAGAACACACAACAACACAAGATTTTAGCTCTCTCAAACCGAGAGTAAAAACCACGGGACCTTCGGGCCACTTAAAATCCACTAAATCAACAAGAGAGCAATACAATCGGGTCTTCTCTAGATTCACTAGAGGTATACAAAAATCATCATACTCTTGAACAACAACATCAACAAGTATGGAATCAATTTAGAGCAAAAGAGGAAATTAATACCCTTATAAAACTGCTACTGTCCAGCCTTCGTAACACGACCTCCAGACCTCAAAATGAAAAACTGAACGGTCAAAATATTGACCCAGGTGTCAGGAACACGCTGTCCAAAAATGAAGATGATCCGACGGTTCAATCTCCGGCGATCATCCGTTTTCTGGGACTGCTACAGTGAAAACGGGATTTCTCTTTTCTTCTCCTTTCTCTCTTTTCTCACCTCTCTTTTGAACAAAAAATGCAGATTTTTTCACACCGTAATCCTAAAACATACAAGGTATATAAATATGGGTTTGGGCCTAAAAATTCATTTGGGCTTATATTTATTTTGGGCCACATAATTGGAAACCCAAAAATAAACCCAACAAATCTCCCCCTTTCCGATTATGTGGAAGAGTTCGCCATCCCGGCGATAGAGCAACATACCCTAAGCTTTTACCTTGCTACTGGCTTAGTCAACATATCAGAACCATTATCATCGGTATGAACCTTATCAAGTTCAAATAAACCATCTTCAAGACAATCTCTAATCCAATGATACCGCACATCAATATGTTTTGTTCGCTTATGAAACATAGAGTTCTTTTAGCAAGGTGAATTGCACTCTCATTATCACAAAGAACTACATACCTATCTTGCTTGAAACCAAGATCTTGTAGGAACCTTTTTAACCACAATAGTTCTTTGCACGCTTCTGTTGCTGCCATATACTCAGCTTCAGTTGTGGACAAGGCAACACACTTTTACAATCTTGATTGCCATGAAATAGCTCCCCCTGCAAAGGTCATCAAATATCCAGAAGTGGATTTCATGTTATCTTTGTTTCCTGCCATATCAGAGTCTGTGTAACCAGTAAGCATTAGCGGACCATTTCCAAATGTGATACCCAATTTGGAAGTACCTCGCAAGTATCTAAAAATCCACTTAACAGCTTCCCAATGATTCTTACCCGGATTTGACATAAACCGACTAACAACACCTACTGCATGAGCTATATAAGGCCTTGTACATACCATAGAATACATCAAGCTTCCAACTGCTGAGGCATATGGAACTCTATCCATCTCTTCAACTTCTTCCTTTGAAGAAGGGCAATCTCTATCTGTCATCTTAAAGTTGGTAGTAAGAGGGGAACTAACCACTTTAGCTTTATCCATGTTGAATCTGCTAAGCACCTTTTCAATGTATTGCTCTTGTGACATATGTAACGTCTTGGCACCTCTATCTCTAGAAATCCGAATGCCAAGGATCTGTTTTGCTGGCCCCAAGTCTTTCATAGCAAAAGACTTGCTCAATTCTCGCTTCAACTGCGCAATTCTATCAATATTCCTGCCAACAATCAGCATATCATCAACATATAGCAACAATATGATGAAATCATCATCACCAAACCTCTGAAAGAAAACACAATGATCCGAAGTTGTCTTTCGGTAGCCTTGCTTTCCAATAACCGATTCAAACTTCTTATACCACTGTCTCGGTGCTTGCTTCAACCCATATAGACTTTTCAAAAGTCTACACACATAACCTTCTTTGCCTTTAACCCGAAAACCTTCAGGTTGCTCCATGTAGATTTCCTTATCCAAATCACCATGAAGGAAAGCTGTCTTGACATCCATCTGCTCAACCTCAAGATCAAGGCTAGCAGCTAAACCAAGAACCACTCGAATGGATCCCATCTTCACGACCGGAGAGAAAATCTCATCAAAATCAATGCCCTTTCTCTGACTGAATCCTTTCACAACCAATCTAGCTTTGTACCTGGGTTTAGAAGTATGATCATATGTCTTCACTTTATAAACCCACTTGTTCTTCAAAACTTTCTGGCCTTTAGGTAACTTCACCAATTCATAAGTATTGTTCTCATGCAAGGAATTCATCTCATCTTGCATGACTTCAATCCACTCTTTCTTATGTTCATCTTCCACTGCTTCTGCATAACATTCGGGTTCTCCCGCATCAGTGAGTAAAACATACTCATTATCAGAATATTTATTGGAAGGAGGACGATCTCGGGTGGATCACCTAAGTGGAACAATTGGTGGCACATCTGGTACTGGTAACTCTGGATGAACATCTTCATCTATCTCTGGTTGCTCATGAGCATTAACATCATCAGTACCCTGTTCATTATTCTGAATATCTTCTCCAAGCTGTGAATCAACATGTTATGGAGGAACTGGATCCAAATCAGTAAGATCATCAATATGTTGAGGAACTGACTCTGTCTTTGTCTTCTCAAAATCTTTTAAAGTCTGATCTTCAACAAACACAACATCTCGGCTTCGAACAAGTTTCTTCTGTACTGGATCATATAACCTGTACCCAAAATCATCTTGACCATAACCGAGGAAACACATGGCTTAGTCTTCATATCAAGCTTTGACCTCTCATCTTTGAGAACATGTACAAAAGCTTTACATCCAAAGACTCGTAAGTGACGGTAAGAAACATCTTTGCCGCTCCAAACCCTGTCAGGAACATCAAAATGCAAAGGAACACAAGGAGTTAGATTAATAACATGTACCGCCGTGTTCAAAGCCTCACCCCAAAAGGAACCTGGCAACCCTGCATGTGAAAGCAAACATCTGACTCTCTCAACCAATGTTCTGTTCATCCGCTCTGCTAAGCCATTTAATTGCGGTGTCTTTGGTGGAGTCTTTTGGTGCCGAATACCTTTCTCTTTACAATAAGTATCAAATTGCCCAATGTATTCACCGCCATTATCAGTCCGAACATACTTAAGCTTCTTCCCAGTCTGTCTCTCAACTGAAGTATGAAACTGCTTAAATACCTCAAATACTTGATCCTTTGACTTCAAGGTATAAACTCACACCTTTCTGGAATGATCATCAATGAATGTAACAAAATAAGAACACCCACCAAGTGTCCTAGTCTTCATAGGACCACAAACATCAGAATGCACAAGATCAAGTATATTCTCCATTCGAAAAGGAGAATGCTTTTTAAAGACAGATCTGGTTTGTTTTCCTACCAAACAGTGAGAACACTTACTCAAATTAATATCACGCATACCTGATAACACATTTTTCTTCAACAGGATAGACATCCCTTTTTCACTCATGTGGCCAAGTCTCTTATGCCACAAATCAGTCGTATCAGCATTGTCTACCATATTAACAATGTTCTTGAAGATCTTTGGATGTGTGATGTATAATCTTGAGTCTTTCTTACCTCTTCCCACAATCATAGAACCAAGGGTCAATTTCCACATACCATTACCAAAACCGCTATTGTAACCATCATCATCAAGAATGCCTGCAGAAATAACATTAAGTCTCATATCTGGAACATGTTTCACATTATGCAAAACAAGCTCCATTCCAGTCTCAAATTTCAAGCAGACAACTCCAATACCAACGATCTTTGATAACCCGGCATTTCCCATCCTAACAAATCCATAGTCACCTGGAGTATAAGATGAGTAGAAATCTCTACGTGTTGCAACATGACATGTAGCACCACTATCAACAACCCAACTAGAATCATCGTGAGTAAAATTAAGCATATCATAATCAAAACAAACAAAGAACTCATCAGTGATAGAATTAACCTCAGCCTTATCATTACCACCATCATTTTTCTTCGGTTTGTTTTTCTTGTTTGCCTTTTTCCTTTCTTTCTTCAACTGTCTGCAGTACCATTTTGTGTGCCCTTTTTCACCACAATGATAACACTCTAGGTCAGCAAACTTTCCTTTGCTAGAACTGCTGCGATGATTACTTCTATTACCCGGATCTCTACTTTGACTTCTCCCTCGCGTTTCTGTGACCAATACATCTGACTGTGAAGAGGAAGCCTGTGATTTTCTTCTCATCTCTTCATTCAAAATACTGCTTTTGGCCAATTTCATGGTGATAATACCATCTGGTGCAGAGTTGGACAAAGATGTCCTAAAAGTCTCCCATGAATCCGGTAATGTACCAAGTAACCATAAACCTTGAATCTCATCCTCAAATTTTATACCCATTCCTGCAAGCTGATTTATAATACCCTGAAATGCATTTAGGTGATCTGAAATAGGAGTCCCATCTGTATATTTCAAACCCATCATTTGCTTAATCAAGAACAACTTGTTGTTACCAGTCTTTCGAGCATATAACTGTTCAAGCTTATTCCACAAAGTACGAGCATGAGTCTCCCCACTAATATGGTTCAAAACATTATCATCTACCCATTGCCTAATATACCCGCAGACCTGTCTATGCAAAATAGTCCATTCAACATCTGACTTTCCCTCAGGTTTTTCGGTAAAAAAACAGGCAAATAATAATCCTTCACATAAAGAAGATCTTCCATCTTGCCTTTCCATACATGATAATTAGAACCATTCAAATTAATCATCCTAGTTGTATTAGCTTCCATATTTCACACAAGTCAAAATCAATAGCCAAAGCTCTGATACCACTTTGATGGGAAAAATGTGCCACAACGGTAAATACAAACAGCGGAACCAAACACCCGTTAGACAATACTTTCCTGACCCGTATGAACTACCAAGAATGCTAACAATTAGGGTACACCAAATGCTATCAAAATCAGTCCCAAATCAGCAACAATTCACAGCAAACAAGTAATAACCAAGAACACACAACAACACAAGATTTTAGCGTGGAAAACCTCTCAAACCGAGAGTAAAAACCACGGGACCTTCGGGCCACTTAAAATCCACTAAATCAACAAGAGAGCAATACAATCGGGTCTTCTCTAGATTCACTAGAGGTATACAACAATCATCATACTCTTGAACAACAACATCAACAAGTATGGAATCAATTTAGAGCAAAAGAGGAAATTAATACCCTTATAAAACTGCTACTGTCCAGCCTTCGTAACGCGACCTCCAGACCTCAAAATGAAAAACTGAACGGTCAGAATGTTGACTCAGGTGTCAGGAACACGCTGTCCAAAAATGAAGATGATCCGACGGTTCAATCTCCGGCGATCGTCCGTTTTCTGGGACTGCTACAGTGAAAACGGGATTTCTCTTTTCTTCTCCTTTCTCTCTTTTCTCACCTCTCTCTTTTGAACAAAAAAATGCAGATTTTTTCACACCCTAATCCTAAAACATACAAGGTATATAAATATGGGTTTGGGCCTAAAAATTCATTTGGGCTTATATTTATTTTGGGCCACATAATTGGAAACCCAAAAATAAACCCAACAGAAATATCGTAGAAAACCAACCCCCCTAACATCAAAACAGATCATCAACGTTAGTTAATCGAAATGAGAAAACATATAAATAGTTATATACAGAAGATAAAAACATACACATACCAGTAATGACTCTGAATAAAATTGTAAAGCAAAGGAATCTTTGCCTTACACCAAGGCCTTACTTTATCAGGATCGTGCCCATCACAAAGGTTGTAGTACCCATATGCTTGAAATGCAACGAATGGAATGAAAACAAATATGCAACGCAAAATTCCAGATACAATAACCTGAACCGCCAACTACATAGAAAGGATATTTTATAAGTGTCCATTGAAACCAGATAATGCATTGTTAAAATGAAGATAAGCTTACAAATGTGCTTCTTTTATGAAATACAGCATCATAAGCTCGATGCATGGTCTGGAAACCAATATACCCTGCATTGAGTACCCCATTTGACCTCGCACATCCAGATAAAGCAAACGAGAGTGTGGCCAATTGTTTGCACCCAGCATCAACAAGTAGAGTCCTCCGATCGATAACAGTGCATACAAACTCTCAGAGTAGCTACAAAAACAAAGTATCAGTTTCAGATGAAAATCTTTGAGCATTAAATATTATAAATTTAGAATGAGGATAAAGACTAATACATGGAGGAATAGAATATAGATGCTGGATTGAAGCAAAACAAGATTGATGCTCTCAATGATGCCTCCGGGTCCTTGAGAATAATAACAGAAAGCCTTTAGCGAGAGAAACAAGAAAACTGTCAGGGAGGAAAGAACATAACTTGTAATTGTTACAGGACCTATAGTTTTCAAAGAATTTTGGATCAGCGTCAAATATGTGATACAGTATTAAATTTCTACATCAGCCGTAACTGAGAAAAGAAAATACTAAGAAAAGATGCTTGCTTTAGGGTTCAAGACATTTACCTATAAAGAAACAGTGCAGCAAAAACAAATGAGATGTTGCTAAGAGCATATCCGGATAATGCCAACACAGCTCTATATCCAACAAGTGGAATTAATGGCTGAAAAACTGCAGATTCAGCAATGACACGGCTTTTAAATGATAAGAGGATCAACATAAACGTACACAACTTTCGTAACAGATTAACAAGGAAAAGGTGAATGGAATTAACTTCGAATGAGCAATATTCACAGTTATAATTCCATGGTTATTTCATTCCAGTAACAGAAAATACTTATGTAATACTAGTATACTACTATTCTCTCCATTCCACGGTAGAAAGAAAAAACAGGTTAACATTTGTTTCTAATTTCTAAACTTCCACACGAAAACCCGCCATTTACCTTTATATTGCTTTTTGACGTAAATTTGAAGTGAATAGCCTTCAAGTTTTTACTCAAGAAAATTTGACCAAACTTTCGTGATTTATTATAAACCAGGAGTATTAAATCATAGTAATACATGCTATCTGAGAATTTGGAAATCTTATTGAAAAGGCTGAGAGACTAACAAAGGCTTTTAGTCCATTTTTTCCTTAATAAGGTTCTAATCCACGCTTCCAGTGGTTCATCAGAAACACCATGCCCCAAAACAACTGATGACCTGTACAAAAATTTGGTTCCACCCTAAGGTAGATTACCCAAAAGAATTTATTGGATCACTCTAGTTTTAGGGTTGATCCGAGTTATACGTACCATAAACTCTAAATGTGTACAGCTGAAAGAGGGTGACCTACTAAATTTAATTCTTAATATCACAAATTTATAAATCAAATCCGACCTATATGGGAAATTTATCCAGGCACAAGGCGCGGAAAATTTATGTTGGGCAGCTTTAATTGACTATTTCGTAGATTTAGTATTTGCTTTGATTTGCTTAGATTTGCTAGTTGTAATAATCCCTGATTTATAGGGAAATCTGTCTTTGAATTTATTATCATGTTGAACTTTTCTTATTTTGTATGGCTATATATAGCCTCATCTATTCAATAAACTCAAGCTTTATAGCTATCAAAGTGAGTGAGCCAAAGTCAGTATCTAACAGTGGTATCAGAGCCATCATAGAGGCCTGATTTTGAGCGAGTATTAGAGAAGTACACGAGAGAAAGAGAGATGATAGAAGGAAACGAGAAGCATACGAGTCCTAGCATTCCCATGTTCGATGGCTACTACGAACACTGGGCAAAGCTTATGGAGAACTTTCTGCGTTCCAAGGAGTATTGGAACCTTGTGGAGAATGGTGTACCTAGAACGGGCTCGAACGTGAATGAACAGAAGTTGAAGGACCTGAAAATAAAAAATTATTTTTTTCAGGCAATCCCTCAAGAAATTTTGGAGATAATCGTAGAAGATGACACGTCAAAACAAATTTGGGATGCAATGAAGCAGAAGTATCAAGGCTCATCAAAGGTTCGACAGGCACAACTCCAAGCATTAAAAAGAGAGTACGAGTTGTTAAGCATGAAAGAAGGAGAAAAAGTTGACAGATACTTGTCAAGAACTCTAGCTATGGTGAACAAGATGAAGGTCCATGGTGAGAAAATGGAGTCAAGTGCGGTTGTAGGGAAAATTCTGAGATCAATGACGAGTAAGTTTAATTATGTCGTTTGTTCGATAGAAGAATCACATGATATAAACACTTTAAGCATTAATGAGCTTCATGGGAGTTTATTAGTTCATGAACAAAGAATGCAAGGTAAAGAAGACGAGGAACAAGCATTAAAAGTTGTAACAACTGGTGAAGCATCAAGAGGAAATGATGAGGTTCAATTCGGTGTACGAGGCCGTGGTCGTGGAAGTTTTTAGAGGAAGAGGACGAGGACGAGGAAGAGGTTTTAACAAAGCCATTGTTGAATGTTACAGCTGCCACAAGTTGGGGCATTTCCAATATGAATGTCCTAACTATGCTTATTATGCCAACGAGGTTGAGTTTGATGATGATGTTGAAATGTTGCTCATGTCCTACGTTGAATTACAAAATTCAAACAAGGAAGCAGTATGGTTCTTAGATTCAGGTTGTAGCAATCACATGAGTGGAGACAAACGGTGGTTCGTCGAGCTAGATCAATCATTTAGGCACTCGGTAAAACTGGGAAATAACTCAAAGGTGGCAGTCATGGGAAAAGGAAGCATAAGAATGCAAGTTGAAGGCAGAATGCATACGATCACCGAGGTATTTTACATTCCCGAACTGAAGAATAATTTACTTAGCATTGGGCAGTTGCAAGAAAAAAGACTAGCTATACTAATTCAAGACAATGTTCTCAAAATCTATCACTCGAGTAGTGGTTTGATTTTGCAAACAAGTATGTCTGTGAATCGTATGTTTGTATTATTTGCTACTGTACCAACAAATGCTTCAAAATCCCACTGCCTTCAAGCATCATCATCAGATAATTCAGAAACACACTTGTGGCATAAAAGGTTTGGCCACCTTAACATGAAAGGATTGCGTACTTTGGCGTATAGAAAGATGGTCATTGGGCTGCCAGTTCTCAAGGCAAGTTCAAAGTTGTGTACGGGGTGTGTTGTGGGAAAGCAACACCGTGACGTTTTTCAAAAGTTAAGCACATGGAGAGCTATTCAACCGTTGCAGCTAGTACACTCTGACATTTGTGGTCCAATCACTCCAGAATCGAACAGCAAGAAAAGGTATATACTTACATTTATCGATGATTATAGTCGTAAAATGTGGATATATCTTTTACATGCCAAGTCAGAGGCATTCTTGATGTTTAAAAGGTTCAAGATTATGGTGGAAAAGGAAATCGGCAAAAACATTTGTAGTTTGCGTACTGATCGAGGTGGGGAATTTACCTCATCTGATTTTAATGATTTTTGTAGAGCAAATGGGATCCGCAGGCAACTTAGTGCAGCCTACTCTCCACAACAGAACGGTGTTGCGGAGAGAAGAAATCGAACCGTAATGAATATGGTACGGTGCATGCTTAATGATAAAGATGTCCCACTAGAGTTTTGGCCCGAGGCTGTAAATTGGATAGTCCATGTTTTAAATCGTTGCCCGACATTAGCTGTAAAAGAGACACGTCCACATTCCTGATGTCAAACGTAAAAAATTGGACAACAGAAGTTTCAAGTGTGTATTTCTGGGAGTTAGCCACGAGTCCAAAGCTTACAGAATGTTTGATCCAACTTCAAAGAAAATTGTTGTAAGTCGTGATGTGGTGTTTGATGAGGAAGAAAAGTGAGTTGGGAGAAGAAAAAACTCAAAGGTGATGTTCTCAGATAGGATGATAGCGATGAAGAGTACAAGAGAAGTGAATCAAATGTGGAAGCTCAGGAGGAACCTATTGCAACTAATGGTTCAAACACGTCAACACCACCTAATGAAGAAGAACATAATGAAAATGTTAATTCTAGTACCCCAAGTTCAGCAAGTCAAATTCAAGGGAGGATTAGAAGAAAACCCGAGTATCTAGAAGACTTTGTAAGTGGTGAAGGTTTGTCCGAAGAAGAAGAAATGCAAGAGTTGGCCATGTTTGCTTCTGCAAATGATCCAATAAATTATCAAGAAGCATTCAAGTACCCGCAATGGAGAGAAGCCGTGGATCTGGAAATGCAAGCTATTGAAAGGAATGGGACATGGGAGCTCACAGAATTACCGAAAGGAGCCAAAAAGATTGGTGTTAAGTGGATATTCAAGACAAAGTTGAACGAGAAGGGAGAAGTGGACAAATGCAAAGCCCGTTTGGTAGCAAAAGGGTATACGCAGCAAGCTGGAATTGATTATATTGAGGTCTTCGCTCCTGTTGCTCGTTGGGACACTATTAGACTGATTCTTGCGCTTGCAGCTAGTAGGGATTGGAAAGTTTACCAACTTGATGTAAAAAGCGCATTCTTGCATGGAGAAATTAGTGAAAAAATATTCGTTGAGCAGCCAGAAGGTTATGAGATAAAAGGAGCAGAGGGTAAAGTCTATCGTTTGAAGAAAGCATTATACGGGCTTAAACGTACAAGCCCCTCGTGCATGGTTTAGCAACATCGAGGCTTACTTCATTAAAGAAGGGTTTGAAAGATGTTTAAGTGAACCTACTTTGTTTGTAAAAAGTGGTAAGAATAGAAAAATTCTCATTGTTAGTCTTTACGTTGATGATCTTATATTTACAGGAAATAATGATGAAATGTTCGAGGACTTAAAAAGGTCAATGATGCAAGAGTTCGAGATGTCTGATCTTGGATTAATGAAGTACTTTCTTGGTGTGGAGGTGATTCAGAACTCGGCGGGCATTTTCATAACTCAAAAGAAGTATGTCAAAGAGATATTGGACAGATTTGGAATGAGCCAATGCAATTCAGTCAAGAATCCAATTGTTCCTGGTTGCAAGCTTACAAGAGATGAAGGTGGCGTGAAAGTAGACACTACCGTTTACAAACAGATGGTTGGAAGTCTCATGTATCTTACTGCCACCACCAGACCCGATGTTATGTACGTAGTGAGTCTGTTAAGTCGATTCATGGAGTCACCAACGGAGTTGCATCGTCTTGCTATAAAACGAGTGTTTCGTTACTTAAAAGGGACAATGGAGATGGGCATTTTGTATAAAAGAGGAGGAGAGGATAAACTGATCGGTTTCTCCGATTCAGATTATGCTGGGGACCTTGATGATCGGAAAAGTACATCGGGCTATGTTTTCAAACTGAGTTCGGGAGCAGTAGCATGGAGTTCTAAGAAACAACCGGTGGTGAGTCTATCAACAACTGAAGCTGAGTTTATTGCAACGGCATCTTGTGCGTGTCAAAGTGTGTGGATGATGAGGATACTCGGGAAACTTGGTCTCGATCAAACTCAGTGCATTATTTTTTGTGATAACGGTTCAACTATTAAGTTGTCAAGAAATCCAATCATGCATGGAAGAAGCAAACATATTCATGTTCGTTTTCACTTTCTAAGAGATTTGGTAAAAGATAATGTGATCAGTCTTGAGCATTGCGGTACAAAGGATCAATTAGGTGATGGAATGACAAAGCCTCTCAAGTTGGAGTTGTACGTGAAGATGCGAGAGCTACTGGGACTATGCTTTAGTCATGAAGTAAGCTAACTGCTGGAAGTGTTCCAGTAGGTTAGTTTAAGGGAGGATTGTTGGGCAGCTTTAATTGACTATTTCGTAGATTTAGTATTTGCTTTGATTTGCTTAGATTTGCTAGCCGTAATAATCCCTGATTTATAGGGAAATCTGTCTTTGAATTTATTATCATGTTGAACTTTTCTTATTTTGTATGGCTATATATAGCCTCATCTATTCAATAAACTCAAGCTTTATAGCTATCAAAGTGAGTGAGCCAAAGTTAGTATCTAACAATTTAACCTTCTTGCATCAAACCTTATAACAGCAAGTCAACAAGTAATGCAAAATAACAAATATAGTGACGTTGGAGTGAAACTTCAACATAAAGGCATACAAAGATTGTATCTAAAAGGTATTAGGCTTTAGTGCTTTACATCCTATGATCCGATCCTAATCAAATCATTAATTTTTGATCTAAAGAAAGGGTGTAAATGCACCCTCAAGAAAGCGCTTTCTTTAAACATTGTAGGACCGAGGTGATACAGATCCTAGACTTTCGTCGGTAAAATCGTCATCTTTGGCTACGGATAACTGTGAGTTTCATAGCCCCATTTTTCATACTGTTTTAAATATTTTTGGGGTGAGAAAAATATTGCTAATATTTTTGGACATAAGTGTTAAACTACGTGCTAATTACTGTATATGTTTATATCACTGAAAGCCCTCATGCTTGATACCGTTAAACTCCCAACACGAATATTATATATGGTACCATAGGATTGACAATCCCCTCCCAAAAAAACGTGAGAAGTAATATTCGAGGTTATAATGTTTGATATAGCATTATGTTATGAGGCATGAATTATTTGTTAAGGCGTCGGTATCAAGCATATACATATAACACAACTTTCCACTATGATTATTACTGAAATCTTGTGGTCCACATGACGTATTTGGTCATCAAATCTATGAACTCACCAACAAATTTTGTTGACGTATTTTGCGTGTTTTTCTCAGGTGATTGAAGACGTGTACTGGATGGATGCTAAACATAAACTTTTGAAGTGTTTTATTATCATCAAGACCTTTTAAAACTGATGTTTTGTCTTGATTTTATTTTACTAAGTTTCTATGAACTTTGCTAAATGACTTTTCCGAGTTGTTCATTATAAACTATGTGTGCATGATTTCGTGGTTGCTCTCACACCCTCATGGTTCCGCCGTAGTTAGGGGTGTGACACTACCAAACCCTTTTCACATTATCTCCCAATCATTTTTATCTACACTCTTATTATTCCATCATACCACCACCCACTCAACCGCCGCACACCACCACCGACATCATTTTTCCCTTTTTCTCATACCACTGCCGCAAATCGCCGTCACTGCCTCACTCTACAGCCGCACACCACTACCCTACTCCATTGGATCTATAAATTATAAAGAAGATAATTAATTTGTTTGGTAATGTCTAAGGGTAACTATATTTTAGGCTTTTTTAATAGATGAAACTATTTTTCACAAACCACTCCAAATAAATATATGTAATTTTTGGTTTTAGTAGTAAAACTTTTTTTTTTTTTGCTTTTACAATAAATTAAAAAATAATTTTTGGTTATATACTTGAAACTCAGATATGGTGAAACAAAAGAGAAAAAAGAGATGAAACGTAGTTTGATTTAATATGAATTTGGATGTGTAGTTGAAAATATAAAGGTAAAGATAGGTAGTGATTTTAAGATTGAGTAGTGTTATTATGGTTTTAGGCTTGAGAGTAGAAGATTTTATTTTTTTTTAATGATTTTTAGACATGTAAAAGAAATAAGTGAAACATGACATCATCTATGTTAGTGGATTTCCTACATGACTCCTAAGTGGCTGTCTTAAAATTTTAACACATATAAGTCATGAGTTATTCTAATATTATAGATGATAAGTTCAAACATAGAATGTCATATCTTTACTAAAGATTGAGAGGAATTTTAAAAATGGATGTATAGAAAAAAAAAAAAACTGAGTTTTAAAATGAATAACCGATCTATTATCGGCTCCTCACCGAACGCTCTTACAACCAATATGAGCGAATGGAAATAACGTATAACTATGATTAAAATAACATGAGTGAGATTTGAACCTCTCCTGTCCTCCTCTTTCATGATGTTAAAATGAGCCATAAGTTTTCTTCAAGATTCAGTTGACATGATTTCGATTTGGGTAAATACCCACCCGTGAAAGAAAAGAATCTAAATAATTTTTAGTTTCCCTAAGGTGGACATGGTGCATTTTATATGTGAACAACTTAGGCGAAAATGACAGACAACCATCTTTGCAACCAACTTGTTACTTCAAAGTTTGATTAAAGAATATAGTGTTGTATAACTTCAAAATATAATATTAAGTTAAAAGATACGCTTATGGCTTGTTTCAAAACAAGGATTTTTTAACCCGCGCGTTGCGACGGACCTTCAACGTTATATATTTTTAAATAAATGAATTAAAAATGAAATATCAATATATAAATGTCATGCAATATCTTACTTGTAATATACTAAAGTAAAGTGAAAGTTACTATAAATTTATTCAATTATTATGAATGGTATAATGTATATGCATCTTAATCTTAATAACGTATATATTAAGGTTAGATACTTGAAAAAATATTAATGCAAGTTCACTATAACACTCTAAATAAAATTTGATAACATCAAAAAAATATATAATTGAAATACGGTATATTATAATGTTTGAGGTTTTTATTTATTATAAGAATGTTCCATCCAAATTGATAGATCATCCTGCAAAAATGTTTGAAACAAATTTTAGTATTGAAATACTTTTACAATAATTGTATTTATCCCAACCACAATAATAACAATATAATATAATATAATAATTAAATAACTATAACATTAGTAATTTTGATACTATGGTTTCTTTAGGTAATAGCTACAACTTATATGTAAAAATAGTAATAGTAATATAGAAAAAAAATTGTAAAAGCTGTTTATATCTCTAAATGCGATCTTCAATTCTTACGTGATATATTATTATACAATAACAATTGAGTAATATATACAAATACCATGTGCATATTTAATATAACACATAATTTGAGACTTCTATCAATTCTTTTGCTATTTTTAATATTCATATATTGTTCGAATAAACGTAAACTTCATAAAAGATTTCAATTTTTCATCATTCATCAATTTCAAAAAAAAAAAATCACATTTGATGGGATTAAAAAAAATGTGAACTAATATGCAAAATTTAAATTTTATAGTTATAATACAAAAAATTTAAATCGAAGTAAATAATGATTAAAACTTAAAAGAAATGAGGGTACAAAAAGTTTAAATCGAAGTAAATAAATGATTAAAACTTAAAAGAAATGAGGGTATAAATTGTTAATTAATTTATTTATTTTTGCCTAGCTAACTAAACCCACCATTCTAATATTTTATGTATATGCTATTCTTGTATCACTATTCATGAGTTGGTATAGTAAATTGTTGAGTTGCAATAGGTTATGAATAGTTGTCATTTACCTTTGGTAAATGTATGCATGTAAATTGTTGTGGGTAGAATTTTCACTAACTATGCAGGATCCCGAATAGTCTATTATGCTGAATATTTATAAGGATCCTGGAAGGTGCTGCAATAATTTATATGCAGGATACCGACCTTGTTCTCAGGATAAATGAAGGTAGATCCTTGTACGGCATGTAATCAAGGATCCCCAGGTATTTTCGTAATATACTCAATATTACGTTATAATCATGATATTAATGGGATTGCTTTACTACTAAGGTTATTGTATTCTAGAATCTCGGTAGGGATATCCTCTTTATTGCAGGATCACAGATTGGTTATTATCCCGAATACGACTGGGAATGGGATAATATAATAACTTAAACTTGACATTACTCTGTTTATCTTATAATGACTGTTTATTGTAAGGATCCCTGATATTATGTATCTCGGGATCCCTTGGCTACTAATATTTCCGCGTGTTTTTGGTACTTTGACTAGGTCTTAAAGGACGTGTAGAGTTAGTTCCGATTTCTTTGGATCGTATCAAGCTGTGACGATATTTGAATTACGAGGAAGGAAGTCAACACGTGTGAAATACTCGGTCATATGAACGTTGGGACGCTTCACTGGATATCGGAGATGATCCCGGATATTTCGGGATTGCTTGATTATAGCCTGTAGTATATAAATGAGGCTTGAATGATCGAATAGGCTAACTATTGCTCACTACTTACACACTTTCGTACTCTCTGCAACTCACAAACACTCACATTCATACACTTAGACGATCATTCAAGTGCTTTTAGCTTGTAATTTCATTTTATTTTATATAAGTTACAAAGGCAAGGATCGTTTGATCCTTCCCGAGGTTTTGTGCCGGCTATCTATCATAGATCAAGGGTTTTCCTCGTAATATCGCTGTGTTCTTGTCTTTTACATTCATTTACTTACTCCAATTTGATTTCTTTTAAGTATTTATTGCATTATCCCGGAATTATCCCGGTACAAACATACTTTTCTGTGTTTATATTTGATTACAACATTCAAATTCATATTTTTGAACATTTTTAATCACTTGTTGTTTAAGATTTAATCACGTATTAAAGCCTATTATCGGAATAACAAATTTTTGCCACAAAGTATAATTTACATACAAATTATCCTTGAATTTAATACAAGCACTATACCTCACTTTACTAATTTGATCATTGAATTAACTTGCATAATTTTTTGACCAAAACAATTTGGCGCCCACCGTGGGACAAGTGGTGCTTTTTTCATAATCAAATTCTTGATTAAATCTTCAATATATTCAATTTTTACGAAAAATTTCTCAAAAAATGGTGACTCAAGGACAAAACACCTCTTCTGCTATGCCATCATCTTCTGCTGCTCGTGCATCATCATATGTACCTGTCTCTTCTTCACAATCAAGGCCGCAACCAGCCGTTTCAAGGGCAACATCCACTACATCCACTTATGTGGGATCAGGTTTGAACAATAATGACCCTGTTAGTTTATCTAACCGTGAAATTATGAATATGTTTTCAGAAGTCAGAGAGCAAATGAGCCGGATAGAACGTAGCAATGCATCATTAAGAAGGGATTTAGAAGGCGCGAGATCTAGGGAAAATATTCCTGCTACTCAAGTTACCACCCCAATCAGGAGCAGGGTATTGGATTTTGGTACTCCTCTATCTGCAAATTACACTGGAGACTTCATATCTATGCAAGGGAGTACCGGGATCCCGAAATTTACACACGCTACCAGAACATCTACTCACAGAGATCCTGAATAGGCATCAGGATCCGTACCAAGGGTAACGAATAATGTTAATTTATCGTCTGGATATTCTTTTGGTTCTAATGTTTTGCAGGATTCTGGAGTAAATCCCGTCGTAGCAAGGGAATTGCAGAAGCTTAAGGATATGATATTAAGTGTGCCTGGCGTAGTGCCACCTATCCCGGAAGTAGCACCATCCGCGCACAGGATCTCAAGATTTGCGTCTCCAATATGTGATGCGGAGATCCCTAAAAGATTTCAGACTCCTAACATGAAGTTGTATGATGGGACCACGGATCCTGAGGAACATATAGCACAATACAGGGAAAGAATGGAGATTATCCCCATTCCTGCAGAATTAAAGGAAGCTTGTTTGTGCAAAGGATTTGGATCCACTCTCACAGGATCTGCCTTAAAATGGCTACTTAATGTTCCCCCATATTCTATTACATCTTTTGCTCATTTAGTTAATCTTTTTAATAATCAATTTTCGTGTAGTAGAACTTTTGAAAGACTAACCACTGATTTATATAGGGTTGTCCAAAAGGATAACGAAAGTCTTCGAGATTTTGTAGGTAGGTTTGGTAGAGAATCTCTGGATATCCCAAATTTGGATATGGCTACTGCTGTTCAAGCTTTTAAAATGGGGATATAGAGGGATTCTACCTTCTATGATGATCTTGTGATGAATCCGTGTCGAAGCTTGGATGAAGTCAGGAATAGAGCTCTAAGGATTCATACGGCTAGAAGAAGATGTGATGATCCAGAAGAAATCAAGTACTTCTTCGACGTATGATAAACCCAACAGGAAAGCGGAATTACCTGTGTTCAAGCCTAGCAGGAATAAACCATATTCCAGGAATGACGACCGCAGGATCAATGCTGTGGAGGATGATGATGAAGATTATCCCAAAATAACTGATTATTGTTTTGCAGCTGATACTGCAGAAATCCTCTATGCAATGAGAAACATTGGAGATGGAGTAAGATGGCCGAAAAAGAATGAAAAGAGCAATGGATGGAAGGACAGGTCAAAATGGTGTGCTTTCCATGGGGATTTTGGTCATATAACCGAAGATTGCATAGCTTTAAGGAAAGAGATAAGCTATTTGCTTGGCAAAGGTCATCTGAAGGAGCTCTTTAATCGAAGAAAGGATCAGTTTCAAAGTGATAGGTCTGATGATCCTGAGGGTCAGGATCATTCCAGAATTCCAAAGAAATTAGGATCACCACCCCCGGACGCCAAGGTAATCAACTTTATATCTGGTGGTTCTGATATATGTGGTACATCTTATTCTGTAGCAAAGAGACATGCAAAGGAATCGAAGTCAGAAAAATAAGATAGACCTATGAGAGCAACAACTTTAAAGAATGAGAAGTTGGTCACTTTCAGTGAAGATGACAAGGAGAATGTTCAGGATCCTCACCACGACGGCTTGGTTATTACTCTATATATTGCAAATCATTTTGTGCACAGGATCCTGATCGATGGTGGCAGTTCTGTGAATATTATACAGTTAGAGACGCTTAAGAGGATGGGGATCCCAGAATCAGAAATGATTTCAAAGTCTACAGTCCTCGTTGGATTCAGTGGTGAAGCCAAGAACACTATGGGAGAGATTAAACTTCCAGTATACATTAAGGGGGTAAATTCTATGCAACGTTTTTGTGTTATGGATTCATTATCTTGCTATAACATTATTTTAGGTAGGCCATGGATTCATGACATGAAAGCGGTTCCCTCAACGTATCATCAATGTGTGAAATTGCCTACTCCATGGGGAGTTGTTAGAATTAACAGTGATCAGCAAGAGGCTAAGGATTGTTACACAACGTCAATGAAATCTACCACAAAGCTGACATGAGATAATAGCAGAACAAGAATAGAAGACTGATGATCCTGACGTCGGAGATAATTTGCACACATCAGCTTCTGGGGGCAAATTGGGATCATAAGCATAATCTATTCTGGAGTATTTATAAAGAATGAGCTGAATCCCAGAAAATTTTGAAAATTTTAAGGTATTTCATTTCATTATTTAAAATAGAATACTGCGTTATAAATATTTTTCAGGATCACTACTATGTTGTCCTGAGGATCACAAAGCCAAAACAGTATTCAAGGACATACACGTGAAAGATTATGAAAATAATCTGGGGGCAAAGCACTATTTTCAAAAATCAGGAATAGATCGCTATTAGCAAGAAACAAAAAATATATGGAAACATTTATCATCAACCGGCAGAAGCGATGTGTCCAATTATCTCCTCATGAAAAAGGCATATGATGGGAAAAGATATTTGCTGTATCTGAAGGAGAAGTCTTTACGTTTGCGCCAAAGGATTATGTTTTGTGTATGAGAATGATGATTCCAAAGGCAAGATCCTGGATGAAGAAAACACTGGGAATTACACCAAATTCAGGATTGTATCTCAACAACAAAGGATTTCAAAATCCAATGGCAGAAATATCAGGATAAGTGGACTTCAAGTTAAAAATTTAGCATGCTGGAAATCCTGTTAAGAACGAGTTGGTTCTGAAATGGGAAGATCCTTATACGGTCAATTCAAATGCTAGAAAGGGGGCATATTCGCTAACAAGTGTGAATGGAGAATTACTACTGAAATCTCGAAATGCCATTCATCCAAAGCTATATCATGCATAAGTTAAGTATTTACACTTAACAAAAAGGTACCCCAATAATCCTTAATCTTTTATGTTTATTTTCAATTGATATATTTATTTATGCTTGTCAATAATATAAATATATCGTATCTATACGTATGTGCATATTTAATTTTTTCCTTTAATTAATTCTTGTATTATTATTATCATATGAACCTCGTACTGACTTAGGCATCGGAAGGGTGTTAGGCAAACTAACACCCACCTTTACCCAAGATTATGTATTTCTTGTAGTGATTATACTTGAAGACAATGCAATGAGGATAAGGGGCTGGCCACCTCTCTTCACCGATTAGGGATCCCAGGGATTCCTCTAAAGGTTTTGAGGATGCTGAAAACGCATAATCACCTCTCTTTCATATGGGTTTCCACACTCACATCTGGAGCGCACGTGTTTGATTATAGAATCAGGATTATGGGACCGGTGATGCCTCTGGTACCCGACAATTTCATGATCATTGACCTATAGATCAAATCCTATTTGGTTGACGGCACTGAGTGCACTATATGTGTCGTCCCCTTAGATAGTAATGTTTTCACATTACACTTAGCAAAAGGTATGTAATGTTTTCACATTACCTAAGGTTTTGGCGTATTCACGTCACTAAAGATCAAAAGGCTTATCATGTTTTTACACTAAACATCGCGCAAGGTTTTTTCACATTATCTTGGAATATTGGTATATCCATACCATACAATGAATTATCCTGAGATACGGATTACTCTCAGATCAAATGTGATACAAACGCTTGATTATCTTTTTCTGATTTCAAATTCATCAATTGAAATATCTTTACATTGTTCAAAATGTTTTCACATTGACGCGTCCGAAGGCCTATGAGCTTGTTTCAAAGGAATTAAATCTTTAATTCTAAGCATACAAATGGATTACTATTTGGTTACATCAGCAGATACTACATATCTATCTTATTATACGTGTCAGGATTCTCAGGTTATGATTAAGCAAAATCAGATCTGAAGAAACCTCTTCAGAATCCTGGGGTGATGGAAATATTTTCTTTAAAAAGTTCAAGTGCTATTATCCTGAGGGAATCTCCTCAGGATCCCGAAGTTTGTGAATTTATGGAAGGTTATATTACATTCCTTTCAATCTGTCTTAAGGGGATCTTCTAAGGATTTTAATTGTTAAAAATCAATATTTGAGGGGATATCCTCAAGATCCAGGAATTTGAAGGTTCATGGAGAGTCTTTTGCGAAATTCGTATCCTATGGTACTTATTTCCTACGTTGGGAAAATCTCTTCAAAGTCATACTTGTTAATACAAATATTGGGAATCACTCTTAGCAAAAAGAAAAAATACATCTTATAAATAAATAATGTTTATAACAATACATAAGTTTCTAAGATTTCCAGGATCCTTGGCCCTTGAGGATGGCTAGTCTATCCTTCCAAATCTCACTCTTCCAAGAAGTGGCATTGAAACTTGGAAGTGAGGCTTCATTCGCCATTGTGACCCTGGTCTCGAGCACGGCAATGGCAGTATCCCTTTCCGCTCTAGCAGTCCAATTTTTCTCTACCTGCGCCATTTCTGTTTCAAAACCTTCAATCCTTTTCTTCAGCTTGGCTATCTCGTCGGTATTTTCTTCGGCGACTTTGTTTTTGGCATGGATTATTCCATCCATTGCATCAATAACTTTTAGCTTCTCATAGTAGCATATCGATGCATGTTCCATACCCTAAAAAAGATATTGTTAACAGGTCGTAATTCTCAAAGGATAAACATGTGAAATAAATTATACCTGATAGAAATATTCGAAGGATCGATCCAAGTCATCTGAAGGTTGATCTGATGCAGAAGGCTGTTCGGATTTCTTTTCCCTTATGATAGAATGAAGTACTTCGCTGCACGGTTTGTTTCTCTTATTCTTTTTGTCATGAAGGAGAGTATCGTTGTCAATATCTTCCAAAGTAAAGTGGACAGAAGGTTTCTGGGATCCTGTAAAAATTAACGTAAGTTCCTGAAAGTTAAAAATGATGAAGAGTATTTTTTATACCTCTTTTAGCTGATTTCGGAATCTGGGATAATGGAGATGTTTTGGATGTCAGAAAGTTCTTTCTTCCTTGGATATCTCCAGAAATCTTTCGATCTTGTCAATAGAATCTTGATTAGGAGGGGCTAATTCGGCAAGATTCACTGCGAAACAAAATAACTATGTTATTTAAGAATAATTAACAGTATAGAAGAACTACCTATTACCCTCAGAACTCCAAGATGAATGAATAAGGTCACCACTTGGAAGAGAATCGCGGAATACAAAAAAGAATCGACTTTCCCAATTGAAGTCGTTATTAAGGATATTAAAGACCAAAGATTTACGGTATGGTTTGGGATGAAAAGCAAAGAAGCCTGAATTGGAAATTTGGAGATTGAACATATAAGTCAACTCGGGAATATCGAAGGCAAGTCCATAAGAATCTTTGACATTTTGTATAACAGATAAAGTACGCCAGATAGATGGGCTAGCCTGAGCGTAACAGACTCCGGTGACAGAAAAGAATTCATTAAAAAGAGAAGGGAACGGATATTCTAAGCCAATTGTGAATGGGTATTCAGGAAAACAGATCCAACTCTCTGAGTACCAGTCGGAACGAGATTTAGCATCAAATGGCCTGAAGAAACAAGAAGAAGAAAAGATGCCATTCGATTTGAGTTTATTAATCTCAGAATCGTAAAAATTGCAAGGTTTTGGTTTGAGAATAATATTTTGATTAACAAATTCTGATCTATTTAAAGGTTGATCGGAAGAAGAAATCGAGGAACACATTGCAGAAGAAGAACAGAGAAAGAAAAGCGTACCTGTTTGATGATGGAATGAGATGTTTATTGATAAAAGTTCCGATAAATACTCAGGCGCAACTATCTATAAGAGAAAATATCTCACCTAATTCTATGTTGTGAAGTTATATCGTTTTCAGGATCCCGAATAAACGATACAACTTCGGGGGCAATTGTTGTGGGTAGAATTTTGACTAACTATGCAGGATCCCGAATAGTCTATTATGTTGAATATTTATAAGGATCCTGGAAGGTGCTGCAATAATTTATATGCAGGATACCGACCTTGTTCTCAGGATAAATGAAGGTATGATCCTTGTACGGCATGTAATCAAGGATCCCCAGGTATTTTCGTAATATACCCAATATTACGTTATAATCATGATATTAATGGGATTGCTTTACTACTAAGGTTATTGTATTCTAGAATCTCGGTAGGGATATCCTCTTTATTGCAGGATCACAGATTGGTTATTATCCCGAATACGACTGGGAATGGGATAATATAATAACTTAAACTTGACATTACTCTGTTTATCTTATAATGACTGTTTATTGTAAGGATCCCTGATATTATGTATCTCGGGATCCCTTGGCTACTAATATTTCCGCGTATTTTTGGTACTTTGACTAGGTCTTAAAGGACGTGTAGAGTTAGTTCCGATTTCTTTGGATCGTATCAAGCTGTGACGATATTTGAATTACGAGGAAGGAAGTCAACACGTGTGAAATACTCGGTCATATGAACGTTGGGACGCTTCACTGGATATCGGAGATGATCCCGGATATTTCGGGATTGCTTGATTATAGCCTGTAGTATATAAATGAGGCTTGAATGATCGAATAGGCTAACTATTGCTCACTACTTACACACTTTCGTACTCTCTGCAACTTACAAACACTCACATTCATACACTTAGACGATCATTCAAGTGCTTTTAGCTTGTAATTTCATTTTATTTTATATAAGTTACAAAGGCAAGGATCGTTTGATCTTTCCCGAGGTTTTATGCCGGCGATCTATCATAGATCAAGGGTTTTCCTCGTAATATCGCTGTGTTCTTGTCTTTTACATTCATTTACTTACTCCAATTTGCATTCTTTTAAGTATTTATTGCATTATCCCAGAATTATCCCGGTACAAACATACTTTTCTGTGTTTATATTTGATTACAGCATTCAAATTCATATTTTTGAACATTTTAATCACTTGTTGTTTAAGATTTAATCACGTATTAAAGCCTATTATCGGAATAACAAATTTTTGCCACAAAGTATAATTTACATACAAATTATCCTTGAATTTAATACAAGCACTATACCTCACTTTACTAATTTGATCATTGAATTAACTTGCATAATTTTTTGACCAAAACATAAATATGTAGTTTTGTGTTTTATAAATAATTAAAGAAATCATATTTAAAGAGAGTTATTAATTATTTTATTTTGAAGATGGTTAGTAATTATAGAGAAAGTAAAGGGTTGAAAGATAATGTTACATAAAAGCTATGTAATTAATTAGTAATTGTGTAAAAGATTAAGGGCTAAAATTAGAAACTAATTAAAAATAAATGAGTTACTATTCACTTAAGATGTTTGAGAGTGGTTACTATTCACTTGGTTGTAAATTGATATTATGTATATAATATAATATAATATAATAACGGGTCCGGTGCTGTTAATTTAAAGATGTATACACCATAGAAGTTAAGGTCATAGTGTTACATGATTTATCTCTTCATATTGGCATGAGCCGGCCGGTAATCAGTATCTGGTTATCCATTTATTTTAACAGTCATGTTAACTACAATTTATGGGTTAATTAGATGTGTGCTTCATCTATCCAACATTCGTGTTTTTTTTTCTTTACAAAAAAGTAAGGCCGCGTGAGGAAGTTGTGTAACATATGATGCATGAGTTATTTGATAAAGTCATTTACTCGTTTCATGTCCCAAATACCTACAACTTCTTATGATACTTTATGTTTCTCATAGGAAAAACAAATACAGTATAAATATAAATATTCTTTTTAAACGAGTGTACCATAAAAAGTAGCATTGTGGTGCTTGATTTCATGATTTGTATCAAAGAATGACCGAGTATGAATGTAAACTAGTATTACATAGTAAATTCGTAGAATAATAGAATATATTTCTAAACCAACATCTAATGTCATTAGTACATCTACGTTTATGAGTTCAATATCATCATCATCAATATTTAATCCTGTCAAATATGAAAAAAAATAAGATGTAGATAGTTGTATCTTTACCCGACAATAAAGATACTATTTACAGAAAAAACCCTTGAACAAAGCATGAATTCAATCGATATCTAATTTGAAAAGGAAATGACACTTAGTTCACAACTTGATGGTTGTTAGATGAAATGGATACGATTAGAATTAGACCACACATTTAATAATCGTACTCTATTGAAGATTAAAGAACAAAATACATAGCTTAGTTTACAAGCATAAAACGAATGATTGAATTTAAAGTGAGTGTGTAACGGTACAAAACAAACAAGCAATTCAAATATTTGTACAAGGAACATACAGCTACCAAAATTAAAGGAAATAGGCTAGGATCAATTAATCCACTGCCTACACCTAGAAAAGACAACCTTAATGATTATTTTTCGCATTTTGTACCATCAAGTGTTTCGATTTTAGTAATGACCAAAGCGGGTGTTTCATTATTTTTTTATGCAATTTGTTTTGTCCAATGTATTGAAGTTAAAACTTTTTGATATGGCATATACTTGGCTAAATTAAATTATTAAACATGTATTGTTATATTACAAAACGGATGACATTGAACTTTTTAACATATATCTATATCTATATAACTAAGAGAGAATAGGAAAAACTTATGTGTCAATTATTAAAGTCATTTAGCTTAATTTTTAAAGCTATTTAGCTTATGTGGCAATCCCAAAAATTTAGTAGAATATTTTTCATTGTATTTTATTTAAAGTTTATGTTTATCTATAAAGAGATATATATTTAATATATATTTAAATTTCTTGATTAATTTTAGGATAAGTTTGTTATCAGTTTTAGTAATTATCTTTTTAATTATATCTTTTTTAATATTCATATCCACTCAACTTTTTTGAAATTAATTATCTCAAAAACAACAAATATACAAATCAAACAGATTTCACCATTGAAACGAGCATTCTTTCAGTAACACCCCAATTCTCGTAGGTATTATTTTATTATAATTTGTAATTTATAATTTATGAGAAAGTGGTAGAAGTCAAACATTAGTTGACTAGATGTTAGTTGTATTCTATGTTTTTAATTTTTAGATGAAAAGAAGCAAGTTAAGGGTATAATATTTAAATAGAAAGTGGTAAAAATTAAATAAGGATTATATATAAAATCAAAACACACGTGTGTGTGTTTCAAAAACACACATCAGGTCACACACATAGTAGAAAAAGAGAGAGGAATTCTTCTTCCTTCACTTTGAAGAAATTCATTTCACATAATTCAATTATCAAATCAATAATAAATTCATTACAATAAATCAAGATTTCAGTGGGATAGTCAAGAAGTTAATTAGGGTTTGTTCTTTCTATTCCATATTTAAGTAAGTTTATCTTTTTATGTATGTTCTTGATTTATTAAGAGACATTGAGATGAAATTAGAAGAAATCATTAGTGGGTTTTGTTCATAATGGTGTTTAAAGATGATAGAAGCTAATAGAAGTAGTTTTAATGATGATTTATGATTTATGATTTATGATGAAATTAATCATGATCTTTAGTAGTTTTTGATAAAAGTCAGCAAAAGGTTTTGTGTAAAAAGATTAATAACGATCATATAAATCACTATAAATAATTTTAAAGATGATTTTTGAGTTAGGATGATTTTAATTATGATATTGATGAAGTTTTATATAAAAAATCAACCATATATAGTGCTAAAGAAAAGATGAGAAATTGGAAAATATAAAAGATGGGTTTAATGGGTATTACAAGAGATGAGTAGACATAATGTTTAAAGATGATTTAAATGTTTATATGTGGTTATTATGATTATGTATAGGTGCTAAGTCGAAAGGAGAACGATTTCAGTGATCATATCTAAGGTGAGTTATAGTATAAGATGAAATAGTTTATGAACTTTGTTTCGTAAACTATTAGATGAATGAGAATTAAAGAACCTAATGGTTCGAGATAATTAAGAGGAATTGGATCCAAATAAGAGAAATTATGAGACGTATGAAAACAGATGTTTATGATCGAGAAAAGATGTTTATGTGAATATATGTTATGTGTTTTTAAGTGTTATGTGATTACATGATTAAATGATAATTTGAATATGCTAGTTTATGAAAAGATGATTAAGAGATATATGCTATAATTCACTAAGCTTAATAAGCTTAATGCTTACTGTTTTAGATGTTAATACTTTTGTAGGATCAAGAGACATAAGAGGTAAACAAGAGGAAGGAATGAGTAGCAAGAAGCCTTGACTAGACCTTGGCTACAAGAAGGTTAAGTTACTTATATCGTCGTTTTGATGATCACTTGTAGTAAAGCGCCCAAATGAGTCTTTTGAAAACTGAAAACAGTAGATATTTTATGTAAACCGTTGATTTTGAAAATGATCATGTAAGTAGTAGCAAGAGTATGTATTAGTAGTTTTGAGGTCGTGTAGCAAGTAGTGTTTTGATGGTTAAACATTGTTTGTATTGATACTATATATTTTGGAAGTAAGGGATTATGAGATTAGAGTATTTTGTTAATTGTCGAAAATAAGAGACTGAAATTAGGGTCGAAGTGCTGTGCAGAAATCTGCACAGCAAAAGTGTGCAGTTTGAAGGTCAAACGACTCCTCAAAGTCAAACGACTCCTCAAAAGGATCCTCAAACTTAAAATTGACGTAACTTTTGAATCGTAACTTCGTTTTTGACGTATAAGCTGTCTACGGAAACGTGAAAGAGTCAACTTTCTAATGAGAATGGTTTTGAAGGTTGAATCAGATTTGGAAAATATCTTTAGAATGTTTTAATAGTCGTTGTTGCAGTCGTTTAATCATTTCGAAGAGTCGTATGGTTTAATAATGTTATGAAAGGTTAAGTAATGTCTGAAAAGAGTATATTTATAAAAATAAAATAAAATTTAAGGGCGTTACACTTTCCTCTTTCCATAGAGTGGTCATCCGATATAATTTCGTCAAACTTTTTTTCTCCCTTTTTTTTTACGAATTTAAAGTTTAAAATTGGATAAGTGCTGATTTTAATTAGTAAATATTAGGTTAGTATTAATTTTAATGAATAATTATTAATTTGAATTAGTAAATATTAGATAAGTATTAATTTTAATGGATAAATATTAATTTGAATTAGTAAATGTTAAATAAGTATTAATTTAAACGGATAAGTATTAATTTGAATTAGTAAAAATTAGATAAGTATTGATTTTAATGGATAAATATAATTTGAATAAATGTTTGTAAATATGAATGGATAAATTTAAGTATTTATATTTATATATTATTTATATATTTATTATCTATATCTATATATTAGATTAGAAATACATTACTTTATCTTTTTATATATACATAATTACCATGTATATTTAAATATTTATCTGTTACTGATCTTATTTTAATTTTTTTGTAATTATCATTTAAATTAAATTTATTTGAGTTTTATATTATCTACATAACATTTTAATTAGATATAAATTATTTGAGTTTTATATTTATCTATGTTTCAATAATTATCATGTATATTTTAATAAGTTATCTATTGCTGATCTTATTTTGATATTTGGTAGTTATCATGAAATGTATTCTTATCCGTATTCCAATTATGACTTATCTGTAACACACTATAAATACCATATTGATATTGAATTATTTATCACATTCCCATAATTATTTTAACCACTTGGTCATAGATCAAGTGGCTACCAAGGTTTCTTAGGGATCTTGGGGAGGGTGTTGGCTAGGGGAGGTCTCAAGTTCGAGTTCCACCCGGACATCTATCTCTTAATTTACCAGGGAAAAAAAAACTCTTTACCCAAAAAATTTCTAATTATTTTATGCAATCTTTATAAATTGTTACTAGATCATAACCCGCAAATTTGCGGACTTTTACATATATTTACTACAAAATTATATTAGAATTAAAAAACTTGAAGTTCTCTAACTATGATTATTACCCATACAAAGTAAAGTTTCTTCCCTTTTTTAATGTCAACAATTGCTCACTTAGTAACTACTCTTATATATGCATTCTACCATCATGACTCATTTCCGTCTTTTTAATGCCAAGATAGCCATGAAAATATAAATCACTCATTTTCGTCTTTCTACCATCATGACTTATTTCACAACTCTTTCAGCAACAACAGGGTCCAAGAACACAACAAAACCAAACCCCAAGCACGACCCGTGGTCTAATCGTTCATGATTACAGCTTCAATCACCTCACCAAAAGCTTAAAATTGCTCCTTCAATTGTTCTTCATTAGTATCCCGTGAAATCCCACCAATAATTAACTTCCCATGCTCCATTTCCATTCGAAATCAATTATACAGAATTTCACCAAGTGAATTACATAAACATCAAAACACACAGATCTCATCAAAATGTATCAGACTAATCAAAGTATACGACAGCTATATATACACGTACAACTTAGATTCACCGAGTTCTATCATCAAACACCATATCACCACATCTGCATAAACAACAAAATAAAAAAAAAAAATACCAGAACCTTTGGGATTTCTTTGAAGCTTTCACTTGGGTATTCTTGAAATCAATCAAAAAGCATAGGATCTTTAACAAATCAATACTTGATCAACAATCAACAAACACTCCTACAACAAAAAGTTCTAGAGGCTACATATAGTAATACAAAATAAAGTCATAAAAATTTCATGGGTGAAGCTGTTAATTATCTCCATTCAAATTTGCTTCGAATTTATGCTACTTTAAGACCATCAGAAGTGTTTCCCCTTCAAGCTTTTTCTTTCTATATTAACGGACAAGAAACAGATCCATTCTAAGCTTTTTTCTATATTAACATACAGATAAGAATATGTATATTGACCTGTTAATAAGTACATGGGTAGAAATCGCCACCTACAAAACCAATCATCCTTTATAAGAAAACGCTTGAAAGAAGATATTTCAATTAAAATTTGGTATTAATACCTGCTGATCGATCATAGTTGACAAATCTGTAACAAAAATCTCACAAGCATACTCCTTCAGTGTTTTCTCCAGTAAACAATCAAAACATGCACACTCAATATCTGAAGAATACCAAGATAATTTTTTAACAAAGATATATAGAGGGCTATCATGATCTATAAAAGATGATCTACTTGAAAAGTCTTGGTCCATCTTGGATCAATTCAAAGCATAACCCACGTCACTATAGAGGGTTCCCAAGCCTCAAAGTACAGTTTAACACAAACTATACATAAATAATTGGAGTTAATAAATCTTTAAAGCACTAAAGTTATCTCCATATTATCCAGTTTCTTTTAGTTGTACACTTGTACTACAAACATCTTGCTAAAAAGTGAATGGGTCAAGGGGCCTGTTTAATGATATTTAAAATATTGGACACAAAGAATTCCGGTTCAACACAACCTGGCCCATTTTGATTCGTACGAAAACAATACCCAATTCGACACGATACTGTTTTTACATGTTACATAAAGTGACCACCTTCACCTGCTCAATTTCTTGATTCTTTCTGTAACCTGCTATTCATTATGACTTCAAATCCTTCAATGTTTCTTTTTTTTTTTTGGATTTTCTCAGTCTGTTAGCTGGGTGAATATGAGCGCAGATCTCTAGTCGAGAACCAAAAAGAGCATTCTGTTTTGAGATATGAGTAGCATGAAGCCAGTAAATTACCCAAAGGCAAACTTAATGTTCGCTTACCATGTCAGAAAGATGAAGACCCTTTGGAGCAATTCATGGGTTTGAAAGTAAGCTCAGGTAGAAACATCGATATGTGGAAAGCCGGTAGACCTAATGACAAGGACATGAGATGGACCCTAACTGATCCATCCGGGCTGCTGTAAAAAAGACACGAACCTTTCATATACTTGTAATCATACTTATTAGTTATAGCTCATGACACATAAAATGTCATCAAGAACGTTAATTTTGGTGAAAGATTAGCAATCTATTCTGATCCCCATTAATAATTATTCTACTCATTCAGAGTGGTAACTGAATTACAATACTCAGATTAATCCACTATCAGCAAATGAATTGATAGAATAACCACTCCATGTAATCTATTAACCAGTTGGGTAATCCAAGAAGAGTGGTGTCAACTTGCTAAAAAGCGATTGTAAAAAAAAGAACTTTTAGACAAGAAAAGCAGTACATGAAAGAGTTGAGATATGTTTAAGAAAATTTCAGCAAGATAAGTAGTTTTATACGTTTAGTCGATTCTGAAAGTCAAAAGATAGTCTGATGGACCATCCACGACAATATCATCACTCTCCGTAAAGTGCTTGTCTTAGGATACAAAACCAACAATCTTTTTATTAGCATCCTATATATAGTAAATCGTGTAGAAACTGAGAAACTAAATGGATTATATAGAAACATGATAAAATTTGGGAAGTGATAAATGAAATACAATTACCTCATACAACCATATAAATTGGCGAACATCGTATGTTCCTTGAAATCTATTTGATTTCCCTCCATCCCCAGGTGTTTAAGTGGCTTCAAGAACCTGAACCACATACAAAAAGTTTACACTTTTCTACCAATTACCATCGTTAATATGCATTTACTGATGAAATTTAACACCAAAACACAAATGGTAGCATTCCTTATGAAAAATTGTGATCTCATTATTGAAAGTTGAAACTTCAAAAATTAATAGCTCAGGATCATTAAGAGCAAGATCATTCAATTAGTGACGATTCAACGAAAATTATATAAATGGTGTCAATATCACGATCTTCCTTTGGTCACTATTTATGCAATTAGTCCTTGTAACATCAATCAGTGTGACATCCTAAATGTTATCAAAAAATTAAAACACTAGTGATCAGCAATTACCATAAACCCTAATTTCATAACAAAATCAAGCAAGGGAATATATATTTTTTCATATCAATTTATAATGTAGTGTACATAGAGTATATGCATATATATGAATTAATAGATATAAGTTTGTAAGTACTCAGTCGTGCTGTATGAATCTATTGAAGGGAGCAGAGAAGCAAAGAGAAGTATTAGCAACGAATGAATTAATCTTTCGATCTCAATTTTTGATTCTAGTATAAGCATAAGAACATATTTCTATAATGTATTAACCATCTTACCCGCTCTCTGTAATTCCAACTTCGTTTGTTTTCCTTCCCAAATGCCTATTATGAGAGTTACACCGGATCACAATTAGGATCTAAACCAATAAATTATCAATGAATCAAAATCACAAGCAGCAATAAAATCATATGCAGAATCGACCAGTGACTCAAAAAATAGGTTGACAGCAATATACCCTGTATATTTAGTATGGAGAATTGTTATATCCAAAGCATGACGTCCAAGATAAAGAGTGGCAACTTGCTCATGGATTAAATTCTGCATCCTAAGCCTATAGAGTAGCAAGCACAAAAGGCTGATATTAGGTTCATACACCTCATTTGAAAAGACTATCCATCGTAAACAGCAGCTACAAAGACTGATTAGGTCGTGTCAATTAACGGACACTGATTTAGCCAACGAACTATACATGTACATGAAACAATAAAACATCCAAAAAAAAGAAAAGAAGCTCCTGAACAAAGTGATATATTCCTGAGATGTTAGAAGATCACCACCCATTACATTCAACCCAGATCTACATCGGGCGAAATATACACAACATAATATATATTCATATACATATTAATACATTATTCAATGTAGTCCCCAAACCACACTAAAATTGCACAGATGGTTTCAAAGTTTCAAGATTACTATTTGCACATCTATCAATTAACAGGGAAAATGGCATCAGATAAATGGCATAATACAAAGGATGCATAATTGATCCATAAATTTAAAATTATAAAATTATCCAATGACATAGAACAAAAACTCTCTTAACCTGAATTATTCTCTCAGGGTGAGGCATTACCCGGAAACACTATGACACTCTTGGGACAAGTCTGCCGTTGCATAAACATTTTTTTTTAATAGAACCTAAACATATAAAAATTCACGTGTAGCATAAGTTTGATGGATTTTTTTCCAAAATGGACAAAAATAACACCAATCTCTCTTTAAATGATAATAAGATTGTGAAAGTGAAAATTAATACTAAGATAAGTGTTGCCAGAATATGAGACATTAAGCATCCAAAACTCACCATCTTATGGTGGAATGGCCTTATGTGTTTACAGACTTACAGTAAAAATTTTCCCATCATATATAAAATCAATCAGGAACTTGTACAATATATATAAAAAAAAATTGGAGACCTGGAATCAAACCTAAACTTCAATCTGATCAGTAGATTCGAGAATGGTATTAGATTGAAACCAAGTTTATATAATTATAATACAATTCATTCATTCAAACAATGTCAAACGATGATAATACAATATGGAAATATCAACTATGCAATAAAAAAAGTGAGGTATTATAATCATACCATGAGTGCCCATTGAAACAATTCCTCTCAAGCCCTTGTCTCCATCCAAATCTTCTAAAATAATTTGATATAATGAGGAGAATAATTATGCAATAAGTTTTGATAATTAGGGTTTTGATAAAGTAACAACCTTGAAGGCGACAAGAGATGTAGCGCCGGCGACGAAGTGAGGACGAAGAGAAGGAAGATCAGATGAACCAAAATCAAAACGTGGGGCACTTGTTCTTGCTTGATTACCACCACCACCAGGTCTTAAACTCAACACGGTTTGATCCGCTTGCATACCTCAATTCTTAATATATGTTTTCATTCTCGAGAAACCAACAAAAACCCACAAATTGAAATCGGCAATTGATGTAACAATAAACAAGATTTGATATCTTGATGATGAATATGAAGAAAGGGTTTTTTTATTTATTTATGAGATAGGAGGAGCATTTGTTTCTTTCTCCTGCTGTGCGAACGAAGAGAAGAGAAGGATTTTGAATTTTTTGAATCGATCAAAATTGCCACGTATATTAGGAAACCGTGTTTCCTTATTATTATAAGAGGGAGGAAATAAATCAAGAGATTAATTGGGGGTAATACGGTAATTACATAATAAACTTGAGATTTATTGACTAATCACATGGAGGCTAAGTTATAATTAGGGCAAAGCTAACACATAGGTGATTAGATAATCAATCTCTCTTATAATATTAAAGAGAGATTGAATTATAATGTTATTTTTATTTTTTTAAAAACTCTAATGTGCTTTTTGTTTCAGATAATGGCTATGTTCGGGTGACGAGCTTATTAGAGTTTATGGGAGCTTAAGCTTATTTTTTCTATAAGCTTAAGCTAGAAGCTTTGTTTGGTAGAGCTTATTTGAGGAGCTTATTGAAAAAATAAGCTCTGAAAAAATAAGCTACTTGAAGTAGCTTATTTTAATAAGCTCCTAGTTTATGAAATGAGAAATTACATAAATACCCCTTAAATCATTATATATTATACATTTTTTGTCCTTTTATGTCAATTTACATCAATAAGCTTCAGCTAGTTTTACCAAACACTTTCAAAAAATAAGCTTCAACTTCTAACTTAAAATTTAAGCTCCAGCTATAAGCTTCCAGCTCCAGCTTCCAGCTCCAGCTTCCAGCTAGTTCACCCGAACACACCCAATGACAATGATCATGAATGTCACTCGAAGAAGACAAAACATTAGTCTCTGTTTTCGAGTTCTTGTGTCATGGCGCCAACCTATTTATGGAAATAATTCTAAGACACAATAATTATCTTCATGGGTGAAGATGTTAGTTGTTTTTATCTTTCTGATTGTAATATATAAGAGATTTTTAAATTTTTTTTTTATTAATTATTTTTCTGAAATTACGTCACCAAATACCATAAAAACATTTATAGACATCTCCAATGCTTTGAGCAATCATACCGTCACATCAAATGCATGTAATTGATATCATATTGAAATTATTTTTTCCTTCCAATCATCATATTAAAACGATTCTAGCCTTATTTTATTTTCACTTTTAAGTGAAAGCATAATACATTTTAGCTACTTTCGGAATCTACTAATAAGTTTCTAAATTTTACCCATACTAATTAATGTTTTATTTCTTAAGAATTGTATATTCGGTATATTTTGGAATGGAACTAATACATCTCTATTTAAACTTGATTGCTCATTCTAGGTTTACTTAAACCATCAATATGAAAATTTATAATTAACTCAATTGTCTAACTTTGATAATCCATATGTCATTAGAAATTTAGAACAGGTTCCAATTTGGATACATCATATAGTATCTGGAAGTGATGCATTTATTAAATAAAAAGTTGATGTGGGCTCTACCGGTTGTTGCGATGATTCATGATAATTCGACGAATCGCACGACCCTCCTGTCAGCGACGCATCATTCAAATTTCCATTTTAATAAAGTTTGCTATATACTAAAAAACTTATCCCATAATATTCTTCTATTTCATTTCATTGGACAAAACACAATTTTATTCATAAGCGGTGAATTAAACTAAGGTTTTTTTTGTTTATAGTATTTGAAAAAAAAAAGTTTTTTTATTCTAATTTACTTGATGATTGTTTTTGAACCTTTATCTGATCATCTTTAAAATTCTGCATAGTATAATTCGAACAACATGAAATCTTATAATTACGAAATCATCTTGAAGACGGTTACATCTATATTCATACAATTACATAACACTTTTTTAATTATTTTAAATGATGATGTCATACGTGTGTCTATTGTTGTAAGCCATCAAAATAAGAAAAATTCTTTAACTAAAAAATGTCTCCTTACAACCACTTGTCTAGATGGCCCATTGGTAAGGAGGGCCCTTGGCTTCTTAGAGGTCAAGGGTTCAAACCTTGTCATGGGTAAACATTTAGCATGCTAGGTACCCACCCTCGTAAAACAAATGGGGCTCTAGAGGAACTTGCTGGATAATGGTTCATTCCAACTCCAGACGCCCCCACTGTGCCAGGGGAGTTGCCCGGAGTCATCCTTGTGGGGTGGACAATGACTGGTGCCAAAAGCACACGGAATCAGGGTGTTCCCGCCAATTTACACCTTTTTGCTGGAAAAATTGTATAAAATATAATATCCGTACATGTAGTGTAGTGTAGGTGAATCCTCCATTAATCAACTTTATTTCTTTTTATATATTTTCTTGAAATCAGGTGCTAGCTAGCTGCTACATTGCAACCTGTGACCTTTTTTCTGCTCATCTTTCTGCAAACTCTTTTTACTCCTTTCACACCATTTTTCATCACCATTTCACCTACCCTCACTCTACTCATTCATTTCTTTCTTCAGTGTCATATATGTACTCATTCATTCTTTACTACTTGTATTTTAAATATAGTTTGTTATTGTTTATCTGTTTAAAAAACAAGCAATAAATAGATAAGTATCTACTAAGCAATCTCAAACACCCCTAAGTAGTTGTTTGTTTTAGTATGAACTAATGAACATAGTTTGTTTTATAGTGTTTTGTCTTTTATTTATTTATTTTATTATCAACACTTCAACTTGTTTGGTTTCTAGTTATGTTTGGTGTGATTAGACTGTTTTGAGTGTAACTTGAAACCTAATCTTTTTGATTATTGTCTTTGTATTTTAATGGCCTAGGTATGTAATACTACATGCAATCTTAGTTACTGAATATATGATTTTCTTGATGTTATTATATCTTAAAACTCTCAAAGCTTTGACCTTTTTTGATATATGTATAAAGGGTAAACGGGTTAATAGAGTAAGTTTTATCTGCTCATTTACTCGGGAGGTCGAGTTTTTGGCTCAGATGTACAAGGCCTAACCGGGATATATCCCGTGTTCTTTTGATATATGTATAAAGGGTGCATCTAAAATTTGTTTGTTGTTTTTCATATGTAAGATCTTGAAAGTAGTGTTTTCATTTCTTCTTGATTTTGGCAGATTGTTGGTGATTAAAAGTTATTAATGAGATTTTTTATCAAGAGATGGAACATAAGTCATGGCCTTGGAAGAAAAAATCTAGTGAAAAGTTAATGATTGCAGCTGATAAAGTAAACAGAGGGAATGAAGATGAGGTATCGAATTTCTTGCTTTTGCTTTTTATGGTCAAACATTTGACTTTTTAGTTCACAATTGAGGTGATGTTTGGATTGCAGGCAGGCAAATTTGGCTGACAAAGTGGAACTGCAGAGAAATTTGAACATTTTGGATGAAAAGCTTTCGGCTGCACTCTCTGAGATTAATGCTAAAGATGAGATTGCAAAGAAGCAAACAACTATTGCTCGAAACTATATGAGTGTGCGTTTGCTTATGGGTCTTTCCCTAAGATAGCGACATACTTTTTCAATAGTCCCAAATTGAACTTTCGGGCATCTTTCTAACCAGATGCCCGTAATTAAAAGATGACCTCATCAGCATTATCTTACCACTCAAACTTTAATAATAGCCAGCCTGCCTAAAAGTTAAATCGGAGACTACTTTTAATGCTTGTGGTGCACAAAATAGTAATCTCTCCCAGTTGGGACAATTGGAAAAGTTAGTTTACTATTTTAGGCAGAACATATTTTATTTTCAATGTAAATTATGGTAATTAGTAAATTTATTTGTTAAACTGAACGATATCTACCATATAGGATGGGAGAAGGCGGAAACAGAAGTTTTAGCACTTAAGCAAGAGCTAGAGAAAGTTACTCAGCAGAGAGTGGCTGATGGGGAAAGATTACATAGTGCTGATGCAGCATTGAAGGAATGTATGCTCCAATTGCGATTTGTTCGTGAAGAACAAGAGAAAAGGATTCATGATGCTGTGGTGGATACATCAAAAGACTATGACAAAAAGTTACTGTAATTATTTTAGAAGAAAAGTTGGCTGAATCCAATAAAATGCTTTCCAAACTAAGTTTGGAGAACATGCAACTGACTACGAATCTTTCGGTAAAGGAAAAGATGATTGATGAATTACACTCGGTCAGGGGTCAGTTAGATTATGATTTTAGGCGTGTTGTGAGTCAACTTGAGTCAACACAAAGAGAGAATTCTTCTTTAAGTTATGAAGTCCGAGTGTTAGAGAAGGAGCTTGAGATTAGAAACGAAGAGCGGGAGTTTAATCGAAGAACATCCGAGGTGGCACACAAGCAGTATTTGGGGAGTGTGAAGAAAATTGCAAAGTTGGAGACAGAGGCTCAGAGACTACGCTTGCTTGTTCAAAAACGGCTTCCTGGTCCTGCTGACGTGGCAAAGATGAAGAATGCAACTGATGTTTCAAGAAGAAGGTCTAACCCTTTTCCAATGGTGTCAACAGATTATATAGTTGATGATGCTTCTAGTAAAAAGATCGCTTTCTTGACTGAGCAGTTGTGTTCATTTGAAGAAGAGAACAGGCTGCTTAAGGAGTTCCTTAACCAGAAAACGAGCGAACTGTCAAAAAGTTAAACATCTGAAATGGGTAGTGACGAAAAGGTCAGCATGGCTGAATCTTGGGCACCGTCATGCTATACTGCCGGAGCTTCAGATACAGGTTTAATGGATGATTTTGTGGAGATGGAAAAATTGGCATTAGTTTCTGTTGAGAAACCGTCTGCAAATTCTAGTCTTGTTCAGGAAAATCACATACATTGGCTCGATAACATATTGAAAGTGATTGCTGAACATGCCAGTTTAATGCAACGAACCTCTACGGATATGCTAGACGATATTAAAGTTGCTTTGGCCGGAAGAAACAAATGCAATTTCAGCATGTCGGTTGACAAGAAGGATGCAAATGGCGACGTTTCTGATGAAAATATGAACAAGTCGATACAGAAACTAGTTGAACTTATTGAAGGCATCAGATTATCTGATAAAGATGATCGTTTATCTCCATACAAGGCATCAGAAACACCGACAGGGTACACTGTACATATCTTTCAGTGGAAAACTTCTGAGCTTCGGGCTATTTTGGAGGAATTTCTTCAAGTTTGTAATAAGCTGGTAAATGGGAAGGTTGGTGTGGATGATTTTGTCAAAGAGTTGACTTCTGCTATGGAAAGGATAGTCAATCACTGTTTTTCCCTTCAAGATGTGTCGAGCATGAAGGACGAAATCAAGAAGCATTTTGAGTGGGACGAAACTCGCAGTGAGTGTGAGGTAGAAGGCGGGACCAACGGATACTTGTCAGAAGCAGATAAGTTGACTTTTCCAAAAGACCAGTTGCCGGGATGGCCTATGGCTTCTTCTTGGAGCATAAAGAATAAAACTTTCCACTTGGAACCGAATGTGAAGGAAGAAGTTAAGAAATTGAAAGATGACGTGGCAAAACTTGAAACGGAAAATAAGGATTTGGAAGGTAAGCTCCAAACACTCAAACAGAGAGTGACAAAAGTGCGTCTTTAACTGTTCAGCTTCAAGAATCAGAGAAAGCTATTGGAACTCTCGAAGGCCAAACCGAGGTAGATATAACGGTGAAAGATCTTGACAAATATCCTGTTAGCATCATTGATGAATGCAATGAGTCTCATCGAAAACATACGGTTACCAAAGATCAGGAAATTAGTACTAGCTCTAATGAAAAGCTTGATTGCACAAACATCCAGCCAGAAAGGTAAATGTCCTTCTCGATGATTCACAAGAAAATTTCCTTTTCAGTTATACAAGTTTAAGCAGAATTGTTCCAAGTACTAATGGTTTTATTTCAGCATGACGGAAAAGGACTTGAAAAGTTGTGACGTGGGCGGCGATGAAATGACCCTTACAAGTGTAAGTCTTTTTACCGATGTCTTGAATTCAAGATTCAAGATTCAAGATTCATGACTACTGTTATATCTAATCATACTTGATTATGCAGGAACATGAAATAACAGCAGCTTCAGAAAAGTTGGCTGAATGTCAAGAAACCATTTCAAACCTCGGGAAGCAGTTGAAGGCAATGGCTTCTTTGCGCATACGCAAATCTGTATCTGAAAACTGTGAAATAACTGCATCACCCATAACTAACGAAAACAATAACCAGAGAATCTCATTACTTGACAAAATGATTACCGAGGATGCAGCAGGGGCTCCACTATCTCAAAAAACCAAAGGGGTTTCTCGTAATTTGACATCACCGGCTATATTGGATGGTAATTCAAAGCCCGTGGCGGTGATGTCACCACGGATGTTTATAAGCGTGGACGGAGTGAAGGACAAAAAAGATGAAGAAGCTCTGGTGAACTTCTTGTCGATTGTTCCAAACAAGAAGAAAAACAGTGGTGGTGGGATTCTGAGAAGATTGTTTTCGAGAAAGAAGAAAAGGTAATAACAAATGATGATGTGTGGTTGTGAGCTTTTGGTTGGTTTAGTTTTATGTGGAAATAACGTTGTTATTGAGGAAAGGATTGTTTTGTTGTGGTAATGTAAATATGATGACTCTAACCAAAACAAATAGGGTTGCTTTTTGAATAATGTGTATTTGAACTTACATAAATATTGTCATCTTGGAGTATAAAAGCATCTTGGAGTATAAAAGCCTAAGTTTGGATCATTAGAGCATCAAGTATTGTCAATGTGACCTCGGACACCACATTAGTGTCGCATTATTTCTCCATCCACAACGCACACATGTCTTTACACATACATACGTTTTTTACTCTCGTATGTCATTTCCACCCTTAACAATCCTTATTTACTACTTATTTAAAGTGTGTGTGTGAGTGTAAAAAAAAAAAAAAAAAAAGAAAGCCTAAGCCGGAGGACCACGGACATGTGTAACACCGAGCAAACCAGGCATGAAGCCGGGCGATGCCGAGTGTCCCATTCCGGGGCTCCCTTTCCATTAGAATTGCAACAACTTTTTAATGTTTACCATGAAATGAAATCCATACTGGAAGCATAAAGATAGAACAACCTAATTTGGGTCTGAATCTATATGGGATAGAGAAATTACACTACTTATATCTGTAGATCCCAAAACTTTGTCATAAGCATAGGAAATCATGATGATAAATTCACTAAAAATATAGGTTCGGGCTTTAATTTGCCTGGTACACAAATGTTACCAGATATTAATCACTGAATAGAAGAATTAAAATTAACACACTAATTGAATAAAATCTACTAAAAAACCTCAAACTTTCAAACACAGGATTTATAATTGAAAAGTATAAATAAAAAAATGACCCTCAATCACTTCTCTATGTCAAAAACTTTTGATTTCATGGATGAAAGAAAAAGGTCGACGTATCGACTCTGTCATCATTATTTGTATAACTGAAGGATTAAAGGGAAAATTTTACAAGCAAATCAAGCATCTCCCACATTTGTGTCACCTGGTAATAATAATAAGAATACTCTATCTACTACATATAATACGAGCAAAATTCACAAACTATAACACTAAAGATACTCGATCTCAAGAGGAAGCATGGCACTGGCTTATTGCATCTGCATGAATAGTAAAATAACAGTTAAAACCCATACAGCAAACAATCCAAGGTTATACGTGAGATGGCTAAATTTACAGCATTACCCAGTTTTTCTATAAACTCGATATAACGGATATCTATCATTTTGTGTTTCAACTAGGAGTAATAGAAACAAAAGGTCTATACATGGTAGCTTAAATGTGGACTATAATTATTGGTGGAGCATGTAAGAAAAAAAGGTAAAAAAACAAAATGAGACATTTTGCAAACAAATGTGTACCTTCCTGACTCCGTTCCCTCAAACTGCTGCAAAGATTCAACTTGGGAAGTCAACTAACAAAATTTTGTGCATCCATGGTCAACCTTGGTGAATGAGCTCATTTGCAATTACATTTCTCGCCTCGGTACATAATACATCAGCATCATCTCCTTTGATAGGCTTGTGGATGACTACTTCGACCGTTCCTGCATTTAATGAACTCTCCATTCCTACAGGCATAATTTTACCCGTTCCTATTAGAGTGATTGGAACTACTGGTACTCCGGTTTTGGCAGCTATACTGAATGCACCTTTCTTTAAAAAAGAAGTAACAGGCTTTGTTAATTTCTCCATATAAAATTTTCAACATACAACAAAAAAGATCTTACCTTGAAGGTGCCTAAACTTCCATCCTTACTTCGCGTACCCTCTGGAAAGAAGAAGACAGATCCACCATTCTTGAGAAGTTCCATACACCGTTTTACTGTTTGCTATGTCAACAAAATTCAACAGTCGGCAGTTAACACACATATCCTAATCGGGAAATACAACGCAAAATAGAATAAATCAGATACCATTTGGCTCTTTCTGTCCATACGCTTCAGAGGAATAGTGCCCAGTAAGTACATGGCCCACCCAATAACGGGATAGAGGAAAATTGCAGTCTTGCTAACGAACTTGAAGTTTCTGCCTAGAGTTAGAAGGGTATATATGTCTAAAAAGCTCTGGTGATTCGACACATAAATAGCGGGAGAATCTTTTGGGGGCAAATTCTCGGAACCCTGAATCTTGAGTCTAAAAAATGGAGCAATGGTTAAAGATGCCCAAATTTTAGCGACAAAATGCTGAAAGTTCCTACGGTAACGATCCCATAAGAGTACAAATGGATGTCCCACCACCATGACCACAAAAAGAAATATGGCAATGAAGGATGTTACAGTGTAAAAGCCAATTCCTCTGATTTTCGAGCCCAATTGGATTTCTGCAGTTACATATTATACAATTAATACGTAATCATTAAAAAGGAAAAACGAAACAAAAATGGTTAGAACCAAATAAACCTGACAATTGATAGGACGCTCCAGGTGACCCAGTACCAGCGATTTCCGATCTAACAACTACAGGTCTCCATATTTTATTCTGGTTAGGCCATTTATAGCGATCATGCGCCAATGAACGTTTTTTGTGGTAGAGAAAAACATTGAGACGGAGAGTGGTGTTTTCTTTTACTAAGGATAACGCAGCTCTGAATAGCATCTGCACAAAACATCAAGAGGAACCTAGTTACATAACATTAAATAAAACCATGTTAGTTTTTGAAAGAACCTTAAATTACTGCATAATCACGGAATCTTAAAACGGAAGCAAGGCTGATAAATGCAATAAGATCACTTACTATGTTCCGGATGTTTCCTGACTGGATCTCTATACGGAGAACAATAAAGTCCCTTAAGAGCATAGAAAAATAGAATGAAAAAATGTCGGTATCAAACATTTTAGATGAAATGCATTACAACAAGGTAAAAAGATAGATAACAGATTCCACAACCAACTTAATAACTAATTGAAAAGTGATTATAATATGACATAGCAACGTCACTACCTATCTAGAAGAACAATGTTACCACCTAAATCTCATTTCACCCTAAAATAATCCCGCACTAAGCGATAAAACTATTATTCTTTATTCAACACCAAGAAATAAAAAATCTTCAAAAGTAGATGGAAAGAAGTGTTCATGCGGAAACTGGCTTTGATTTGCGTTTTCAATGAGCAGGAGACCAGAAGTTCTTCTAAACGGATTCTAAATTATCATTGTAAACAAGTAGCCCTCAACTTCACGACATATCTAGTAGCCTAAGGAATGTTAACCAGATACGGTATTTTGTTTACAGTTTCACTATAACTTTTATTTTTTTAAACACCTAACTACTTAAGTCGACTCGTCAATAACCTGAATGTATATAACCTACGTCTAACCAGCACTATATGATTAACGAACACATAACCGAGATATCAAGTTTTTTTCAATGAAAGTAGTAGTAATACTTACCGAGTTAATATTGGATGACGAGTTAATCATTGGTTCCTTCAAACCTAGCCAGTTGATAAAAACACATAGCATCATTAGGGGGAAAAAACACAACGGCTTTCGTAACGCATTTCAATCACACAAAAAAAAACATGTCAAGTTACAATAGAGTAGCCGAGCTTTGGGAGCGTCTTTTTAAACCGTTACTTTTCGGTAGCTTCATGCTAAAAAGCTTTTACCTTTTTTAATCCATGAGCTATTAGGGGTAGTATGTGATTGCCCTTTTTAAGTGCTTATAGCTTATTGCGTTTTTTTTAAACACTTTACTAGTTTATAGTCTGCAAAATTTGCGGGGCTTCTTTAAAGTCTTCTTGTTCATTTGATCGAAATAAAATAATATACTGAATATAATCAACATTTCATGTTTTTGTATGGGACCTATGAATTGTGTGGCACGCAAAATGACTTTATTTGAAAGGACATAAAATGCAAATCATTTTAAAAATGAAATATGCGAACAAATGCGTAGTACATGAAATGATTACTAAAATGTGTGTTGTAGTAAACAATAGAATATCAATATCTATCGATATTTATGTTTTGAGTTTATCTAGTATGATGAAGTAAGAGTAATCAAGCAGTTTTTCACAATTTCACTTTCAAATATAAAGGTAGGTTAACAATATTAACTAAAGAACACCGATGACCGCAAATACACGTTCAAATATGCAATGAAATTGTGAAAGATAAAAGTTTAAGTGATGATGTTTGCAATGAAAATTGTGAAAGATAAAAGTGATGGTGATAGTAAAGTTTTTTTTTTTTTTTTTTTTTTTGGTAAAGGGTAAAAATTTACCCGGTAAATATGGTGATAGTAAAGTTTTAACAACTGGCAAACAGTTAGGATCTATAGATGTAGAATCTTCATCCGCTTGAGGCTCCATTGTTATTCTCATCATTGGTTGGAAAGTTCAACCATGGTTGAAATGCATCATCTATTGCAAGTCATTAAAAGTATCGTCAGCAATATTTGCAAGTTAGAATGGAACAGTTGGATGTATATTTTATTTGTTTTAAGAACATATTTAAAAATATGAATCTAACTATCCTTATTAAATAGTTTCTCTCATTGGTTGAATTGTAACTTTTTCCATTAAATAATTTATCTATCCATTCTCAGTACTGTATATTATTGTTATCGCCTATTTACCTCACAGAATTCATCCATTTTATAATTCTCAAAGTACATGTTGTTATTATGGACATTTGTCTACAAACACTTATATGAGTGTGTATATAAAAAGGGAAGATCAAAACCAAAAGGCCACCATACCTCAAATATTAAGAATGGTCAACCGAATCAAAGATCACTACTGTATAAGAAAAGTATTGAAGAATTGTTAAAAAGGAACTAACCCATCTTAACTTTCTTTATTTCTTATGTCCTTTCATAATATGAAATAAGATAGTAATGAAATACAAGAACATTCACATGATATACCCGTATAGCAACTTTACGAAGAGCATTTTAACCCTTCACGTGTTTCAAAATTGAAATGTCAACTGGTACTTTCAACTCATTAATACATATAATAATGACCTGCAAATCTGAAAGTTGCAACATCACATTATAATCAAATCAATACTATAAAAAGGAGCTAATGGAAATTTATAATAAAAATACACTGTTTGGTGCAACAAAGACTAATTCGAAGACCCACTTCAACCTATCTATAAATGAAATATTCATACAAATCGAATGGGCTAGGGCCTGAAGATTTGATTTCACTTCATTTCCATTTGCTTCATACACAAAATTCCATGTATGGAACCGGCCATAGGATACATCTCGAAATCTATATACACATAAAACAATCCATTTATTACTGAATGAAATTAAGAAAGAATTACCACTTTAACCCACTGGCCAGCTCTGAATTTACTCATTGATCCGATATGTTCAGTAAAAGCAGCTGTTTCATTCCAATCTAAAATTTAACCAAATAACAAATTCAAACAGAAAGCAACTAAACTTTATTTTTAGAGTCAGGATACTTATAGTTTGGTCCATGAACATAAAAAGGTACTGTGTCTACTTTCAACCCATTGGCCCCATTCAATCAAGTTGACCTGATACACTCTATTTGACCAGTTTGTGTTTACTACAACCCAAAATCACTCATTCAGAAGTTGTGGGTCAAAATTCCAACATCTTCACAGAAAACATACACATAAAGATACATGGTTTGAGCATTTAATATTATACTTGCACATCAAAATGCTTCCGAGATTTATAAAGAAAACGTAAAAGCAAATATGCCACATAGCAGAAAGATAAAGTAATATTTTCTCTGCTTATCCTAACTCTAGGAAAGAAAATAAGTTCAGTCCAACATCAAACAGATGAACTGGGCATGCAAATATGCTCACTTTAACATCCGTCTTATTTCAGTTTGTTCTAAATAAATTATCAGCATTTTAATAAGATTACCAAAAACTATAGTACTTAAATAATAATCACAGTTTGCTATTCTAAATAAATTATCACACTAAAACTTCTTTTCCCATTCTTTAAGTACTAAAATGTGTGTTGTAGTAAACAATAGAATGTAAACAATAGAACTCAAAGGGAATGACTTGAGGGTCATCAATCTAGGTAAGTGCACGATAAATGTTAAGGTAAATGTTTACCTATAAGATGCAAGTGAGTAGATAAACACGGAAAAAATAGTACTGGCATATAACATACCGTAGTAATTTTCTTTCTCAGCCATGCAACACTGCGCTGAAGTAATTTTGCAAGTTGATTGTCGAAAAAGATAATTGAAGTAGAGCCTGTAGAATCTTTCACTCTCACAATAGTACGAAGCCTGAAAGTTAGAAACTCATGTAGACATGGATTACTAATCAGTGACAATCTCAGTTAATTTATCATCTAAATATGTACGTAGTATGTTTAGCCACTCACATGGTTTTGACTTCTTTAACAGCACCACATGCTGGGCAATCGAACAACCTAACATCGGGAGACTCTTGTAGTCTGCGATAACATTTCTTTTTGCAGACTTTACACGTATTTGTAAACCAACCCTCGTCTGTCAAGAATTTGGTGATAGTAGCTTTGATAACACAGTGACACTCCTGAGTATTTGTAAAGTATTAAATGCATGGTACCAACAATAAATTACAACAATAGGAATATTATGAGTAATATTTGGGCCATAGTATAACTTGCCTCAAAAGTTGATCGGACTTGCTCGATAGTCTTAAATGGTTTGTCAGTATAGAACTTCACATCTGAATTGACTACGTTTCGTGGGCCAAATTAGCAAGTTGAGTAGGCTCAACAGCGAATTCATCTCCATTCATCAACCTACGATTTAATGGAAAATTATAGATTATAGATAACATCAATAAGAAAGAAAAAACAATCAGTCACTTTTGTATGAAAGTTTGAAAAGAACTTACTGAGATCGGAAGTTGGCTACAGGAGGTATCTAAGAATTGATGTGAACTCGAGAACCAAAAAATTGGTTTGAAACTTGATGTCCATCTGTACACCACAAATGTAAGTATATTGTTAGCGTTCCAACATGTGTGGTTAGTCTAAAATGAAAAGTAGCGCGTATCAGGAAAGACAATCATATTCTTACTCCACGCATTTAGTTTAGCGTTCTGGAGTAAAATGATGACATGACTAGTCGTATGCTTATTGTTAGCAATGAAATCGTTTAACTGTATTATGTTATCATCTACATTATCATCTACACAAAAACTTTTACACTTATCTTAACAAAGTAAGCACGAGCCATTAGCAAGTTGTAAGTGCATGTTTTAATACAGGCACATGTGTATGATTTAAAGTTAAGAAAAAATTGTACCGAAACATTATAACAGTAAAAATGCAAGGAAACATTGCAACCAAAATATAGATATGTCATAATTAGTAATCATTGTAACCAAAAAATGTAACCTAATCACCTCATAAGAAGTGTTCAGAATATAATGTAGTAAGAATGAGAAAAGATGAACTACAACCAACAACTAATAATATATGAATGTATATTATTCAATATCCTTTAGGTTACTGTGTATGTATATCTTTTATACAATTAATAAAATTTCAATTTCAATAATTAACGAATCTGAAATCAAACAATTATATAAACTTTTGGTAATACAATTTCGATTTCAATCCTATACGATTCTGAATTCAACGTCAATTTGAATAGTATACGATTCAGAAATCACACAATAGATAAATTTTAAGTTTGTTGTGGATTGAATATCTGATTCGAAATCACACGACTGAGTGAGGATACGAACAGCGCCGGAATGATTGTGTGAAAAAGCCAATCATAAGACTTAGAGATTGATTCGGGCAGCCGGCAATATTTGGTCGGAATTGAAGATTCGCACAAGGGTTTGGATGTTTCTTCTTTGTACCAAGTTGTGATTGTGTACTTGACCCGATTGTGTTGGTGGTGGTATTTGTTTGTCTGACATGAATTGCCCTAAACGCCGTGGTTTTGAGGAGAGGTTTAAACAAAGAATTTAATGGTTAATTAATTATGAAAATATGAAAGTAATTATTGATTTTAATGCAGCTAATAAAGCCTAACAAATGGGGTTATAATGGTCATTAGGCTTAAATTGACTTTATTACCAAATTGCTAATTAGGTAGTCACCAGGATGATCAATGGCTAAAAAAAGTGGGCTACAAAAATAAAGGGGGGAGATTAATCTAACATGAGTTATCTAAGGAAAGGCTACGTAATTATTGGTTTCTTTTAATATAATAAAGAGATGAGTGTTTGGATTAACCAGAAATATGTGCTTATTTGTTTAAGCAAAACACCTAGTTAAGCTTATTATTAGCCTCTAATATTTGGGAATTCAGGAATCAACAATAATAATAATAAACCCTAAAAAGCAACAAAAAATGAGCTCAGCTTTTAATCTAATACTAACAAAAAAGATTACAGTCATTAATTGATTAGGCTTATCAGTAGATATTAGTATTAAAATTTTTGTATATATTTATAGAAAAAAATAAATTGGGAGAGTCTTACTTGGTTAATTCCGCCGGAGATAATTGTAACGGCCAACCTCGCCGGAAAACAGGTCGGTGGGTCGAGAATTGATAAAATCGGTGTTAATCTTGTACAAGATTAGTACTTTGTGTTGTGTGTATCTTATCTTCTACGGTTCGATTTATATACTTTACCTTTTCATATTAAATTGAAATACATTATGTTTTTTAATTATTAAAGTTGTACATACGATAGTTTTTTTACCATTTCCAATGTCATAGGTTTAAAACAAAATTTTAAATAATTAAATGAGTTTGTGGTGAGATATTTTATGATAGGTTTGAAGTTCAAAATTTGCTAGTTGAAACTTTTAAAGTAATTAAAAAAGACGTTAAAATTTATGGGATTTGATTAGTACACTCACACTAGAATTACATTAGTAGACACAATGATATATTTTAAAATATTAAAAGCTACAAATAAGAACTAATTTTTAATATTTAGTAGACACGATGATATATTATATTATTTTCGGACACAGTTGATCATTGTCTTCTTAACTGCAACATTGTGAAGTTGTTTGACTTAAAGTATGTAGTTGTTGGTCGCTCCCATTTCCCCAATCTCTAGATCTATCTTCTTTATCAAATGTATTTAGCTTATTTCTCAATCTAGGAGTAACGTCAAATGTTTTTAAGGTGTTTTCTATGTTACCTTGTGGGCTATCTGGAATTGGCAGAATAGGATCACCGAGCAGGAGAAAGAAACTATCATTAATGAGGACTCTTTTCATATCATCGAAAGAAAAGTCTTATCTTAGATAAAAAAACAAATAGAAGCAACAAAAAAGATTTGTGTTGGAAAGATTGAATCACCAACCCATGTAACATTTCTTTTGCCTAGAGGTTTAATTGTCTCTTACAAAAAATTTCATGTACAACTGGTGTCTTTTTGGCTTTGGAATAAAAAATTTAAGTTTTTCAAAGAAAAAAAAAACAAACAAGAACTAGTTTCAAGCAATGTTTAATGAGATGTGAATCTTTGGCTATTAGAAAGGTTTACCACCATTTGGCGGGAAAGACGTGATGTGGAGCTTTTAATACCGTTGCCTTCTAGCGAGAAAGGCTTGGTAAATTCCGAGCACAAGCCTGCATACTTAAAGCACGTTGAGCTAGCAAGCTTGTCAAGATTGAGCTCGGCTATTTCTGGAAATCAGTTACCGCCGGAAGACCTAAATATCTCACCGGCGGCTCGTGATCTGATCTCTAGCTGATGATGACCGTGCAATCACCGCTGTCTAATGGTTGATAAAGACCAATTACGGTAATACTCTTGATGATGATCAACGTCATGTTGATGCTAATGAAGCTGCCTTTGAATACAAGTGATTAGGTTAAAGTTTTATTTTCAATTAATTTAATTTAATTTAATTCTGTACTATTTTATGTATATATATGTATGTATAATGCTTCTGACTACTGCTGCGTGTTACCTTATGTTCTTATATTTATGAATTGATGAAATGAGTGATTTATGTAAAAGAAATTATAAATTGTAAGAAGGTGTGGGTAAGTTTTTTTTTATCTATAGTAAGGAGCATGATGTAACATCAACATGAGTAGGATTTGTAGATCAACATTCGAGTACCATGGGTCAAAAACCCAGGATTTGTTTATTGTAAGACCATGTATACGATTTCTTCTCAATCTATTATTTACCATTCCATGGAAGAATTTAGAATTTTCGTCCCCCTCAACCGCCCATTTAATCTTTGATTTCTGTTTGAGATCTTGATTCCTTTTGTACTCTAAATCGGCAATAGACTTAGAAAGAGCTGCCCGATCTTCTATGTCTTTGTGATTAAGATCATTTTCTTCCGCTTTCAAATCAATCAAATTCACTTTACATCTCAGCTCCGTCAGAGTTTTTTTTTCCTTTATAATCACTTTCTCCCGCCAAAGTTTTAAATCACCTTTAAGGGATTTAAGTTTGTTTTTAAAATACACACAAGGATTCGAGGAATGAGAGGATTCTTCTTTCACCCAGGATGCTAAAAGAATAGACTGAAATTCACCATGGGCTAGCCAAGAATTATATAACTTGAAAGGGGTAGGACCAAAATCAACGATGCTAGTCTTTAAGATTAGCGGGCAATGATCAGATTCTTCTCTTGGAAGAGCCACAAGACTCGCATTTGGCCAATTGGTCACAAAATGGTGTGAAACCAGTATGCGATCAAGCTTACTAAGCTTGGAGCCATCACTACTCATACGGGTGAACCGTCTGCCACCTAACGGGAGATCAATAAAGCCAACTTTGGATATGAAATTATTAAAATTTGGTGCTCCTTTTTTACAAAAAATAGTACCTTTTCTCTCCGCTGCTATTCTGACTTGGTTGAAATCACCAAGAATTATAGAAAGCATATTTGAGATGATGATGTTAGAGAGATGATCCCACAGCACTTGTTTCAATCATCTGTGCTTTAGTATTGGTATTTATCCAAGTCCCTAAGATTTCAAGAAAACCGTCTCCTTCCTTAATTGAATGAGCAGAGAATAACGACTTATCCCATATACCAATAATACCCCCCGAATTCCCTTTGGAGTTAACGACACCATACTCACAATCTTGATTTCCCCACAATGATTGAATCAAGAGTCTATCCACGTTGCAGGTCTTAGTCTCCTGGATACCAATAAAATTTATTTTATTTTCCCAACAAATTCTTCTAACCCATGATTTCTTCTCATCACTACCCACTCCATTTATATTTAGAGAGCTGATATTCATTGATTCACCATTTCTTCTCCATGTTCTTGAATGATCTCTTCAAGCTCTTTTTCATTTCCATGAAAGTTATATCCCACCTAATTCGAAGGTTTTGGCCGTTTCTTTTGCAATACAAGAGTCAGATGACTGAGAGCTTACTTGCGGGTGATTTTCAAGTCTTTGGTTGCAGCGCTTAATCTTCGATTCTGAATTTGAGTCTTTAGAATTTGCCTTGGAAGATTCAGAATGATCTCTGTGCTTGATATTGTGCGGGTTTCCTGATTTTTGGGTTGCTAATAGTATTTTTCGGATACAACAGACCAAAGAATTTGAATTTTTTGATTCTGCTCGATTTCATTCCTTTAGGTTTGGCAACCATATTTTCAGCAGGGAATTGAGGGAGGGTAGGTGTGTTTCGACACGGTTTCTTTTTACTTCAGAGGCTTCAGGGATTTGCATGGGCCTGGGCCTGAATTTAATTGGTGGGCTTCAGATGTAGCTTCTATTGACTCAGTTCTTATGGACCCATTATTGTTAACTGGACTCCCAGATTGATGTTCCTGATCAACGTATCCATCTAAATTTTCCTCAATGTTTTTCTTTAGGTTCCGTTTAGGGGAGCCTCCAAAGATGGATCGGATACATCTTCTATTGAATTAATTTTCCTGGATATGTCAGAGATATCCCCATGCGCATTCTCAGCTCCATCTCCTTCAGCGAATTGAGATTTTTTATCATTTAATTCCCTGGGATTTGTCGACTCCTCGAAAGATGATTCAGGTACACCTTTTGAAGAATATTCTGAATTCTTTTTACTTAATGTGTCAGAATCTGACCCACGCGTTTTGCCGTTGTCATCTTCATCATCGGTGAACTGAGAACTTGCCGGAATGTCTTCTTTATCAGATTCTGGAAGCCATCCGTTGCCTAACCATTCATTATCAGAATCCATGTTGGGATTTGATGAAAATTCTGATCTTTCCTCTTCTTCTTCATTAAATCTAACATCACCTTCTCCAAGGATTTCATATACTCTGACATTTATGACTTTTCCAGCTACTGTGATAGGTGTAGATTCTTGAATAAACTCCATGCACTCTGTTCTAACGCAAACTTTTCCAGCAATCATGTTGGGGTTTGTAGGAGAACATGTTTGACGAAAAAGGAAAGAAACGAACCTCATTTTTTAGCAACTCTTTCAAGAAACTTTCTGTTTTGGAAACACACTCTTTAGAAATACCATTCTCTAATGAGGAAATCAAAGAAGCTGTGTGGAGATGTGGAGGAGATAAAGCCCCTGGACCAGACGGGTTCACTTTCAAATTTTTCAAACGCTATTGGGATACAATTGGAGAAGACGTCATATCATTTGTTAAGCACTTTGAAAAAACGGCCACGATTCCAAAAGGGTGTAACTCTTCTTTCATCACCCTCGTCCCAAAGGTATGTGATCCACTTTTCATTCAGGACTATAGACCCATTAGTCTCCTTGGATGTCAATATAAAATTATTGCCAAAATTCTTGCAATTAGACTTTAATCGGTGATCTCTTCGGTCATTAGTGAAGTTCAAACAGCCTACATTCAAGGTAGGCAAGCAATCGATGGGCCTCTGATTGTAAACGAAATAATTGCGTGGGGATTAAAACGGAAAAAGAGGTTTATGATGTTTAAAGTTGATTTTGAAAAAGCTTTTGATACTCTTAACTGGGATTTTTTAGAATCTGTCATGATGCAAATGGGTTTTGGAGAAAGGTGGAGAAAATGGATAAAAGGGTGTCTAAACTCGGCTTTAGGCTCTGTTTTGGTAAACGGATCTCCTACATCAGAATTTAAAATAAACAAAGGTCTTCATCAAGGAGACCCATTATCCCCCTTTCTCTTTATCATTGCAGCCGAAGCCCTTCATGTGTCTCTTTTAGATGCGAGAAAAAGGAATTTTTTCCAAGGTTTTAAAGTTGGCAAAGAGAATCTGAATATCTCACACTTTCAATTTGCGGATGATGCTCTGATTATTGGCGAATGGTCAATGGAAAACGCAAAAAATTTATTCCGTATATTGAGATGCTTTCACATGGCTTCTGGGCTAAAAGTTAACTTCTCCAAGAGTAAACTTTTTGGTGTGGGGATAAATCGGTTGGAAGTTGAAAGACTTGCTTCAAGACTTTGTTGTCAAGCTGCGGAATTACCATGCTCTTATCTTGGCCTTCCCATTGGTGGTAACATGAAGAAGACTGATAACTGGTCTCCTATTATTGACAAATTTAGATCCAAACTTTCCTCTTGGAAAGCAAAGACTTTATCGTATGGAGGTCGATTAACTTTACTCAAAACAGTTCTTGGAAGCCTTGGCATCTATTTCTTCTCCATTTTCACTGCCCCAAAAAAGGTCATTAATACTCTCGAAGGTCTGCGAAGAAAATTCTTTTGGGGGGGAGATATGGAAAGTAATAAAATCTCATGGATAGCCTGGAAAAAAGTTCTTTCTAATTCCAAAGAGGGAGGTTTAGGTATTGGTAGCCTTGAGGCGAGTAATTTAGCTATGATTGCTAAATGGTGGTGGCGGTTTAAAACTGAACCAAATGCTTTATGGGTTAAAGTGATAAAATCTATCTATGGTACCGATGGAGGCCTTAATATAAATCATTAATCCATTACAAATTCAGGCCCATGGAAAAGTGTTATTAAGTTAAAGCATTCTCTACTCAAGTATGACATAAATCTCCCGATGATCTTTAAGAAGCGTTTGGGAAACGGCCATGATACTCAATTCTGGAAAGACCACTGGGTTGGTGGTGGTCCTCTTGAAATCCAATTCCCTCAGCTATTCTGTCTTGCCAAAGATCCTGCATCCACCATCAGGTCGTACTTCCCGAATCAGCATCTTCTTGTCCCAACGTGGGCTTGGAAACGAGCCATCAGATTCGAGCCGGAAGTAAATGAACTACGGGAGTTAGATTCATTGATGATTAGTATTGGCTTCTTTGATGAACCAGATGCGTGGGAATGCACCATTGATGATTCAAGGGTATTCACTGTGAAAGCTATCAGATGCCTAATTGACTTCAAACTGCTTGACTCTCTGGATCTTAATATGAGATGGAACAAATGGATCCCAAGGAAAGTTAATATTTCAACCTGGAGAATTCGCAATCAACGTCTTCCAACGCGAGTTAATTTGGATATCAAAGGAATTGACCTTCATTCTACCAGATACCCCCTATGCGATGATGATCTGGAAACTGAATATCACCTCTTTGTGCAATGCATAGTCGCAAAAAAGCTGTGGAGATCGATATATAACTGGTGGAATCTCATTCATGTTGCCCTCCCGAACAGTCTCGAGGAAGCTGCTGTGTTTGCTGACTCGCAGATCATTCATGCAAGCATCAGTCAGCGAAGATGTCTAGATGCTGTTGTCCAAACAACGATGTGGGTCCTGTGGAGGTATCGAAATGGAGTCGTCTTCAAATCAAAAAAACCTTCTGTAGATATTTTATGCGATGAAGTGATGCTCTTCTCATTTCTTTGGATTTCAAATAGGAACAAAAAGAATTTATTTAGATGGATGGATTGGGTATCAAACCCAAGCTCTAACTTAAACTCCTCTATGTAACTTTTCTACTCCTCTAGCTTCTTGCTAGCAGGTTGTTCTTATATTATATATTCTCTGCTGTTCAAAAAAAAAACATTCGAGTACCAAATTAGTTTCAGTTTTGATGAGATGGTTATTTGATTGATTGGATGAACTTGGATGATAAATGCGTGTTATGTGAAATCGAGAATGTAAACAAATAGTGTAATTTGTAAAACATAGTGTAATTTCGAAGAGAATTTACTTAAATACTGTATACTTGCTGCCAAAGGCTAGGAAAATGTTTGGTAGATCTAAAAGTTGTGTGAAGATCAAAGATAAATATTAGGAGATTTAAAAGATGTGTGGAGTTTGTTAAGATAAGGTCCATATTTAGGTCTATATCTAATATCATGTATCGTTACTCACTCCAACGGCTAATACTATTTCCCCCCCTGTTATATGCATTTGTTATTTATATAAAGGTTTGAGAAGGGTGAACCTGGTGCGGGTGAAGTGTGGTACGTCTCTGACGACCTACTAGCTTTATATTCTATGTTTATTTGATCGACTACAGTTAGTACCTTCTTTAGGGAGATGTTGTTTTGCAGAACATCTTTTATGCTTTGTTTTGGGTTTGGATGATTTTATATATGTATCGTATTTTGAAAAAAGAATTATATCTAGTTTGCAGGTTTGGTGCAGATGTCATTGAAATGGTTGCTTCCTGGATGAAAGGCCTATGCATAGACATTTCTCGAAAACATGTGCAGAGTCACCATGATGAGCATGTTGAGCATCCACAATCGTAGTTTTTTTTGAAAGACTTATTTATCTTTATTTAGGCTTTGTAAAGGTTTCTTGCCATTGTAGGTAAAAGCTTTTTTTCAATAGCTTATTGTTTACTAAGTCATTTGATGAATACTTATTCGAATGATTTTAAATACATTTTGAGCTTTATTAGTACTTGTTACATTGCAACAAAATCTTTTTCATAAAAAAACTCATAAAATAAGCTTTTGAAAAGAAGCCCCCGTTGGGGATGCTCTAGGCAAGATGGAAAGATTTAGCAGCTTGGAGTGTTCTTGATGTTGGGACAAGCAATGGGTTGTTTCTTCAAGAGTTCGCTAATTTCATTAAATTTCCTTAGAAACTATGAAGAGTAGCATCCAACTAACTGTATATTTCCTTAACAGTGCAATACCTCTTTGGCAGCTTTTTGTTTTTCATAACGGTACGCAATATACTTTACACTCTATGAGCATATTCCATTTACTTCAACTTGAGCGGCTTTAACAAACCAAGTTGGTATATGTCCTCTTATTCTATTATGTGTATCGGGTATTAAACTCAATATTGTTTATGTATACACTCACAGAACGTGACTCTAATGAAACCTGTGATTTTGGTTGTATGCTTTTTGTATTTCTTTCTTTAACTAGCAAATAATTTGATAATGTTTTGTAGTGATTAATTTAAAGTATAGATGCACATTAGATGAATTTAATCTGACATGGTCTTAAAACAAGCACACAACATCTTCGTCTTGCTGCATTTATGTCAATTCAGTCCTCTCTCCTTACTTTGGTGATTTATCCAATCTTTATTCATAAATATTGATGTATTTGTATTATTTAATTTTGTGGAGACTCAACTTTTTATGTTAATGGTAATAGGCTCTCTGATCTTACTGGAAGTGATTACAGTGAAGGAGCAATTAACGTTGCTCGAAGTGTTGCTGATCGTGATGGATTCACTAGTCTTGAACTCTTGGTACGATCACACTCATATCAAACTGTTTGATGACCTCGACAGCAAAATTATTTCTCTTTTCTATAACAAAGTATATTTCACTTGCCTTGTTGGCTTTACAGGTTGATGACATTCTTGAAACAAAATTGAGCAAAAAGTTCCAGCTGGTTATGGACAAAGGAACCTTTGATGCTATTGGTCTGCATCCAGATGGACACATTAAAAGGTTAGTGATCATGGTATCTAATAACTGTAATCATTAGTTGCACCGAACCTTAAGATCACCGCTTTTTTAGAAATACCTTGCAAGAAAAATACTTTATGTTTGTTTGTGTGCTGCTTTCTGCGAATTACTGTTTATTATTGTTGAACTTGCAGGATGATTTAGTGGGAATCTATATGCATTTGTTCTTTATATAAAGGTCTGACAAGGATGAACCTGATGTGGAATCAATTAGTTCGATGATGGGATTTCAAAGTTACTGGGATGCAACATATGCAGACGATTTGACTAATTTTCGTGAATATGGGGATGCTGGTGAAGTTTGGTACGCTCTGATTTTACCAGTTGCTAGTTCAATTTCATTGTCAACTCCAACTATAGCACAAGAAGCGAAACCATAATAACCAAAAGATGGCCCAAAAGAAAATGGTGTAGAAAGACGGTAAGTACTGATATGTTTTTAGCATTTACTTTTCAATCTTTAGTATCATCCCACCCTTTTTTTGCTACTCTCTTCAGATCATCATGCGTAAGTTATTTTATTTAGCTTCTTATTATGCATGTTAAAGCTCTCAGGCTTAATGCACTTTATTTTTCTTGTGTAATAATGGCTTATATTACTTCCATTAACTGCCTTAGTTAAACCACCAGTTGCATCTGATGAAGTAGTAGCATGGTTTCCAGAGTGTAGTGTTTCAGATTTTCATCAGGTATTCGGGTTATTTGCAACTTTTGAGTAATATGGACGTACGATACTATCCACTTCTTAGTTAGTTTTCTTATTTCAGGTCGCCATTACCTGCCATACCTGTGAGTCAAGCTCCTTCATCTTCCGCTCGCTAAGTGACTCAAAATTATTGTATTTAAGGTGAGCAAACATTCATGATTACTCCTTGGTTTGACTGTAGAAAGTTGAAGTTCCACATAATAGTCTGTCTCTCCATCCCGCAAAGAGTCCACATTCGACATTTGAAAGTCAAACTCGTAAAAATTTTACGTCAAAACTGTTATGAATGCATTTAGCTTCAACATATCTAACTATAGGTGGTAAGATGGGCAGGCCCGCCAAGTTTTATTACAGGTAAAGAAAGGTTCAGGTTGAAACGGGCTGGGTCGGGCATGATGTTGACCTGAAATGCTTTTTTGGTGGGTTTGTTGATTATCATTACAAATAATAAGAATCTATCTTAATTATCAGTCTAGAACAATCTTCAACATGGTTCCTTATTAGCCAATTCTGTTAGATTGACCCGTTTGTTTGTGATTAAACACAACCAAACAAGAAATTGCCCCAGATATATTCTCATCCCCAGCTTTGATAACTCACCAACACTTTGTTATTTATTGCAGAATGATGAATAAGATTTATTCTTTGTGGAACATAAGCGATGTCATTGCATGAATCATTAGCATCCATTGGTTGCTTATGATCGACCTTTGTTTAGTATGTAAGTATTTACTATGCAAGAATTTTTGGGTCTATTCAATGTTCAAGTGCATGGTAGGTTTACAAATATTGTTTCGGTTTTGATCTATGAAAAGATGTGTATAAAGTCTACCGATAAGTTACAAGCTTTCGTATAAAACTGGTGACTAGAACACGACATATATAACTTTTTTTCCCGAGTCAGACGAATAGAAGATAGATGTTTATATATCTACTTGCCCAAAATTGGCACTTTTGGTAAGCAAAGAAAATTTAGAGTTAGAAAGTCTTGAACAATTTGGATGAGTAAAAGTGGTAAATGCATTTAGCCATGTGCAATGGTAATTGGTTGACTAATAATTGCAGAAGGGAATGATATGTCTCGCATAACAGTTTGATCTGCTTGACGCATCAACATAGTGTTTGTTATGTCAATTCAGTCCTCTCCCCTTACTTTGGTTAATTAATTCAATCTTTATTCGTAAATTTGATGTATTTGTATGATTTAATTATGTAGAGACTTAACTTTTTATATGTTACTGGTTATAGGTTCTCTGATCTTACTGGTACTGATTACCGCGAAGGAGCAATTAACCTTGCTCGAAGTGTTGCTAATCGTGATGGATTCTCTAGTCTTAAACTCTTGGTACAATTGCATTATTATCAAACTGTTTAATGACCTCAGCAGCAAAAAAAATTCTTCCTCTGCTTAGGGTTCTATAATGAAGACATATTTCACTTTGCCTTTTTGGCTTTACAGGTTGATGACGCTCTTGAAACAAAATTGAGCAAAAAGTTCCAGCTGGTTATGGACAAAGGAACCTTTGATGCTATTGGTCTGCATCCAGATGGACACATTAAAAGGTTAGTGATCATGGTATCTATATTTAACAACTGTAATCATTAGTTGCACCGAACCTTGAGGTCGAGCTTAAAGATACCTTGCAAGAGAAATGCTTTATGTTTGTGTGTTGATGTCTGCGAATGACAATTGTTTGACTTGCAGGATGATTAATAGCTCCTGGTGGCCTGCTGGTGAGAATTTTCTCTGCTACCATGCCCTATTATCCATGATTAGATATGTATGCTTTAGGCTGCGTCATATTTTTGTTAGGTTATAATTGAGTGGTGTCGAATATTTTGGCTGTGATGAAATTGATTTGTTACATGGTTCAAAAAAAAAAAAATGATTTGTTATAGGTGATAACATCATGCAATAACACTAAAGAAACTGGTGCAAGAAGTGGGGAATTTCAATCAAAGAGTGGAGGAGAAAGCATGCAAACTCCGTTACTTGGATCATATTGGTGGATCAGTTGGATCAAATTACGTTGTTCAAAATTAACATGTTTTAATATGTTTCTATCTTCAGATTACGTTTATCATGTCAATAAAAGGTTACAACGGATATATAAAATGTATAGTCCTAAATGATTAATCTTGTTCATCCATTTTTTAATCATATCTTTATTTTCTCTCATTCAACTTTTTAAAACGTATTTATCTAACAAACGACAACTTTATAAATCAAACGAATTTCACCTTTGGAACGAGCATTATTTCTTTTTTCCAAAGACTGGTCATTTTATATATTTTCGGCAAACTTTTTTTCCCCCTTTTTTGTTGGATTAAATATTTCATTATTATATAATCACATGTGATAATGTGAACCTCTAATCACAATTTGAAAATGATTCGACTCGACACAGTCTCGAAATGCTAATCTCATGTTAATAGATTTGGTACGGCTCTCAGGCCTACGGGCCTTAGTGTTTTGGGTTTAGGGTTTAAAGTTGTGGGCTTAGCCAACCCAAATACCTAAATGTGATCGCCTCGTCACTGAACGCGGTTTGTCTTAAAAATGTTCTTAAAACCCTAAGGGTGAACCCCATAATCCCAGTTTGAAAATAATTCGGCTCGGCACAGCCTCGAAATGCTAATCCCAAATTAATTGTTATTGTCACGTGTTATTATAGATGTGTAATTTTTAAATATTTATTTCAAAAATGCGGAAAAAAAAAAGTTCATCGAAAGTATATCAAGTGACCACTTTAATAAAAGAGAAGAACACGAGGATTGCAACGACGTAATCCATTTCGTCTAATGATTAACAGTTTGTGAGTTAATGAATTTTAGGTTTTAATCTTAACCAAAAGATTAAGAAGGATCTAGATTAATCCCTTAAAAAAAAAAAAAACTATGTTGAACAAACCTCTACAACTTAAATGATTGAATATCATCCCAAAATATTAGAGTAAACTATGACTAAACAATGATAAATTTACATCCCGGACATTGTCAAGTGTTACGCTAGTTTTGTGTTGAGTATTAGAGTTCCCGTAAACCATCTTTTTGAAATTTATGTATTTGTGATATAATTACATGCATTTAGTTTTATTTCAAACTAGATTGTAACCTTGTGTAAATACATGGTTGTGTTAAAATATACATTAAAATGCTTATAATTGTTTTTGATGCGTAATTATATGTTACACGTGTGTACTTAATTTTTTAAAAAATTAAGACACAATCATATGATTTATTAAGTAGTATAGAACGATAACTTTACATTTAACCCCATAGATTTTATTGTCAGTTATATTGTCACATTTACCATATTTAGAAAACAACTAGGAATGAATTTTTGAGCGGGAAAAAAACATGAATGGCATTGGGGTTTAAGTTGCTAAAAGAATAAAGTAAGAGGACTGTTTATGACAACAATAAACATAATAACTGTCTGAATGGGGAGTGAGAAGCACGCACAGGCGCGTGGGAAAGAAGAAAGAGTTTGGCACAAGTTCGAAGGCACCGGGTACAAGTAATGCACAAAATATTACGGAGTACATACATATATTATACATACATACAAATACCCCCAATTTCCCTCTCATTCATTTTATTACATTTCTCTCGCATTGCTCTGTTTCACATTTCTCTCATTCATAGCTATGGTACCATTCTTCTCTCTATCTTCTTCTTCTTCTTTCTTAATTCAATTATGAAACGTTTATGTACGTATAATGAGCGATGTATCTATCTCATCTGAGCTGTGTGTATGTATGATATTGTGATTATTGCTATTAAATCAAGTTTTTACTAATTTTATTTATCACATCGTATAGGAATGCATGCTGCGATTAATTTTTAGATTATATGAAGTTTTTTTAATCGTTTCTAATGGCTGATTAAATGATTTAACGGATCGTATCTCAATTCAATTGTATGTACGTTATGTTGATTTTTCGAGTGTATGTTAAGATGATTTTGATGTAAATTTAATCTTACGTTAAATTAACTAAACAACATTTCACAAATGTTGACTTTTGTGACATAGGAGGTTTTGTGAGGACAATTAACAGTGACTTTTGCTTGGTTTTTTTTTTCTTCAATATATATTTGTATATTTCTTATTATTAAGGTAATTTTTTCTATATTGGTACGGTACATGACTTAAATGTCCCCCTATTAAAGATCAGATTAAATTAAAGGGAAATTCAAAAAAATGCCCTTTTTTTCCCATGTTTATATCGTTTTGCCCCCCAAAGGAAAAAAATTGACGATATGCCCCTCGAACACGCAAACGCAAATTTGCTTTTGCTAACGGGTTTTTGCTTTTGCGATGGCATAAGAAATCAAGCCCGTGTCCGAGTAAAACATGCCTTCGCAAACGCAAATTTGCTTTTGCGATTTGCGATTCACCTACGGACCCCAATCTTTATGATGGCACCTTGTACTCGTACACCGTTGTCTTTCCTCGTATCACCGCAAAGATTGGGGTCCGTAGGTGAATCGCAAATCGCAAATCGCAAATCGCAAAAGCAAATTTGCGTTTGCACGGGCATGTTTTACTCGGACACGGGCTCGATTTCTTGTGCCATCGCAAAAGCAAAAACCCATTAGCAAAAGCAAATTTGCGTTTGCGAAGGCTTGTTTTACTCAGACACAGGCTCGATTTCTTGTGCCATCGCAAAAGCAAAAACCCATTAGCAAAAGCAAATTTGCGTTTGCGTGTTCGAGGGGCATATCGTCAATTTTTTTCCTTTGGGGGGCAAAACCATATAAACATGGAAAAAAAAGGGCATTTTTTTTTAATTTCCCTAAATTAAATTAGATTTCTGGCATTAACAAACTAACATCACCGCTTCTTTCTATCTTATTATATGTCTACATGTCCCTCATTATTTGGTTACAAATTTTAAAGGTACCCAAGTAGGATCCCATTAAGTCTTGATGATGTCATATTTAAAGTGTATTTGTAGTTTTTCTACTTTACAATACTTTTGAATTCTTAGAAATATTAAAATTCATATTTAAAGTGTATTTGTAGTTTTTTACTTTAGAATACTTTTGAATTCTTAGAAATATTAAATTTCATAATAGACTAATTCAGATTTATTTTATATATATATATTTTTTAATTTTATATGATTGTGATTTGCATGTAGGTTAAAATCATATAAATTTTGTCAAAAAATCACTTGCCCATGTGAATTGAACAACTAAATAAATAACAACATTAATTTTGTTTGTATCAACAGAAAAAGAATTAAAAAAAGTTATGTTTTTTAATCAAACAAATAAACAAGTAAATAAAAAGTAAAAACAATGTTTTTATTTATATCAAGAAACAAAACAAACATATTGACAATTGTTTTGTTCATAAGAAAACTACCTTATTTACTTTTGTTTCATAATAAATTTTTTAAAAAAAATTACTAATAATAATATGTATAACTGTTTAACATCTTAAAGCTCGTGTATTCACGGGGTCATAATCTAGTATATAATCAAAGTAGATCACTTATAAATCTCAAAAAATCCAAACAGCAAGTAAATTAAGGTGTGTCTTTCACACAAAACCAAAAACAATATATGCTTTATTAATTTCTCATGTATCTATGTGATGCTGTTGTTTGATGATCCTGTTTCTTTTTTCCGTTTCTTTTTTCTTTCTTTCTTTTTTTTCTTTTTTTCCTTCCTGCTAAACATACTCCTTTGCAGTAATTGTTTATTCTTAATCACACACACAGAGAGACATAAGAGATATATACATATATATATAGATGATGATGATATACTAGGGGATATATTATCATTAATGTAAAACCTTTTTTTGGGGAAACTATATATGATCATGTCATCATAGTTGTCGACTCGTGACTCGTAACGTGACTCGTTTTCTTGATTTTTGACTCGTGACTCGTATCGTGACTCGACTCGTAAGAGTCATAATGTACGTAAATATTATATATTTTTATATAATGAGAGATAATATAAGTATATATATTATATAACTCTTATATATTACTCCTTATTACTCCCTCTATCCCAGTAAAAGTGTCCACTTTGACTTTGCATACATTTTTAGAATTCTTCACTAACTACACTTTTCACCAATCAAAATATCAAATAACATATATACCCATTAAAGTCTTTTTCAATTGGTTGAAACATTGAAGTGGACACTTATTTGGGACAATTCAAAATAGTGATGTTGCTACTTATGATATGGCGGAGGGAGTAATTAGTGATAATATAAAAAAAATAACAACAATAATAATAATGATAGTAAGAGATGAGTATAAATTTACATTACTACATATTAATTACTTTAGATGTATGTATATCAATGATGATACAAAGTTATTCTAAAATGTGAGCACGTAATACAAAACTAAAAAGGGAGAATGTAAAACAAAAAAAAGGAAGTCTAACTACATAGTTAACCCCATTTTCATATCTATCAAACGTAATGAACTAGATAGTTGGTCTATAACATGTTTGTTGTAAAAGTAACTTTGTTTCACAGCTTCCCAAGTACAATTAACACCCAACCCCTATTCATGTACTTGTTTCTTTCTGTCCACATAAATTAAAATAAGAGCTGATCATCCACTTTTAAACATAAGAAAATGTCAACTCTCTCTCTCTCTCTCTCTCTATGTTTTTCTTCTCTCCATAAAATAGCTTTAGATTTGCAGTACATCCACCATCGTAAGTTTTCACAAGTTTCACATGTATCCATGGAAAAAGCAAAACTCAGAGTTCAACACTCTTCATCTTTTGAACAATGGTATTCTATTAAAGTCAAAAACACTAACTAAAATGAAAATGGCAAAGAAGACTATAGACTACAAGGTGGATTTGACGAGAGTGAAGGACTGAAGGTCTTAAAACACAGATAAGTAGGTTATTTTGGTTTTTTCTTTGACTCGCCCGAGTTACGAGTCGAGTCGACTCGGTACGAGTCAGTCACTAAATTGCGAGTCAAGGTCCGAGTCATATGCATTTACGAGTCAAAAACCGAGTCGTTTCGTTTTAGGTGTAAAATGACTCGACTCGTACGAGTCGACTCATGACTCGTACGAGTCTAACAACTATGCATGTCATATGTATATCATGGATAATGGAAATGAAGGTCAACACACCAAACAAAAGACAAAGACAATTACTAGACAGTTATTTTGTAAAATATAAGCATCTTACAAGCTAGTTACTACTACTCATCTTACAAGCATCATGATATATCCAGTCATTAGAGCTGAACCTGAATATGTACGTACGTAGCTAGTTACTACTACTACTCATTTCAATCAAATTGTTGATAAGAGGTTTTTTCCTGTACTCTCAATTAAAACTAGTTCATTCACAGTGCAACCACAACAACAGTAAGGGGGGATATGAGTGACGGAAGCTGGCTTTTATTTATAACCCCCATTGCTTCTTTTCAAGCTTTCGCCCCTTCTTAGCCTTGTTGACCCTCTTTTTACGCTCCTCTTCAGATTCCCACTTCTCACGGTTCCTTTTGGTAGCAACTCTTTGGTGTTCCTTCTTCTCGTTTTTCTGCCTCCTTGCTTCAGAATCAGCCTGGAAAGCCTTACTGTTTTTCACCTTGTTCTTCCAAGTTTTGCGATTGGCTTTCAACTTTTCTTTTTGATCCTTATTGTCCATGTTAAGGGCAAAGCTCTTCTGGTTGTCTGAAGGTGACAAGATCCTTAAAGATCCATCTGCACGTCCAATCATAACGGGCAAACAGGGAATCTGGGAATTCAAAACAAGAAATTATATTACTCCATTATATCATACTATATACTGTATATATAGCAATAACAATAGGAGTAGTAAGTATATATACTTTGGTATCTAATGTTAATGAAAGATTAACTGTTAGTAAGTAAAATAATAGAGCATTATTTGTTGTTATGACATTCAACAGCTTGCTGCATAAAAAATAACTATTACTATCCAACAATTATATACTATGTAACATCATTATTAGGGGTCATACCTTGTTTTGAATTGCTCTACCCCTTTCTGCATCACAAGTTGCTAGTATGAACTTCCCTGCATTGTACTCATCAATGACCATGTTCACACATTCAGCACCCTCTTCTTTAACACTACTATGATGGAAGCAAATGTGGTCTTGAATGCTTCCGTCCATCTTTACAGGAGAGATTTCTATTTTCACACCCCTACATTTTTGACACACATATATAAGATAACTATTTCTATTTCCAACTAAAAAGCATATTATTAATTATCTTATATATGTGTGTCAAAAATGTAGGGGTGTGAAAATAGAAATCTCTCCTGTAAAGATGGACGGAAGCATTCAAGACCACATTTGCTTCCATCATAGTAGTGTTAAAGAAGAGGGTGCTGAATGTGTGAACATGGTCATTGATGAGTACAATGCAGGGAAGTTCATACTAGCAACTTGTGATGCAGAAAGGGGTAGAGCAATTCAAAACAAGGTATGACCCCTAATAATGATGTTACATAGTATATAATTGTTGGATAGTAATAGTTATTTTTTATGCAGCAAGCTGTTGAATGTCATAACAACAAATAATGCTCTATTATTTTACTTACTAACAGTTAATCTTTCATTAACATTAGATACCAAAGTATATATACTTACTACTCCTATTGTTATTGCTATATATACAGTATATAGTATGATATAATGGAGTAATATAATTTCTTGTTTTGAATTCCCAGATTCCCTGTTTGCCCGTTATGATTGGACGTGCAGATGGATCTTTAAGGATCTTGTCACCTTCAGACAACCAGAAGAGCTTTGCCCTTAACATGGACAATAAGGATCAAAAAGAAAAGTTGAAAGCCAATCGCAAAACTTGGAAGAACAAGGTGAAAAACAGTAAGGCTTTCCAGGCTGATTCTGAAGCAAGGAGGCAGAAAAACGAGAAGAAGGAACACCAAAGAGTTGCTACCAAAAGGAACCGTGAGAAGTGGGAATCTGAAGAGGAGCGTAAAAAGAGGGTCAACAAGGCTAAGAAGGGGCGAAAGCTTGAAAAGAAGCAATGGGGGTTATAAATAAAAGCCAGCTTCCGTCACTCATATCCCCCCTTACTGTTGTTGTGGTTGCACTGTGAATGAACTAGTTTTAATTGAGAGTACAGGAAAAAACCTCTTATCAACAATTTGATTGAAATGAGTAGTAGTAGTAACTAGCTACGTACGTACATATTCAGGTTCAGCTCTAATGACTGGATATATCATGATGCTTGTAAGATGAGTAGTAGTAACTAGCTTGTAAGATGCTTATATTTTACAAAATAACTGTCTAGTAATTGTCTTTGTCTTTTGTTTGGTGTGTTGACCTTCATTTCCATTATCCATGATATACATATGACATGCATAGTTGTTAGACTCGTACGAGTCATGAGTCGACTCGTACGAGTCGAGTCATTTTACACCTAAAACGAAACGACTCGGTTTTTGACTCGTAAATGCATATGACTCGGACCTTGACTCGCAATTTAGTGACTGACTCGTACCGAGTCGACTCGACTCGTAACTCGGGCGAGTCAAAGAAAAAACCAAAATAACCTACTTATCTGTGTTTTAAGACCTTCAGTCCTTCACTCTCGTCAAATCCACCTTGTAGTCTATAGTCTTCTTTGCCATTTTCATTTTAGTTAGTGTTTTTGACTTTAATAGAATACCATTGTTCAAAAGATGAAGAGTGTTGAACTCTGAGTTTTGCTTTTTCCATGGATACATGTGAAACTTGTGAAAACTTACGATGGTGGATGTACTGCAAATCTAAAGCTATTTTATGGAGAGAAGAAAAACATAGAGAGAGAGAGAGAGAGAGAGTTGACATTTTCTTATGTTTAAAAGTGGATGATCAGCTCTTATTTTAATTTATGTGGACAGAAAGAAACAAGTACATGAATAGGGGTTGGGTGTTAATTGTACTTGGGAAGCTGTGAAACAAAGTTACTTTTACAACAAACATGTTATAGACCAACTATCTAGTTCATTACGTTTGATAGATATGAAAATGGGGTTAACTATGTAGTTAGACTTCCTTTTTTTTGTTTTACATTCTCCCTTTTTAGTTTTGTATTACGTGCTCACATTTTAGAATAACTTTGTATCATCATTGATATACATACATCTAAAGTAATTAATATGTAGTAATGTAAATTTATACTCATCTCTTACTATCATTATTATTATTGTTGTTATTTTTTTTATATTATCACTAATTACTCCCTCCGCCATATCATAAGTAGCAACATCACTATTTTGAATTGTCCCAAATAAGTGTCCACTTCAATGTTTCAACCAATTGAAAAAGACTTTAATGGGTATATATGTTATTTGATATTTTGATTGGTGAAAAGTGTAGTTAGTGAAGAATTCTAAAAATGTATGCAAAGTCAAAGTGGACACTTTTACTGGGATAGAGGGAGTAATAAGGAGTAATATATAAGAGTTATATAATATATATACTTATATTATCTCTCATTATATAAAAATATATAATATTTACGTACATTATGACTCTTACGAGTCGAGTCACGATACGAGTCACGAGTCAAAAATCAAGAAAACGAGTCACGTTACGAGTCACGAGTCGACAACTATGATGACATGATCATATATAGTTTCCCCAAAAAAAGGTTTTACATTAATGATAATATATCCCCTAGTATATCATCATCATCTATATATATATGTATATATCTCTTATGTCTCTCTGTGTGTGTGATTAAGAATAAACAATTACTGCAAAGGAGTATGTTTAGCAGGAAGGAAAAAAAGAAAAAAAAAAGAAAGAAAAAAGAAACGGAAAAAAGAAACAGGATCATCAAACAACAGCATCACATAGATACATGAGAAATTAATAAAGCATATATTGTTTTTGGTTTTGTGTGAAAGACACACCTTAATTTACTTGCTGTTTGGATTTTTTGAGATTTATAAGTGATCTACTTTGATTATATACTAGATTATGACCCCGTGAATACACGAGCTTTAAGATGTTAAACAGTTATACATATTATTATTAGTAATTTTTTTAAAAAAAATTATTATGAAACAAAAGTAAATAAGGTAGTTTTCTTATGAACAAAACAATTGTCAATATGTTTGTTTTGTTTCTTGATATAAATAAAAACATTGTTTTTACTTTTTATTTACTTGTTTATTTGTTTGATTAAAAAACATAACTTTTTTTAATTCTTTTTCTGTTGATACAAACAAAATTAATGTTGTTATTTATTTAGTTGTTCAATTCACATGGGCAAGTGATTTTTTGACAAAATTTATATGATTTTAACCTACATGCAAATCACAATCATATAAAATTAAAAAATATATATATATAAAATAAATCTGAATTAGTCTATTATGAAATTTAATATTTCTAAGAATTCAAAAGTATTCTAAAGTAAAAAACTACAAATACACTTTAAATATGAATTTTAATATTTCTAAGAATTCAAAAGTATTGTAAAGTAGAAAAACTACAAATACACTTTAAATATGACATCATCAAGACTTAATGGGATCCTACTTGGGTACCTTTAAAATTTGTAACCAAATAATGAGGGACATGTAGACATATAATAAGATAGAAAGAAGCGGTGATGTTAGTTTGTTAATGCCAGAAATCTAATTTAATTTAGGGAAATTAAAAAAAAATGCCCTTTTTTTTCCATGTTTATATGGTTTTGCCCCCCAAAGAAAAAAAATTGACGATATGCCCCTCGAACACGCAAACGCAAATTTGCTTTTGCTAATGGGTTTTTGCTTTTGCGATGGCACAAGAAATCGAGCCTGTGTCTGAGTAAAACAAGCCTTCGCAAACGCAAATTTGCTTTTGCTAATGGGTTTTTGCTTTTGCGATGGCACAAGAAATCGAGCCCGTGTCCGAGTAAAACATGCCCGTGCAAACGCAAATTTGCTTTTGCGATTTGCGATTTGCGATTTGCGATTCACCTACGGACCCCAATCTTTGCGGTGATACGAGGAAAGACAACGGTGTACGAGTACAAGGTGCCATCATAAAGATTGGGGTCCGTAGGTGAATCGCAAATCGCAAAAGCAAATTTGCGTTTGCGAAGGCATGTTTTACTCGGACACGGGCTTGATTTCTTATGTCATCGCAAAAGCAAAAACCCGTTAGCAAAAGCAAATTTGCGTTTGCGTGTTCGAGGGGCATATCGTCAATTTTTTTCCTTTGGGGGGCAAAACGATATAAACATGGGAAAAAAGGGCATTTTTTTGAATTTCCCTTTAATTTAATCTGATCTTTAATAGGGGGACATTTAAGTCATGTACTGTACCAATATAGAAAAAATTACCTTAATAATAAGAAATATACAAATATATATTGAAGAAAAAAAAAACCAAGCAAAAGTCACTGTTAATTGTCCTCACAAAACCTCCTATGTCACAAAAGTCAACATTTGTGAAATGTTGTTTAGTTAATTTAACGTAAGATTAAATTTACAACATTTTTTTTTTTCGGTTTAAAAAGTCTTTTATAATGTAAGAGAACCAAACAAAATAATGAATCGTCACAATGATTTGAACCCATGCCGCCGTCTCTAGAAGAACAGAACTTGAGTCGGGCGTCTTAGACCACTCGGCCACCCTGACTTAAATATGTCTTAAAACTCGTGAAACATTTGCTTTAGAAAAGATTGTTTTATCAAAAATTGAATTTAAAAGTACCATTACTTGTATGCCCATTCTCAAAACTTGATGGTGCTATTGATGGGAACTCCTGCATCCACCTTTTACATTTTGCTTATTCAACTTGACCTCAAAGAGATGTTCAATATTCTTTGCCTTACGTTGTGTCTATACTTATGGAAAGCCAAACATAATGAAGTTGATTTGAATTTTCGAAAGTGAATGGCATAGTTGAACACAATACGTTGATGCGTCAAGCAGATCAAACTGTTATGCGAGACATATTATTCCCTTATGCAATTATTAGTCAACCAATTACCATTGTACATGGCTAAATGCATATATGTACCACGTACTATTACTCATCCAAATTGTTCAAGACTAGCTACCTCCTATATTTTCATTGCTTACCCAAAGTGCCAATTATGGGCAAGTAGATATATGAACATCTATCTTCTGTTCGTGTGACATAAGATATTGTGCGCATCTTTCCGTCTTAGAAGCTAGGTCGTGACGTCTGCATACTCTGCGAAAAATTAAGGTTGCATGGCATGTTATAGTCACCTGTTTTACACGGTAGTTTGACGTTGCAAGTAGAGTAAAATTGTATTAATGACAAATATGTTAAAGTTTCACCATCTTAATTTATTCTCCCTGGAGAAAAGGTCGCCACATATTATCTATTCATGTTTGCAAGTTTTTGTATATAAAAAAAAGTGTTTGATTATACTTATTTGGCTAAATTACCACATTTCAAAGCGTGTAGAATTACTTAGTCCACGCTCTACTGAGCATCCCCAATGGGTAGCTTTTTTTAAAGCTTATTTGTAAAAATTGTGTAAGAATGTGTAAGAGCTTTTTTTAAAAAAAACCTATTGCTCCAATAGTAAAAAGGTATGAAAAACTTAAATTTTAATAAAATATAATATATTTAGAGGAAAGAGAGTGTGAAAGACTTATTTTTCTCTAACCTATATATTATATCTTCAAACTTCTATTGTACTTATTTAATGTATTATATAAAATTTTAAGCTTTTGAAAGCTTATTACCATTGGAGCAATAGGTTTTTTTAAAAAAAATATCTTATACCAATTTTTACAAAAAACTTTTGAAAATACTACCATTGGGGTTGCTCTCGGGCGTGGAGTTATTGGGTGTTGCAAAATAAATATGGGATCTCCACGCTTTTTTACGTTTACAAATTGTCTACTTCTCCACGGTTTTAAGTGTGATTAAGTGGCCAAAATGTCCACGCTTATGAGTGTTGAGAAGTTTTAACAAAGTCCACGTGAATGAGTGGCAAATCACAAGAATCTCAACGCTTTTGATTGAGACAAAGTATGTAAAAATATTATAGAATTCTCCACCCCTTTTATTGTGGACAATTTTTGATATGTCCTATTATAATTATATAATATTAATAATAATATTATTATTATATTTTATTATATATATAAAAACTTAAATAGACATTACAAAGCACCGAATATAACTGAAATAATAATATATATATAACTTAAAGATCAATACAGTAGCAGAAACAATACATACACAAATAACCAACAAATCTCCAAACAAAATAGCTAGAAACTTTTTTATACACAAGAAAAAGAAAAACCCCTTCAACTTATCCAAAGTTTACTACTAAAAAAAAAAAAAAAAAATTCATGTAGAACTTCCATTTCAGCTACTCTGTTTTGTCAAACACGAGCTCTGAGGGTCGTTCAAAATAAAATGGCACGAATTCTAACTGGCAATGCCTTGGATTTGCTATTTGATACTGCATTAGCCTCATAGATGATCAATATCAAACAATGATGAAATAAGATAATTTAAGAAGTTTAAAGATTCAATGACTTGCCAATCATACCTCTACTTATCGGGTTGTCTATTTACGAGTTTGTGAGTCAGACTCCATCTAATCAAGTACATCTCTATCTCCTGCAAATAATTTGTAAGAAGTCAAAGATAGACTATTCAAAGATCAAACTTTTCCAAATAAGTAGGTTTACCATAACCAGATGAACCGATAATATCATGTTTCCATATAACCTGAAAAAGGTATTACGTATATAAAAATATGGAGTAATCACCTTAGTAAGATGTTTTTTATCATGAACGTACTTGCCCTGCTTCAAAGTTCAAACCCAAATCTGAACATTTCATCCCGCTTGTTGGAATAGTCATTCCATTCCTGTTGTAAAGTTTTCAGTAAAATTGGGCTGCAAATAAGTCTCCAAAAAAACAGAGGCATAAACTATTATGTTTTGACCCATTGTCTGCAATTTGGATCGTATATCACTAAGTAACTAAAATATTTCAAGCTGAGAAGCCACATTAACTTTATTAAATCAAAAGCAAGCTACAAATTACTGGAAAGGTAAGACGGGGATTATAAAACAAAATCTGATTGCCACAAGTAGGATAAACTATAAAAAATATATAGTTTCATAAAGTTAGTTCATTAAAGTGGGAGCACAGCTCAGTCAAATTAGCACATTCAGATGTAGATTTAGCAATATCAGACAACATATTCTTTTATGCAAGTATGCAACTAGTAAAGGTAAGAAAAAAAATTTTACCTTAAAATCAGTAAAGCAAACAGCAGCCAGACTGTAGCCAAGCAACAAAAAGCATTTAAACGGCACCATAATAGCACTTAAACGGCACCATAATAGTCCCAAATATTCAACCTTCGTGTAGCTGCCATGCCCAAAATAAAGAGTAGCTGGTCAAACCGGTAAAACAAAATAAATAGTAACACATTTTATCGTTAATGCTAACAAAGTGTTTGACATTGACAATGTACGATATTTAACCCGTTCATTACTCTTTTTCGGATAAGGTTTGGGCTTTTGGGAGTGTTCATGACCATTTTTTAACCATTACACTCTTATTCGTAAATTTGACTTCTCAAAGATCATGAAAAAACTCGAATTTCATATATTCAATCCTCTTCAACTTGGTTAATCATCAACACCAAAACAAGCAAAATGACATAGATTAATCAGATAAAGAGCAATATCTATACACTTAAGAAGCTCAAGTAATCATCTAACAGAAAAGAAACAAAATCTATGTACACGATTCACAACTCAACTTCTCAAAATGCGATTAATTTAGACAGTTATCTATATCAAATCATTAAAAAACTACAATTGATTAAAATTAAAATGCAGATCCATAAGATGATTATATCTAATTCGAACGATTCCTAACGTCATTATAACCTATAGATCAGAATCGAAGTTGTATCGAACAAAATTTCGCAATTTCATGAATCAACAGTTGTCTAAACATACCTTGAGTAACCGAAGCCAAAGAATTCAACTCTTCATAATCAATTCATAGAATAAACTCCTACAAAACAGAAATTGAAATTGAAATCGAAATTGAGATAATTGTTTGAACTTACCATGATGCATGATGCATGATGCATTTAAAAAACAAGCACATGACATTGCGAAAGAGAAACTGAAACAACGACTAAAGAATTTCGACCATAACGAATTACCATGTTGACATAAAAACATAGACATGCTAAAATGTAGATTACCCAAACAACGTTAAAAAGGGAAGAGACGTTGTGCTCACCTAGCTGGTGTGTTCCTACAACCATAAGCTTTTCATACTCTTCCAAACACTGAACCACCTACAGCAAAATGCAGAATTGACTACAAAAAAATAACACTTTTATTCCCTAGAAAACAATTATAATACAAAAGTCTACTAATTTATGCACTCACGTATTCAAGATTGGTGAAACATGACTCGTCAGATTTCCTTTTACTTATAAGCAGTTAATTCTCAACATTCACCTCAATTAAAGTCTCGACATAACAGCACTCAAAACTCACTCTTAATACATATATGAAATATCATACTCATTTCAATGAATCATAACAAAAAATGTTACTTTTATTACCTTTGAAGTCTTCAGTCTTGACAATGAAATTGTCTCTATATAGCTGCACCAAAACTAACAAAACAAAATGATTTAAAAAATTATAACACTAAAATATGCTACGGCGTACAATCATAGCAAAGAGATTAAGATATCAAAACACAGAAATATGCTACCTTGAAGATACTACGATCAATTAGCCCTAAATCGCAACTTGCGATCTCTATGAATGGCTTTCCTTGATACGAGTTCATATCTATATCATTTCTTCTTGAAAACTTGATCAATTAGCCCTAAATCGCAATAAAACAAAAAATTGATCATCTTTCAAACTAAATATATCTACATAGCACAATAGCTTAACAAATTGATAATATTCAAACCCTAACACATGATATCATTCAAAATCAACATGATAGCACAATACCCCCCCCACACACACATATATAGATATGATTGATTCAAAACCTAGCAGCCTCGTCATTGATGATAGATTCGGTTCAAACCTTTCAAGCCTGATCACAACAGATAGAAAATTAAAATAATAGATACATAAAAAGCGTGTATGTATATATATACATATACATATACATATATATATATTATAAAAATTTCTTACCTTTGGTAAAAATTTCTAGAAATCGTAGAAATTTCAAACAAAAACTAGTCAAATGGATTGAATAACTGAATTTATAGATGCGTCGATGGCTTGATTGTGGATCATCTTTTAGGGTTAGGTCTTAGAATTGGGATTTGGGGGGAATTGATATTGATAATTTGTTGTTAGATTGTTAGATGAAAAGAATCTTCTCAGGGTTAATTTAATTTTAATTATTTATTAAATTGGCTTTTAAATTAGTGAAGCGTGTACTTTTATATACTTTTGCAACACTCTTAAGCGTGTAGTTTTAATTATACATATACGATTAAAAGCATGTACTTTTTTATATTTTTTTAACACTTTTCAGCGTGTAGTTGTAGTTGTAATTGTAATTATAGAGAAAAGTACTTGAGTTTCTAAATTTTTATTAAAATATACCATTTTAACCAATATTTTTTTACTTTTCACAAAATACCCAACAAAATCGCAACAAGAAAGTAAAAATCGCAACAAGAAAGCAAAATTCGTAACCAAAAAGCAAAAATCGCAACAAAAAAGTAAAATCGCAATGCTATACCTGAAAATCGCAATGCTATACCGAAAACCGCCTTCAGAACCCGATATGGGCACTACGAGTTTCAAGTGATGCCCTTTGGATTAACCAACGCACCGGCTGTATTCATGGACCTTATGAATCGGGTGTGCAAACCTTATCTTGACAAGTTCGTCATCGTCTTCATTGATGACATTCTCATTTATTCGCGCGACGAAAAAGAACATGCGCAACACCTCAAAACCATCCTAGAACTACTTAAACACGAGGAACTCTACGCCAAATTCTCCAAGTGTGAGTTCTGGATGAAAACCGTTCAATTCCTTGGACACGTGATTGATAGTCAAGTGATTCATGTTGACCCGTCAAAGATCGAGGCAATCAAAAACTGGCAAGCACCCACCTCTCCGACCGAAGTACGGCAATTTCTAGGACTTGCCGGTTATTATCGACGCTTTATTGAAAATTTCTCAAAAATAGCTCAACCTCTCACGACACTGACTCAGAAGGAAAAGAAGTTCAACTGGACCGATAAGCAAGAGTCAGCCTTTTATCTATTAAAACAAAAGCTTTGCAGTGCTCCTATTCTATCCTTACCCGAAGGCACCGATGACTTCGTGGTATACTGCGATGCTTCTCATCAAGGTCTCGGTTGCGTGTTGATGCAACGAGACAAAGTTATTGCCTACGCTTCGCGACAGCTTAAGATTCATGAAAAGAACTATACCACCCACGACCTTGAATTAGGAGCTGTGGTTTTCGCCCTTAAAATATGGAGACATTACCTCTACGGTACAAGGTGCACAATCTTTACCGATCATAAGAGTCTCCAACATATCTTCGATCAAAAGGATCTCAACATGCGACAACGTCGATGGGTCGAGTTACTCACTGATTATGATTGTGAGATCAAATATCACCCGGGCAAAGCAAATGTGGTTGCTGATGCCCTCAGTCGAAAAGAAAGATCGAAACCCCTTCGAGTCCGAGCCCTCAGTATGACGATCCACAATGATCTCAACCTCCAAATCCTTGCTGCTCAACTCGAAGCCCTCAAACCCGAAAATGTCAAACATGAAGCCTTGCGAGGCATGGATAAACAATTTGAAACCAAACCTAACGGGATTAGGTATTTCTCAAACCGAATCTGGTTGCCAAATTTTGGTAATCTTCGGGACATGGTGATGGATGAAGCTCACAAGTCCAAATATTCTATCCATCCGGGATCCGACAAAATGTATCACGGCATTAAGGAGTTTTATTGGTGGCCGAATATGAAAGCAGAAATCGCCACGTATGTTAGCAAGTGTCTTACTTGCTCGAAAGTTAAATTCGAACACCAAAAACCTTCTGGCTTACTCCAACAACCCGACATCCATCAATGGAAGTGGGAACAGATCGCCATGGATTTCATAACCAAACTGCCGAAATCATCAAACGGTTGCGACACCATTTGGGTGATTGTTGACCGTCTCACTAAATCCGCCCATTTCCTGGCAATCAAGGAAACCGATAAAATGGAACGCCTCACCCAAATCTATATCAAGGAAATTGTTTCTCGGCATGGTGTTCCAATCTCAATTATCTCTGACAGGGATGCCCGATTCACATCTCGCTTTTGGCAATCACTTCAAAAATCCCTGGGTACCCGTCTTGATATGAGTACCGCTTATCACCCGCAAACTGACGGCCAAAGCGAGCGAACCATCCAGACACTGGAGGACATGCTGCGAGCCTGCGTAGTTGACTTCGGTACAAACTGGGTAAGACACCTTCCATTATGTGAGTTTTCATACAACAATAGTTATCACGCCAGCATTAAGGCTGCACCATTCGAGGCACTGTACGGTCGTAAGTGCCGATCACCAATTTGTTGGACCGAAGTGGGAGACAGTCAGCTCACTGGTCCAGAGATCATCCAAGTAACCACCGAAAAGATTTTCGAAATCCAAAATCGACTCAAGGCCGCGCGTGATCGTCAGAAAAGCTATGCTGACGTGAGACGCAAACCACTCGAGTTCCAAGTTGGGGATCGAGTACTATTGAAAGTATCGCCTTGGAAAGGCGTCATCCGATTTGGCAAACGTGGGAAATTAAACCCCAGGTACGTCGGGCCCTTTGAAATCCTCGAAAGGGTTGGCCCCGTAGCATATCGATTGCAGCTGCCACCCGAACTCAGCAGCGTGCATCACACTTTCCACATTTCGAATCTGAAGAAGTGTCTATCCGACGAAACACTTATCATCCCACTCGACGAGATTCGTGTCGATGACAAACTCCATTTTGTTGAGGAACCCGCTGAAATTATGGACCGTGAGGTCAAACAATTAAAACAAAGTCGTATTCCCATCGTCAAGGTTAGGTGGAATTCGCGGCGTGGTCCGGAATTCACTTGGGAAAGAGAAGATCAAATGCGACTCAAGTATCCTCAACTATTCCCTGATTCTTCATCAAACACGACCTCGACTTAAATTTCGGGACGAAATTCTCTTAACAGGGGGAGAATGTAACACCCGCCAAATTAGGACTATAGATTAGTGCCTAATCGTGTATTAATACATGTAATTAGTTCTGTGTTAGGCTAATTAATGTATCGAAATATATATTGTTGAATATATATACAATTATGCAATTCAATTAAATCGTACAAACTTTAAATCGAATGTAATTCGGTTCAATTCAATTCGGACGTTGGTGACATATTTTATTAAGTGACAACACTAATTTATTATTTTAATAACATTTCGTAATCACTTCGTATCACTTGAATTATTTCCGCGCAACTTTAAAAACGATAAACATACTAATTAATTTAAATTACAGTTTTAATTAAATCACTAAGTTTTAGTGAAATTATTCAAATAAATGCATTTGATAAATATTAGTAATTTAAAAATAAATATTTAAAACGTAAATTAAATAACTAAACGTTTAAGTAACGGAGAAACGAACACTACACGGAACGCGGAGACAAAAGCTGAGAGGAGGAGGCTTCCACCAAAACCTCCTCCCCACCTTCATTTTCACCAACTTCTCTCTCTCTCATCTCTACCTCTTTCTTTCTTTCTTTCAACTTCCACCACACCACCACCACAAACAATCACCAAAAAGCACCATAAATCGCACTCGAAACATCTCGACTATTTGGAGAAAAACGTTCACCATCTCGAGAGCTACACATCCATCTTTTCGGATTCCCCTCGCGTTAACTTTGTAAGTTCCGACAAAACCCGAAACTCTCCGTTTTCGCTTCATTTTATTTAGAAGTTGTTTATACTAGCTTGATATGTCCGGGGTAAAAGTATTGGAACGAACGGAAACCGGAAAACTTGTTTTTGGCTCAAATTCCGTCGAACAGACGAGAGTGTCGCATCAGCTCCGGCAGCTATGCGACACTTCCCTAAGTGTCGCGTAAAACCCTAGTTCTACGACACTTCAGTGTCGGTAAAAGCCCTCGTCCGACACTTCCATAAGTGTCGCAAATTAATTTTCCGTCACTTATCACGACACTAATACCGACACTTCCCCAAGTGTCGCTGTAATCAGACTTCAGAACCTCCGACACTTATATCGAGTGCCGCATAAATTAGAACGCAGAACCCTACGACACTTACCTAAGTGACGCATGATTTTTATCCGACACTTCATCCGACACTTTGTTAAGTGTCGCTACCCGTATCCGACACTTCCTTAAGTGTCGCTAATAATTCAGAATCCGCTATATTATGCGACACTATCCAAGTGTCGCCAAAAACTATTAAGTGTCGCTAAAACCAAAATTTCGAAAGTCAAAGTTACTGTAGAATTCTCAAATTTACTGTAGCAACACTGTAGCAAATAGGAGAAAACTATTCATATCCACACCTTTTATTATTATTATTACAAACCGTCACCAACGGGCCGTACACGTTTTCAAACACTTAAACTATAAATCAAATGGGAATCATTTGGACATTCCAGTTGGACGAACAACTACGAGGTAGTCTTATTAGATACCTTCGCACATTATAACCATCGCGTGTCGTGGACACCCTCAGGTTACGAGTCTTCGGACCATCATTTACCGGCTAACCAATTACGTTTATTCATTTAACGCTCAAGACTCAGGTGAGTCTCATAGTCCCTCTTTTACTGTTTTTACTCAGGGGTGTGATTCAATGCTTGTTTTTAACATGTGAACGCGAGTACAAATTATTTCAATATACTACATGAGTTGTTTTCACTAATCATTTCAAAGTCCTCCGTCAGCATAGTTGTTAATACATTGTAGCGTGAATATTAGTATATGGTACCATATAGGATTGACCCTCCTCGTCCGGGTTAGCAAGCACTAATCGGGTAAACGGACGTACTAATATTTGGGAAGACGAGTGTTGGTTAGGCACTCGTGGAGGCACCTCGCCCGGAATTCTCTATATGGGACCCGGCCCCCGAGTTAAGCTCAACTATGTGCTCATGGCTGTATACATTATCATCATTATTATTTGCTGGATGCAAATCACAATTAAATCTTGCGGTTCACACACTATTATTTGATTATTCAAACCTGTGAGCTCACCAGCGTTAGCTGACCCATTTTAGCATGTATCACAGGTACTCAGCAGTAGGTTTTGGACTGCCCGCTCAGGATTTTGATAGCTCGAGTCAGCATGCAAACATTAGAGATTTCTTTGCATTAACATATTTTGTAACAATGTTTATGTATTGAAATCGATCATTCAAACGAACACGAGCTATGTACAGCTTTAAAAGTTGTAAACATTTTTATTATTAATATATTTTGTACAACGACCATTTAGAGTCGTTTACTATATCTTTGTGCTTTGTATATTGATTAGTAACACCCAAATCTAGCTTCCGCAAATCATCAAATTTGGGGGTGTTACAGATTGGTATCAGAGCCTAAGGTTATAGTGAACTAGGTTGCATTTAGTGGGCCTAGACTATGACCGTTAGGCAGTATCCCCATTAGGTATGACTAGTTCAGTGATTACATGATATTGATTTAATTTCGCATAGCCTGATCAACTATGTATAAATTAAATGAATATGATGTGAAATCTGAAATGAGTTATGACTGAACAGGATACAATAGCAGACTCTGACCTCGAGAGAACCGGGATTCAAATTAGTCTATGCTAGACACACAATAGACTATATTATATATAGGAATTATATGGGATATAGACCTTATCTTTTCTATCGATTTGTCTCAGAGATGGCAAACAATCCGTCCAATCACTCTCGCTCGCATCCTTATGGATCCCGAAACCCGAGGGTAGCTAGGGGACATACCAGGTCACCTCGAGCTAGCCCGTACCCTACCCCTAATGTTCAGGACACGACACACCTCTCAGTACCAGTGTTGGCTTCCAGACTCCACCACCAGGATCAAAGACTCGTGGATCTCGAGCGGGAGCAACACAGAATGGCTCATCTTCTTCACCAAGCCCTCGATCGCATACAACAACTCCAACAGGAACAAGAAGATACCAACCTCTCCGTCAGCATAATTCAGGATTCAAGGACTGCGGAATTAGGAGCGGATGAACTTTTACGAGAACGGCTGGAGGAATGTGAACAGCGTTCACAGGAAGCCGAAGAGTACGGCCGTGGACTGGTGCAACGATTAGCCTTAGCCGAAGATAACGCCAGACAGGCCAGCAGACTGGCAGAAACCGTGAATCGTTTGGTCACTTTAATGGAACAAATTAATCTACATCAAGACTAGTGTAGTCTTTCTCTTAGAACTTTCTATCGATGTATTCACAATTACTGTAATTCCACCGGATGTAACAATTTCCGGTGCCTTTTGTAAACTTTATGCATTGTACCTTTTTGGGACTTGTACTTTGTAACCGACTTGATTTTCTAATGGAACGTGATTATCACTTCGTCTATTATCGTGTATCTCATCATATACACCTGTGATATATCATAATTTCATACAAATAATAATGTATGAACCGCAAGATTTAATAATGATTTGCACCCAGCAAATAATAGTAGTAATAATGTATACAGCCATGAGCACATAGTTGAGCTTAACTCGGGGGGCCGGGTCCCATATAGAGAATTCCGGGCGAGGTGCCTCCACGAGTGCCTAATCAACACTCGTCTTCCCAAATATTAGTACGTCCGTTTACCCGGTTAGTGCGTGCTAACCCGGACGAGGAGTGTAACACCCTGCAAATTTGATCGCAACTATAAACGTTAATCACTTGCATTATTAGGCTAATTCCCTACTCGAGTGAATTTACAACTGCTTTTAGAGATAAGTCTAGCAAAGCCCAACTAGTTGAGACGTGTAGAATTTCATTTCGTAATTAGTTTTAATTACGCGCGAAACGACTGAAAACAAACTCGACAAAATATGCGACAGTTGGTGAACAAATTTATTTAATAAAACGAAATTTATTAAATAATATTAGCGTATATTAAATATTATGTTGATAATATTTACGAGTATTTTGTAACAAATAACGTTTATTTCGTACAATTAAAATAAAACAAAGTTTAAAATTTAAAAAAACTTAAACTAAATTTATTTTATAAAATTTCTCAACTAAAAATATAATTAAAACATATTTAATAAGTTACCAATTTAAAATGTTGTAATAATTAACGATCGGATAAACAAACGCGGGCTAAATACCACCAAAGTGGGGGAACCAAGAATCACCACCTATACCCCACCCAACTCCCTCCTTTTCTTTCATTTCCCCTCATCTCACTCTCTCTCCTCTTCTCCATTCTCTTTCACTCATCTCTCTAAAAACATAACCAAACCACACAAAAATCACAAAAACTACCACAAAACGACCTCAAATCTCTTGGACCATTTAGAGAAAAACGATCACGGAGTCACGATCTACAAAACCACCTTCTCGGATTTCGCATGCACCAACTTTGTAAGAACCCGACAATTTCGCAAACTCTTAGATTTCCATGTTTTCTTTAAGATTTCGTGTTTATAATACTTAGAATAACATGTTTTAGTGTTTTATACAACTGATTATGTCCAAAAACGAACCAAATCTCATCTTTTTCAAGCTGTTCGTCGAACAGTTGGTAGTGTCGCACAGGCCCAAAAACAGTATAGCGACACTCCTTAAGTGTCGCTAAAAGCCCAAAACTTACCCGTCACTTCCCTAGTGTCGCTAATAGTGACGCGTGAATTATGAAATTCCGACACTTCTTTAGTGTCGCTAACCTCTTACCGTCACTACCATCCGACACTCCTTGAGTGTCGCATTGATATGATACCCGACACTTGTCAAGTGCCGCCCCACTAATTTACCCGACACTTCCCAAGTGTCGCATACTACTCTGAAATGACATTAAACCCGACACTAGCCTAGTGTCGCATATTCCAGACAAGTGACGCTATTAAGTGTCGCTAAAAACAGAAACAATCAAATTTTTCTAAGTGTCACAGAACAATGATTTCGAAGTCAAAGTTACTATAGCAACACGCGATACAAATATTTCGAAGTCAAATTTACTGTAGCAACACTGTAGCAAACGATTACAAATATTTCTCACACATTTATTTTATTGAAATGATGATTTCAAACTCTCACCAACAAGTCGTATACATTTTCACAACCACGCGATACAAACTTAAACGTTTAACAAAAACGTCTTGGACATAACTCGGTTGTACAAACACTAGCATGGATGGTCGAATAGGACATCCACGTACTTACTAAATCTCATACGTTAAGGACGTTAGGAGATTCGGATTTAGACTCGGGCTTTAGGCTTTGCTAGCACTCGCACAACTACTCAACTCAACAGGTGAGTTCACAGCCCCTACTTTTACTGTTTTAACTGCTTTGAACAGGGGTGGAAAACATAGTCAACTCTTTTGCCTTGAGGCAAACTTTTATGCAACGGTTTTACTTATTGCCATAACTGCTTCTAACTGTTTTGATTATATGATTGTTTATCATACTTGTTTACTCAAACGATTAGAGTACTTTGAACTGTTAAACTATGAACAACGGTACTGATATTTATGAAATAACATTTTCATACTGTAAACATACTGAACTTGTATTTGACCGGAGAATGACCGGTACTTTATGTAAATTGCTGGAGAACGACCAGCTACGTATCTTAGTGCCAGAGAACGACTGGCCAAGGGACGGGAGAACGACCCGTGCGTCTTGGATGGGAGAACGACCCATGCGTTTGTTGGACGGGAGAACGACCCGTGCGTATCTAGACCGGAGAACGACCGGTAAACTGTTTTATTGGACGGGAGAACGACCCGTGCGTATTGGACCGGAGAACGACCGGTACTATTTTGTAAACGCTGGAGAACGACCGGCAACGTATTTAAACTGTATTTTGGGTAACATCCCACGTAAACTATATTTTGGGTAACATCCCAATCGAACTGTATTTGGATATCATTCCACTAAACAATACTTAACTATTATGGCAATAACTGTTTACAAACATACTTGGTTTAACAAACTGTGCTTACGAACTTGATTCAACTATTGCAAACATAAAACCTGTGAATTCACTCAACCTCGTTGTTGACTTTTACTATGTTTTTCAGGGAATTAGCTGCACGTAAGATCGCCTGCACACATGGAGAAATAGGCGACCCTTGAAGCTTTAGGATGCCAACTTTTTGGAAACATATGGATTTCTTTAGTATAACTGAAATGATTTTAGTCATATTTCTGAAATCTACTTTTGTAAAACTTAACAACTTTTGTACTTATACGATTCGATGAATCGTACACTTTGTAACTATTACATTTGGCATCTTAATATATATGTTCTGTTGTAATCATAAGCTCTGATACGTATGCATGCTTTGTTTTTAGTGGCACCCCCAGCCTTAAACTAAATGCTTCCGCTAAACTAAAACTGTTAAATTTGGGGGTGTTACAAGGAGGGTCAATCCTATATGGTACCATATACTAATATTCACGCTACAACGTATTAACAACTATGCTGACGGAGGACTTTAAATGATTAGTCGAAAACAACTCATGTAGTATATTGAAATAAATTGTACTTGTGTTCACATGTTAAAAACAGAGCAATGAATCACACCCCTGAGTAAAAACAGTAAAAGAGGGGCTATGAGACTCACCTGAGTCTTGAAGCGTTTTAATAAACGTAAAGTGATTAGCCGATAAGCGATGGTCCGAAGACTCGTAACCTGAGGGTGTCCACGACACGCGATGGTTATATACGTGAGTAGGCATCTCAAAAGACTACCTTGTTCGTTATTACACAACTGTGTATATATGTCCAAATTACTACGATTCGGTTGATTAATTGTTTCAAGTCTTGAAAACAGATACGGCCCGTTGGTGACGTTTTGTAATAATAATCTCGACATTATTATATTTGTTTGAAATATTATACTTGAAAAACATGTCTCAATGTCCCTTAGAAGTTATATTGTATAATCGTTTGAAGTCCCAAATGTATAACACTTAGTATGGAATTAAATTGTGAATATGTTGTGTTTTGCGACACAATATGCGACACAAAAGTTTGTCATGCGACACAAGGGATGTGTCGCAGACGTCATGCGACACAAGGATACGACACAAGAACTGTGTCGCATCGAATACGATATGCTAAATTAATAGCGACATAGTGGTTGTGTCGTATAAAAATACGACATAATTTGCGACATAGAGTGCGACACAATATTGTGTCGCATGAGTTACGACACTAATGGTTTGGTACGACACAAGATGCGACATAACAGGTTTTATGCGACATAGTATGCGACACAAGGCTTGTGTCGCATAGATGAACACCAACCCAGAAAGTTTCGACTGACGAGATTTTCAACCCCAAAACCTAATTTAAACTCGTTTTCCAGCTATAAAATCATGTTATATTCAAGTATTTGGACATATATAAGTTGTATAAACATTTAAACATCAAAATATTACATCAAATTTAACAAATCTAAAGTTTTTATAAATTTCTTACAATCATAAATCGAAGAGGATGGAGGCCGAAAATGATGATAGAGCTTTTGTTAATCTTGTTCCACTCTTGATGGTGATTCCGAAAATGTAAGTTTTGGGTGTCGATTTGTGAAATCCGAAAATGTGATGATTTTTGGTTGAGAGTGTTTGGTATGTGTGTGTGATTTTGAGTTAGATGAAGAAGAAAATGAAATGGGGAGGGAGGTGATGGTGGCTGCATTTTTGAGGGGTGGGGGCCCACCGAAGTGTGGGTCTCCATCTTTTAATTTTCAGTACACGTGTCCCGCGCGATATTCGTTTTCCCAATTGTTTAAACGTTTAAATAATTTTTATAAACGTTAAATTAATAATTTGTAAAACATGAATATTTATTTGAGAATTAACTTAAAGTATTTCATCAAGTACTTATTAATTGAGTTATAATTTATAGCTTTATTTGTTTTGTTTTGTTTGCGCGTTTAATATTTTAATCGCGTAGACTTCGTTTGTATAATACGAACTTGACTTGAAATATTATCAAAATACTATTTTTGATATAATTGCATTTATTAAATAATGTTACATTATTTAATTTAAATTGTTCACCAACGTCCGTATTATTTGAATCGAATTACGTTCGATTTGAAACGCGTACGATAAAATCGCAAAGTCGTATATATTCAACAATATATATTTTGATACATTAATTAGCCTAAATCCGAACTTATTACATGTATTAACGTATGATTAGGTACTAATCTATAGTCCTAATTTGGCGGGTGTTACACATTTGGGTTGTTTTACCGTCATTATATGGCTAGAGAGATATATGCGAGACGCGTCCTATCTGGAAAGAGTAACCTTAGGCAAGGATTTTCATCTTACGGGAGATATTGATAGATGCGCATTTGGGTTGTTTTACCGGCATTATATGGCTAGAGAGATATATACGAGACGGGTCCTACCTCAAGATCGATCATAGTAATTCAATGAGACGTTCATCTATTCCATTGTTAACTTGTGTAGTCTAGTTTGAAGTATATTCGGAAGTTGTTAGTACCCATATCTGGAAATTGTAGTTTAGTTATCTAAAGTAAAAATCGTATGCTATATTGAAAATCGCAATGCTATACCCAAAATAGCAATACTATACTCACAATAGCAATGCTAGACTGAATATAGCAATGCTGGAATAAAAACCGCAATGCTAGACTAACAATAGCATTGCTAGAATGACTCTTGCAATGCTAGACTTAACAATAGCATTGCTAGAATGACTCTAGCAATACTAGACTGAAAATAGCAATGCTAGATTTGACTTTTTCATTGCGATTTTCTGGTATAGCATTGCGATTTTTACTTTTTTGTTATGATTTTTGCTTTTTGGTTGTGATTTTTGCTTTCTTATTGCGATTTTTGCTTTCTTGTTGCGATTTTGTTGGGTATTTTGTGAAAAGTAAAAAAAAAGTTGGTTAACATGGTATATTTTAATGAAAATTTGGGCACTCAAGTAATTTTCTCTTAATTATATGTACACAGTTAAAAGTGTAAACTATGTTCTTTACGGTAATAACCGTGTAAAAACATTTACACACCTTTTAGTGTAGATAAAAGCTTAAAATTGTACACACTTGCATCAGCCGTGGAAAAATAGGCGTGTAAAATTAAAACTTTTTTTTTAGTAAATAATACTTAATACCTTCCATTTTGTTGAGTTTTTTTTTTTTTTTTTTTCCTTAAAATCAATATGAACATCTATCTTCTGTTCGTGTGACATAAGATATTGTGTGCATCTTTGCGTCTTAGAAGCTAGGTCGTGACGTCTGCATACTCAGCGAAAAAGGTTGCCTTCCATGTTATAGTCATCTGTTTTAGACGGTAGTCTGACGTTGCAAGTAGAGTAAAATGTATTAATGGCAAATATGTTAAAAGTTTCTCCATCTTAATGTATTCTCCCTGGAGAAAAGGTTGCAACATGTTATCTATTCATGTTTGCAATTTTTTAGTTGTAATAAGACCATCCGTAACGCGGGGACGTGGCACCGGTGTTTTGGCTCCAACACTCCGGCCTCGGCGTTTTGCCGTTACGAGAGCCGGCGTTTTGGCCGGCGTGTTGGGCCAAATTCCCCCCAACACGCTGCCTTCTTTTTGATTTTTTTAAGGCTGCTCAACTTTGTGTGTGTTTTGTGTATACGTATATATGTATGTATATAGACTTTGTGTGTGTGTGTCCTGTTAAGAAGAAGAAGAAGACGAACAAGAAGTAGAAGAACAAGATATGTAACTTTGTGTATATATATAGTTTCTATTAACACCATATAGTTTAAAAAATTTACAAACAAATATATAGTTTTGTAAAAGTTATATAGTTTTGTATCTAGTTTATTTGTATTTTTTAAAATAAATTGTGTGGCTTTTATTTAATATAATGTGTTTTTTAATTGAATTTAATAATAAAAATGATGATGTGTCATGAAGAAACTGAGATTCAGTGTGTTGGGTTACAGAGAAAATGAGTTCAGTGTGTTGGTCAGTGTGTTGCTGATGTGACACCAAGAAACTGGGTTTTCGGTGTGTTGGGTTACGGATGGTCTAATACTTATTACCTTCCATTTTGTTGAGATTTTTTTTTCTTAAAATCAATATGAACATCTATTTTTCTCATATATAATTTTTATTCCGTGTTTCATTGATTCTTTTTTGCTTTTATAATTTACCAAGAATCATTGAGAAATATCATAATAACGTGTAATGCTGAGGCATAACCTGTTTAGTTAAACAAAAGCCTAAATTGATTGTCCGCTATGCCAAAACCAATTTCTCATTAAAAAAATTTAATACGTAATCTAACATAAGTTAATCAAAGTTGACATGGTTGTCACATGATAGCTAGGCTTAATCAGAATCCCATGGTCCCATGATCGTTCCTGAATTTTTTTTCTAGCAATTTTGAGATGTTTACCAAGTGAAGTTCGCACTTGGATCTCTTCTACAAATGCCTTCATAGTGGTAAAGTAAAAAGAATGCAACAATAATAATGGCACAATTCAAAAAATTCAAAAAATCAGAGCACAAATATAAATATAATAAATAAACAGGAAATAATTATTGTATCGAAAACATTGGTACCAAAGTTGGCTATAACAAAATAAACAAACAAGATATTATCTGAGAGTTAAAAATAAATATTTTGAAATTCAAACTGATGCATACGATGAGAAGTCTCTCTTTGAACTTTTTTATCTCGCCCCTGATTATTGTCATTTCAACGCTCTCCTAACCATCCTGCACGTATATAAACCAAAAGACATTGAGCATGAAAGAACATAGAACACATGAATCCTAATTTTGCAACAATAAACATATTGGGACTTTGGGATTGGGTTTTTAAGTTAGATCGAATTTGCATTTTCAAAATTGTATTTTGAAAAAACATGTCCTTTTTTTACATGCTTTTTCAAAACCGAGTTTTCTCTCTAATTAAATGCAAATAATCAGATAATCTATTCAAAACGCAGTTCCAAACACCATGGAAACAGATAGCTTTATATCAAATTCTAAATTCAACATAATCATAACAAAATATGATTAAAATACAACACTTCATCGCCCACGAGATTAAACGACTACACTGTTCTTTTTTTGGAATTACTTTATAACAAGTCTTACGGCCTGTTTGTTTCATTAAGTCATGTCTGTATTAAATGACTTAATGGGGACAATCTCACCTTTGTGACTGTCTAGATTAAGTCATTTCAGTTAATCTGTTTCAATTAACTCACAAACAAACATAACTTAATTGACTGAATCAATTAAGATTTCTTCCTCATTAAACCCTTTAAGTCATAAACAAACACCAGCTTAGTCGAAAGTTAAAACCATTATTTAAGATAGTAAAGAATTACTTTATATAATAAGTCTTTGTCAAAAGTTAAAACCATTCGTAAGATAATAATCGAGTATATCGTGAGCAAAATTTCAGGAAATCAGTTTGCAATCAAACTTTCTTCACCTCTAAAATGTCAAAGCAATGCTTTGGTGATGCATATGTTAAATTAGAATGTCAAGTTCAAAAAGGCTGGTCTAACATAAATGAAGAGATGAATGTCTATTATCAAACAGCTACAATGTACCCAATGCAAACATAAGTAAACTCAAAAACTTCCCACACAGTAAAAAAATATGCTCATATATATATCCTTTCCCCACAATCAACAATAAGATGATCATACAGCAAATCAGAATGTCAAACAGCAGGCTCTCAATACGAAGAAAAAGAATGAAAGTAACTCACTTTTGTAGATGTCATATTGCATCTTTTTCTCACGGAAGAGCTTGGGCCAGGGTCCCTGGAGAAGTTGAACAAAATGAGTCACAATCACATAAATAGCTACACTAGATCAATGATCATGACAAGAGCTTAACATTAAGTATACATTAAAAGAGTCAATAATATATTTGAAGAAACAACATGGTGAAGGACCTTGTGTACTTAATCTTTTCCGTTAGCATGTAAAAACTAGAAACTCAGGGCATAAAGTTTTTGACAGTTGGAACATGGATTCGTCCATAAAGTAATACTGAGCTTCGCCAGACGACTCAGGACGACTCCTAATTCCCAAAGCGGGTAGTTGCCCTAGGATTTTCTGGTCCGGACTTTTTTTATTTGGTCCTTTAAAAGATAGGTTTACTAAAAAAATAGGACCAAACAAGGACTATCAGGCTTTGCCTATTTTGTTCATCTCTATCGCAAAGCAAGTCATATAACTAAGTTAATCCAAATTAAAACAAAGGTACATCCATAGTTAATACTAGTAGACATAGCATAAAAAGAGCGCACCTCAAAAATCCTCTTGTTTCTCTTCCATTTGAGTATAGTACGTGAAAGATGCGAAAAAGGAAAAGGCTTTGTGATAACAAAATAACTAGAGCTTGTTTTAGCACATCTCTTTTTATTCTGTGTCCGGGTTGGTCGAACATAACTTATTGTCGGCCTCGGCCTCCCCTTATTATTATTAGCATGTGGTGATACGAGGCTCTGAACAAATATGGGGGCACGAATAAAGTCCGAAGACTTGACATAACGTATACCATGACAACCGTTATCCCCTGGAGTCAGATCCCCCGGCGTTCTCAAGTAGTGTACAACATTCTCAATCTCATAATCACACGAAACCAGTTCCCAAGACTGTTGTTTATTGTACATCCATTTGTTAGAGGAAGGTGATCGATAATTATATATGCATAAACATCCTTGGATAACCCCGAGTCTGTGGTCATCATTATATTCATATTCCTCTAAATCTGGTTGAGGGATTTCTTTAAATTCCTCCGTAGATAAATCTAAGGAGAGAATAACTTTACGATCATTTAGATAACTTCTCATAAACCAATAAAGGGCCTCGTCATATAAAACGGCACCCCTGCCACTTCCGGTGTAGCCATAATTGACTTGTCCAATGAGTCTCCAATCCGATGCATTATTGATCAATGTGAGCACATAAAAACTGGTGGGGACATCGCTCCTTTCGTCTAGACTGATCCAATCTTCCATGACACCAACAATAACCTTGTAATCATCTATGTATGAATCATAACCGAAACCATAACAATACTCCCTACCGAGAGCGTACTGAGACCGGTCAGGGCCATCGGGTACTAGCACTATCTTGAGCTCTGCAGTGAGAGGATTGGTTACTAAGAGTTGTTTATGAAGTTTTAGGACGACCAGGCCATTACAAGAACCAACAATACTACAAGCACTGTAGTAATAAAATCCGTCTTCATGTATTTTGGTAGGCCTAACGACCCTTCTATGTCCGAGTCTAAGTAACTTTTGATCATTATTGTTCGAATAGTTTAAGTGAAGTTTAACAAAAGAAAGAGTTGAAATCAAAGAGTACCATGACTTACACACCCGTTTGCATTGTATTAAATCTTTCACATCCAATCTTACGAGTATTTGCTCAACCGCATCATACCCAATATCTGTCATCTGCATTTAAACCAATCCTGATAAACGAACGAACCAAAGAAGCCAAGGTTTTTGTTTATATAATGAGTAGTCTTTTATTTATAAAGCCACAAGCCCAAAACAAACGAATAGCAATAATATGGGTCGGGTCGGGTCGTTACAAACACCACTTAACTAAAATATGTCACTAGTACTTGATACTACCAGTGGCGAATCTAGGATTTAGGATTTACATGTAATGGCGAATCTAGTAGAAGGACTAAAGACTGTTTTTCTACTAAAGAAATCAATATCGTCGTCATCACAAATTCACAATAGATGCCACAATCAAACATATGAAATTTTCAATATATTAATTAACCTAAATCAAGATAATAACTAATATAAGTAACACATATGATATGAAAAACATACTGTATTTTCAGTAACTGAAATCGAACAAAATTACAACGAAACAAGTTATTATAAGATTATGATATTCCTTTCTAACCATTAAAAACCCGAAGAACTAAGTGGCTAAGTATGATGTAAACAAATAGTCAATTACATAGATAACTTTAATTGAGAGGAATGAAAAGGAAAGGATAGATCTATAATTGAATTATACTCAATAACATAAACTGATATGGATCAACCGATCGATTGAATAGAAGGAAACACTTTACCTCAGTTTCTTTGAAGCAGTGGCGATTCACCAATATCTTTACTCTTGAGGTTATAATTTTCAATTTCGTATGTATATGTGTATTAATTAAACGAAAATTAAAATCTGATTGAAATTGATTCCAATTTTTTTTTGAAAGACAGTTTTTTGGAATCACTGACGGGCCACTTAGGCCCACCCGATCATCTCACCATAATGCACCCTCGAGAAGAAAGCCCGACTTCGTCCCCGGCCCAAGTGCCGACAGATCCGGTTACCGAAGTGGGTAAAACTCCTCACCCCGGAGCCCAAAGGCCCAAGGGATTTTCATGCACCGAGTAGGGTTTGAACCCTGTACCTGCAGCATAAATGCCAGATAGCTCAACCACTTGATTAGTTGTTATAACGGTGATTCTAAACCCACCTCAAAAATTCTGATCCTACCCCCTCCCCTGGTCCGCATTTTCAGTCTAATTTTATTTAAGTTTTATCCAGTTCATTACAGAATCAGTTTTAGTTTTATATTAAGCAGGAGATAGAAATTAAAAAAAAAACTAGAAAGTAAAAAAAAGAGGGTAGGCCAGGGGTAGAAATGGAAAAAAGGGTGAGCTAGGGGTATGGTTAATAGGACCTTTGTTATAATTGAGCACTTTACAGCTAGTTGGGCACTTGGGCTGAATATTTAAAGTATAAATTATACAGTAACAGTTTTTTTTTTTTTCCTATATCAAATGGGTCCAACTTATATCATGAGTGGTGTCCGCAGTTTGAATACACAAAGCTTTGTAAAAAATTTTGAAAAAGATGGGGTTGCAATGGACCCCTCTTGTCATACTAGAGAATCGCCCCTGGCAATAAGCCCTCCATTACAGGCCCAAACACTAACTTTTATTTTAGTCCTTTTTCCTTAAAAAAAAATAAAATAAAAAAACACTTGTGTTTTATCTTGAAAAAAAAAATACATGTGTTCTCTCTATATAACTAAGTGAGGATACATATATTCTCTCTATATAACTAAGTGAGGATAGGAAAATCCTATGTGACAATTATTTAAGCTATTTATCCTATGTGGCAATTATTTAAGCTATTTATCCTATGTGGCAATTATTTAAGCTATTTAGCTTATGTGTCAATCCCACAATAATCCCACCAAATCTAATATAATTTATTTAATAATGATAATGATAATTTAATGAGTTTTAGATTATCATCAAATCTCTAAATTATAGGAATTAAAGTATTAATGGATAAATATAAATATTTATATATATCTATCTATATTTATATATTATATATATAATTATTATCTATATCTATATATTATATTAGATATACATTACTTTAATTAAATCTTTTTTGGGCAAATTATACGTAAATGTATTGAACTTTCCACAAATTGCTATTGTATGTATTGAACTTTCAAAATTGCTATTGTATGTATCGAACTTACTAATTATTGCTATTGTATGTATTCATTAACATTAATGACGTTTGACTGCCACGTAAGCATCCTACGTGTCATTTTCATCATACGTGTCACTGCCACGTAAGTTCCACGTCATCAAAAGTTCGATACATTTTTCGGATCATCATCTTCAATTTTCCGGCGACCACCATTTTTTCCGGCGACCATTTTTTCCGGCGATTATGGTGGTGTTTCATTTTAAAGCTCCAATGCTTGAGTTAGGTTAATGATAGGATCAATTTGAGATCCACTCCAGTAAACTGTTATTGAGATTCCATTGATTCAGACGCATACAAGAATTGAAATTTCTAACAGGAAAAAACTTCAAGATTCAAAATCTTTGTAACCTTGATTTCTAAACCAAGTAAAATTTAAAATCAATTTTACATCTAATAACTAGTTCTAGCAGAATATTACAAATTTAGGTTTTCATAAACGTTAAAAACCGATAAACACCAGTTATTTATCTAGTTTACTTCCTTTTAAATTGTAGATGAAAAACCAGCAACCAAAACATTTTTCAGTTTTGGAGACTTAGTTCTGTTTATTTACTTAAATTTTTATATACAAATATTTGAGCAAATTCTGTTATGAGATAACATGTTTACTTATTCATATAGCTAGGTTGGTAATGACTAAAGGATTCATGTGTATTATGCACATGGTGAAGATCAGTCAACCTTTGTTCGCAGATGCTACTGGCTTCTTGATAAGTATGCAGCCTTTGAAGATCTCATGGGTTATGAGCCCTTCTTTGTTCATTAATATCTCTATTACTATAAAGAAGTTTCATTTCTTTATCCATTATTTATTAAACACGGTAACTGTTCTTTGATTCTTTATTTCTAATTACTTTGGATATCATTTACGTTGCTTCTGTTACAGGAAACTGGAACACATTGTTCTTGTTCATTATCGCGACACTCAGGAGGTTGGTCCATTATAAGCACTTTCAGTATTAGATAAGTTTTGCACATATTTGGCTATTCTTATTAATGAACATCACTGCTACTGATAGCTATTTTGAACTCTTTATGCAGTCTCAAGGTTCCCCAACTATTGAATCAAATTCTAGCTCAAACCCACCCGCTTCGTGGAATCTGTCGGAAGACAATGACGGGGTTGATCAGATTTATTATGCTGGTGCGTAAGTTTATTGACTGTAACATATATTGTAACAATCAATCTGCATGTCAAAATGTCTAACTCAAGCATTGGAGCTTTTAAATGAAACACCACCATAATCGCCGGAAAAAATGGTCGCCGGAAAAAATGGTGGTCGACGGAAAAAATGGTCGCCGGAAAATTGAAGATGATGATCCGAAAAATGTATCAAACTTTTGATGACGTGGAACTTACGTGCCAGTGACACGTAGGATGAAAATGACACGTAGGATGCTTACGTGGCAGTCAAACGTCATTAATGTTAATGAATACATACAATAGCAATAATTAGTAAATTCGATACATACAATAGCAATTTTGAAAGTTCAATACATACAATAGCAATTTGTGGAAAGTTCAATACATTTACGTATAATTTGCCCATCTTTTTTAATATTCATATCCACTCAATTTATTTGAAATCAATTATCTCAAAAACAACAAATATACAAATCAAACAGATTTCACCATTGAAACGGGCATTCTTTCCTCTTTCCATAGAGTGGTCATCCGAAATAATTTCGTCAAACTTTTTTTCTCGCTTTTTCGACGAAATTAAAGTTTATAAATGGATAAGTATTGATTTTAATTAGTAAGTATTATTAATTTTAATGAATAATTATAAGACACAAGAATTCATCTTCATGAATGAAGATGTTAGTTGTTTCTATCTTCTTAATTGTAATATATAACGGATTTTTGAAATATTTTTAATTAATTGTTTTCTGAAATTATGTCACCAAATACAATAAAAACATTTATTTTTGAAACTGTGCATCGCACGGGACAAAACCTAGTTATGTTTATGTGTGGTAAATTAGAATGGTGCCAAAACATGACGATGATATTCCAATCTCATAGACATTTACTAGATTTAGAACCCGTGTCAAATACACGGGAGTTTCAAGACATTTTTAAAATGAAATAAGTTATTAAATATATGTAAGAATATTTATACTTTGTGTAATATTATTAACAAAACCATAATTATAAAACTTGAATAAGAAAATACTATCGAATGTTTTATTTGCGTATAAATACTTTGTAGTGTGTATAAATATTTAGTAATTTTTCTTATATACGTATTTATGTAAGTTTTCGAAATTGAATGATGCCGACAAGATTCTTATCCAAACATTAGCTAGGAAATTAAAGAAAAAATTTGTTTTGATATTTATAGGAAAAGAAAGGGGTTGTTATTAATTGTTTTGAAAAATAAAGGGTTGGTATTAATTTTGGATATTTTTTTTTTTAGGAAAAAAAGGGGTTATTATTATTTATTTTGAAAAATAAAAGGTTATTATTAATTTTAGATAATTTATTTTATTAGGGGAAGGGCTATCTAGTTAAATTGTTTGAAAAAAAAGGTTTCTTGGTTAAATATAAATGATTAAATTGATTAAATTACTCGATTAATGACATCATCAAAACTCAATTTAGGGGAATTAAGGCTTGTGATCGGCTAATGAGTGGTTAGGACATTTGTCTTTTAGTATATAGTAAAATACTTTGTAGCGTGTATAAATATTTAGTAGTGTTTCTTATATATGTATTTTTGTAAGTTTTCGATATTGAATGATGCCGACAAGATTCTTATCCAAACATTAGCTAGGAAATTAAAAAAAAAAAATGTTTTGATATTTATAGGAAAAGAAATGGGCTATTATAATTGTTTTGAAAAATAAATACATATAAATATTTAGTAGTGTTTCTTATATACGTATTTATGTAAATTTTCGAAATTGAATGACGCCGACAAGATTCTTATCCAAACATTAGTTAGGAAATTAAAGATAAATATTGTTTTGATAATTATAGGAAACCATAAAATATATTATACAATTTGAGTTTCAAACAATCAAACTCATTAAAATGAATAACAAACAATAATAATGATCTTAATGTGTGAATTCTCATTTATTAGACACTAAAACTCAATACGATATATCTAGCATAATAAATTATACTAACATTATTATCTTAATTATAATTATCAAAAATTATTGATTAAATACCTTACTAATATTATTATTTAAAAATATTTATATTAAATTAAATTTTATGTGATAATGATTAATTATATATATTTTAAATAATTTGGTGGAGATTTTAATATGAAAAGTTATTGATCAAATTTTTATTAATTTTATTATAAAGAAATATATATATTAAATAAAATTTTATATGGTAATGATCAATTTGAAGTAATTATTATTTTAGGAAATAAGTTATATTAAGTAATTAATTGTAAAATATTAAATAAAAATTTGGTGAAAATTAAATTAGTGGGACCAGGTTGACACATGTCTCTCAAATATTATCTTACGTGGCGTTCCAGAATTGCTTCAATCCTGTATTAGTTAGTTACATTAGATTGATTTAGATTAGATATAGATATAGATATAGATAATAAAAATTTTCAAATCTTTGATAGTTCACAGTTTTGATTGGCAATAACCTTGACTTCATTTTAAATAAAAGGGACGTTAGAAGGAAAAGACCCATCACAATCTTTTATTTTGAAAAACCAACAATTGACCTTAATTAATATTTACTGCTTTTGAAGCCTCGATACAGACCAACCTCTTTGGCTTGCACTTATCAATTACACAGTGACCCATTTCAATTCATTCATATCAAACAAATTAGGGGGAGGGGGTTGTGGATAAAACTCTGACAAAAACCACACTCTCCGTCTCTTCCAAGTCATCAAAGAGATACTTTACAGCCATATTTCAAAGAACGTGGGTCTCCCACCCCTTCCCTATAAATACCCAACACTTGTCTACTTAACACACACGTAAACCCACACTATCCAAAAAACAAACACACAACCATCTTCGACACACAATAGATCCTATGATTCAAACCATTCTAGTAATAACACGAAGGGCACTAGACAGTCTAATAGTTAACCCCCAAGGTCTAGTCGACATCATTTGCGATAAATTTCTTGTTTTTCAAATTGAAGACGTATACCAGCTACTCGAAACTAGTAGGGAATTACGGTTCTCTGCTGAATATTAGTTGTTTGTTTATCATAATGATAAACCAAGGTATACGCTAGACGGCGAGAAGTTTTTTTTATTTCAATGAGAAGCTCTAAAAGATCGATGTTTGCTCCCGGAAATTAAGAAAAAATCTCGTTAATATGTTTCGGGGGCAAAAGTATCCATGCTTCGTGATTGCCAGATGTATGGTTTCGATGAGGATGTTGCCCGTGACGTCGCCACGAGGGCAAAGGAGCTATATTATGATGCCGGGAAGGACCCAGAGCCACTTCACGCGATACTGGCTTTAGGTATAGATACCGGCTTTAGAGTTAAAGCAAAACATTACGTTGAAGTGAAGAACACGTACGGTACCGGATGGGGGTCGGAGGATCTTCCAGAATACCGTTTGATTTTATGATTAAGTTACTTGTTCCCGTACTTGAGTACTAAATTTCTTGGTTAAAGTTGCAAGTTAAATTGTAATTTTATTGTATTATTTGTGAAAATCTGTATTTCATGTATGTTTGTAGTGTTAAATCAGTTTAATCAAGCCCTCAATATGTATGTATTTAAATCAGTTTTTCAATTTTATGGCTGTTTTGGGCAGTTAAATTCATTGACATGAAGGTTATATTGAGTTGTATCAAGGTCGTGAGGAAGAAGATGTACATCTCTATAGCATTGATTTCTATATGACCCTGTATTGTTATCTAAAGTTCCACTTTACCCTTATACTTTATATAAAGTATCATTTTATTTTTGAAACAAAACATATGAAGTACAACTAAATACTACTAGTACTTTATAGAAACGACAAAACTATATGCCAAACTATACACGAGAAAATGTACACTACTACTTTGGGAATTATATACATTTGTGAGTGTAAATTATCTTAAGAAATAGATAGTGATAACACTAGAGTTCATGTGTACAGGAACTTAATATTGATGTTTTTGTTAAGAGTTTAGGATGGGTTAAACTTAAACAGAAGAGGCTTACTTGTAACCGATGTTAACATTAATAAAGATACTTGACATTCAAAAGAAATACACTAAACACATCGTTTAAAGCAATTTATGTTGAACTTGTATCTATGACCAGTTTACCTCTTCAGATAGTATTATTTCATTATATCTTACATGATTTTATTCACTAAAATAAAGAGGAAAGTTTTCAGTTGCCAAAAACTTTTAATGGATCATCAAAATGAAAAGGAAAGCTAAGAACTCTGTGCTCATTTGTTATAATTTCAATGGCTAAATCTAGTTCACATAAATTACTAAAATATAATGGAAAATTTTCATTTGCCAAAACAATTTCACATGAATTATACGGACTTTATACGGCTTAAATTGATAATCGTTCTTTGAATTTAGGACAATAACTTTCATAAGGGTAACACATGTTACAAATATGTTAGGAAATCTATGCATAGTAAATCAAGTGGATCGTCAAAATCGAAAGAATGTTTTTCATTGGCCAAAACTTTGATAGCTGATTTTGTGCTTAGTTGCTTTAATTTGATTGTTAAATCAAGTTAACATGAATCGACAAATTAGGAAGAAAAATTTTCATGACCAAAACAAATTTTACATGGATCACCAACACCTAGCTATCTGTTGGGTTTAACTAGTTTAACATCACACAAAAGCACGCAGCGGAATATTTAAAACACGTATATTGACATAATTAATGTAAATAGAAAGCGTACCTTTTAGCGAGATAATAAAAGAATTATAATAAGGTTTTTAAGCAAAAACCCTCTATGAGGAAGCACACACAACACCTTCCAAGAACCCTTGATCAACACAAGTATATGCGAAACCGAATCCCTATCTCCTTGAGACTATTCGACTTCGACTAGGCTAGAGACGAAAACCAAAACCCCGAAACCTTTTCTTTGTTGCCTTTCGTGATCGCCCAAAACCGAAAACCAAACAAACCCGAAAACCCTTTTCTTGCTCCTAGAATTCGGCCAAGAGGTAGAGAGAAATCCCAAGACTTTCTTGTTGTAATTGTGTGTCTAAAACCATTAGAATGGCTCTCTATTTATAGACCCCCAATTATCTATTTTAGGAAACGTCAATAGAAGGAAACCAGGTTTGTAAAACCCCCTCCTTGTGGCCGGTTTTTGGAGTCCCCAAAAAGGGATTTCTAGATCCTTCCTAGTTTCCTAATTTAGATCAACCTCTTATTTTTAATTATTGTTTAATTATTAATAAATAACTATCTTTCTTTTCTATTAAAAGAAACACTTAATTACTTAATCACCTTCTAATTAACCTCTCAAAGATTAATCACCCCCCTTAATTTTATTACCCTCTTAAACGACAGCCATTGATCAATCTTAAAGATTACTAACAGACCCCTTAATACTACGGAGGTCTGCTTCTTTGACAGGCTAGGGCTCAAAAAAAGAAGAAGCACACAAAAAAATACGTCACACATACCATTCACCTCAAAAACCACGAATCGTGTTAATCATCCATCGTGATTCCATTGCAGAGATCGAATTCAACATACCGCATCACTCAAATCGGCGAATACAGAAGGGAATGGTTCGGCGTTTTGAGTGCTACGATCTGGCAAGGATTCAAAGGGTTTTCGAGGGACGGATTCAGGAGCCGGCCTCGATGAATTAAATCAACTTATTGCCTCCGTTTCAGTTCACAGTCCAATCCTATGACATCAATCTCTCCTAAACTTACCTATTATGTTGTCTGATTCGTTATTCTTACTGAATTGATTAATTGGTTAGTATGTTCAGACCAAAATCAGGATGAAAGTTGTATATGAACCAAACCAAAAGTCTGATTGTTTATAATTTATAGATAATATTTGAAGTGCATTTAGCCTGAAATAAAAAATGAAAGTGGGGGTTTGTACAGCTTAAACTGGATTGGCATATTACACCCATTTGATGATGACTTCATGACCTATTGGATCAATGTACACGTACATAGTTATTAAAGTCTGGACTAATAGCATGAGTTTATATATAAATATACATAGGTTGATTAAGTTTTGAACTGTTTTCTATTGGGTACTGATATATGTATGTATGTATGTATTTATTTATAATTAGATTACATATGATTCATATTGATTAGTGAACCACGATTAGAATGTATACTAAAATTTGCTTTTTCAGGAAAGAGTTAGTGTAGCCCGAATTGGATCAATTACTTCGTGATCAGGATTATACAAGTGTCGCCATTCCCTACACCGCTGCTGTTACAGATTACCACTGAGTTCGGTGACAAAACGGACTTGTGCAATGAAGATGAAAGTCAGACAAATGGGCACTCTGTTCATGAAACTCAACATCCATTCAGGTATTGTCAAAAACTTACTAAAGAACCAAGTCCTACAAGTAACTTGCTGTCAATTTTGTTTATAATGTTGAAATGTTATGCACTCCATCTCTTTCTTTGTAACTGATTTACCATGTAACTAATCATGAGTTGTAATAGGCTGGCTTAACCCTTGGCAATTGGTGATTCAGAGGCTTGCTACATGTATAAAATTCTCTAAATTTTATTTTGCGATTGATTGTGTTTTTCTTTTTCTTTCACTGTTAGGGTTGTTATTATTTTTAATTTAGTTTTTTATGAATGAAACTAATTGCTAAGTAACAAAAAATCTATTCATTTATAGTTGTTCTTAAGGTGAGGAGCAGAGGCAAAGTTAATGAAAAGATGAAGTTGTTGCAACCGATTATTCCATGTTGTTAGTGTTCTATATTTTGTTTCAAATTTTGTCATATAATTATAACTAGAACTTTGAGATCACTCTTTAAATGACATGTCACTAACTTTTTCGACCATTGTCAAATGCAGATTGTCTTTTTCGATTATTGCAGGAAATTTTGACTAATACGGGTATTGCCATTTTTCTGTTTTCAACGCTAGATTCTGATTAAGTAGTCGTATTTTGTATCCGTTTTACATGTTGGATTGATAAAGGAATATTTATAACAGGTTTATTGAGCGAGTAATCAATGATTGTCGTCTTCAACTTTGTGTCGTGGAAAGAGTCGATAACACTCTCAATATTTAAAGAACTCATTCACCCAGGTTTGATAATTCGATTTTTGTGCTTGAACAAACACAATTATTAATGTGTTGGTATATGTACTAACAATAATTCCGTACTTTGTTGATGATTAATTCCCTCAACTAATTATTTTGGTTATACGGTTTGTTTTGATTAGTATAGAGTTTGATTTTGATTGTTTTGGGTGTTTGTGGTAGTTCATTGTGGATGGTGATGGTTAAGGTGTTGACAGAACTTGAAGATTTAGAGGGCTCAAAGGTGAAAATTTGCGACCACATGAACAATTTGATCCAAGATTTATATGATGATTATTTAGAGAACCCACCTTTTTCTAAAACCATCAACTTATAAGCGTTCCTTTTTTAACTTTCAGTAGGTTTGCTACTACCTATATGCTAAAGGTACATAGAATAAATGCCATTGTACAAGTGTGAACGAAGTTGATGGGATAGCTAGGGGAACTACGAAGCATTTCACAAGATGCTTTAATATGGGATAAGGGCACCAACACCATGGTATGTCTCAGTATAATACCAATCATGTGTGGAGGTGATGTTCTCATATTTTTTTTTTACCACAGTACACATTTAGAGTGAGGCAGACATCAGCAAGTTGTTGATGATCTTGGCCTTTGAGATAAACAATCTGTAACTAAGTTTGTTGATATGGTGGTCATCCTTCCCGTAGTTAGTGAGTAAAATTATGTTCGGGAACCTTGCCATTATATTATAAAGGATGCAAATTGTCTGTTAATTCTTATTTCCTTTATTAATTGACATCATGTGCATATATCTTTCTTTATTGCAGCCAAATTCCCATCATAAGAGCTAAAAATGTAAGAAATAGAATACTTGGTATGATTATCTCGACATTATGCTTAAAACTAATCCTATATTATGTATTGTAAGTTTTTTTCAAATAATAAGACACAATTAATAAGTTCAGAGGTAGAAGTTGTGCTTTAATAGGTTTGAAAGCTCCACCTCATTACAATTTATGACTTCCGCTTATAACATAGTGTAAGCTGATTTTAACTTTCTTGAAGTCTAATTTGTCGCATGTGATTCATGATACCCAGGATTTTATACCAATGTCGAGTCTTTTGAATTATTGCATTACCATAATTTTGGGGCGTTTTCTTATATGGGGAGGTAAAATAGAAGACTGGAAATTTAGATTTTTAATATGGGTTTTTCAATTGACATGTGTTAGGAGGGAATTCAATAAGGAAAGTATTTGTTAGACATGAAGTCGGTTTTTTTCTGAAGCTGTTGTTGTTGTTGGGGTTAGCAAGATGAAGGTTTTCGGGTACGTGGATCTTTGAAAAACAAATATTATATCTAAAAAAAATCCCAAATAAGAAGGCATTATTACTTGCACGGTATCCACTTGGTACTACGAAGGTTGTGCCTTTTCAAAAATTGGATTATAATGTGTTTCTTATTGTTGATGTACTTATTCACATCCATTATGCAGGGGTCGGGGGACGATTGTCAAATATCGTGCCAAGAAACTACATTTGGCTACTGAAGTCTTGGTTATTCATAATGGGGAACATATCTTAACATTTAGCTTATTTTAATATTTATAAGATTTGGTTAATATAATACTAACCAAGTTGTAGTGGCTATCGGAAATGAGCAAGAGTACGGCGATGTCGAGATAGGGGTAGAACAATCAATGTATTTTTATCATAATTCTCGTTAGCATTGTTGGTTTGTTTATGATGTTTGGTTTAGTTGTGCTTCAAACCAGGTTACTTGCCAAATTACCTAATTGGCTCAGGTTCTAATGATATTGCCATACTATATTCTTTGGCATATTAGAGTCTTCTTGGAAGTTGGCTGCTCATCAGTGTTCTTAAACCCGATGATTGATGGTATTTAGTTTTTAGTCCTTTCAGTATTCTTATTTCAAATTTTGTAGCATTCGTTTTTATTTAAATATTCAGCGTCTCTAATATGACAATAAAATTTATAATTTGGATTTTTTTTAAGTAAATTGATATACAATACAAGCTTTAATGCATTAATAGTATTTTGACAGATGTTTGCCCCGTTAGAGTTGAAACATAACTTGAGTTGGACCCAATTTTAAAAAAGTGGGTCAAGGTTTCCACCTATAATTTTATTTATGTTGATAAACACGTGTGTTTGGATCCTGCTTTTTTCAGGGTATGGCATGTGAGTACACGATGTTTTCATGTGACAGTCAGCTGGTGTATGCAAGTTTCTTGGATGCCACCTTGTTCGTGTCCACTGTTTCTAATGTTTGTTTAAGTGTCGAATAAATTTATCTGCGTATCTTTATACCAATTTCCCAAGGTATTACGACTCATTAAAGATTAATCAACAAGGTATCTTTATTTATTCAAGTTTCAACCTTTGGTCGAATATACTTTCTTTTTTGCTCAATTTTTAAAATTTTGGTCACAATGGGTTGTTTGTGCAAGTTTCAAACTTTTTGTTTTTCTTTACTACTTTATTAGTAATGCAAATGTGCATCCGTCGGTAATTGTTGCACATCCACAAATACCGAATTAGAACACATTGAGGCTGTCAGATGGTGATGTTCATGTTTCTGAGCCTCTTGAGTCTAAAGGAAAATGGGGAGTTCCATCACAAGCTGAAAACTGTTCGACAACTAATGTAGCTGCTACTCCAGTTGGAGGTCAGGGAGCTGAACACGTGCATAGATGACATCGTTGTTTTCAGTGCAGCATTACTAAAGGTATAATCATATAATCCCATTGTTTAGCAAATATATATGACTATCTACAAAAGGTAATCATATAATCGCATAAACTATAACGGCCAATCATATTGCTACTGTTTTTTGCATCAAGATTAATTAGTACATAATTCTGGTCTATTTACTTTTATTTGTTTGTCAAGCGTAGCTATAAGTGTAGCTTACAAGTTTTTTTTCCCCAGAAGTTCCCATTTTACCAAGCTACCAAAATTTCCTGATACGACCACAAAAACTCAGGCTTTTATCTTTTTATGTTATAATTTCTGCACAGCTCATCTTTCATATGTACCCTGATTTTTACCTTTGAGCATGCTCCTATTATTCATAAATGGACATATGATGCCATGTACCCTGATATTACCCTGATTTTTGCCTGATCTTTTCATTACAATTTTTTAGTATTGCACTTTATGTTACACTTGAATTACTTGCACTAGCGAAATCCTTCAAGCCTGAATTGTAACGGTTGTATGGATATCTCCCAATAAAGTACAAGGTTGACATGTTTCATTCGTGTCCCTTATTAGAGGTGGTAGATGGATGGGTCGTGTGGGTCAGGTAACTTGACAAAACAAGTCGTACCAGTTTGAATTTTGACAACTTTTAACCCATTTGCTTCGATTGGGTACCTATCTAGCTTTGATTGTACATATATCTTGATACATTTAAGTTTCCTCTTTCTTTTCTAGGTGTAGACTAGCAAGAACGTGAGAAATGTGTTTAAGCTTCAAGACACATTTTTCATTCCATACAGTGGAGGTGATCTGAATGGATCAAGCTGGTTTGAAGAAAATGATTGACAATGGCAAAGTACCACCCAGACTATGTGGTAACCTCCAATATTACAGTTATCGGAAAGAAATCATAAGCAATTGTCAGATGTTGTAATCGTGAATAGGTTAGGATTTACATATTATTGTGGTAAAAACGAAAACCAAGCTACACTCTGTAGATTGTTTTATGGATTAATAATAAATAAAATTCGAGGATATATTAAATGTAATTGTAATAATGAGGTGTCTTTGCATTGTTGTGGATGTACATCTAAAAATTGAACCTTGGAAAATCTTATTTCCACTACTTCTTTAAGTAGTACCAGATTGCAATTTAGATGGAAAGAAATTTGATGCAAATTATGCCACTTATCTTTACTAATGTTTCAGACACTCAACCTCGTAGATGGTGTGCCGAGAACATGGGCTATCGATGATCAATTTTGCTACTGGGTGCGTTTTTGAGTATGATGGTTAATTGTAAGGACGAAGAGACAACCAATTTCATTAGGTCCTTTTATTCCAAGAGCAAATCCATGGTAATCAATATTCCTACATCCTTATTTTTTGTTCGTTTTTCAAATATTTCTTCCCGCTAGATTAAACAGTAGAGGTGGCAATATCTTCCCATTAGAATGGAAATGAGTCAAACAGATTAAATACAATAATTTAGCTAAATGGAATATGTGAAATGGGTTAAACTGCTTAAACATGCTTTCATATGTTTATGAAGCCCTAAATCATTTTTCTAATCTAATATCTGTTTATATGTTTTATAATGTAGTTTTGTAATTATATTCGAGAAGGACGAAAAAGGGTTGACTGATACCCGTTTTGCCACCTATGCTAAAACTGTACGATATGAATCTAATATTGATCAAGTATCATAGGAAACTAGCCTTGAACATCCTCATCTATAGATACAGGGTGGTTAATAACTACGTACGTGTACTTTGGTAAGTTTACATGTTCATATACATATCTCCCGGTATTGGCATAATCTCTTATGTATATTAGATATTAAAAATACTACATATTACCCAATTCTGGTCGATTACCTCTGATATTTTGATATATTTTTATCAACAAATAGATGTGGCCCAAAATTAAGTAATGGACCTAATTATTAGTCCATTTACATTTGTAGAAAGTTAGAAACGATAACTGAATATAGCCCAATTAAACTTCAGGAGCCCAATAAGACACCAGATATCTAATTCGCCAACTATAAATGTAAAAAGCCTGTACTTGAGCTGTTTTTTTATCAGCGTAACACCATTACAAGAATGTTACATATTACAAAAGATTTCAAAAAAATTTACTGTAGTTTTTGCCACAAATTCGGTTCAACGTTAACTTTGCCAAAACTTATATTTTTTTTCACTAACTAACATGGATGAACCAGGTAGTAACCATTTTAGATGCAAGACGCGCGGTGTATTTAACATAATTCGCATAATCTAAATCCACCTTTACTATTAAACCTAACTAAAACATGTTATATGGATTATAAATACTCAACATGTTACTAACTTCTTCTTTTTTTGTTGTTGTCATAACTCATAACAAAAAACTAATGTCAAATGAAATGTATCAAGAATCTATTATTGAAAAAACTATAGCCGGCAATTTTAGCCCATACATTGAATAACTGGGCTTGAATGGGTAAATTTTCAATAGCTTTTGGGTGATTGTGGACATCCAAGGGCCTTCTTATGGGTTTAGATGGGCAAAATTTAAAACTCCACGGGTGCAAATGGGTAAAGATTAGAAAAGTGGTGGGTGGTTATAGACTTTGGTGGAAACATGGGAGCTCCTGCCCAATGTTTTACTACATTACTTTTTTTTTTTCCTTTTAGTATTTACTATATATTAATTTTATATTATATACGTATACATAGTTAATAGTTGTGAATCAAGCAACATCTAAAGAAAAAATAACTCCAGGGAATATAATTATATGTCCTTCTATTTAAAATTATATAATATTATACTATAATATATAATTTATGATATGATATAAACCAAACCATAAATATAAAAATTATATTATCAAAGGTTGAAAACATGTATACTTGTACACAGTGCTCCAAAAGTTGTACAATTAATAAATTTGGTTATTAACAGTGCACAAAAATACTAAACAATATAGATGAAAGAGTATAACCTTTGATTTTTTCTTTGATTTTTTACTTAGACTGTTAGTATTTTTATTAACGTGCAAATACTTCAATACAATTATACTTTGTAATTATTATCGAATGAAAAACAAACTTGTATATGATAGTTTTACATTTTTTTGAGTATATCATTATTTACCATTTTAATGTTTATTTAAACTTCGATTAAGAAGGAATTGACGATTAAAAATAAACCTTATGCATGTCAGTGTATACAATATTTTTTAGCACTAAGAACTTTTAGAAATAATATTGAGCTAACTTTTACTTTTGTAAGTTATTTTATAATTTTTTAAAAGCGCCCGTTTAAACCCGAATCTGTTTAGACCCATACCCGTTCAAACCCGAGTCCGTTTGGACCCGTACCCGTTTGGACCCGTACCCGTTTAGACCGTACCCGTTCAAACCCAACTACCCGGACCGACCCGCCCGCCTGTTTTGCCACCTCTAGAAAAAACGTATTTCACTGGATTGTCACTTCACTCTCATTGAAAAGAGATACAACTTGCATTCAACTATATTACATTTATTTATATTGACAATTTGTACTCACTACTAAATTTTGTTAACTAACTATGTGTAGGCTGATTATCTTCTGAGATATTGACACCACGACAATCTGGGTTGGCATGGCTAGCTATAACACACTACTTTGCACTGTTCAGACTGTTAGTACTTTATGGGTTGCAAGGTTGCGCGGAGCCCACCCAACATGATGCGATCACCTTTTTTATTCATACTTTAATGTTTTCCATTACAGAGCGAACATGTTGATCTTCAAGTAAATGTCGAATATTATTCATGTTTTTCATTTATGTATTTAGATTCATGCAGTTTTTGCTGATAAGATCGCAACAAGTGTAACATAATCACACACAAATTAACGTTTGTACACTAATAATAATTTGAAAAAAATATAATGATCTCGCCCGCAAATTTTGCGGGTTATGATCTAGTTACTTATATAATAATTAAAACACTAATTAACTTGTGTCTAAATGTTTAGTGTGTGCGCCCCTATAGGCTCACACATTTCCGGACATACATTTAATTAGCGTGTTCATATCCCGACAGCTCCCACTTGGACATGTCTTATTAAATCTAATAACATTGGTAGGCGTCTAGCAACACTCCAATGCTCCCAGAAATAATGTGAGTTATTTCTTAAATCACAATTTGAATGATTTCAACTTTTGAATAATCCTTTCGTTCAGATATTGTGTTAAATATGAATATGGATCTAAGTCATTTCATATTTTAACGATTCTGTTTCTCATTCTACTGATTAATCTAGATTACCAAAATAATCGAGACATTTCTAGATTTATTTTGGGTATGGCCATACACACATCCGATTAACCCTAATGAGGGGCCCAGTAGTATCATTTTTGAATTACTAGTTGAAGGAACGAATCCTATCTTGACTACACGTGTCTTTTAATATATTTCAATATATTTATGAGATAGCCCTTTATGACTCCCTTATTCAGGAAGCGGTTGAACTAGGCCAATAAATACAATCCATATATGCAAGACCTACTTGCATCTCAAGTCTAAGGATTAACAAAGTATTCATTCACAAAATATTACTTAATGACACTGATCCATAAAGTAATAAATTTGTTAGTTGGGGAGGTCTGATATGCACCTTGTGGATATCCTGTGAGTTTGGTGGAACCTTTAAACCAATCACTCAGATATGTCTTATTTTAATTATACTCCCATATAATTAATCGACATTGGACATTTAGAATAATAATAATTATTCAAGGACTAAACATGCAAATTGTTAGGGGTAGATTTTAAGGCCCTTAATATCTTATGACAGTTTGACCATCGACTTTGCATACATTTAGGCGTTCTCAAGGACCATTAGAGATTGCTAATAAAATGTATTCTTATGATACTTAACGTATATTTTTGACCAGGTCCCATGGAATATATGTTGATTTGATATTGAATCATATTGAAGTCCAAGGTGTTTACAACGTGTTGAATTGAAGATTGCTCAGTGAAGAACCAAGTCGCCTAGTCAATATGAAGATCCCGGATATTGTGGAGACTTAGTTACAACGAATCAAGACCCAAAAGTGACTTGATACATTAAGCACGAGTCAAATGTACCAGTGAAGGAAGGAGCAACGTTCAAAGCCAACGTTCAATGAAGCAGTCTTCGAGATCGCTGATATTTCGGAATAGATCCCGAAATATCCGGATAGCACCCCAAGGGCTCCAGGATTGCATAGACTAGATGTTATTTCTTTGCCTATAAATAGTTGAGGCTATTGATCGATTTAGGATATACAACACACACACTTATCACTCACTGCTCACTACTTAGCAACTATTCATATAGCTCACAAAAAACATCAAACACACTTAGCAATATCGATCATTAGTGCTCTTTAGCTTGTAATCTCTTTAATATTAATAATAAAACTAACAAAGGCAAGGGATTATTATCCCTTCCCGAGGTTTTATGCCGGAGATCTAACAAAGATCAAGGGCTTTCCTCGTACATCCTTGTGTCGTTATTTGCATTACTTTCTTTACATATTTTGTTAGTCACTTCAATTTAAAACGCATCTTCCCCACATTACAAAGTTTGATTACGAAATTAGTTTGTTAATTTTTGGTCAAAACACAAATATAGGATACAATTAATATTGAATGAAAACAAACATTTCCAAAACTTTAATTCATTACTAAAATAATAATTGTCTTAAATCCTTTATCCAAATACTAAATCACAAACGTTACATGAAATTATTAGCTAAACGAAGCCCTATGCCCTCGGCATGTTGAGTTAACTTTCCTTTCGGTAAAGCCTTCGTAAATGGATCAGCTAAATTATCATCTGTGTGAACTTTGAGTAACTCGATTTCACCTTATGTCTCTCTCTCTCAAACATAGTGATAATCGTCCAGAATAATGTTTGGCACCCTTATGAACACTAGGTTCATGGATTATGATATATATCAATAGGATTCATATTTGAGGACACAACGCCAAGCCCTGAAATATGCAAACATATTCTATCGTATCATATGAGATAGTTATTTAGTCATATTCTTCTTATAGATATAGCAATAATCTATTAGTCTCAAATCTAGTATTTCCACCATGAACAAGAAACATATCTCTTAGTAGCTCTTAGGTACTTAGAGAATTTTTTTTACAGCAATCCAATCACTCTCTCAATGATTCTGTTTAAATCGGCTGTTTAGCGTGAACGCTACATAAGGTCTAGTGCATCTACTAGCATACATGATGGATCCAACTGCCGAAGCATAAGGAATCCTTTTCATTCTCTCCACCTCTACAGGTGTAGACGCACCTTGTCTAGTATTTAAGTCAAGTCTCTCTTGCATAGGTAGATATCCAGGCTTGGACTTATCTAGATTGAATCTCTTCAAGATTTTATCTATATATGCACTTTGACTTAAACCAATTAACCGCTTTTTCCTATCTCTATAGATCTTGATTCCGAGTATGTATGCTGCTTCCCCTAAATCCTTCATTGAAAAACATTTTCCAAGGTAGGATTTCACATCTTTCATCATGGAAATGTCATTTCCAACAATCAAGATGTTGTCCACATATAGGACAAGGAATGTAACATTACTCCCACTAGATTTTTGATATACACATGGCTCATCGGGATTTTGAACGAAACCAAACTTTTTAATTTCTTCATCAAACCGTCTATTCCAACTCCGTGATGCTTGCTTCAATCCATAAATGAATCTTTGAAGTTTGCATACTTTGTTGGGATATAATGGATCAATATATCCCTCCGGTTGAACCATATAGACGTCCTCGTCTAGATAGCCATTCAAGAAAGCTGTTTTGACATCCATTTGCCAAATATTTTGATAATACATATTAAATAACAAAAAATAGTTGCAATTATTTGAACCAAACTTTTGAATGAAGCTAAGGTCAACATCAATCAAAACTATGACCAATCAAAGATAATATATAATGTCATAATCATCTCCAAGATGTTTTGGGATTTCTCTTAGGCCCCGTTTGATTTACAGAATTCTCAGGAATTCATTTGAATTGAAATCTGAATTTCATTCCTTGACGTATTTGGCTGGAAAAAATATGGAATTGGTATTCAAAACTTTCCTTCAAATTCCTTAAAAAATGGAATTCAGAATTCCTTCACTATCTTGATGAAATGTTGAACATTCCATGGAATTCATGCATGTTTACCAAAATACCCTTTAAATATATTTGTTTATATCATTATTATTATCATTATTATTATTATTATTATTATTATTATTATTATTATTATTATTATTTATTTCTTATATTTTTTTATAATATTTGATAAAAATTATATCAATAAAAATACTTTTAAAAACTCAAGTCATCTATATATATTGCATCAAGTATATAACACATAAAAAATTTTAAGATTAAAATTAAATAAAGAGGCTTTAAAAGCTAAATGTAACCATTTAAAACAAGACAGAAGAAGTATAACTTAGAGTAAAAATAGTAAAAGTATAATACCCCGTACATTTTTATGTTGTTTTTCCTTTTTAAATAATCGTTCATCTCAATGTCAAACTATTTTTTTTATTACAGTTATTAGGTTTTGACCTATACGATATTTGACGAAAATGGAAGGCTTTGGACTATGAACCTATTAAAGAAGGCCCTATGGAGTAAAGGGAAGTGCATGAATTCTTGGAAAAAAACTTGAATTAAAATAATGCAACCTATAATAAACAAACTCATAATTACATAACATTAGAATAAATAATAATAGATATAAATAATAAAATCATACTCCCTCCGTCCCAAATTAAGTGTCTGGTATCAGTCTTCACGGAGTTTAAGAAATTGCTTTGTCAAGTAGTAAATATGACAGTTTCATCCTTGCTTTTTTGCACGGACTCCCATGTATCAGTTTTGAGTGAGGGTTAAATGGTAAAGGGGATATGCTATTTTTGGAAGTGGACACTTATTTTGGGACAGACTAAAAAAGAAATGTGGACACTTATTTTGGAACGGAGGGAGTAGTTAATAGTGAATAAAATAAAAAATAAATAAAGGGTTATTGGACTGGATCACCAACAAACTTTCATTTTTGTCCCAAGGTCACCAATGTACTCATTTTATTACTAATGTCAACAACATACTTTCAAATTTTGTTTCGATATCACCATTAACTTTGTTTTCCCCTGCAGATGCTGACATGGCATTGACACGTCAGCATTTTTTTAAAGGTAAAAGCCATGTAATGTAATTATACTTTAAATACGTGGGGGATGAAAACATATCTTCAGTTTGTTTTTCCCAATTCTATAAACCCTAAAAACGACGATAAACATGTCTTCATTGTCAACGGGATCTTCTTCATCAAATTGGTCGAGCAATAGCGGTTTATGTGAGTGTCGGATTCCGTTACCATTGAAGAAACGTACCTCTTGGACTTACAATAACCCTGCTCGTCGGTTTTTGGTCTGCCCGAATTCAATGGTAAGCTTCACTGTTTCTGAAATTAATCAACTCTTCGTTTTTCTGAAATTAAGATTCCACTATTTTTATAATGTTTGTTGTTCATCAGTATTCGGGAAAAAAATGCAAGGTTTTTCATTGGTTGGACGATGAATTAGAGAACGATTGGTACAAAAGTAACTTGTTCGAGTTGTACGGCAGTTTGACTCGAGACCAAAGGGATTCTTTCAAGCAGATAATGAACCTCAGGGAAATGTATTCCAAATTGGAAGCTGACTTTGAGCTATACAAGAGGGAAATGGTTATGGCTACTGGTATGTTGGAACAAGAGGTGATGAAGAACAAGGCAAAGGCTAGCTTTTACATGAAATTGGCGTTTGTGCTTCTTTTTGTGATTGCACTCATGTTGGTGTTTTGATATGTATTGAATGTAGTTGTTGGAGTAGTTGTGATATGTATTGAATGTAGTAGTTGTTGTTGTTGAAGTTAGTTTTGGTTATGTAGTGTTTGAATGCAGTAAATGTATGGTAGTTGTATGGTTTTAAACCATATAGACGTCCTTGTGACCATCAGATATGATAGTCAAGTGAGCACCATTGTACAAGTTGAGTTGAGATCCTCACTTAGAGCTGCCAAAAACCAACACCAGTTGTCTTTGTTTTCCACATTAACTACTGCCCAAGCAATGGGGTACATCTGGTTGTTTGAGTCTCTTCCCATAGCTGTAAGAATTTCACCTTTCACTGCTGATTTTAGAAAGCATCCATCTAGACCAATTACCCTTCTGCAATTCCCATTCCAGCCATCCCTTACACCTTTGAAGCATATGTACATCCTCAACAAATACAGATCTCCATTTGGTTTCTCATCTACTTCCAACTTAATATTGGAACCTGGGTTACTAGTCAATAAAGCATCTACATAATCTCTGAGTCTGCCATAGTGTTCCCTTAACCCTCCTTCATGATCATAGAGTGCCCTGTGCTTTGCCCTTTTGCATTGACCTAAACTCACATTAATCAGAAATTGCTTCTTGATTTCATTCTTCATAGCTCTATATGTCAATTTAGGATTCTGAATTATATCCTTAGCATAGTGTTTTGCAATCCATTTATAACTAACTAAAGGCTGGAGATCAAAGTTCCTAACACATGTATGTGTAGGAATCAATGATTTAATCTGGAATGAATGTTCAGTCTGCATCCATGAGGCCCACAGTCTAAGAGTACAGCCCTTCTTGTAACCTTTCACAAAAAACTTTTTCCTCATCATCTTACGCTTACCTTTTACTTTAACTGGAGTAGCCCTTTTCTTACCTTTTACTGGAGTTGCAGATTTATTACCTTTCACAGGAGTGGACTTTTTCTTACCCTTTACTGGAGTAACTCTAACAGCCTTTTTCAATTTGATTGGAGTTTGAACTTCATTTCCCCTCAGACTTGCTTGAAAACTAGTCTCTGCATCTGCATTACCACTTGCAGCTAACAACATTGCTGCCTTCTTCTTCTGTTTCCTATTACCACTTGCACATCTCCCTTCATCAACACATCTACCACACATAACTAGCAGACACCTCCAATCATTCTTTGCATACCATAACTGATACCCATGAGCCACACCATAATTTATCATACACTGTTTTAATTGATCAGGGTTCTCAAACCTCATCCCTAAAATAGGTTCCATTTGTTTTCATGGTTGGTTTGGGTTGTGAATAGGGTATGAAACACCAGTCTTAACCTTGTATTGCTCATCAATTTCTTCCTCTAAAACTTCTAATTCATCTACCAAACCATCAGGCCTATGAGGGTCAACTGGATCATATTCTAAATTCTCATCAAACATGCATACGAATTTACCATGACACAACTTTGTTAAAAATGGGTCCTCAATGCTTTTGTTAGGAATGTTCACTTCATCCTCACCACAATTGTGCAAATCTACATAGGGTCTAACATCATCTTCTACCTCTAAGTCAGTGTCAACATCTGAACCATCCTCCACAATTGGCTCATTTAACCAACCAATAATATCATACCCATGGTGTTCTACATATAAGTCCAAGTTACAATCATTTTTATTACCTATTTCCATGAATTCTAGCAAATTACCATCATTCTTTATCTCTTTCAGACCACACTCCATTAATACACCAGGTACACAGTAGTATAAACCTTTCAAAGGAAGATTAACGCACCTTTCCAGCACTTTGAGGACTTTCTCTATGCTCATGTTCGAGTAATCAGCACTCCAAATATTATCACATTCACCTCCTTCATACCTTAATGGATTGACTACAAAAGCACCTTCGTGGAAGAAGGTTATGTCAACTGGATCCCACATTCTGCAATTAGGGTTCGAGAAATTAGGGTTTCAAGAAATTACTTTAAAATCAAGTTTCAAGAAATTAGGGTTTCAAGAAATTAGGGTTCAAAAAACTAGGGTTCAAAAAATTAGTACCAGGTTTCAATAACGTACCTTGCAATGCTTCAGAAACTATTTCGCATGAACAAACGAAATTTGAGATCAAGATTACGCATCACCTTCGTCGCGATAGTAAGATCGTAAACGGTGTGTGTGATTTAAGAGAGTCATCAGTGAGATCTTATTATTTATGATATCATGTTAATTAATTAATAAATAATAATAATACACGTGTAATTTAAATTACAGGTGGCTTTTACCTTTAAAAAAAATGCTGACGTGTCGATGCCATGGCAGCATCTGCAGGGGAAAACAAAGTTAATGGTGATATCGAAACAAAATTTGAAAGTATGTTGTTGACATTAGTAATAAAATGAGTACATTGGTGACCTTGGGACAAAAATGAAAGTTTATTGGTGATCCAGTCCAATAACCCATAAATAAATACATAGTTTGTATTGGTGTTGTATATTTGTAAATTTTACGTGTTGTTTAATTATGTTTTTGAATTCCGTGGTGACATCCCCATTAAGGGTGTGTTTGGGGCAGCTTTTAGCTTATGAGCGGTAAGCTGCAGCTAGAAATTTGTGGCTTTTTATCTTTTAGCTTTTTAACCCTTTAAAACATCTAAAAGTTTCATACATCCAAACATTAAAATAGAGCTTTTTAACGTTAACATACCGCAAAAGCTAAAAAGCTTTCCCTTGCCGCTCCCCAAACACCCCTAACATTTTGAAAGGTATGCTTGCCAATCAATTTGTTGTTTATGTTTCATCTTTCAACTTATGAGAAAAATCTAGTGATTATTCTTTAATTTGCTAAAGTTAGTATGACATAGTCATCATTTGTTTATTATTTACATATTGTTACCATATATAATTTACAATTACATGGTTGTTATTTACGACACCGACAAAAATGTTTGTGGATCTTAATATTACTGCAGTGATGCGTATGAAGCTTATGTGATTTTATTTGAATTTCAGTTCCAATTCTTCAATCCTTCGATCATAGTTCATAGAAACTAGAAGGAAATTAAGAATTTCAATTCGTCATTTCACTGTAGCAGTTTAAAGAATCGACGATCCCCGTTGATTGAACCGTCGGATCGTGCCCATTTTTGGCGTGTGTGTTCCTGACATCCAGGCCAACATTCTGACCGTTCAGAATTTCGTTTTGAGGTCTGGAGGTCTAGTTATTGAGTCCCAACAGAAGCTGAATTTTTGGTATTGTGTTCTTCTTTTGCCTTTAAATTGATATCCATACTCGTAGATGTTGTTGTTTAAGAGTATGATATATACTCCGTACTATGATTGGTATATGAAATATATGGGATGATTTTAGGATGATGAAATTTAAGTTTTTATGGTAATGAGAAAGGAAATTATATAAGAATTGTTTATAAGCAATTTATAGCAAAAACCCATTTTTATGTTGTTAAAAATGATAATTGTCAGAAAGTTCGTATGAAATTCGAAACTGAAAGAAAGGTTGAAAAATGGGTTTGGGATGAATTACGGTCAAAATGAATTATAAGTATGATTATGTGCTTATATGATGTTATGTGGTTACTAGGTGACCCAAAACCGGATATTGACGGTTAACGATAAATTTTCCAACGTCGAGGTGAGTACCCTTGTACCTATATGTATATGTGAGTATAAAAGCATGATGTATGGTAATGGAAATGTTTGTTGGGGACGGGTTCCCCGTGGTATTATGTTGTGATGAAATGCTATGAAACACCGTGTGTGGTGTAATGCAAAGTAGCTTGGATCCATAGCTAAGTTGAACCGGAATTATGTTGATAATTCTTGAGGCCTTTGAGATTGGTTAGTGTTGATGCTAATTATCGTAACATGTTTTTATATGAATGTATGCAAATAGATATAATGGCACTCACTAAGCGTTTTCGCTTACCCTTTAGTTGTTGAAATTTTTATAGGTACGAGTGGTCCACGAAAGAAGGATAAGGCTATTAGCACTTAGAAAGATTTGTGCTTGATATTGTGGTATTGATTATTATGCTATCTTAAGGTTAGTTGTCCCAAGACCAAGCTCGTGCCAATAAAGGTTTTGGGTAGTAAATGTGTTTTGAGTCGAATAACATGGTTTAAAAGCCATTTGGTGGTCGTGTATTTGTATTCTGAAATTTGGTCACAAAAATGGTACTAAAACTAAATTTGTGAGTCTTAGGTTGCGACTAAGGCAAATTATAGTTTTTTTTGGTCCTAAACTTGTAATGAAATGGTGTGAAGTAAGTTTGTAAGAAATTTGAAAAACTAATGTCAAGTTTATGTTTAGAATGTTTATGGAAGTATTCTGGAGGTTTATGGAAGTGTTTGAAATGGTTTCATAGACGTTTGAAATTGGTGTTGAGAAATTACCCATTTTGCACCAAAACGGGTCGGCGCGGGTAATGACCCGTTAGCCAACTAGAGATGTATTTATACAAGTTGTTGAAATCAAATATGGATGTTATGTCAAAAGAAACATTTCTGCACATTTTGAAGTGTCAGAAATAAGTATCGAGTCGGATGGGTCGAAAGTTGATCAAAACCCATGTTGGGCAAAAATTGGAAAAATGACTTTTTGACCATTTTCAAGAGGCTGTAACTCTTTGTGTAATTTGTTTTAGGAAAATGTAAAAGTAGGGTCTGAAAGTATGCTGGAAGGTCTTTAAAATGAGCTGAGATTTGCTGAAATCGGACAGGTCTAGGTGGTTCAAAACTGTGTCGCAAAACAGCTCGTTGACACTCTTTGCTGAATTCCAGCAGCATAAATGACTTTTTGCTGTTTTCAAGAGGCTGTAGTTTTCTATGTATTTTGTTTCAGAAAATATAAAAGTAGGGTCTGAAAGTATGCTGGAAGGTCTTTAAAACGAGATAAGATTTGCTGAAATCGGACAGGTCTAGGTGGTTCAAAACGGGGTCACAAAACAGCCCCTTGAGTCATGTTTGCTGATTTTCAGCAGCCCATAATGACTTTTTGCTGTTTTTGGAGGGCTGTAACTTTGTGTGTTTTGTGTTTTACTAAAAAATAAAAATTGTACACTGAAGTATGTTGGAAGGTCTTCGTAACGGTGTAGGATACGTTCATTTTTGAAAGGTTTAAGTTGTCCGAACATGGTGTCAAAAACAGCCTGTTGGGCTGCTAAAACACTTCGTTTTTTTCAGGGACATAAATACTAGTTTTGGAATTTTTGCTTTGTACATGTTATATACATATATAAAAAAGTTGTGGGTGATTAAATAAGTTATAAATACATGTTTTAAAAAAAAATTATCGTTTTACGGTACGGGTATTACACATACGATGGAGTTTATTTATAAATAATTACAAAAGGACTTGTGTTGTTCGTAATAACTAAATAATTATCAGCTCATTAGGACTTGTGTTGTTCGTAAAATGTATTTTCATTTTAAAACAAACAAAGGTGAGATAGAGGTAGAGAAAATTCATTTAATTAAGAAAAAGTGGTAGAAGAAATTCATTTGATTAAATAATGGGGTAAAGGTAAAGGAAATTATCATATACTCCGTATCATTTAATTAATAAAAGATTATGTCATTTAATTGTTATTTGGATAAAATAAAACTCAAATAAATTAATTTTAATTATATAATCCTACTATATACTAAAAGACAAATGTCTTAACCACTTATTAGTCAATCATAAGCCTCTATTTCCCTAAATTAAGTTTTGATGATGTCATTAATCAAGTTATTTAATCAATTTAACCCTTTATATTTAACCAATTTAATCAACTAATTTTTTTTTTCAAACAATTAACGAAATAGCCCTTCCCCTAACAAAATAATTTATCTAAAATTAATGATAGCCCTTTATTTTTCAAAACAAATAATAATAACCCTTTTCTTTTCCTACAAAAAAATTTATCCAAAATTAATAATAACCCTTATTTCTTAAAACAATTAATAATAACCTTTTTCTTTTTCTATAAATTTGTTTTTTTTTTTTTTTTTTTGAAAGGTAACTATTATTCACATTAGCCAAAACCACCAAAAAAGTGTCATGGCAAAACCATTTAAGGGTAGCTTACAATCTTACATCAAAACAAAATTACACCGAACAACGGGGGAATCTTACACCACCGACCAATCCGATGCCAAATATCCATAGATACCTCTCAACCCTGTTGTTGACGTTTATCTATTTTTCTATAAATATCTAAACAATTTTTTTCTTTAATTTCCTAACTAATGTTTGGATAATCATTCAATTTTAAAAACCTACATAAATATGTATACAAGAAAAACTAGTAAATATTCATACACGCAACAAAGTATTTATACGTAAATAACACATTCGATAGTACTTACTCATTCAAGTTTTATAATTATAGTTTTGTTGATAATATTATACAACGTATGAACATTTTTACATATATTTAAGTGTGAAACCCATCAAAAAATGAAATAAAAAAATCTTCGAAATTATGCCTTGAAGGACGGCAAATTGAAGTGGATCAAACGCTGAATCTAGTGGTGCAATTTTCATAATTTTTCGTTTTGTCGTTTGTGAGATAATTGATGTTGGAGGTAAATGAGTTTTGTACATGTGAGCATTCTCTTTGTACACATGACATGATATCATTGGTTCCCTCATTCTCACATAAATTTCCATTTTCATTTGAACCCCACCCTTTTCTAACTTTATAAACTTGTACTCATGGGTTTCTAAATTATTGGTCGTCGAATGAAAAATATGGCAGCGTTAGAATAATACAAGATTACACCGTGTCACTAATAAACTTTGATTTTACCTTGTAAACGTTTTATTAATCGGTTGAAATTTAAAAGCATCAAATCAAATTATCAAAATTATTATTATGTAAGACATACCAAAATGAATATGTGGAAAAAAAAAATTCGTGACGAAGGAAATATTAAATTTAGAATGCCAGTGGATGAAGAACGATCTAACTGCTAGCTATGTTTTTTTTTTTTTTTTTTTTTTTAAGGGAGTTGTGGAATTACTGACGGATATTTGGTCCACCCGATCATCTTCACAAACGGTTACTCCTCTGGAATCGAGTAACCGCCTTTGAATTCGAAACCAAGGCGACGCTCTATAGGGGTTGCTCTTCCATATCTTGGATGGGTATAGCGTTGCAGGAGTCCCTCTCACAACAAGGCTCGAATTCATCACCCCCAGGAAGAAACCATTATAGAAAACTCTCTGACCACCGGACCAAGACACCAATGAAATTTTCATATCCTTGATTGGGATTGAATCCATGACCTGTGGTATAAAACCACTTTGCTCAATCAAGTGAGATAAGCCTGACTAACTGCTAGCTATGTCCACATATATTGAAATCTATATAGCTTTTTAGCCTTTTTAATGCGTAGCGTAGCTTCATCATTTCCATGCCGATGTTGACTTAATCACTTCACTCGTACATAATAAATGCTAAACTTAATAAAGAAGCTTTCATATATATAAAATAAAGGGAAATTGAAAATTTTACCCCTTTTTTTACAAACATATATGAATTTGCCCTCCAAAATTTTTTTGACAAAATACCTCAAGAAATCGCAAAAGCAAATTTGCTTTTGCGATCCTAGTTTTGCGATTTGAGACTGGCTCAAATACCCGAGCCAGTGACCGAGTATCTATGCCATCGCAAATCGCAAATTCATAGATTTGCGATTTACCTCCGCCGGAAAAAATTTGCGATCCACTTAAACATCAGCGAGCCCGTGTGTTGGCGATTCAGCTTGTCGCAAATATATAGGCCATCGCAAATCGCAAAATCATGATTTGCGATTTGCGATTTACCCCTACTGAAAATTATTTGCGATTTTGGGTTTGCTTACGTCGAGGTACAATATTTTATCTATTTTATCCCATATTTATATATAACATCTATATATATATAACATTGTTGACACAATCTAATGTATATATATTTTATTAAATAAACGTACGTATTAAATAAAATATATATACATATAAAAATAAAAAATTAAATAAATTTAAATACAAAATAACATTCTCAACAATAATAATTTTTTGGCTAATTTTTTTTATATACAAAATAAAAAGTTAAATAAATTTAAGGATAAGGTTATTTTTTTATATACAAAATAATAATTTTTTTCGTGATTTTTCATTATTTATATCATATTATTTATGTGGATAAGGATAAGGTTATTAACTTTAAGATTTTTGGATAAGATTTTTCGTGATTTTCGGGATTCCTGATTTTTGGATAAGATTATGGGATAAGATTTTCAGTGATTTTGGATAAGATTTTTGGCCATTTATATATGATGTCACTGTAAGTGGAAACACATTATATCAAGTTTTCCTGAATTTCATAGAAAAATACACTAACCCTAAAATTTTTAAAATGGTTCACACAGACCATTTTTAGCATTTCCGATCTCCAAATGAAGAACCAATAATCGAAGAATTATACGCAACCGTTCCTGAGTTGTTTACCATCGCTCTTCGTCACGCTGGACATTTTCAGGGCAGGAAAAGAACGTACACGCAAGGTTTGTTGACGTTTATTGACTGCGTTGATGTTGATGACTTTTCCACCAAATTTCTAGATTACGCTTTGGAAGAGCTAGGTTATTGGGCTCCTGAGAGGTGGTTCTGTTACTTTAAAGAGCATGATAAGGACCTATATACTGGTTTAGAATTGATAACTGATGATGCTGAGCAATTGAAAAGAATCACTGATTATGCAAAAATACACAGAGAAATTGAAGTTTATGTTACACGTAACGATCTGTCACATTTTTCGAATTGTGATACCACCCAGCCATTTCCAATTTCTAAGATTAAAACTGGCTCTTCAAGTAAAAGACGGTTATTCGATTAGTGAGTAGTTAAATCTTGTAATTCGTATTTATGTTTCAATCAATTGGATGCTTGCCAAATTATGTAAGTTGTTATTCCTTATGTAATTGTCATGTAACGTTAATCCGTATGTAATGAAGATATTTTAGTATTGTTCAAACATGTAACATTAAACATCAAACAATTTTATTGACTCAAATTAACCACGATAATAAAAACACAGTTAACTAGTAGCTAACGACGATAATACAAACATAAATAACATAGTTATCTATTACATAACATAAGTTTTTCATTACAAATAATTTAAGGGTCACTCAAATGAACACTTGGATAACTTTGAGTCGGTTGAGACGTGGTTGCAGCTTCATCCTTGATATTGCTTTTCGGTATTTTTCTGGAAGTGTTCTGCAATTAAATGTTTCAGGATGATATTAATAAAGAAATGTAATGTGTTGGTTTTATATGAATATTTATGAGAATTTACCTTTTTCGATCTTGATTTGGATCTTGATTTTGACCTTGATGGGGCTCGTGTTGTGGTTCTTGAACGTCTTGGCTCATCTGTTTTGTCGTACGGAGCCATACAAGTAACTCTACTATGACCCTCTTTCTTGCAACGGCTACATGTTTTTGTGTATTTGCCTTTCTCCTCTCCTTTAGAAGGAATACATGCACGGCCAGGTGGACGACCAGACTGCCTCTTCACAAGTATCGGCGGTAAGCAAATCTGCAGATCACCTGGATCGGCCCATTCTGAAGGATGTGGCAGTGGGTTTATAGCCTCACTATAGGCGGCTCGATATGTTTCTGTGGTGAAATACCTCTCCGCAAAGCCGGACACGCTGTCAATTTTAAAGTAACGGGTCACCGCCGAGACGTGACCGCAGGGTAAACCAGACAATTGCCATTGCATGCAAGTGCATGTTCTCGCTTCCAAGTTGACTGTCCCATTTTTCCTCCCATCCACAGCCTCACATATCATATTTTTCGATGGTTGACCCTCCAGCGTAGCGATTTGTCAACCCTCTTACCGATTTTGTGCTCCGCGTATGGTGTGACAGGTGTTGTGACAGCTGCGGCAGTGTTCCGATGCTTGAAATACCATTGTTGTACTGAAGAGCGAAAAAACTCCAACAACATTGTGACCGGGAGTTTCCTTGCATGCTTGCTCATGGCGTTAATGGACTCCGCACTGTTGGTTGTGAGGTAAGCATACCGTTTCCTTGTTGCATGATGCCTAGACCATCTTTCTTTCCCCACGTCCGTAAGAACCTTAGCTGAAGCCGGTAAATGTCTAGAAATTGCATTGTAATGCCGATCAAAATCTGACTTACGGTACGCCTTACACATTTTTCAATAATGCCATTCGAAGTGCTGGACTTTTGAAGATTTGCTTTTCAAGTTCATATATAGATGACGACAACACAGGGCATGAAATGCCTCTGTAAACACAGCAGAGATGCCGGCTGCAATTGCTGGAGCCCTGTCAGAGATGAATGTTAGGCCGGAGATCCCGCAGGCAGATTCAATTGCGTCACGTAAGTTTCCTAAGAACCAGGTCCAAACGTCGGACGTCTCCCCCGCCCCAATTCCATAGGCTAGTGGCAAGATGTCGTTATTACCATCCATCGCCACGGCAATCAAGTTTGTACCCAAGTAACCCCCCTTCAAATGAGCACCATCAACGATGATAATTGGGCGCGTATGGTTGACAAAAGAACGAATCTGCAATTTAAGATAAAATAATATATAGATTACATATGAATGTACGTATGCAAACATTAGATGTAAACCAACAATCGTTACTTACAGCTGCACCTATGGACATGTAACACATGACAAATTTATTTTCTTCATCCGTACGTAGATTCGTAACGCTCCCTGGGTTATATAGCTTTAGGTTGTGGAGGTAAATGGGAAGTTTCGTAAACGAATCAGCTGGAGTACCTCTCAACAGCTCTATAGCGTAACATTTTGCTCTCCACGCTTGGTTGTATGTAAGGCTTATTTTAAACCGTTCAGTCATATCAAGCTTGATCTCTTTGCCTCTGTATACACATCCTTCCAAACTCATCGCCTCTTTTAAGATGTGACCAAGCACTTTCTTGCTCGCAGAACGGCTATTTGACAATACTTGAGTACAAGAACAAGTGTGTACATCACGTAACTTCCTAACTTGGAAGTTGTTACAATGTTGGATGCACGCTGCGCTAATCTTCCAATCACAATTCGACAAGATACATTTTGCTGAGTACCTTTTCTTGTCTGACTTTTTAAGCTTAATCTGAAAACCTTCTTCGAGACACTTTGTATGCAACTGAAGAAGAAATTCCTCTTTATTTTCAAATGTTTGGCCCTCTCGAATTCGACAAGATGTCTCATACATGGTAACATGCCTTTGTTTAGCTTCTTCTTCTTCGTTTCCTAAAGGCGATGGCATATTCCAGAAAATGTCTCGTTCAGCAGGTTTTTGTGGGATAGGTTTGTCGTATGTATCTCTTGGATCTGGCTCATCCTCCTCATCATCTTCATTATCAGTAACAATGTGATTACAAAATGGATGGTCATGTTCCTTAGGTGGATTGACATTTTGTTCATCATAATGATCAAAGTCATCCGTATGTTGATACGGCTCCTCCGGTTCCTCCACATAGTAGGCTGAATTAACATGATCACCATGAACATCGTCGTGATATATACAATCATCTTGGGTTTCCTCATCTACCTTAAAGGATGTATTTTGGGTGTGTTGTGTTGTATGTTTGTGCATCGTCGTGTCTTGTGGAGCAGCATGATAATGAAATGCATATTGTGGTTGAAAAGGAAATGGAAATTGCTGGAATGGAAATTGCTGAAAGGGTTGTTGAAATGATTGGTATTGGTGTTGTTGGTTGTATTCATTTGTTTGTAGTTGTTGAAATTGTTGGTGAAAACCTGAACTACTACTGCTTGGTTGATTGCTACCCACACCTGAAACAAAATTGACAATATCGACAATGTAAATTTCTATCGGAGCATTATTTATTGCATGGCACAAAAAATCTCCAAAATCATCAGCATCATCATTTATATCAATCACATATTGATCTACCTTATATTTCAGACAAACCCTAGCATCAAGTGGTAGACCAAGTTTTTTTAAAACGTTTTTCGAATAAAATTTTGGCTGTCATGGGCTTCTCCGGTGCCACCGGAAGTTTTAATGGCACTCGAGTACACTCGATTGGCATATACACCGGCATGTTGTTAATATATTCAAAACGACCTCCATAACAAATGTAAATTTTGAACTTCTCCATAAGCAACGTAAATGGAACTATGAAGGATCAAAACTCTTACCTTTAAAATATATGGAACCTCTTAAAATGCCAGAATCCTTTTCAAATACACATGTTAAAAACGAAAGGAAAATGTTTTAAGGATTTGATGTGAGGTGAATGTATTGTGAACTACTACTGCTAGGTGCCCTTAGGTTTATTCAAATGTGAATTTAAATAATGGTTATCAAGTGAAATGTCAGAAAATCTGGATAATGGTTATCCAGAAAATCCAAAGTGTCAGAAAATCTAGATAACGTTATCCACAAAAAATCTCCAAACTGTCAGAAAATTTAATCCAAAATCTTATCCATTTTTGAGCGCGGGTAAATTGTAAACCTTGTTTTTTTTTTGCGACTCGGTCACGGTTACTCGATCACACGCACGCTATCGTTCATCCGCAAATATATCTCGTTCATCGGCAAATCGCAAATCGCAAAACATGGGTTTTGCGATTTGCGATGGCACGCTTACTCGGTCACTGGCTCGTTTTTTTTTGCGACTCGGTCACGGTTACTCGATCACACGCACGCTATCGTTCATCCGCAAATATATCTCGTTCATCGGTAAATCGCAAATCGCAAAACATGGGTTTTGCGATTTGCGATGGCACGCTTACTCGGTCACTGGCTCGTTTATCTGAGCCAGTCGCAAATCGCAAAACTAGGATCGCAAAAGCAAATTTGCTTTTGCGATTTCTTGGGGTATTTTGTCAATTTTTTTTTGGGAGGGCAAATCCATATATGTTTGTAAAAAAAAGGGTATTTTTTTTAATTTCCCCTATAAAATACATTCTCAACTAAGAAACCCACCAATTACGGCATTTGCCTTCCATTAATTCCTTGTGTTACACTTGCATTATATATGGTCGTGATAATTGTCTGTCTATGTACATCCACCTAATTCAATCCGTCTATTAGTAGATATGAGTAACTAGCTTAACCAGATGAATATCGAATTAAATTAAATATACATATAAATATGAATGTGAATGGTAAAGAGATCGTTTATTGCTTAAGATTCATTCATTATTCACTTTATAACCCGAATGGCATTCTCTTTCTCACACATGTATAATTAATGTTAATGGTTAAAAGATTGTAACATTTAAAGATTTGGTTTAGAGGTAATACAGAAAGTCATAAACACTTCAATCAAGAAGTTGTATGTTGATATCGGCGAGCACAAATATTTGTGATTATATATATAAATATATGTAGGCTTTCTACTAAAATAGATATAAAATAAAAATAAAAATTAAAGTTACGTTATAACGTATAATATCTATACTTCTATACTAATATATAAAGCATTTTGGTGTTTTATATTTAGCAACTCTTAAAAATTAAGATTCAACATTTCTAAATATAACATATATATCAATTTCATAATCTTCTCCTTTCATCATAATATTACAAAGTCTAAACTCAACTTACAAACAAAATCGTTATTGAGCACTATCATAAAAAATCCATTAAGAACAAATATACTATATGACTATAATCTTGTAACTATGCATAATAGAAATTATATTCCACTACATTGTTCTGGTAATATGCTAGTTTTACCAATTTAAGACCTTTTATTGAGGATAAAATATTCAGTTGTTCGACTAAGAGCAAGCGGAGTGGGGTTGAACGGTGAGCCCGTTCTTCCTCTTGAACGCCGAATATCAACGTTTTCCACTCCCTTCTCCCGTTCTTGGTCGGTGTTCTCTTTTGACGTTCGCAGTGGCACGGTGGCTTGGTCACCGTTTTGTGGTTTTTATATTTTTATTTACCAACCGGTGTATATATAAAAAAAAAAAAACTTTGAAAATTTTTTGAAGAAGAAAGAATGGCGTAGAAGATGCGAAGAAGAAGATATAGATAGAAGATATAGATATATACAGTGATATAGACATGTGGTAGACTGGTAGGTGGAGTTGATTTATTATATTATATTAGTTTTTATTTTTATTTTTATTTGTTATAATATAATAATATATTTCTTTGTATTAATTTAGTGTTATTTGTATTTATTTAAATTTAATTTGTTTTGAAAAAATAATAATTAAATAATCAACTGAACACTGAACTAAACACTGAACCTCAAGATTAACCATTATCTCGCTTTTCAGCTTCAGTGTTCAAGTTCAGTATTCTACTGAACACTGAAATTCCATCAACCACTCCCTGTGTTCTAAGGAGTTCTGTTACTCTTTACTATCAACCAAGTAATAGAAGACAATGCGTGATACTGATGTGTAATTAAGTTGTGGGTCTTTTGTTTTTGATGAGGAGTGATAAATACAATTAATGTTTAGAAAACCGGTTAAAACCGGAACGTTCTGACTTGTTCAACCAAAATGAAGGTTTTCGGCGGTTGAAAACCGGTTTTGACCTAAGTTTGACCAGTCAATGAACCGGACGGTTAGATCAAAAACGGGCGGTTCAATCGGGAACCAGACCGGTTTGAATGTTTTTTGAGTTTTCTTTTTAAAATGAGTTTTGGGACCGGTTTTTGGGCAGTCGGGCAGGTTCGATCGAAGCCGGGCCCTTCACAGGTCCGATTTGAATTCCGGTTTTAAAAACATTGAATACAACATAATTTTTGTTCAATATAATAATACTGTGCATTAGAGAGTTGTACTATATGCATTAACACTGAAAGTTTTGGTGTATACACCACAATTTTCTGGTGTATTTATCAACATCCGTTTTTGACTTGTCTGAGTTATCAGTTATCAGATTTTTTTCGGAGAATTGTAGGAAATAAATTAAATAGTACATTTTTCCCCATATAAACATGTAATATAAAGAAAATTTTACAAATAACTTACGACGCTAACACGCATTAATTAACGATGTCACTAACAAAAACAAGATGAAGACGTACTTGGGACATTTAAATTCAACGTAATTGGAATCCAAATTCCGTTTAATTGAATTTGGTCCATATCATTCTCGTTTACCAAAATGAAACCATGTGATTAATCCGTCAAACTCCATCAGAAGGAATTCGATTTACTTGACATTTTCTGCCGAAAAAAATACCATCGTCATAGGTGAGAAACTAGATCAATAATATTTATTTAATAAAAAGTATTGCCAATCCTATTACTAACATTAATGATATTACTATATTTTAATGGACTAAATTATGTATATATCAATATCCATATCCATAATCCATAACTCCATAATTACTAATAATGCATGTCCACATTTGACATTCAACACTTCTTAAAAATTTTAATACCTAAACTACCCATCACCTATCACCCCCTTTCGTAACACTAATCTACCCTTCTCTCCATTCAATTTTGTAATGGGTCCCACATGTTGTATTTTTTTTTTTTTGCTTTTGAATTTCTTAACCATCGGTTTTGAATTTCCTTTTACTTTTGAATTTCCTCAGCATGCACACGGTACACAATTATCAAACCCGTACACATCCAGAATATTTTTTTTTCTCTCATCTCTCTCCCTACCATCACCACACCCACCGGCCAGCCACCACCATTACAGCCAGAGTAATCTATTTCATTTATGTTGTTCAAAATTTCAAGCCCGCAAATTTTCTCCCTCATAACACTCTCCTCCGGGTTCTCTCCCTCAACCGCCGACTACACAACATGTTTTGATGACGACGAATAACAATCGGTGCTTGTTATCATATGGAAACGGTACGAATGCAACTTCAGATAACACCGACGGGTGTACAAGCCACCGTCGTTTGGTTTTTAGCCAGATCTACTCGGAATCGAAATCATCGGAGTACAAAAATGGCTATGGGGTAGGTAGTTTGGTTTTTAGCCTGATCTACTCGGAATCGAATCATCGGAGTACAAAAATCGCTATGTGGCAGGTACGAAAACCAACGGATATAATGGAAGTGGAAATGGTGATCGTCGAAGGAGGTGTGGGTGTTGCAGGTTACGCCAACGGGTTCACCGGATTTCGTACAATAAAAGCAAATAGCATAATGAGAGTCCCGAATTCACTATTTACATAGTGAAATGGAATCACAAACGTAAAGTTAAATTGTAGAAGGGGGTTGAATACAATTTAAAACTAATTCTGATTTTAACTGAGTTAATTGTCTAGTTTTAAATTGACTAACAGAAACAGAGTATGATAATACAAACAGAGTATTCAATAGATAAATATGACAATATCAAAGTAAAGAGTAACAGTAGCTGAAATGTGATTTGTATTGAATATCAAACTCACAAGTGTTAAATGCGGAATGGATTAACCAAAGTTAATCCAATTCAAACACTTAGCTAATCTATTACAAACAAGAGAATAACTGCAGTGGACAAAAACGCTGAAAGTTATCTCGCTGAGTCACTATACGCACTTAGACAGACTGTATCCCTGACAAACAAGAGAATAGTACGTATGGACGACTAACCTCTAAAGTACAAATGACTGAACTATTTATACTACAAGTAATCATGAAATGTCACATAGAAAATAGGATCTAGAATGACACGTGTCACTGCTTGATTGGTCTGATTTCTGATAAACCGACATTCTGCGGATCCCAATTCTGTTACCGTAAATATCTCTTCTGCTGTAGACCAATCAATCGCTGCCACGTATGCTTTCGGACATTCTTTAAGTACGAGGAAGACTTGCTGATGTAGTTAAGTACTGTACTTTGCTGATAAGGCTTTATTGAATAGTCCTTGAAGATGCTGTAATCCTCCTCACTCTCTGCGAGCTAACATGCCCTTGTAGAATGACTTGACTTATAGATCTTCAGCGACTAGCTGTTATTCTGGCAGTGACTCTTGCCTTTATTAGGATTGAAAATGTAAAGCTCTCGCTGATGTTGATCAGCGACACACAGAGTTGAGCTTTAATCTTCCTCAGCATATTAGATCTTCAAGAGTAATGAATGATTATCAGCGATTCCAAACTTCAGCAGCAGGAGCTTTTATACAATTCATTTCTTCATCGAGCAGTCTAAGTTGAGTTGGTCAGCGATCAGTGACTCATCATGATCAGCGACCGGTGACTCAACAATCTCCCCCTAAATGATTATGATCAAAGCTCCATAGACAAACTTGTTGTAGTGAAAGTTTATAGTCAGTGTTTAAGGAGTTTAAATATTTAGTGACTTACACTTTGATTCATTCATTTATCTTTTTGGATTCTTTTGATATGATCTGAGTTTTGCATATTGGTTTTCTCAAAAGATCAGATATTATTGAAACTGCAAAATATAAAGTACATGAAAATTCTTCAGTTACAATAAATCTAATCTGTTACAGCGTTTAATTTAAGCAACCCCACACTTCTTCTTCTTTTACGATGCCAAGGTCACTTTGCAATTCATACTTGTCACTGGATGGCAAGAATCTGTACTGTCTGGAAAGCCCTTCTTCAAAAATTGCCTTCTTCATCACTGAATCTTTTGGAAGCACGCTGACAGATTTGATGAGGTGTACAAGCTACTCATGGTCAATCTTCTCAAGCTCAGACTCTCTCTGAAAACACAGCTTTCCATTGAAGTCTCTGTGTACAAGCCCTCTTTCTCCTTCAGTGACTTCAGTCCCTTCCACCCTTGCAACACCATCAGGGATTAATAGGTTGAGCTTTGATGTGTTTGGAATTCGGTATATCCTGCTGGTCCCTGTTCTATACCTTGGGCTTGGTGGCTGCACTATCTCTTCACCAAATATGACAGTGTCTTCTGGTCTGAGTAGCTGCTGATCCACCATTTTCTTGAATAGCCTGTCTATCTCATCCAAAACTTCTCCTTTTACAGCACTTGAAGAATGACTGATGGCAAGTCTGATCTCATTCCATTCTTGCCTATGCAATTTACAAACTTGATCGAGATTAATTGCTTGAGTCTATGATCCTCTGTGAATAAGTAGCTGGGCTTGAGATTTGTTTTTGGGCTTTTTCAGATAGACCTTGGTGATAGGAGTAGGGTTTGACCTTCCAGACATTCTCACAGCGTATCTTTTTCTGTCGATTTCATTCCATATCTTGTCAACTGATGAACTAGCTCCCCCTTTCATTTTCAATTTAACCACCCCTCTTGCAGCATCAAGTTCTTGATGAAGATAAGATTTTTCAACATCTTCCATCAGTTTGGCTAGTCTTGCATCCTCTTCTTCCTGCTGTCTTTTTAAGAACATTTCTCTCTCTCCTTCCACAGCATAATCTCCATTTAGCTTCATCATATACTCACGATCAGAATCAGACTGTTCTTTTAATTTCCTTTTTCTTTCTTCTTCATCTTTTGCATCAGCCTCAGCTTGAAACTTTAAAGCATCTCTCTTTCCCGTTCCTGTCTGATTTTCATTTTTCTTTCTATTCTCTGCTTTTCTGTTTCTTCAGGAAGAAAACTTTCTGAAGCTGAATCTAATGACATCAGGATTGCTGGACTAGAAGAATTAGGAAATGAAATTTCTGGTTGTGAAGAGGGATAAGTTGTTGTTGTTGCTTTAGTTGCTGTAGAATTGGTGGGGATAGGGAGGGTGATCTGTGTGGTTGCTATTGTTGTTGTTGGTGGTGGTGGAGTTGTTTTGTTGATGATACCTCAGATGTGATAGTATCTGGTTGAGGCATTGGTGTTGAGGTTATTGTTGCTGGTGGAGCTGTTGCTGGTAAAGTTGTTGTTGGTGGTGGAAATGTTGTTGTTTCTGGTGGAGTTATGTTGCTGAAATTACCTCAGATGTGACAATATCTAAATGAGGCATTTCTGATGGAATAGTTGCTGTTGCTGGTTCAGATAAGACAGTATCTGAACAAGGTGTGGCTGATGGTGAATCAGGTTGTTCTAAAATAGATCTGAGGTTGTACATGGTAGCTGATAATTCTTCCTGAGAGAAAATTAACTTCTTCTTCTTTGAGGGAGTAGTCTCTGATGTGGGAGACTTGCTGGTTCTTTTTCTCTTAGTTAGAAGTGACGAGATGTGTTGCTGATCTTCCATTATTTCATCATTATTATCATCATCCATATCAACATTATTACCCTTCTCATTTTCTCAGCACCATTCCCTTTACCATCATCATTTCCATCATCATCCTCCTTATCATCTTTTCCATCATGATCCATGTGATCATCGTTATCCTTCTTTTTATCATCAACACCATCTTGTTTCTACATAAATTGCCAGCGGGCCATTTCATAACTTACTGCAGAGTGGCTTTCCATCTCAGTGGCCTATTCAGTGACTTTGGAGAGATACATCTGGAGTTCTTCTTGCTGGAACTCAGGAAAGTCAATGGGATCAAAGTCTTCATCATTATCATCCTTTGTATCCATGTCTAACCAGCTTAGTTCAGCTAGCTCACTTTCTTCTTTTCGAGGTTGTTCAGGGATAGGTTTAAGACAGAAGGATTGAACTAGAATTTGTTTACGATCTGTAGGTTGAGCTGGGCTAGGGAGGAAAGCATCATCATAGACTTCACAATCATCATTGTCATAGTCATAGATATTTTGAGACATAGGATGAGCAACAGGTTTGTTGAGGATATTATCATTTTTAGTTTCAGCATCTTCTTCCTTTTCTTCTTCCTTCTCCCCCTTTTCATCATTCAAACCTGCAATTAACTCCTTGAGCCTTTTGTAAATGAACTTGTTATCATTGTGAATTTTAGATATGTTTCCAGAGATGTCATGCTGATCATTCACAATTGTGGGGAGTTCTTTCACAATGTTGTCAGTGTGGGTGATGTAATCCCGGATGGATGAAGCCATTGCAGATTGTTGATCAGTGAGAGTAGACAAAGTTCTTTCATGTATGTTCAAACTGATATTGGTAGAAGTGGCTAGTTCAGATAGGGCTTTTGCTTGAGTAAGTAATGATCTGGAGTAATCTAGCTCAGCATTAGCAATCGTTTTCACTTTCTCACTGATAGACTCACTCCATGATGGGATAGGTTCATAAGCTGATGCAAGAGAGTGCACCTTTTCAGTGAGTTGAGTAATGTTACCTTTCGGTATCTCTCTGTCATCTGTGAGAAGCTTGATTTGTTGCTGAGAGGAGGCAATATACTCAAGTAGCAGCTTTTCTGTTGTGGAGGGAGTGGATGTTGTGGCATGATCAGCGGTTGGAGAATGTTGTTGAGCGACAGGTGAGACAGGTGGGATTTGTTGTGGTTGAGATTGAACTTCAGCTTCCTGATTGAGTGGTTGGTCATCAGCATGATGGGATATATTGTCGCTGGAAATAGATATATCATCTAATTCCTTGATTGGTGAGGTGATATCAGTGGGTGGGATGGATGAGGTGAATGATAGACCAGCTTCAGCAATAGACTGTTCATTTGATTTATACGGTGGAGGTAGTGTGGTATCAGCAGGTGAAATAGATGTGATGGGTGTTGGACCAGCTTCAGTAACAAACTCTGTATATGGACGATATGGTGGTGGTGGAGCTTCATCATCAGAAGAGGTATCCATGGGTGTAGCTTCCTCAACATCATCAGCCTGTGTTTGAGCTGATGGATCATTGGAAACTGTGACACCCCCAAAATCGGTCAGCACGGTCAACGCGCGATTTGCGGAAGCATTAAAATAAGCGGGGGTGCTGACGTTAACGGTGAACATCATGCCAGATCAGAGCGTATGATTATTGTTGAACAGTAAATTAAGATGCCATTTAAGTAATAGTTTATTACAAAAAGCTACGACTCATTAAAGTCGTAGTAATAGTATTAGTTATACAAAATAGATCCTTGTTTGTCCCAAAATGTGGCATCCTAATTCGTCAAGGGTCGCGTAACTCCGTAAGTATGCATTCTTACTTGCCTTGCGAATTACCTGAAAAACATAGTAAAACGTCAACACGTGGTTGAGTGAATTCACAGGTTTTTATATGTATGGTTTGTTTAACCATATTCATTTAGTAAAAAGTTGACAAATAAGTCAATTAAGGTCGTTCACAACAGTTTGTAGGAATGTACGTCCTATGAGTAGTTTGTCCAACAACATGTATATATACACAAACAGTTCACAAGCATAACATGATATCATTCATGAAATCAACAGCACATAAGCACAAAAGCAAATATAAATGTTGCATGTTATAGCAAAACAATTGTATGTTTTTCACCCCTAGTTTTAAAAGCATTAAAACAGTAAAAAGGGGCTGTGAACTCACCGTATGAAGTAGTAGTGATGCAAATGTTAGCAAAGAAGATGTAAGCGCCCAAAGGTATGTTAACCTATTCGCAATAAATATATTAACATAAGTACACTTGATTGAAGAAATTGTTAATTTCTTATTATTATAAGTCCTTGAATTCGTTGGTGACGTTGATTTGTTATCATTGTATGTACATATATTCGTTCTATATATGTATACTTATGTAATACACTTGTTGTATTTTACAAGGTCGTACGTTTGTTAAATGTATAATATACATAGGTTTTCATTTGCTAGAAAACATTCCTTCACGAATATATGTAATATTCGATTTTTCCAGGTTTTGTCAACCCAACATGTGTGCATATATACACAAGTTTGTTACTCGTTATATATACAAAACAATGTTTATTAAACGATAGGTTAATCGTTACATTTTCAAAGTATTCATATACGTTTAATTAAATCATTGTTAATGATCTTATATCGAGTTTTAACGATTATATAAACGTACCAAGTATATATATATATATATATATATATATACATACTTATATAATATTATGTATACATATATATATCGTTTGTTATGACGAGTTTTCAATTTATCATTCGTGTCTCTAGCTAGACCCATTTTATGTCATCAATCTCGTTATGTTCCATTAAAATAGGTGTACGTGTTTGTATTTGGTTATATATCAAAAATAGTTTGCTTTTCAAACTGAAAAGGTGCCGCCAGCACCATATAGGGTGCCGCCGGATCCACCTAGTCGCTCTCGGTCCATTATTCGTGTCTCGTACTCGTTCACAGATTTGAGTCGCTAAGGTACGTGTGCGGGCTCGTAATTTGGTTCCGCCGGCACCTCAGTGTCTTTTAGTCGTTCATCGTAATCATTTGAGCTTGTCTTTTACTCGGTCACAAGCTTAGAAAATGCTATTCGTTTTGAGTTAGGTTACGCCGGCACCTATTGTTGGGACATGTTATTGTGACAACAGATCTAGCTTGTAATAGTACTAGTGATAATTGTAATCAAGTTTGTACAATTGATTTGGACTTTTAATTGATATTGATATTCGTTAAATATATTAGTTTGTTAAAGTGTTAGATGAATATTGAAATACATAATAGATAGATTTTGCGAGATGAGATCTCAGGTCGCAGGAATTGGTTCTGCGAGATGAGATCTGGGCTCGCAGAGGAGTCAAGTGAAGCGAGCTGAGAATGGGCTTTGGGCCTGAGCTGCGAGCTGAGTCGACTCGCAGAGCCCATCGGCCAGCGAGCCGAGACTGGCTGAAACCTATATATACAATACTAGGTCAAATCGAACAAAAACTTTTGCCATTCGTTTTCCAGAGACTATTTACGAAATTCCAAACATTGTTAGGCTAGGTATTGATCGATTAACATTCGTTATAATCAATACAAAGCAAAACCTTAATCAATTCGCTATTATTCTTGCGAAACAACCCGTTCACAACCGTGAACAAAGTATTGAGGATATTCCGCACCTTAATACGTAAGATAACCTTGTTATCGATCCATAGAATCAGGGACTTACAATTGGTATCAGAGCTTTCGGGCTAAATACTTAGTTTGTTCAAGGTTATTGGATAATAACGTTTGATTTAGGATCGTTGTTACGTTTATTCTTCGTAAAAAACGATTGAAATCACTCTCTGGAAGTGTTTTCGTTAGTAATCGACCGGAATCTTAGGGTTTAATCGATTAGCAACCTAAAATTTTTCGTTTTTGGGGTTTACAGCCGTTTCTGCGAACCGAGCTCAAACTCTGCGAACCGAGTTGAGTTCTGCGAACCCAGTTCCCCTCTGCGAACTGAGTCTTGCCCTGCGAACTGAGTTCCCCTCTGCGAACCGAGTTCAACCCTGCGAACCCAGTTCCCCTCTGTGAACTGAGTTTCTGCGAACTGAGTTTCTGCGAACTGAACATTCTGACTTTTTCTGATATTTAGTTTCTGAAACTCTGAAAGATGTCTGACATTAGCAAAATGATCGAGATGGAGCACGAGGTTGGAAAATCTAATACTCCACCTAAATTGTTGCGTGTTGAAGACTACTACAGTTGGAGAGATAGATTTGAATCTCACTGTAGATTCCATGATCTCTCAATCTGGATGTGTATCAAAGGTGGATACACAGCACCAAGCCAAACTGTTCAAAATGCTGTTGTTGTGGTATCCTACAATCTGATGAATGAGCAACAAAAGAAAGCTTATGAAAGTGAAAACAAAGCTCATTCATGCATTAAGATGTGTCTCCCAAAAGAGATTAATCATCAACTCAGATCTTTTAATACTGCTAAAACTCTTTGGGACGCACTTGAGAAAAGATGTGAGGGAAGTCCACAAGTGCAAGCTAGCAAGAAGAAACTTCTGAAAAAGCAGTTTACTTTGTTTAAAGCTTTTAAAGGAGAAACTCTTGATGCTTATGCTACTCGTTTCTACCATCTATTGAGTGAAATGGAAAACCATGAGATCACCACTGAGGAGGAAGATAAAACCGACAAGTTTCTTGAGGGTTTACCTTCTAAATGGGAGATGTATGGTGTTATGATCACAGATAATGAAGAACGATATGCTAACATGACTCTAGAGCAGGTCATTGACAAGCTTAAAGGGTATGATTTCAAGAAAAGGTCGAAAGAAACTGATTCTGATCAGGTTCAGGATCCGGGACTATATCATGGTAAAACATCTATTTCGACTGCTTCATCCAGTTCGACTACTGCTTTATTAGCTGGTGATACTGGTGAAGGAACTGAAATGATATCTGAGGACATGTGCTTCATTACTTCATCTAGAAATGAAGCAAAGGGGAAGCCATCTGAGAAGTCACCTCAAGAACATCAAAAGATGCCTATGAGTGTGAAATCTGCTGAACAACAACTGTCTGTTCTTGCTTCTTTTGTTGCTTCATATGAGAATTATATTGATTGTAAACTCAATGATCCAATTCTCTTTGATGAAGACTTTGATAAGATAGATCCTGACTATCTAGAAGAAATAGATCTCCAAGAACAACTGGCTATGATTTCAAGGAGAGTTAAGAATTTCTTGAAGAGAACAGGAAGAAAGGTAATTGGCAATAGATCCGGGTTTGATAGAACCAAGATCAAGTGTTATAACTGTCAAGGTTATGGACACTTTGCTCGTGAATGTCAAAGACCTAAGGTAGAAACCGGCAATGGAAAACAAGGCTCGGGAAAAACTCTTACTTCCAATGCCTTGGTTGTGAAACAGCTAGATGGTTCTTATGATTGGAAAGCTCAGACTGAAGAATGTTTAATGGCTGAGATTGATGATCAAGAGAAGCCTACTGAGTCTACTTCCTATATGCCGACTGATCCAGCATTTGAAGTGAAGGTACCTGAGATTCCAGTTAAAGCTAGTGATGATGATGTGCTATATTTGGATTCTTCTGATATTGTGAATCCAGAAGACTTTGTAGCATGCATGGCTGAACTTGAGACTGACAAGAAAAGGGTATGTCTTGATACTGTTACTCTTTCTGATATTTGCTATTTAGTTAATGATTTACAGTCCCAAGTAAGTGTGTATGCTGAATCTAATAAGACTTTAACTGAAACCAATGAGAAACTGTTATCTCAAATTAGCGAACTTAACAAATCCCGTGAATCTGTAGTATCAGAACTGGACCTAGCTAAATTGGAGATCCGTAGGTTAAGTGATGATAAGCAGGAATTAAAGGATAAGGTTAAGGCAGATTTAGCTGATAAGGTTGCTTTTAGAGACACTGTAAATGAGAAATGTGTTATCATAGAAGGTCTCTATATAAATATAAATGATCTAAATCTGACAATTGCTAATAAGGACAAGGAATTAGCTGAGTATAAAGCAAAACTGGTTGAACAAAATCGTAAGCTTGAACAGTTTAGAGCTTCCGAATTTGATAAAATGTTAGATGCTCAGCGTAGTGTAAAGGATTCGTCTGGACTAGGATATAAGGATATGCCTTATCCATTCAACTCAAATTACTATAATACCCCTGTTGATACTGAGATGACTGATGCCAACCATGAAACGAAAACCCCTAAGAAATCTGAGAAGTCAGAGGCACAGAAGAAAGTAGTTAAAAACATATCATCAGATGATAGAGAATTGAAATTTCAAACTAAAGTAAACTTTGTATCTAATGGTTTGATCAATGTCTCTAAGACTGATGATAAGGTGGATAATGAAAAGATTAGTGTTCAAACTGATGAGCCTTTAGTGTCTAAGACTTTAGATGATAATGCAAAAGTCGTTAAACCACGTAAGCAGATGTCATGCTTCAAGTGTCACCAAAAGGGACACGTGGCTTCTTGTTGTCCAACAAAGAAGATAGAAGCATCACATAAGCCTGTGATTAATGAGAAGACACCGACCACCTCTAGTTCAGCTGTAGATAGGTTAGGCACCAAACCTGTTACTGGTAGCAAACCTATTAATATTTTGAAAAGAGATGGGACACATAGTGTATCTCCACCTAAATCTAAACGGCCTTTTCCTAAACCTGATAATTCTTTCAATAAACCAAGGGACAAGACACCGTCTAGATTTAGGACACCAAGTAGAAATCACAGTCATTCTGAAAGTGGTTCTACTTCAGGTGCACAAGGAGTTCAGTATGTACCTAGGAGATTCTCTACTCAATCTCCTAATAGGCAAAAGCGTACTGATCATCGGCAATCTCAAAATCCTATAAAAGTGACCAAGACTCCAAATGAAAATAGTTATGGTTACTTTAAGGAAGTTCAGATTGTTGATGATAAGGGACAAACCAAGACCGTAATGGCTTGGGTCCCTCTTGAGAACTAATTGTGTACAACTTGTTATGTGCAGGAGCAGACTGTGAACAAGGATAGCTGGTGGTATGTAGACAGTGGATGCTCAAGACACATGACGGGTGAAAGAAGTCTACTGAAGGACTTCAAGGAAGGTCTGAAGCAAAAGGTTAATTTTGCTGGAGACAAAGGAGGGATAATTACCGGGAAAGGAAAAGTTTCAAACGGAACTTTGACACTAGAGGATGTGAATTATGTTGAAGAACTAACCCACAACCTAGTAAGTGTTTCCCAAGTCTGTGATAAAGGTCATCCAGTTTATTTTAATGAAAAGGAAGCCTTAATCCTAAAGCCTGGATACAAAATACCTGATGATTGGATATTAATGAGGGCACCAAGGAAGAAAGACATTTATGCTATAAACATGGGTGTTTCTAATTCTTCAATGGTGTCGACATGCTTGTTATCCAAAGCTTCTGAAGCAGACGCACTGTTATGGCATAGGAGAATGGGACACCTAAACTGGAGAAAAATGAATTACATAACCAAGAATGGACTAGTTTTAGGTGTACCACAGAAACGTTTCGAGTCTGAAGATAAGTGTGTTCCTTGCATGAAAGGAAAGCAGCACAAGAAACCACACAGATCTAAGACTGAAAACTCAATCTCCTCGCCATTTGAATTGCTACATATGGATCTCTTCGGCCAAATAAGCAAAAGAAGTCTAGGTGGCAAATGGTATTGTTTGGTTGTCACAGATGATTACTCTAGATTCTCGTGGGTATTTTTCTTAGGATCTAAAGACGAAACTCCTGGTATTCTGATAGAGTTTCTAGATCTAGTTGAAAATGTATACAAAACGAGAGTTAAGCGTATTCGTAGTGACAATGGAACAGAGTTCAAGAATTCAACGTTGGATATCTATTGCTTAGGCAAAGGGATAATTCATCAATTCAGTGCACCATATGAGCCTCAACAGAATGGTGTTGCTGAAAGGAACAACAGGACGTTGATTGAAGCTGCTAGAACTATGCTTGCTGATTCAAAGCTTCCGGTCATCTTTTGGGCAGAAGCAGTGAATACAGCTTGCCATGTTCTGAATAGAGTTCTTACGGTGAAAAAGCATAACAAGACTTGTTATGAGCTTTTGAACAATAAGAAACCAAACTTAAAAGGATTTGAACCCTTTGGAGTAAATTGTACTATATTGAGAACTGGACATCAAGCTAAATTTGGTGAGAAGGCTGACGAAGGATTTTTCATAAGGTTATATGCCTAACTCTCCAAATAAAAGAGTTTTCAATAAAGTCACAGGACGTCTGGAGGTAGTTTATAACATTGAAGTTACGAGCTACACACCGGATGAACATAAGGGCTTAGACTGGCAATTTGATTATTCTGATCTTTTTGCATCTTTTAAAGTTCCTTTAAGTGAGTTTGTCAGTGATTCAGAAATACCTGAACACGTACTGTATGAAGATTCGACTGCTGGTTCTACTTCAACATCAAATATTTCTGGAATCAAGACAAATAATAACACTAGTGAAGCCTCAACTAGTGGATCTCAACCATCTTCTATGGAAAACATTTCAGATGAAACTAGTAAAAATATTCTAGATACTGTTCAAATGCTTGAGGATCTTCTCACTCCTTTGAAACAGTTAAGAATATCTTCAAGTCAGTTTCTACAAGAAATAGAAGATGAAGATAATATTCCACCATTGGAAGAGATTGGTACTAACTTAGAAGATGATCTAGTAGTTGACCCAATACCGGTCACTAGAACGAGTAAGAATCATCCTACAAAAAATATTATAGGTGATCTTCATACTCCGGTTCAGACTAGAAATCAGTCTAAAGCTAGTACATCTGAAAATCTCGAATACTCTAACTTGTATGCAGAAATGAAGGAGACAGGGATTCCTAATCAATGTCTATATTCATGCTTTATCTCACAAGTTGAACCTAAGAATGTCCAAATGGCATTAAAAGAAAGCTCGTGGGTAGAAGCAATGCAAGAAGAACTTTCTCAATTTGAGAAGTTAGGAGTATGGGAGTTGGTTGACCTACCTAAGGGAGAATATCCAATAGGTACTAGATGGGTCTTTAAGTGTAAGAGAGATGATAAAGGAATCATTACTCGCAATAAAGCTCGTTTAGTAGTTCAAGGTTTTAATCAAGAAGAAGGTATAGATTACAATGAAGTGTTTGCACCTGTTGCTAGGCTTGAAGCAATTAGGTTATTCGTAGCATTTGCATCTTTTAAGGGAATAAAAGTGTATCAATTAGATGTTAAGAGTGCCTTCTTGTATGGCAAAGTAGAAGAACTGGTGTATGTTGCACAACCACCGGGTTTTGCTGATCCTGACCATCCAGATAGAGTATATCGATTGAATAAGGCTCTATATGGATTACATCAAGCACCTCGAGCTTGGTATGCAACACTATCAACGTATCTACTTGAGAATGGATTCACAAGAGGATCGATTGATAGTACACTTTTTGTCAAATGGAAAAAGAATGACTTTCTACTTGTTCAAGTATATGTTGATGACATCATCTTCGCGTCATCCAATGAAAAGATGTGTCAAGATTTTGAGAAAGTCATGAGAAAAAGATTTGAAATGTCAGCAATGGGAGAGTTGAATTTCTTCTTAGGATTACAAGTTGATCAAAAGAAGGATGGATTCTTTATTCATCAATCTAAATACGTTCATGATTTATTGGAGAGATTTAAGATGGATGAAAGTAAGGTCTACAATACTCCTATTCAAGTCAATCATAAATTAGGTCCGGATACATCGAGTGATCAGGAAGTGGATCCTACTCAATATAGGGCCATGATTGGATCACTAATGTATTTGACAGCTTCAAGACCTGATATAATGTTTGCAGTTTGTATCTGTGCAAGATATCAGGCTAATCCGAAAGAGTCTCATATGCAAGCAGTTAAAAGGATCTTTCGTTACCTCAAAGGAAGACCTAAGCTGGGACTTTGGTATCCAATTGAAGGAGACTTAGATCTTGTTGCTTACACTGATTCGGATTATGGAGGTTGCAATCAGAGTAGGAAATCTACAACTGGAGGATGTCAATTCCTAGGAGGTAGATTAATATCCTGGCAGTGCAAGAAGCAAACTTCAGTAGCCATTTCTACATGTGAAGCTGAATATGTTGCAGCTGGCAACTGTTGCTCTCAAGTTCTTTGGATACAACAGCAACTGCGGGATTATGGGTTGAATATAACCAATACTCCTATGATGATTGATAATGAATCAACAATGTCGATCACAAATAATCCGGTGAAGCACAGTAAGACTAAGCATATTGACATACGACATCATTTTATTCGAGACTGTGCTGAGAAGAATTTAATTAAGTTAGTTAAGATTCCAACTTTTGATAACTTAGCAGACTTATACACGAAGGCGTTCGACAGAGCAAGATTTGAGATGTTGGTTCAGCTGAATGGAATGAGAAATCCAGAGTGATTAGTCTTCCAAGGGCATTTTTGTAACAGTTAGTAAGTTTGTTTTCTTTGTTTAGATAATAATAAAAAAAGGGGGGGGGGGGGCGTATGGCATTCATTTGCTTGTTACCTAAGGGGAATCGCCTCCAATAAAAGAACAACCGTAGTTCTTTTAGAAAAGCTTTAAGTTTTGGCTGTAAAAACTTAGGAGATGATAGTACATTAGGAGAATAAGCTTAAGAATAATAAACCTAAGTACTAAGATTGATGTGTTAATAGGTTCATATAAGTTTCACTAAAACTAGGTCTTTAACTAGAACTTTACTTATATTTATCTTGTTATACACCTATATCCACTGATAATAACACGAACTCTTTAAGTGATAAGAATAACTTAAGTCTAGTTAGCTTCATCATACGATATACTGGTAGGCAATTTATATGAGAATTTCTAAGCATTTAATACGTGTATATAATTGCTTGATTAGTATCTAGTGTTACTATCTTATGATGTATGACGTATGTCTTAATTGTTGAAGGAAGGTATTACCATACACTGTACTGTATACTCTCTTAAATTTGACAAATGGTAGCAATATGGGTATTACTTAATTAATGGTGACTCTGTTATACGTCGGTATAGACCTGAAGCCATTAATTACGTTAATATTCTCAAGTGTATTTTGTATATATTAAGGGTTTCTCTGTTATACGTCAGTATAGACCTGAAACCACTAATATCTGCAAGGTATGTTTGATATTTGTCAAAATTTTAAAATTCAAGTGTAAGTTACAAGTTTCAAGTATGATTCTAATGTAACCTCTACCTTGTTTTAAACAGTGTTATGTGTTTTACTTGATCTCTTCAGTACATTGTATTATAGGAAGCATTAGCTACTATTCATACTAACAATAATAAGTTTGTTCAGAAATTCGAGTATAAATTGTTTATGTGGATCATAATACCGGTAATCGTCTTGAACTAATTTAGATCATGGAACGTTCACTTATGTGAATAATTAGTTCTAAAAATATCAATACTTCTTACTTCTCTCTTAATTGGTTATGTCATGTGGATAAAGGTAAATAAGATATAATTTTATGAATATAAGTATTCCTTCTAGTTAAGTCATAATTTTAGTGTACATATATGAATTTCATGAGGTATGCATATTAACAATTGTCTTAGACTTATTAATAATAAATAAAGCATGGCTTGTTCTTTCTAATATGATCCCTAAGCAGTTAAAATTTTAAGCACACTTAAGTATTTAACTTAGTTTATTTTATTACAATGTTAGTGATTTTTGTTTTACTTTGTAATTTTTGTTTGAAATAAATAAAAGTTTACTTATTTTGTGTTTTGCCCTTTGGATTTAAATTATACTGTATTTCTTATTTCATGTTATGGAATGTTAAATTTAAGTCTTGTAAAAATTAAAAGTTCAATTTATATCTAAAGGTTAAATTTGCATTTTTGGTCTAAAATTAAAACATTGACCAAGTCATGGGTGCGAATTGAACTTAGGGTATAAAAAGGGGATAAATTCAGCGAATCGAACCACTTTTCACTATTCACTCTACGAACCCAAATCAGAACCCAGCGAAGTGAGTTGAGCGAAACGAACCGAAACATATTTTCGGTTGATTTCTAGATTTTTAGAACGAGGAAGAATTTTTTGATCCGAGGAACTTATTCACTTTTTGATTACGCATCTTTAGAAGTAAGTTTCACAAGATTTCACCGTGTAGTTTGTACGAATTCGATCGATTTATGTTTTGAAGGGTTACGGTTTCGAAATCACGGATTAAAACATTAATTAGTGGTTTATAAAACTTAAAACATGTTTATAATGATTAAACGATGTCTAATAAACATGATTTAATCGATAAATTGCTTCAAAAACATATAATTGTTGATTTCAATTTGGATTCGTTAAGCCGTCAGTCCTGCGAACCGAGATCCATCTCGCTCCGCAGCACGCTCCAACGAACCGAACTGAGATTCCGGTTGACTTCGTTGACCTAAGCGAAACGAGTTCACTTCGTTTGACTTTGGTTGACCGAAGCGAACCGAGATATAAAGTTGACTTTTGTTGACCGAAGCGAGACGAGTTCATCTCGTTTGACTTCTGTTGACCGAAGCGAGCCGAGTTCAGCTTGCAGAACTTCTGCGAAGCGAGCTGAAACTCATTTTTATTTATTTTCCATTTTTAATTTAATTTGAATTTGTGAACTGATTTAACTTGTTACTTTCAGTTAACTTAGTAATATTAGGTTATTTATAACTTGTTTTTGATTTGAGAACTTTTTAGTTACAAATAAATAACAAGTTATGTATAATTGCACATTTAGACTTTGGAAATTTTGTTTAAAAGTTAAAAATGTGACATTTTATAATAATTTGAGTTATTTTATATCGAAAGTCTTCCAACTCATAGCGAAGTTGAGCGGCGTGTTCCGGTTTTTATCGGCGGTATAATAACTTAAATTATTCTATTAACTAACGAACTTTATAAAATTCAAAGAACATAATTGAAAATTAAACTCTTTTTAATAGTTTGATTATGTTTTAGTGAATTAAGTTATTAGTTATTTGTAGACTTAGTTGTTTGATGATCTTTTGATCATAATGCGTTGAAGTTTACATATATTAAATTGGCTATTTGTGTAATTTCGTTTTACAGATATGGCTAATAGATCTTTCGAAAAGGGGCACAACGTATTGGTGAACTTAGATTTTACCATACGTGGAGCTGAACGATTTGAGCAGATATTGACGTATCTGGAACGGTCAAGGATACGTTTTGCTGTTACTGAGTCACCGCCTCTGAACAGAGATTTACTGAGGCAATTTTGGACGAATATAGTATTCGATGGTGCTGAGAATCCTCCGGTGATTTGGACAAGGGTTAATAATCATCCGATTGCTTTTTCAGCTGATGATTTACGACAACTATTACAGCTAGGCACACATGAGCAGGATGCAGGTATTGAGCCTTATTCTCCTGAGTTTATTGAGGGTGCATTAGGGCGAATAGGTTATTCAGGACCTAGGAGACACCGCCAGTTCATCAAGGCGTTTGTACTAGGACAGTGGAGATTTCTATTCACTGTGATAGTATCTATTTTTGGGAACAAGAAGACTGGGCTGGACGAGCTGAGCCCTGAGTTGATTTCCGCTCTACTGTCACTGGTTTATAATAAACCATACAGTTTTTCTTGATATATTTTTCAGTCCTTTAGAGGACAGATCACAGGAGCTGCTAGGTCTCAATTTATTTTATATCCGAGATTCTGCATGCTTCTTATTCGTGCTCGAGTACCCGATCTGGGAGATTATCCGGTGGATTTTGAAGTCGAGACGATTGGTGTTAGAGGATACAACGCTTGTTTCCTTCAAGCCAAGCGTAAAGACGATATCAAAGCTGAAGCAACTGAGCTTTTTGGGCATCTTCTTGATGCTAATTATGTTGCACCACCGAATAATGGTTGGTTGGAACCTGGAGCTGAAGGTCAAGCTCAAGAAGAAGAACAACAAGCTCCAGATCAACAACAACAACAACTAGTAGATGAGCAGCAGGAGCTGATTGAGGATGTGTTACATCAAGCTGCTCAACCGGATCAGCAAGTGGTTCCGGAGATAGCTGCTGAGGTACTTCATGATGTGCTTCTTCAGAACGATGATGCAAATGATCCTGTTCTTCAAGCAATTGATCAATTTTTGGATGTTGATCAAGTACAGGTATAATAATAATATAGATACTTTGATAATAGATTTGATTATTAATTATAAAAGTGTTAATATTATTATATAGACATAATGATATAGATATTTGATGATTAGTTATCTAATCATAAGATATGAATATAATTATTTAACAGGAAGATGAGCCTGCAAACCCAGAGGTTGCAAGACCTGAGGGGGAGCAGATGCAGATTGATAGACCAGAGGCTTCTATGCTTAAGGTATAATTATTATGAAATCTATATATTGCACTTGTATGATAGAACTTTAGTTAATCATAAGTGTGGAATATATTTATTATTCAGGATGCTGTAGGTCCATCAGTTCCGTCTAGGAAAGATGGTGATTCAGCTTCTGATTCTGACTCTGAAGCTACTTTGGATGATGATGAGCTAAGGGTTATAGAACCCGCTGGGAAAGGCAAGCGAAAGCTTGGTGAGGATGGTGATGAAGAGGAACAACCTCTTAGGATCTCACGTCGTATACGTTTGAGAACATCTACACCATCGCTTTTACTTGGAAATATGCCAGGTTAATTGTTATTAGTTTATTTAAACTTATAATAACAGGTATATTTAGATTCAAAAACTGAGACAGTTAATTCTGTAACAGTGTCTAGGGAGATTCCTCAAGTGGAGGAGAGTGCACCGGTGATTACTGAATCGGTATCTATACCTGTTGAGGTAAGAGATACAATTTCAATATCATAAGTGTTAATTAGAGATTGAGACAGTTTATCTGTGACAATTACTTAATTTGAATTATATCTAATGTTATAGGAAGAGACAATAGCCGAGTCACCAGAGCAAGAGCCGGTTCAATCTATGATTGAGAGAGGAATTATAGAGTGTGTGCGATCAACCACTCATCCTACTTGCAAGATCAGCAAGTTGACCGCTCAGATGCTGAAGACGGCTTTGGCGAATGTTGTTCCTCATATTTCTTCTGAGGAATACATTCAGTCTCTCACACCACCTGGACCGTCACATATTCCTGCTACTCCATCGACCGATGCTGAAAGGATTACATCCTTAGAGTCAAGGGTAAAGGAGTTGGAGAAGAATAATGCTATGGTTCCAGAGTTACTGGCTGGCAATCTTGTTCTCTCACAGCAGTTATTGAACGTCAGTGAATCTTATAATATTTTGATGAAGATTCATAGGACGTTACTCGATGATTTTACTGCCCAGAGACTGAAGCTGGATAATCTTGACGACCTTGTCTTGGGTTTACATAAGGAATAGTCAGCTCAGGGGGAGATTATGAAGTATCGAGTTGCTTGTAAAGATGATGAGCTGCGAATGAAGAAGGGACAAGATAAAGATGATGATCCCGATACACAGAAAGATAGTGAGCCGACTGGTCCTTCAAAGACGAGTGAGCCTGCTATAGTTCAGGGGGAGTCTGGTGCTGCTGGAAGTGGTGTTGGTGTAGATAAAGATGCTGCTGGAACAAGTGAAGCTGGTAAGAAGGCTTAGACTTGTGTAGTTATTTGTATTAATTTTGAAACAATTGGATAATTGTAATATTAACTTAATATTTTTGGTAATATATTAGAAGTTGAGAGTGTAATTACAATTTAAATATATTACATATTAATTAAGTTACATATTGTTAAAAGTTAAATAAATTAGTGATCGAAAGTCTTCCGACTCATTGAGAAGTCGTGCGACGTGTCCTGATTTATTTCAGCGGTCAAAGTTTATTTTAACTTAGACATTTTTGACTTGAGAATTTTTATAAATTGACAAGTAATAAATGTAATTTATTTTTAACTAGACAAATTATATATAATTTTAAAAGAATAGAATTGAAAGGTTAAGTTATTTTAAAATAACAATTCAATTAAGTTTTAGAAATTATATAAGATAATTAATAGTAAAATTAAATGTTTGGTGATTATTCACAATACATTAGAATTTTAAAGTTAATTAATATTTGTAAAGCGTTTAACTATAAGACTTAAGAATTCTTAGATTGATTCAGAGAAATCAATAAAGAATTATAAGTTATATAATACTAACATAATTGAAATGAATAAAAAAAATTCTTAGATTGATTCCGGGAAATCAATGAAAGAATTTATGTTATTAATTTAATTTGTGTAGGTATTGAAATGTTAGAATTGAGTGACTCTGGAAGTGATCTACTTGATGAAGTAGATGAGGAAATTGATTTTGATCTAGAGGAAGGAGAATTTATTCCACCTGAAGATTGGACTCATATTCCAGAACCTGAGGTACACGATGGTGTAGATCCAGATATAAATGTTGATGAACACGTCGTGAGTCCTTCAAAGACTGAATACATTTTCAGAAATGATGATGGTGATTCAGTTATTGATCTGGAAGCTTTTGAGAATGAGTCTACAGATTCAGAGAATGATAATGCTGATATTGATGAGAAGTTTAAGCATCTAGTTGGAAATCCTTGGTATATCCAAGAGATGCTGAAGAAGAAGAAGGATAAAAAGCCACGAGTGATGAAAGAAGTGGATATCACTGGGAAACGTGAGCCTAAAACTGGAATCATTGGTTGGTATTATGATTCGGATCTGAAATTATTTGCAATCAAGAGATACGATGGAGTACAATATTTCAAGAGAAATTTGACTTACTTTAGTTCCTTACCTAGATATGAAGTTAGGGATTTGGCTAGATTGGACATGATAAACCCTGGTAATGATGATTATGCCAAATATGTGGAAAGAATAATCAAGACTGAGGGTAGATCAATGAAGTTTGTCAAGATAAAGCCAAGAAAAGGTAAGACTAAGAAGTTGAAGGAAAGAAATCCACGTACTGGAAAAAGATTGAGAAGAAAAGTCTATCCGGCTGTTGAATGTGTACAGCAGATACCGATTAAGACTATGCCTCAGAATATTTTGGGAAATATGTAGAGTTGGGGTGTAGATTCTGTAACGGGTGAGGCTGTAATTGTTGAAGCTGATGATGAGACTCCAACAGGTGAGAAAGAAATTCTTCGTGTATATGATAAATGTCATTTGATGAACCTCTCCAAGAGTGATCTGATTATGTTATACAAGAACAAGATCATATCAACTTATGGATGGAGTGATGTTGCTAGAGATTACCAGAAAATGGTAAAGACGTGTATCAAATTGAAGATTTTTGCTGGAAGCAAAATTTACAAGTGAAGATCAAAGACAACTTGAAGACATAGAAGACATAGATGCTAGAGCTATTGTCAAGGGGGAGTCTGTTGGGACATGTTATTGTGACAACAGATCTAGCTTGTAATAGTACTAGTGATAATTGTAATCAAGTTTGTACAATTGATTTGGACTTGTAATTGATATTGATATTCGTTAAATATATTAGTTTGTTAAAGTGTTAGATGAATATTGAAATACATAATAGATAGATTTTGCAAGATGAGATCTCAGGTCGCAGGAATTGGTTCTGCGAGATGAGATCTGGGCTCGCAGAGGAGTCAAGTGAAGCGAGCTGAGAATGGGCTTTGGACCTGAGCTGCGAGCTGAGTCGACTCGCAGAGCCCATCGGCCAGCGAGCCGAGACTGGCTGAAACCTATATATACAATACTAGGTCAAATCGAACAAAAACTTTTGCCATTCGTTTTCCAGAGACTATTTACGAAATTCTAAACATTGTTAGGCTAGGTATTGATCGATTAACATTCGTTATAATCAATACAAAGCAAAACCTTAATCAATTCGCTATTATTTTCTTGCGAAACAACCCGTTCACAACCGTGAACAAAGTATTGAGGATATTCCGCACCTTAATACGTAAGATAACCTTGTTATCGATCCATAGAATCAGGGACTTACACCTATGGTAGTGCCGCCGGCACCTTCATATATTTACGCAGTTTGTTCTTGATTTTCAAAGGGGTTCCGCCGGCACCATGCAAGGTGCCGCTGGCACCTGCGTGTCAGCAGGTTCTGGTTCGAGCAGAGCCATTAATGATCACACTTGTTTTAGCCCAATTCATTTGTTTATTGTTACCACTAGTTTGTATCATCAATATATCATCGTTTTATCAACTTATTACAACATATTAACAAGCTTTGATGTGTTGATTTTGAGTTGGAAGTTTTGGTGTTCATAACCATTTTCAAGAACAATCCATAAATCTTCAAGTTTTGTGATGTTATATACTTAGATTACGATATATAAACATGTTATACAACGAAATTTAATTAAAGAAATCAAAAATCATGAGTTTCCTTACAAAGATTAAGTAATGATGAAGATGGTGATGGCGATGAGATGATGAAGATGATGATCCTGATATGTTGTTCTACTACCACCTCTGCTACTATCTACTGCTTCAGCTGGTTCTTGTGTGTGTTTTTGAGAGAGAATGAGATAGATAGATTCTGATGAATATGAAAATGGTGATGGTGAGATGATGATAAAAATATCAGGGAACAAGAGTGATACGGAGTAATACAGTATATGGTCTCACCAATAATTCAGTTAGGCGGATCATTTTTGAACTGTTAATTTCGCGTACGGGTATAACTATACCAATATAAAATATAAGAATTTATATTTTTATTCTCCAGGTGCTCTCCTGGTTCGTAATATATTTTCAGAATAATGAGATTATCATTATTTTAGACTGCTAAACTTTTGTCCTTATTATATATTACGAGTTATATCAGTTGCCGAATTTTAGGCAAATTTCGGTTTCATATTTTGAGGAAATGTTCTAAATCCTTTCAAACGACTGAGAAAATTAATATTTTCTTAATCTGAGCCTCCGTGCTCGTTTTAGAATTGTTTCTATTCGTTATATAATACGTTTTATGTTAAACGTATATTCTCTTTGTTTTATCTATATGTTATAGATGTATAGATACTCGTAATTAATAATTGAATTATTAATTATCTTGTATCGCCAACTTTTGTTATTTATTTACTGTCGGGCTCGTTCCGATACGTTTGTACGTAACTTTTAAATAGATATGCCTTATGTAATATTGAGCTTTCTAGGCTCGCATCTCATCATTAAGTTTTGTTTAAACTTAACACAAGAAATTTGCATAAAAATGAATGTACTTAAGCATTTAGTAATACCTAATTTTTTTGGGAATTGTCACAGAAACAGAGATGTCAACCTATATATCTCCCTGTTACTGGGGAGGGACATTGACGGTTGGTGCAGTGCTAGATGGGAGTTGGCTCGGGTCTGTAGCCAGTGTTGTGACATTAGTGACGAGTGTGTTATCACCCACTGATGTCGCTTGCCCTTTTGGTGAATCATCATCCTTTCTTGAGGATGATGAGTGGCTGATGGGTTGACTCAATGGAAGGGTGTGGGTTGCACCCGAATCACTGCATACAATGGGTTGATCCATTGAAGCTGTCTGTAGGTTTCCCTTTGTAGAGTCACTGGGCTTTTAGGAGTCCAGCGAAGCAGTTATAGGTTGGGTTTTAGGAAGAGTGCCCGCAGGGACTGAACGTTCAGTCTCTGCTTCACTCTTGGCGTCCGTAGACGTCTTTTTCGGACTCTGTCCCCGAGCCTTTAATGTCAGGGACTTTAACTTGGATTTCTTGGGAGGGAGTTGTGATTTTTCTTTTGGTGGTTGACCAGCAGTAGTCACTGAGGGTGTAGTCAGTGACGCGGTCGATTGGGGGCAGGATCTGACGGATGTACCATTTGTAAAGGTTGGGGTGCAAGTACCCCCTTTGTTTTCATGAAATCAGGGAGAAGCACAGTTGCATCTTTACCAAAAATTTGACTTCATATTACAGTGGGTTCAAAACCTTGAAAAGAAATCCTATCATAGGCTTCAAACTGTCTTTTAAAGATCAGTGAGAGAAACCTAGGGTAGGGGACATATTTTGCTCTGCTAGTTTCGTTGACTCTAGAAACAATGTCGTTAAAGATCACACTTGCATAGTCAACATTCAAGGAGTTGACCAGTGACCAGCTAATCTGTACTTCTAGGGAGTTGAATTGATCATAACTCCCTTATTTGTGCCCAAAGATTGAATAAAATTTGAAAACAGGGCATTTCACATACCGTCCATATTAGTTTTGTGAACAGTAGAGTACTTACGTTTTCCACTGCTGTCCGTAGAAAATTTACAGTCAACCCCAGTGAGATTTACTATGCCTCCTTTGGCAACATCCTTGTCTGGTAGTGGAGCGTAAGTATCAAGTTCAGGGAGTTGTAAAACGGTTCAAATGGTGTGTGCAGTTATGATTATTTCTTGACCGCCGTTATAATCCTGGACTTGTGAAGTACCATTAACGAGTGAATGAGTGCAAGTATACCAGAACTCATTCAGCCATACTGGATTTATATCTCAAGGTGATAACGTGAGATCAGGGAGAATAAAGTGATTATTTAAAAAGTTTATTACCTCCGCATACTCTGTTTTAGGGCACGAAAGATTACCAATATAGTTGCATTTTGGAACTGAAATGACTAAACCCTTAGTTATTGCAGAGGCTCGATGAGCGTTAATCTCTGCAGTGGCTGTGTATGTATTGTTGAAAAAATTTGATTTAGCCATTACAATTCCTTGAAAAACTTGTTTTACGCACTCAATTTAGGGTTTTGAAAAGCAGAGGTTTTTCGAAAATCAGGAAAGCGTAAAAAGTGAATAGTCACTGATTTGTTAATTTAAATAGGGTACGCTTTGCTGATGATCGTGTGGGTACAATTGAGGTGACGTGGACGATCGTGGTGGAAGTGGTAGAGACATAGTGTTATGATGGAGGAGAGTGGTGGCATTAATGGTGATTGGAGTGGTGAGCCGGAAAAGTGTGCTGACGAGGAGAGAGAATGTCAGAAGCGCGCGGCTTTTTCAATAAAACCAAAAAATATTTAATTTGAAATCCTTTAAATTAAATACAAAATGTATTAAATATAACGAATGTTTGTCGAAATGATTTTCACCATTAAATGACACACCAGGGAGTTCCATATGTCCCTGATGCACATAATCAGAGATTATCCACCCAAAAAAAATATACTTACTTGAGAGAAACAAAAAGAATCTTCTATCTAGCCAAGACTTTAGCTCGCTGATTTAAGCACAACTTAGAATACTGATTAAATCAGAGAGCTGCAGTTACAGCACCGATATAAATTAAATTTATTAATCTCAAATACGTATATTTATTTATTTATTTATTTTATATTTTTAATTTAAAAGGATGAGTAACATTTATGTGTCATATGTATTTTCTAATCATTTTATCATATTGACTTACACTGATCTAGTTACAACTTAGAATACTAACCAGATCAGCTAGGGGCAATACAACACAATGAAATAAGAATTCCATATTAAGACATAATAAATACTCATTGAATTATACACATTATAAGATTAGCTGAACATATCTGACTGATCATTATGCTTGCTGATTAGATCAGTTGAAGTTAATTAATCAGTGATCGTGTTCTACTAAAGATATACTTTGTGTAATTTTTCTATTATACTTTTTATTATTTTTTATTAAGGTAGCATAAACAATATTGAATCATTGAACCCAAAAAGGTTATTGATTTATTGAAGTTTAACATACCAGCAAGATGATCAGTTCAACTTGTGAACCCATCCAGAGACAGGTTCATAGCGGCCAAGCCTTAGATTTGGCTTCCACTCATTTGAATAAATAGAATCTGAATGCTCACTGATTTGGTTTGACTGTTTTGAAGACGGATTCGCTGAACATTCAGATGACACATGTTGCCTGTCGCCACATTTATAACATTTCTTATTTGCAAAGGTGGACCTTTTATCTTTCTTAGGCTTAAGTTGCTGATATGACACTATCATACAACTTTTCTTGCTTATTCTTACTCCTTGCATCTTTGACTTAAGGTCACTGATAATGGTTTTATCAGTGACTGATACAGTGTCAGTGAAGTTGTTGATCATGACTTGATTATCAGTGATGGATTTGATGAGATGGGAAGTTATAGAAGATTTGACAGTTTTCAAATTGTTTATCTCACCATTTCCATTTGAGATATCAGTATCTTCAGTGACCAACAGGCTTTTGGTAAAATAATTTGGTCGTGGCTCACTGAAGACTGATATGGGCTCAAAAACAACTTCTGAAAATTTACCCTTGGGTTCAAAGACAGGATCATCGTATTCATAATCACCTCCCAAAATAGCTTGAATTTGTTTTGGGATTTGATTATTTACACACTGATACACTCTTCCATTAGACTTACACCAAAATTCAATGATCTTTTTGATTTGCCAAAATTTTGTTTCAGATATTAACTTTTCTTGGACACAAATCTTATTAGCATGAATCTGTGTATCAAGATCCATTTTTAATTTCTTCAACTTTGACTCACTTTCATTTTGATCATGAAGTTTGGATTGTAAGTCACTGATTTTGCGTTTCTGTCTTTTCTGAATGTCATGAGCATTTGATAAGTCAACAATCAATGACTCAAAGACATTATCCTTTTCAGTAGTTGAAAATGACTTAAAGCAGTGCACATTATAAAGAGTTTCAGGATCCCATTCTGATGCTGAGCATTTCTGAGCAACTACATTGTTATCCTCATGAAATTCAGCTTCATCAGCCATCAAGCAGTAATCCTTATCCAGACATATCATTGCTTCTTTATCATCAGACGATGAGGATGAGTCAGAGTCACTGAATGAGCCCTCTTCAGCGACAAACCCTTTACCCTTTTTCTTTCCAGCTTTAGCCATCTCCTTCAGCTTCTTGTACTTTGCCTTGTACTTGTTGTACTTGTCATTTCTGAAGCTAGGCTTTTGTTCAGGGACTGGGTTAACTGACTTTGATCAGCACTCTGCTGCAAAATGACCAGGTTTGCCACATTTGTAGCATTCACCTTTTGATTGAAAATTATCAGAGGATGGAGCACCAGCAAATCTTTTTGATCTGGTGTTCCTTCTGAAATTAGCAACCATCATGGCCATATCCCTTTCTAACTTCTCTAAACCCTCATCATACTCATACTCAGACTGTTCATCAGCTTGACCACCTTCTCCATCAGCTAGCAGAGACTTCGAGCTTAGCATGGAGACTTTTGACTTCTCTCTCTGATCAATTTCATCAAGCTCAGCTACAAGGGCATTAGAGATTTTCTTACTTCCAAGAGTAGCACGAATATGCTCACACTGATCAACTTGCTTTTCAAACTGCTCCCAGTTGAGCAAAATACCATAGACTTGAGTAAGATTCAACATGGTATAATCATTCCTCTGTCTAGTATAGGTAGCAATAGTTCCTCAGATTTTCCTTGGTAGCAACTCCAGGAATTTCTCAATTACAAATCTCTGATCCTTTCCAATACCAGCTTTCTCCATCTTGTTCATCAGCGACAGGTACCTGGTATAAGTGGAAGACATCGATTCATTGGGTTCCATTGCGAACAGCTCATACTGGCGTGTGAGATTGACTTCCCTGCAGCGAATAATATCAGGAGTTCCAATATATATATTCCTAAGGGTGTCCCACATATCTTTTGCAGTTTTACAAAGCCTGATAGATTCGTACACTTCATCAGGAAGTGCCATGCCAATGTAGATTTTAGCTTGTTTATCAAGTCTAACCAATCGTCTATCCTCATCCGACCACTGTTCCTCTCTTTTGGGCACAACCATTTTTGGTATAGCCGGAGTGGTAGCTGTAGCAACGACAGCAGGAATAATTGTGGTTGGAATGTGGGGACCATTGGTTATGGTGTTACAGAGACGGTCATCAACAAGGTCCAAGAACATCATCATACGGGACATCCAGGTCTCAATCCTAGAGGGATCAAACGTTGGAGGTTTGGTTGTAGAACCATTTCCCTTCTAATATTCTGAGTCAACACAGCTATACTTTACAAATTCCATTGCAGATCTGGTTAATTGAATTTAAACCAACTTTACTCTGATACTAATTGAGAGTCCTGAATTCACTATTTACTTAGTGAAATGGATTCACAAACATAAAGTTAAATTGTAGAAGGGGGGTTGAATACAATTTAAAACTAATTCTGATTTTAACTGAGTTAATTGTCTAGTTTTAAATTGACTAACAGAAACAGAGTATGATAATACGAACAGAGTATTCAATAGATAAATATGACAATATTAAAGTAAAGAGTAACAGTAGCTGAAATGTGATTTGTATTGACTATCAAACTCACAAGTGTTGAATGCGGAATGGATTAACCAAAGTTAATCCAATTCAAACACTTAGCTAATCTATTACAAACAAGAGAATAACTGCAGTAGACAAACATGTTGAACGTTATTTCACTGAGTCACTATACACACCTAGACAGACTATATCCCTGACAAACAAGAGAATAGTATGTATGGATAACTAACCTCTTAAGTACAAATGACTGAACTATTTATACTACAAGTAATCCTGAAATGCCTTCTAGAAAATAGGATCTGGAATGACACGTGTCGCTGCTTGATTGGTCTAATCTCTGATAAACCAACATTCTACGGGTCCCAATTCTGTTACCGCAAATATCTCTTCTGCTGTAGACCAATCAATCGCTGCCACGTATGCTTTCGGATATTCTTTAAGTATGAGGAAGACTTGCTGATGTAGTTAAGTACTGTACTTTGTTGATGAGGCTTTATTGAATAGTCCCTGACGATGTTGTAATCCTCCTCACTCTCTGCGAGCTAACATGCTCTTGTAGAATGACTTGACTTATAGATCTTCAGCGACTAGCTGTTATTCTGGTAGTGACTCTTGCCTTTATTAGGATTAAAGATGTAAAGCTCTCGCTGATGTTGATCAGCGACACACAGAGTTGAGCTGTGATCTTCCTCAGCATATCAGATCTTCAAGAGTAATGAATGATGATCAGCGATTCCAAACTTCAGCAACATGAGCTTTTATACAATTCATTTCTTCATCGAGCAGTCTAAGTTGAGTTGGTCAGCGACCAGCGACTCATCATGATCAGCAACCGGTGACTCAACACATAATTATAACGAAGCTTGGAGACACCATTGTTATTTCTCTCTAAATCTGAAGGTTGATGTGGAAGTTTTGAAAAGTGCTTGAGACACCATTATTATTCGTTACCGCCGCATCATGTGGGTTATGTACTAGTAATCATCAACAGATCAAATTTGCCCACCTAAACTACATTACATATCATATATACCTCAAAATATCAAAAATTAAAGTGAGTAACATGATATAATGTGGTTTAACTGAAAAAATATGATATTTTGAGGTTTATATTGGGTTTGTGTGACATTATCCATATATTGATGAAATATATTTTGAAATATTATCTTTTTTTGTATGTATAATTATTATTGTATATAGGACTAATCTATATATATATATATATATATATATATATATATATATATATATATATATATTGACCTGTGATTATGCGAGTTAACACATATAATTTGTAGTAATATGGTTGAGCATCTAATGAAATAGATATTTTATTCAATTTAAATAACGATATTACTACTATTTAACATTATTTAATGTATGTATTTGCTATTTTAATTTATTTTTTATAAATAATAATTATAGCTAACATAGTAAATATAAAATAAAAAAAATCACATTTATAATTGACATTTTAGATGGTGAAAATATTAATTAATTTGAGAGGTGTCAAATAAATAAAATAATAATGATGTATATAATGAAAGGTGGAGAGGGTAATTTTGTCAAACTCTTGAAACTTTATGATTAAATCTTAACAAGAATTTTAATGCTCTCGCGTTGCGACAGGTTTTAAAAGTATATATTTTTTCACCAAAAAATTAAACCTTAAATTTGGTTTCGATGCTTTTAACTTTAATAGAAAAGTTATGAACTCTGATGTAACGTTAAAAGTCAAGTTTTAATTACGTACATTATTCCGCACTATTTGAGCTAATATATGGTGAAAACATCTTAAAACAACGGTTATTTACTAAAATTCACCAAAATGGTTTAAATGTAGACGTTACAACAAAAATCATTAAAACATCCAATTAATACGTAAATGAAACATTGATATTAGTTACCCATGTTATACTTATTTTAGCCAAAGTAATAACATTGAATTCAATAGTAGTTTTATACAGTTTTGTAACTTTATTTACACTTGTCTTTTTTCTAACATATATATATAACTATCGCAGTTAATCAAAATTTTCTTAAATATAGAAATGAAAACACAAAATGTAACATTAAGTAGTGGTACAACATACTTATTGAATAATTTATACCTTAGTCATCATATATATATATATATATATATATATATATATATATATATATATATGTAAGATATTATTTCTTTCAAAAACTTAAAACATATACACTCTATAAGAGTTCAAAATATCAACAGATAATAATCATGAGATATAATTATTGTAGCTAATAGTATGAAATTTAGAGATGATATAAAGTTAAAGACTCTTATATCACTTTTATACAACTTTAAAAAAGTTTAGATTTTCAAAATAATAGAAAAATTAATGCCACCTTAAAGGTTTTAAACTCATATAGCATTATAGCTCATAACGAATTCAAAGTCTTTTACCATTTACAATTATGTTATTATAATATATTTAGCATATAACATATACTTAAACCAAAATACCATGGAGAAATCTTAACCTTTGATTGGGATTTTCCAAATCGATCCAACCACCTAGATTAATTCTTGATACTTACACTTACCACCCTTAATCCCCTAAAAATCAATTTAATCCTTTTAATAAATAAATAAATAACGTAAAAAAGGTTATCAGCATAAAAAAAATGCAAAAGATATTGTCAAATATTTCATGTACGTACATTTGAAGCTTATCTCAATTAAAATATAATATCTTTTACTAATTTATTCATATCTATTCCTATTTGTAAGCATCTTCTACAATTAAATATAACCATCATTATTCATTCGTTGTTCATCATTAAATTTTTAACCTCCCAAAATTCTCAATGGATGAACCCTCAAAAACTCCGAATTCATCCTAAAATCCCATTACGTCTTCACGGACATGAAATTGTTAATACCTTTAAAGGTATGTGTTGTGGGTAGAATTTTCACTAACTACGCAGGATCCCGAATAGTGTATTATGCTGAACATTTATAAGAATCCTGGAAGGTGCTGGAATAACTTATATGCAGGATACTGACCTTATTCTCAGGATAAATGAAGGTATGATCCTTGTACGGTATGTAATCAAGGATCCCCAGGTATCTTTGTAATATCCTTAATATTATGTTATAATCATGATATTAATGTATTTGGTTTACTACTAATATTATTATATTGCAGAATCCCGATAGGGATATTATCTTCATTGCAGGATCACTGATTGGTTATTATCCCGAATACGACTGGGAATGGGATAATTAATGTGCAAAATCTAGTATATGACAATAGGTGTCAAAAACTGGAAATATCGATCGAAGTAATGAAAATTTATCGTTATAGTGAACTTAAAGAAGTACCTTAAATAGATTAAAACACATCGGGCAGTGTACCCTATCGTGTAGTAGTAAAGATATGGTAAATCCGTGGTTCGATCACAGGGAATGTAAGTTAAAGGAAGCTTGAATGTAGTGCAACTAATTTAAAACAAGAAAAGTAAAATGTGGGGGTTCGTTGTGACCGATTTGTCACGTTGCTTAATCATCAACTAAAAGCTATAACAAAGGCAATTGGATTCCGTAGAATCGGATTATAAATTCGTTGGTTAACAAGAATAACAAAGGAATACTTGCTTGGATTATTTTCCTAGTGATTTCGGGATGTATATAAGTTAAAACCGTTTTGTACATGCAAGGTAAATTTATATTAAAAACATAAGATTAACGCTTGTCAAAATCCGATATTGATAACTTCAATCTACAAACTCATGATTTAATCTTAGTAATATACGCTTGTACGATTACCATCTTGCATATTTTAGCCTAAAGAGTATTAACTTACTCCAAAGTCGCGCTTGCAATCATTGTTCAAAGTTAGTTGATAGCAAATTACTAGATATTGGCCATATTAACTAGTTATCTACCAAATAAGTTATAATCTTTTGCAAGCTCAAATACACAAGGGGTTTTGATTAAACATAAATTTATTGGGTTGTAGTTTATAACTTATCAAAAATGAAAAGCATTTGCATATTCAACAACTTGTACATTCTAGTTTTCTTGCTTAATCTTGTACCAAATTAGTGCTTACTTTCAAAGGTAATTTATATAAATATAGGAATGCATATTAATAACAAACGCTTGTTCAAATTGTTAATCTCATTCCCAACTAGATTAAACAATCTTTACTAGAACATACAAATTTTAGGATAAGCTTAAATCTAGCATGTAAACAAAACCCTAAGATTACACCCCTAATCACTAGTTATTTCACCCAAGCAAGTATTAAGGGATTTAGCTACACATTTCTATTGTATAACAATAACAATGTATCATAGAGTTCATGGCAAAATCAATGCTTCACAATAAAATCTAATCAAATTTACTTTTGATGAAATTAAAGATTGCTTACAATAATAATGATGAACTTGAAATGATTTCCAATACAGAAATGATTATGCAGAAATACTAGCTTAACTCCTTGCTCCGTGTGTTCTTCAAGTGAATAGTAACAATGGTGAAATTGGAATTTGGTTGGTGGATTTTGAGTGAATTTGATATTGTTAACACTTGTAAGAGTTAACAAAGTGGAATTGAATGATGAAATTGATGAAACCTCGTAGCAATTTTTACCCTCGTCACTTATCAATTGGTAACCGGTATATTTTGGATGAAAACCCAATTGGGTTTTATAGATGAAAAGTGGTTGAAGAATTCAATGACCCCAACTGTACCCAAATCTTCAAATATTTGATTTCTTCATTTTTGTGTGCTTGCAGTTGAGATTTATTGAATAGAGGATCCATTTTTGGGTGAAAAGTCCATACAAGACTGCAAATTGGCTGCTGCATGATTTTCTATGTTTTTTTCTCGAGCTGTGAACTAAATGCAGACCTAAAAAGTCAATCCCCGCCAATATACCCGATTGGGTAACTCCTCACCCGTACGGGTGTATACCCGATCGGGTCACCCCATACCCGGACGGGTATGATACATAAAAACTGAGGTTTCGCCAAGGGTTTCAAGCTGAGACAATTTTGAACTAAAACACCCGATTGGGTAATTTTACCCGATTGGGTATTAGTATATGACCCGTACGGGTATATGTATACCCGATCGGGTATAGGCCTTTTCCAGCAATTTTTCCTTTGCTGCATTTTAGCTCCACAACTTCATCATTTTAGCATGCTTCCTGAGTTTTTACCTGAGATTTATTTTCAACCCAATAAGTACCAAAAGTTCTTGCAAATACACCCAAAATAATAGCAAAAAACAATGATATCGCGATAGATAAACATATACAAAATGAGCGATATCAAATATCCCCACACTTGAACTTTGCTTGTCCTCAAGCAAACAATATTTTTAACAATTCAAAACAATACACCTGCATTCCAGAAATTAAGTACAAGTTTTGCAAAAGATAACCAACACATTCACATAAGTGATTATGTTAGTTTGCATTTATGATTAGAAAACTAAAAATGATTTGTCAAGCATGAATTAACACAACTTAGCACCTCTCAATAAGGATATGTGTTTAAACCACTCACACTCAACCTATAAACTACAAGGTAAGGGTGTAAATGATATAATCACTCAATAAAGCCAAGTCGTGATGCATTATTACCATATGCTTGCCAAAAGATCAAATCTCCACCGATTAGGCGTGAGCACCAAGTAAAGTATCAAAAGAGGTATTCTAATCAAATGTGTTGAAAATATTAAGTGAGGGTGGAATTGTGTTAGGATAGACGTAAATTTAATTGTTGAAAAGTGGTAGTCAAAAGTCTTTAGTGAAGTGTTACCTTGAACTCTTTTGAAAAATGTGATAACAATAAACCTTAGGCTTCTACTCTTGTCTTCTAATCAATATATTTCTTCAATTCTCGCATCCTTAGATAAATTTCAGCAACTTTTGTCTATGACTTCATTGTTTTCTATTTTGCTTCAAACAGTTTCTTAAATTTCACTTTGGTTTTGCTTTCCTTGAATCAATAATCTTCATATAATAGTCTTCAAAAGGTTGTTTTGAAATCACATTTTTGTAAACTGAATTGCAATGTTACAAGGCAACTTTTAAAACTTTTGACTATACAAAAATTAGGCTTAGGTAGTATTTAGGGTGAAAGTGTATGTGGAAGTTTTCTAAGGGTTTCTTAGCACTAAAAATGAGTGCTAACGACCTGTGTGGACTGGATAAAATTGGTGTTAAAATAAAACCCCAAGCAATCAAGGTTCCTTGGCCGATTAGTGAGTTTGTGCAATCTATTAAAGATCGAACACAAATTCCATAATTGGTTAGAAAGTCTTAAAAGTTGGGTCAACAAGATGTAATCCTATAAATCTAAATCCTAAAGAATACCAATTCATCGTCTACTTCACCTATATCACACGAATGTGATCCCACAACGGTCTCGAAATGTATCATTAAGGCAAGTTCTTGAATAAACTACAAACACCGGCACACTCATAGCAAATGAAATATATAAACACTAAAGATAAGTGTTTCTCAATTAAGGCTCAAAGATATCTCACAACTTTCAGTAGGGCTATAAGTGTGCTAGTTATGCAATTCTCCTAGTGCGGATGCTTTTAGACAAACTTTTTGAATGCAAGGGTTTAAGATTATAGTCACTTATAACAATTTATGGCAAAATATTTCACATAAAGCAACTAATCTTATGAGAACAAATCTAATTCAAAGTGAACTACTATTTCTTAACTTAAAAATTGGGATTCGAAAAATATTTTACAAAAATTTTGTATTAAACCCAATGAAAAGTTAGAAACAATACTTCACTTGAAATCCAAGTTCAAGTGAATACCTCCCCACACTTGAGATTTGCATTGCCCTCAATGCAAAAATAGATAAAACAATTAAAGATTTAAAGTGTAAAGGAGAAGGGAGCGAGAACTTCCCCGCGGGTCTTGATTGAAGTTGTAGAATGCTTCCTTGAAACCCAAAAGCTGAACTTACTGCCAGCTGACTCACATAATTGCATTCCACATCCACGAAAGTCAAGAACTTTTCATACAACCTAAAACACAGAAACATAGAGGATAGTCTTTGGGCGGCATTGTACAAACCGTACACCAAATGTCACCCACAGTTAAGCAGTCTTAAAATCCTAAATGCATAAAATAAATTGTCTCAAATGAGGCACGCAGGCACTCTAAATAGAAAGTCATAATAATAATAATAATAAAGTCTAATGATGATGATGACGATCAAGGAAGCTATCCCATGATCCAGGCTCCTCCTGCTGCTGATGATAAGAATCCTGCTGTTAATGGCCTTGGAACAACCAATCCCCCCATCCTTGCCTTTGGTCGTGCTGCTCATGAGGTGATCCGGAGGGCTCACTTCGATGTATTTGAATCTGCTGTTGCCTTTGTAGCTCAACCAAAGCTGCATCCCTGTCATAAGTTTGGGATGGAAGTACACCCCCGGGTTCGCCCCAACGAGGTGGATGATGGTATGGAGTTGGAGGTGTGTCACGTCCTGATGCAAGCATTCTCTCCGTGTTATGAATCAACCAATCATTTTGATACCTATTTGCACCCACTCATATCTAGCCTCATCCTGAAAATCCTTCATTTTCTTCATTCTCCCATCTTGCTCACGATGCCATTCTTCTTGTTGCTTCCAGTGATTATCCTGAGTGACTTGCATGTTTCCGAACATGCCCATGAAGTTTTGCCAAAAAGAGGGCTGTGAGCCTTGTGTCTCTTGAACTGGGGTGTCTTCGGTTTCCTCTTCCTCTTCATTATCATCCCCCTCAGATTCTTCAACTGCTTCCGAAACAGGTTATTTTCCTCTTGACCCAGCCCGAGGTATAGCTTGGCGTGAAGATAGTGACCTCCTTGCTGCCTCACTACCCCAGTGGGTCTATACATGTCAACACCGACAACTAGACGCGGGTTGGGAACCTGCTTGTATTGGCGTCCTCTTGGTCGAAGGCTGACTCCCAATCCTTTCGCAATCCGGGTAATGAAATGCCCTCCACATAACCTTGATTCAGGTTTTGTCCCTTGGGCATACGCGTGTAAAAACTTTCCCACAGAATACGGAATGTTGATTCTTTCACGATCCTTCAATTTCTTCAAGTACCACAAGTCAGCCTTTGACACTTTTTTAGTATTTTGCCCACGAAGTGTGATGGTGTAGGACAAGAGTTTCTGCAGAATCTTATATTTCGGATCATTGAGGGCACTAGCGGGATTTTTGCCCGACTTGTATGGCTTGTCGCTGAACCTTGCCCAATCTTCTGCACTAACTGCACCTTCATCAAGTTTAGCACCCCCTAGAATGTATGTGTCAAACCAATCGGCATTCATTTCTTCCTCCGTATAAATTTGAAGATACACGGCCAACTATCGAAGTGTTAATGAATGAGGATTCCCACCTAACTTGAAAGATAGGAAATCATCATCCATTTCTTCAAATCCAAACAACCGAACCGTGGCCAAAAACTCCATGGTTAATTCTTCATAGATAGGTTCTTGAATTTCCATTAGGTGCTTCAAGTCTTTAACATCATATCCTTCGCCTTCCCATCGAATTGTTTGAGTAAGTGACCGAGTTACTTCACGAAGGTACCCTACTGCTCTCAATGGTTCCCAATCAATGATTCTAGGATACTCACACTCCTTAGTGTGAATCTTGTATAATTCTGCAGTATTTTCAAGATATCGGAATTGTCCTGGCTCGAAAATCAGATTTGGGTGTCGGTCCCTTGGAAGTAAATCATGAAAGGGGCTCAAAACATGCTGTGGATTAGAGGGTTCTCCATCGGTGGGCTTACTTTTCTGCATAACACAAACACATAGATCCAAAAAGTTGTCCAAAAATGACGTTAGTGTTAGTACAAATGAAAATTCTTCAAAGCATACAAAATGAGCGATAAATGTTCAAAGAAACAACCCCACGTCCGGAACAATTCAACTTTCAAAGCAAATTCACATTTATCAACCAAAGGTTACAATGCAGTTTCGACTACCATCATGTAACACATAATCTAATATCAAACTAATTTGATTCAATTTGCCACATATCAAACCAAAAAAGTCTTACAATCAAGAATTACATGTTATTTAACATTGCCCTACATATGCACCCATTTGCATAACTAATCGAATTGTTGAACTAGTGTTAACAATATACCATGTAAACATAATGCAAACAATTGATCATGTCAATGAACCACTAATCCTAAAACTTGAACATGCTACAGTGATTTCTCCTATTCATGCAAACCCTAATTTTCAATTTGCTTAATTCGTGAAATTAATCATCTTTCAAGGATCATTTAGCATAGTGAGCAAGTAATTCACAGAAAGTAGCACCAAATAAGCATCAAATTCGGATTTCCCCAAATTTTTGCTCAAGAACCCTAATTTGCTAAATCATTAAATCAAGCAATTTAAACAGGAAATCATGTTATAAACAAGTTATCTAGCATGTATCTATCATAAGAATCATCAAAAACATGAAAGAATTAAACCCTATGCTCATTTTTAAGCAAACCCGAAATGAGGTGTTCATACCCAAAATCTAAAGATTAAGCAATTAAAAGTTGTTAATGGGTACCTTGAACAATCGAGGCATGATTAATGAAAGTTTAATTGAAATATTCTTGAAAGAATGGAGTTAGAAACTGATTTTTAGTGCGTTTTGGGGTGTTGGGTTCGGAAGGCAGCAGTGCGGGTGTATATGTGTGGGTTAGAATGAAGAAAAGAAAAGAAACTCAGGTTTTATGCTCCCCCCGCTGTCATACCCGATCGGGTATACCCATACCCGTACGGGTGGGTACCCGATTGGGTTAGCCATACCCGTCCGGGTGGCTTCATGTAACACCCCAAATTTCGGGTTGCGGAAGCGGTCGGGTCGGGATGTTACCAATCAAATATCACAAGCACAAAGATATAGTAAACGACTCTAAATGAGACGTTTTGAAAAATAGTAATTACAATACTAAATAAGATGTTTACAAAACATTTGAGTTCGCAAAGCAATTCATTACATTTCTAATTATACAAAAGTATGCAATGAAATCCAGTGTTGAAAAGTATGCGACTCGAGCTAGGATCCTGATGGGCCGATCCTACTATTGCAGTACCTGAAAATGCACACTAAAATGGTCGGCTGGAAAGCTGGTGAGTTCACAGGTTTAGTTAAACAATTTGTAATGTTGAAAAACATTATAAGATACGAAAATAGTTTGTAAATCGTGTGATGATGTTAAGCCATGATTGCTCCCATGAGCAATATTGCGGACCATTAAGTAAACCTACAGATCTAAGTCAATAGGGTACTAATGGTGATAACCTGAGAACAAACATAAACTAGTGTGAAATCTATTACAACGAGTATAACTCGTAGCAATACTAATGAGAACAAGTATTAACCTATATTAATATTAATGAGGGCGAGTAACAACTCGTAATGATTTAATGATGACGAGTAACAACTCGTATTGATTTAATGATGACGAGTAACAACTCGTATTGATTTAATGATGACGAGTAACAACTCGTATTGATTTGTATCACCCACCGTGATATCGTTTGGAATCATCCAAAATGATAATGATTTGTACCACCCACCGTGATATCGTTTTGTACCACCAACCGTGGTATCGTTGTGTGTCATCCAAGATGACATCGACCAATGATTTGATGATGAAACCTGCCGGGTGTATTAAACGCACAAGGTTTTATTGATTTGACGTCCAAACAGACTAATGGTTTGAGTGAGTTTATGTGCATAGTAGAATCGGGTGTATCTAAACAGGCCCGATTAGTAGAGTCATGTTTGTATTTGTATATGTATATCATTACACATAAATAAATTGAAGAGCACCGAGTGCTTGAATTTAACATATATATATAAGTATACAAATATATAATTATATATAAATATACTTAGTCAAGTGATAACAGCTAACAGCGTGTTATTGATTTTGATTTAATAAGGAGATGATACAGGTATTCAAGATGTACCTATAATTATCATATAATATATGAGAATAGTTAATGTATCTAAGTACGTACTTACATCTTTTAGATATTAAGTGTGACAAAACGTGCCTAGGTATGGATAACCATTGCCTAGTTGACTGAAAACAATACCAAGTACTACCCTGATATATACTCCTAGTCCTCGGCCTAGCAAGTATATTGAGATCTACGGGTGATGTTCACTTAAGTACTAGCCTAAGCCTAGTAATTGTGGAACATAAGTATGGGGAGAAGCTATGGTCCCTAAAGCAATCACATGAATACTTAACACATTTAAGTACAATTGAGAAAAATTATTGATAAGAAAGCATAGTGTTTATGTCACAATATCCAATAAACGGTTTATATTCATTAAACAATGAAATAATTAATTGAGTATGCATTCTCCCCCAAAACATATAAAACAGTTGAAAGGTGGGGCTATGAACTCACCTTTGGTTGCTAGCGTTCCTAAGATACGCGTGATCCAATGGAAATCCCCTAGTGTCCAAGTTTTATGAAGTTCTAGAGACGAAAATGAGAGAGTAGATTCGGTTATGCTTCTTGCTTCGTTTTCCTTGCTTCTCTTCTCCAATATGATGATGAATTATGGTGAATGATGTTGATGATGGTTATGCCGAGAGAGGGAGAGAGATAGAGAGAATTTGAGTTGTTGTTGAATAATGAAAAATGAAATAATTAAAATGGGAGTTGATTTTTGATCATGAAGCTTTCAAAACAAGATTCACCTTTTAGGGAGCTTGTTTAGGAAGCTTTGAAAATCAGATGTCGGTGGGTCCCACAAGGTGGTGGTTATCTAATTTATGTTCCTCGAGTTTGCGCTCCATGCGGTGTTCGTTTCCCCGGTTGTGTAAACGTATAATTAGATGTTATATATTATACGTACATTTTTAAGTAACGAATAATCTTTAGATATTTTTAGTTGTAGTATTTTATCAAAATACTTATTAATGAGTTATAAAAATATAACTTAAGTTTACTTCGATTGTCGAATGTGTTTCACGTATTTTTAGTCGCGTATACGTTATTTGTACGATACTAAAATCTTTGTATATATTATCCAAATAATATATAATAAATAATAAGGGTATTAAATAATATTTCTATATTAATTAATACTTATGTTTCACCAACGTCCGTATTTGTACGTTTTGATATTGAGCGTATATAATACGCGGAATAAAAAGTTTAAATTGGGCTCGAATTTTGGGTCATTTTTGACCGGGTGTTACATTATCCCCCTGTTAAGAAAATTTCGTCCCGAAATTTCAAGTGTAGTTATGATTGCGTCAGGTCTGGGGAGAAGTGTGCGTGTATGTGAATAGTTTGATGCGAGAACCTCTCGCTGTATCGATTAGCTACAATTCATGTATTGGGTTTAGGGTGTTAATTAAGTGATTGCTCCTACGAGCAAAGTTATGGCCACTATGAAACCTACAACTCTATTTCACTAGAATTCTAGAGGTTTTTGACTGAAACCCTAGTAAGATCCTTACTAGTTAAGGTATTATTTCATTTTCACAAAATAATATTTTATATGTGGTAATTGAAGCCTAGCAACTTTTCCTGCACTACTATAGGGAGATTCTAACATGTCACCTGACATAGGATATGGTTCTACTGCAATAAGGATACTACTCTGCTAGTATTAAGGTAATGATATGACGTCAGGCATAGAGTAATCGTTCTACATAAACCCTGAGTTTTCGTGATGACTTAGATCAGACATTCCTATGATGCCCTAAGCATAAGATCAACAAGAATGCTATAAATGTATGAAAAGTACACTCTGGGCGTACCTATGTTATCGTCTAAGGTTTATTCAGTTCATGCGGAGCCAATCATGTAGATTTTATCCTTCAGTTTTGGACAATCCTTCTTGAAATGTCCGGGCTCATTACATTTGAAACATGTCCTTTGAGCGTCAGGGTTTGCGGGAACTCTGCAGTCCCAAATTTGGTGTCCAAATCATTGGCATCTCTCACATGGTAGGCCACAAGAGCCGTCATGGTGGCGTTTACAACCGTGACAAAATGGTTTCTTTCCTGCATAACCTCGTTTTCTTTTTAGTTCGGTAGTGTAAGATCTCAATGGTTCTGGTTTGATTGTTGGACCCTGACTAGTGCTGGAATTACCATTCCATTTTCCTAAATGGTTTTCAGTTGCAGGTGTTCCACGTCGAACCACCTGTGCCATAAGTTTGTGGGCCATGCGAACAGCATCTTGAATTGTGGCAGGTTTAGAGGCGGTGACCATTCCCTCAATTTGCATCGGAAGTCCTCCAATGTACCTTTCGATTCGTTGGGATTCGGGGTTCACTAGGGTTGGGCAAAGAAGTGCCAGTTGGTGAAAGCGGTAGGTATATGTCATAATGTCATTGCCTTTCACGGTAAGGTGCCAAAGTTCTTCCTCAAGCTTGTGTAATTCCTCACTAGGACAATACTCGTCCCTCATTAATTGTTTTAGTTCTTCCCAAGGAATTTTGTGAGCGGTGTCGACCCCTACGGTTTGGGTGTAGGAATTCCACCATGTGAGGGCACCATCTAAAAGAGTGTAGGTAGCGTACCTAACTTTGTAGTCATCGGGGCAGTTACAAATGTGGAATACGGTTTCCATTCTCTCGATCCATCGGATTAACCCTACAGCCCCTTCAGTTCCAGCGAAACTTAGTGGCTTACAGCTCAAGAATTCCTTATAGGTGCAAGGTCTCGCTAGGTTTTGAGCAGCTACAACTCCAGCCACTCGTTGATCAAGGAATCGGTCAAGTTCAGCTTGAGTGTATGATTGTCGTCTAGGCGGCATGATTCTTAAATCAGAATGAAACGACAAGTATTAGACCTTTAGTCAAAGGTTATGATTACTACAGTGACATACACAGGAGTGCATTATACATTTGTGTGATGTGACCATCAATGATGTACAATGATAGGTATTGGGAACTCCTTAAAGTATGTGTTTGAAAGTCATCGGACTTTTGGGTTTGTCATGATGTGAATGCTTCACGTGAGTTTTCAGTATAGTCAACAAAAACTATGTGATTGTAAGTAGTCCAACAGACTATAATGCAGTACTAGCGTACTGTGAATGAAATCCTATTGAGTTAAAGTGTAGTATCCCAAGTACTAAAATGCAGTAACCCCGTACTGTAATGAAGTGCTAAAATCACAGTAATGCAATACAAATGTATTATGAATGTAGTACCGAACTACCATGAGATGCAGCACCACTGTACTATGAATGCAGCACCACGTGCCGTGAATGCAGTGCCACGCACTGTAGTGCAGTACCCAATGTACCGTGAATGCAGTACTAATTGTACTGTGAATGCAGCACCAACGTGCAGAAATGCAGTATCAACGTACTGAGAGTGTAGCACTAATGTGCCAAAGATGCGTTGGAGTGATGTATTTTCACTTATATAATGTTTATGCCTCCTCGACGTTCAGTGATAAGTATGATATTCTCCTATGAATACATATAGAGAAAAGGTTGAGTTGTAATGGTGAGGAAGACGGCGATGTGCCTCTTCGCGAGTATGTGCGGTACAGCGGAATTGTGTCATATATATTCAATATATATATTATGATACGTAAAGGTAGTACACATGTAAGGCCTATTCATATATACCTACAATACATATAATAGCCTAGGGTGTCTAGCACATAACAATCAGAGTCAACTAGTGTATTCCTGATTCAATATAACCCCTTTCAGACCTTACATCATCTTTGCTTAATTGTACATAGTTAGCTACGCTATGTTAAATTAAACTTGTATGATGTAATCACTGAACCAGTCATATCTAATGAGGAATACTGCCTAACGGTCATAGTCTAGGCTCACTACATGCAACCTAGTTCACTATAACCTTAGGCTCTAATACCAATCTGTAACACCCCCAATTTTCGGGTTGCGGAAGCGGTCGGGTCGGGGTGTTACCAATCAAATATCACAAGCACAAAGGATACGAAACAGGTTTGACCCGTTTTGGTGCTTTATTTATTAACGAGTCATAAGCTTGACTCGACCCCGAATTTATTTGTCCTTGGGGTAAATGGTGAGTTCCTCCCACTCGTTTTCAGCTTCCTCCTCATGATACAACTTCAACCTGTGACCATTTACAATAAAACTTCCGCCATTTTTATTAAACAATTCAACGTACCCGGATGGATAGGCTTGTTTCACCATATAAGGTCCGGACCACTTTGGTTTTAACTTTGGTTGTTTTAGCTTAAAACGAGATTGAAATAGCAACACTTTGTCTCCTGCTTTGAACTCTTTTCTCATCTTAAGCTTTCTATCATGCCATCCCTTGGTTCTTGCCTTGTATGATCGAGAATTTTCATAAGCTTGCATTCTCAGCTCATCTAACTCATGCAATTGGAGAAATCTTTTCTCCCCAGCTTCAACCAAATCTAGATTGCACTCCCTTAATGCCCAATATGCTTTGTGTTCGACTTCTAAGGGTAAATGGCAAGTCTTGCCATAAAGCAACCTATATGGTGGTGTTCCGATTGGAGTCTTGTAGGCTGTTCGAAATGCCCACAATGCCTCGTCAAGTTTCTTTGCCCATATGGCACGGTTGCTTTGGACAGTTTTCTCTAAGATTCTCTTCAACGCCCTATTAGTGTTCTCCACTTGACCACTCGTTTGAGGGTGATACGAAGTAGAAAACCTATGATGAACGCCATATCTCTTTAAAACTTTCTCGAGTTGAGCATTTGCAAAGTGAGTACCTCGATCACTAATCAAGGCCTTTGGCATTCCAAACCTAGCAAACAAACTCTTCAGAAAATCGATTACAACTCGTGCATCGTTTGTTGGTAATGCCTTTGCCTCTGCCCATTTTGAAACATAATCCACAGCTACCAAGATATATTGACATTTGTATGATGGTGGAAATGGCCCCATGAAGTCTATTCCCTAAATGTCAAACACTTCACAGACTTGTATACTAGTTTGAGGCATTTCATCCCTCTTGGAGATGTTACCCATTCGTTGGCATGCGTCACAAGTCTCACAAAGTGTTTTTGCTTCCTTGAATATCGTTGGCCAATAAAATCCAGCATCAAAAACCTTCTTTGCAGTAACCGATGGACCATAATGTCCTCCGGTTGGTCCATAATGACAAGAGTTAAGAATTTCTCTTGTTTCTCCTCCAGCAACGCATCTTCTAATCATACCATCAGCACAGACAAGGAACAAGTATGGGTCTTCCCAGAAGTAATGCTTCAAATCAGAGAAGAATTTGTTTTTCTCTTGATGCGTCATCCCTTTCCTAAGCACTCCTCCAGCCAAATAATTTGCAAAATCAGCAAACCAAGGTGCTTCCTCTTCCTTCTCTAGTTGATCATCAACCTGCAACAAAAATTCCTCGGGGAAGGAATCGTCAATGTTAGCATCGCCTTTCTTATCAAGGTTTGGATTTTCCAACCTTGACAAGTGATCGGCGGCTAGGTTCTCGGCCCCTTTCTTATCTTTTATCTCTATATCAAATTCTTGCAATAAGAGAATCCAACGTATGAGACGTGGCTTAGCATCCTGTTTTGCAAAGAGATACTTGAGGGCCGAGTGATCAGTGAAAACAACAGTTTTAGACAAAACAAGATATGGCCTAAACTTATCAAAAGCAAACACTACAGTAAGTAATTCTTTCTCGGTCGTAGTGTAATTCTGTTGTGCTGCGTTTAATGTTTTGCTAGCAAAGTAGATAGGCTTGAAATGTTTGTCTTCTCGTTGTCCTAAAACAGCTCCTAATGCATAGTCACTCGCATCACACATTAACTCAAAGGGTTGTGACCAATCAGGAGAAACAAGTATTGGTGCATTGGTTAATTTCTTTCAAGATTTCAAATGCACTTAAACATGACTCATCAAAAACAAATGGTGAATTTTTTTCAAGAAGTTTAGTTAGAGGTCTACTTATCTTTGAAAAATCCTTTATAAACCTGCGGTAAAATCCCGCATGACCTAAAAAACTTCTTATCCCTTTAACATTTGTGGGTGGTGGTAGTTTAGCAATGACATCAATTTTTGCTCTATCTACTTCAATCCCCACACTTGACACCTTGTGTCCCAAAACTATGCCCTCTTTAACCATAAAGTGACACTTTTCCCAATTTAAAACCAAGTTCACCTGTTCACATCTTTCAAGCATTTTATTAAGATTAGACAAACAAGATTCAAATGAATTGCCAAACACAGAAAAATCATCCATGAAAACTTCCATGGAGGTTTCAATCATATCTTGAAAAATGGCAATCATACAACGTTGGAAAGTGGTTGGTGCATTACAAAGACCAAAGGGCATTCTTCTATATGCATAAGTTCCAAACGGGCAGGTAAAGGTAGTCTTTTCTTGATCTAAAGGGTCTATGGGTATTTGAAAATATCCAGAAAATCCATCTAGAAAACAGAAACATTCATTACCCGCCAACCTCTCTAACATTTGGTCAATGAATGGTAAGGGAAAATGGTCCTTTCGGGTGGCATCATTCAACTTCCTATAGTCTATACATACCCTCCACCCTGTGACAGTCCTTGTAGGGACTAATTCGTTTTGGTCATTTGTCACAACGGTCATTCCTCCCTTTTTGGGCACACAATGGACAGGACTCACCCATGGGCTGTCCGAAATTGGGTAAATAATACCCGCATCAAGTAACTTAACGACCTCTTTCTTGACAACATCTTTCATATTCGGGTTAAGCCTCCGTTGTCTTTGGACAACGGGTTTTGCATCCTCTAAAAGATTGATTCTATGTTTACAAAAAGATGGGCTTATCCCGGGTATGTCGGATGTACGCCAAGCAAAGGCACTCTTGTGAGCATTTAGGACATCTAACAACATGCATTTTTCAGATTTAGAAAGGGTTGAAGAGATTACAACAGGTAGTAAGTTCTCCTCTTGAAGATATGCATATTCCAAATGTTCCGGTAATGGTTTTAGCTCCAAGTCTTTCGGTGGATCTTCAATGGACGTCTTGATCCTGATTTGATCCTCTTTTGCTAGCTCCTCATAGGTCTCCTCCGTTTGTTGCTCTTCAAAGTCCAGTTGGTCTTCCGCTATCATCATAGCTTCCATTCCTCTTAGAAGCTCTCCTGCTATTCCTCCTTCCGTGCCAAAGTTAAGCAATTCCTGCAACTCTTCTTCCACAGCTTCTTCTATAACATCAATACTAAAACAAGTATCATCAGTAGAATAAGGATGCTTCATGGCCTTATCGACCGTGAAAGCAATCCTTTCATCCCCCACCCCTAAGGTCAGTTTCTTATCTTTTACACCAATGATGGCATCCGCGGTGTGTAGGAAGGGTCTCCCTAAGATTAGTGGCACTTTATTATCCTCTTCCATTTCCAATATAACAAAATCAACCGGAAAAGTAAATTACCCTACGTCTACCATCATATTTTCAGCAATACCAACGGGGTATTGAAAAGACCTATCGGCAAGTCTTATACTCATTCGTGTGGGTGTTAATGAACCTAAGGACAACTTAGCATATAATGAATATGGCATGAGATTAATGCTAGCTCCTAGATCAGCTAATGCATCACAAGTTATAAATTTACCCAAAGTGCATGAGATAATGAAACTTCCGGGGTCGCCAAGCTTTGGTGGAATCTGATTCTTGACAATTGCTGAGCACTCTTCATTTAAAAACATTGCCGATGCCTCCATTAGCTTGTCTTTGTTACTTACCAAGTCCTTGATGAACTTGGTATAGTTGGGCATACCGGCAAGAACATCCACCAAAGGCATATTGATGTGAATGCCTTTAATCATATCCACAAACTTTCCGTATTGGGCTTGTATCTTCTCCTTCCTTAACCTTTGTGGGTAAGGAATCTTCGGTTTATACGGTTTTACTACCGGTGTAGTGGTGGAAGGTGTTTGTGATGTTGTTGGAACCGTGCTTTGTTGTGGTGGATCCTCCATTTCAAGCTCTTCATCAACTTCCGAATCCTGCAAAACAGTGTTAGAAGTACTTGCATTCTTATCCTTTGGTGTTTCCAACTCCTTGCCACTTCTTGTTGTTATGGCATTCACATGTTCGTTTCTTGCTTGAGGTGGTTGATATGGTTTGGAATCATTGGACCCTCCAGAAGTTGGTATTTGTCTCGAGTTTTGGCGAGGGTTTTGTTGAGTGTTGCTTGGTAGACCTCCGGTAGGTCTACTACTTTGCCCTTCCGATAACCTGTCCATCTTTCTCTCCAAATCTTGGATGGCGGCCTGCTGGCTCTTTTGTCCTTGCTCCATTCCGAGTTTCAAGCTTGTCAATTGCATCTTCATCCTCTCGGTAGTAGCTTTCTGCTCAGTCAAGAAGTCTTTCATCATACTTTCCAATGATGAAGATGATGGTTGCTCCTGTTTTTGTTCTTGTGAAGAAGAACCTCCTGAATAATTGCCTTCTCGTTGTGGGTATTGATTGTTATACCCCTGGTTTGGCCTTGAGAATCGGTTACCTTGGTTGTAATTACCTTGGTAACCTCCAGAATTTCTGTTTTGGAAACCACCACGTTGGTAATTTCCTCCTCCTTGGTAATTACCTTGAAGATAATTTACATCTTCATCATCATCGCCTCTTCTCAAGATTGGTTGATCATCTTCATCCTCCATGCAATGAACGGTGGCATGATTACCACCACAATGCCCGCAACCATCCCTTAACTCTTTTATTTCTTCCTTTATGCTCTTGAATTTGTTATCAACCTTTGAAGACAAAGCTTTTAATTCAGCAATCACGTATGAGTTTTCTGATTTAGAACTACTCGCCACAAATGCCACTTGCTTCTTTGTTGGCTTCTCCATCTCGTCCTTAGCCCAATTCAGGCTTTGGATGACTTTGTCTTCCAACATTTGCCAACAATAAGCTGGTGTCTTGTAGAGAAAAACACCACCACCGGCCGCATCAAGATCTTTTCGTGTCTCGACATCAACACCCTTATAAAACATCTTAATCTTTTCCTTTTTAGTAAGACCATGACCATGGCAATTTTTCAGCATCTTTTTGAATCTCACCCAAGCATCAACTAGAGATTCTCCTTCTTTTTGTTTGAATGATCGGATGTCTGATGTGACCTAAAAAGTCATGTTTTTAGGCACATTATTCTACACTTATTGGACTTATATTTGGTGAAAACATCTCAAAACATCTATTATTTACTCAAAATCACCAAAGTGGTCTAATTATGGGAGTTGCTGTTAAAATCACCAAAAACAACCGTTTATCACGCAAAACGAGGCAAATAACGTCACCTTAAATATACCCTTCTTAAATTACTTATGGAATTGGTTCTTAATTCATATTTTATGATTCCATAGGAAATTACAAGATCGGTGGTGAAAGAATCAGAAGAAACGGACGAAAGACGGAGAAGATATGCAGTCTGGAAGCTCGCCGATCGTTATCCGGAACACGCAAAATTCAACCACCTCCAAATTTGGCAAACTTAGTGTCATTAGAAGCGTAACGGAAAAACGAAGCCAACAGCGCAAGAATCAAGCAAAACGGAGCCCGAACGAAGAAGATACGGACGAACCAAGCAACCGACAAATCAGCGGAGGGCATACGGGCTACCAACCCCCCGTATACGGCCCTTATAGACCGTATACGGCCCCTAGGGTACCGTATACGGCCCTAAGGGTGCCGTATACGGGGCTGTTTGCCTTGAATGGTGCCGTATACCCCCTCTCCTTGGTCCAATACCCCCGTATGCGCTTTAATGCTTGTTTTTAATGCTTTAAGGCTTGTACCATGCTTCAACCTCAAGCCCTAGCCTTCTCCTATAAATAGAGGACCTCCTCATTCATTTTAACACACACCTCACACCTCATTCTCATTTCTCTCTTTACTTTCTCTCTCTAAACTCTCTCTCTAGTTTTTAGGTTAGCATTCTCTCTCTAGCACTACTCTTAGGAGTTAGAGGAGAATTAGTAGGTAATTAGTAGGGTAGCTTTTGTAATAGAGTTGGAATTCTTGGAGGATCTCCTTTGTAATATTGTTCGGATATTTCGGAGCTCTGTCCGTTTAATCTTTCAGCTACTATTCAATCTACGCATTACTTCCGGTTATTTCTATCCTTATCTCTCATAATGTTGCATGCTATTATTATGTTTGATTTAGGATACATTGCCATGATTAGTGAGTAGATTAGCTATTGTGTTTGTTATGATGTAGTTAGCATATAAATACTTGGGGTGATGCTACTTTAATTACAATTGAGATAACACCATTATGAAACAATGGAGGTAACGTTATACGGCTTTCATTTGTATAGCGCCGGAATCATCACGAATGTGTGTAGTACGGAACGTGGAAGCTATGAAAGTCGTGGGCACAATCCATTGTGGAATAATGATCTCAATTGTTAAACATTGAAAACCGATGAACTATTAACTATACATTTATGATTTTAAAGTAAACTATCGCCTTTCCTCAAATAAACGTGGTTAGAACCTTTATGTCAAGGAGTCGCGAACCTTGGTCAAACGGTCACTACCTATCTGTGTTGTCTTAAATTAACATGGTCTGATTTCGAAGCAATGGAAATACTGCCTAACTTATCGTATAGTACACTGTGGATTAATCAGGGATTTATTGGTTTGGGATTATAAAGTGAACGGGATGTTTAGCTATCATAGATGGTTTTACTGTAATACAAGCTTAGATATATTGAGTTCAGATGGCTATAAAGTATGTAATCCAGTTAAAGCCATAATACGACTGAGTATCCGGTTTAGCACTGAGATTACTCGTGGTAGAACTATGGAAAGGTTGAAGGCTGTATACTGTATTACATCCTAAGCATAGTCTGTGATCCAGGGAAGACTGTAAAACAGGCAAATACACAATGTAACCGTGGAAAACCTGTAAGTTGAAGACTGTATCACAGCCGAATAACACAGAACTCAATCACAACCATTAATGTATATGTTAATCGGACATCACCTGTCTTAAATCTTAAATGCCTTGCCTAGCTTAGATGCCTTTGTCTGTGTTAAGAAAGATCAGTGGATAAATTGCGGACTGTCGCCCTATTCCTATGCTCCATTAAGAGGGTCACCTTATCTCGTCACAAGAGATGGTGAGGTGGGTTTAAGACAGTCCGTGATCAGAATCTTGACAGCCTAACACTCAGTGACATACTGGTCGGGTTCGCTTGAACAGTAGGGTGTTAGTGTTTACACCACAAGGTATCTACGTGAACGCAAGACACAAATCTTAAAAGACGTTTTCAATAAATAAAACCCTAATACAACATCACCCCACGTAAAAGCTAACGAAGTTATAACAAACACAAGTCCCCTATTACTGATTATCCTACTGTTTTTATTTACTGTTTTTAATTAGCTTTAATTTTAATTACGGACCTAAGTATAAAACCCCCACTCAAAAGTTAGTTTGAACCCATCACTAATTTGCATTGTTCGTCCCGACAATTCATCTCACAATACGGTTAACTCTTGGAACGACCCTAGGTCATACTTAAGCTATACATCCCTAGTAGAACTTAGGTCCCCAGCAAAATATAAATTGTAAAACTTAACCTCTCAACGAGAACGTGCCGCCGTGCCGGTCGCGTCCGATGACGCGTGACCGTCGGTGGCGCGTCAAGTTTTTGGCGCCGCTGCCGGGGAAGTTAATCGTAAGATTCTGAAGCATCCCGACGAACTTTCTCTTTAGTGATACCCATAGTTTAGATTTCTCTCTCGTAACCACCGAAAATTCTTTCCCACAATCCACAACGATATTCGACCCGATCATCCGGATCTGAACCGCTCATTTTCGTACCTGATCCTGAGTCGATTATCCGTACCATCCGCAAAGAAAGACGTTCTCGTTTTCCACCAATGGCCGCTCGTGTTACTCTCGCTGACAGTACCAAACCATCCATCGAAGGACGAGGAGGACCGATCAGCTATCCAGTGATCGACGGAGCATCTTTCAAACTCAAATACCACATTGTCCAACTCATCAAGGACAATTGTCAATTCCACGGTTTACCCCGTGAAGATCCGAACGCCCACATCAACAAATTCATCCAAATCTCCAACTCGTATAAGCAGAATGGGGTTGACCAGGACATAGTCCGCCTATACCTGTTCCCCTTTTCTCTCGTTTTACATGCTTTGAGCTGGTTTGAGGGACTTGACACCGGATCAATTACCTCTTGGGAGGACATGGGAAACAAATTCCTCACGAAATATTTCCCTCCGTCCAAACAAACTAAAGCCAAGAATGATATCGCAAACTTTTCACAAGCTAACGATGAATCTATCTACTCGGCATGGGAGCGATTCAAGAGTTTGGTGAGAAGCTGTCCCAACTACCAAATGACCAAGACCGACAAACTCTATACCTTCTATAATGGTCTTAACCCTATCCATCGCATCACGCTTGACGTCGTTGCGCAAGGTAACTTCATGAAACTCACTGACGATGAAGCATGGGCCCTAATTGAAGACATGACGATGCACCATCATGATTGGAAGTCCGATGAGCAATCCTTATCCCTGCCTATTGCCAGCACCGCTCAAGCTGAAGCCATCAAGTCTCTAAGCGAGCAGATCGAAACTCTGACGAAGCAGATTGGAGAACTGAAGAAGCAACCGCAGCAGGTTCACCAAGTTCAGGCTTGCCAGAACTGTGCCCATCATCCTACCGAGGAATATGCTGTGGAGTATGAAGATCCGACCGACAGAACTGTCTACTATGCTCAATTCCCAACCAGACAACAAAATCCACCTGGCTGCGCTAGAACATCTCCGCCAAGAGCATGAGGAAACCAATATCCTCCACGGAATAACCAACCACCCAGGTTTCAGCCTCGCTATCCGATGTACCCTCAACAACCACAACTTCCATACAATCAACCGCTTCCATTAACTGCCAGTGAGGATATCCAGCCTGCTGAACCGGTGAAGACTATCGTCCCAGTCACGAGTACTGATGACAACCTGAACAAGTTTATCCAGGGGCAGAACGCTTTCAACCAGAAGACGACGGCCAGACAAGATCAAACCGATCTATTCCTTCGAAACCAACTCTCGGTTCTTAAGAGCCTCGAGAATCAAATTGCTCAGTTAGCTCACCGTCTTGACACTCGACCCCATGGATCGCTACCGAGCAATACTGTTCACAACCCCCACGTTGAGGAGGCGAAGACTCTGAACTCCACGGATAACCAGAAGGCACCGAGCCATTCTGAAGCTTCTTCTCCGGTGAAGAACCCTGCTCCTGTCCCGCCGACAGTTGAGCCCGTGCCGACCCCTACTCAAGCAGTTCGAGTCCCCTTCCCAAATCGTATCGGAAAAAGATTTAACGCTAATTCTTGCAAACTCGACGGAAAATTCTTAGACACCGTGTCTAGAATCCCTTCTGGGTCCAAGTACATTCGACGCATGTTGATTACTAAGGACAAGGTACCCGAAGTACCTCAAATCTCTCTTAACGCCGAATGCTCCGCCGTCATTCAAAATTCCCTTTCGGAAAAACTAGGAGATACGGACCGATTCTCCTTGCCCTGTTCTATCTATCACTCTGGCAAGATCCGTTCCTTGGCCGATCTCGGAGCGAGCATCAATCTCATGCCCTACTCTCTCTACTCCAGACTTGAATTAGGACCACTGAAACCCACTGGAATGAGCGTCCAGCTTGCCGATCAAACTGTCCGATATCCTAGAGGCATAGCTGAGAACATCATGGTTAAAGTAGATAGGTTCTATTTCCCGACTGACTTCGTAGTGATGGATATTCAGGAAGACATTAATATCCCCATTATCCTAGGAAGGCCTTTTATGAATACTGCTCGTGCTATTATTGATGTTTACTCGCAGACTATCAGCCTCAGAGCACATGGACAGACTATTGCATACATGATCGACCAGGCTGATGAACTTCTGACTGAGCATGCAGAGATATATGCCATCTCTATGGGCAGGATCACTTCAGACGACAACACTTCTGACTCAGAGCCATCACACACCTATGTGCCTGATGAACACACTTGCCTTATCTCATCAACAGAAGAGTCGGAGTCAGAAGAAGACGCAGAAGATTCAGCAGCTGAAGAGTCAGAACCGGAAGAAATGGAGGAAGAAACTGAAGCTGAACAAGAAGAGATGGAGGATTACGAAGAAGAAATGGAAGAAGACCCAGAAGAAGAGGAGGACTTATACCAATCCACTCCGCCGCATCACATCTTACCTGATTCCCACTATCCGATAGAAGAAATCATGCAGATCGAGAACACCATTCCCCTGTCAGATGATGAATCAGAGGAAAACCCGCTTACTGATGAACCATCCGATGCAGGATTTGGCATAACTTTGGAGAAGCTCATGGCTTCTGCCTTAGACCCCTCTAAGCCTCTTATCTCACCTCGACTCGACGCTCTGCTAAATATCGAGAAAACTATAGCATTAGCAAAACAGCACCCAGAGCTGAGTGACAAACTCTTGATGAAAATCAAGGCCTATAAAGCTGACCGATTCCCGGAGCTATATTCAGATCCACCAAACCATAGGATTCAATCCTCCGACGTATCTACGCCTCGAACCATGTTCGAAATTGGTGGCACTTCTGAATCAAGCCAAGACTCTCAGGAGGAGAGAGATATAGAGATGCATTCTTCACAACCGATATCTCAACTCACTGACAACACCCCACCACCATCTGATCATGTGGAATTCCCTGATTCCCAGGCTAGGGATTCTCCTTTGATGGGAAGTGACGAGGATGATGTCGTCTACACTGATGTCCCTATTGAGATCCGGTCTATCCATCTTCCTACACCTCCTACCGAACCATCTTCTCCAGAAATTCCGATTATCACAACCCATGAGGAAATGATAAGTGCTATCGAATAGTTCGAAAATGACATACCCACTATGAATAGCATTATCATCCACTCAACCAATGACTACACCCCACAACAACAGGCCTTGATTGAGGAAATCCTAGTTGAGTCTGAAGTCAACCAAGCCGAGAATTCCCAAGATTATAGATTCTTCCACAATCGTCTCAATGCCTTCGCCGAAGATCTCGCTGCTCAACTCCTGCAACAAAACACTGGACCTACATCTATAGAGCTGGAGTTCTTTGAAGAGCAGAAGCGCATTTATCTGAAGATCTATGATACTCTCATCAGATCTGCGTTCCCATATTCCGCGGAACAAAGTGAGTTTCTTCACTTATATCGCGAGAATCTGTACCGTGCTACTGGGAACCCTAATGCAGATGCTGATATTCGACTGATGAATAATCTTCGGGGCATACTTAATTCTATGGCAAGGAATGACCACATCGACGAAAATTCTCCTCACAGGTTCTACGTTGACTGCACTATTGAGTACCATGCCCACAAGATTACTGAGGATCTCGAGCAATTATGTTTCGATGAATTGACGCGTGACATCCCTCTCTCAGTACATGAGAGTGGTCTGATGGTTAACATCGCGAATTTTCTCACAGATCGGATCCAGGAAATCTTTGGTGAGGATGAACCAGATGAGCATAGATATCTATTCCACTATGGTTTGCGTGAGATTTATGATATGGTCTGCAATACTTTCAAGAACTCAAATCTCACGTTCACCGACTATCAAACTAAGCTCATCCAGGATATTCACAAGGCTATTCGAGAAATAAAAGGAGACGCCAGCATGGCAGATCACGACACTCTACACCTCCAGTTTCTCGGATTCATGGACTCACTTAGACAGCAACACCCTCAGAGAGAAATGATTGAAGCCGACGGATTCTCTGTAGTTGATTCTTGTGGAACTGTCTCCAAGATAATTAGGGACATCACTTGGAACCTTCTGCACATGAAAAGGGTTACTGAACAGCATCTTGATAGTTTCCCTATCTTTTCATCCGATATCCGAACATCATCAACGTCATCTCTCGCCACTTTCTGAGGATCTATCCACGCAATCTCAGGGTTCCACTTCCAAGCACTTCCGACCCTGGAGATTCCAGCACCAACTAGACTGAAGGAAGGCAAAGTCAGGCTCTCGACTCTAAAAGTAGCGCTTCTCGGGAGGCAACCCGTGGAATAAAGTCAGGCTATAGACGTTAAAAGCAGCGCTTCTTGGGAGGCAACCCATGGAATAAAAGTAGAAAGAAAGAGAATCTGAGAAATGAAGATGATCTCCGACTATCCTTCACACTTGGATAAACCCCACTATTTTACCAAATAACTTTCGGGTACAACTCGTTTTGCAAGTAAACCACTGTTCTCAGACAAAAGGAAAATCATTTTAAATGACAAACAAATCCTGTGTTTCGAGCATTTGAGGTACTTGCATACTACTTTTATGCATTATGCTCGAACTCGTTTAAAAACACAAGATTTATAAAACTGATTTGTAGTAGAAAATATCTTTCAAAATCTAAGACAGTGATTTCTTTTCATTTGCAAAAACAAAACCGAGTTTGTAGAAAGGATTCATCCAACGTGTTCACACTTAAGAGATCTCTTCATGAGTATGAAATTGAGAAGTTAAGATGGAGAAAAGCAAGTCACTTGAAGCCGAGCCGATCCTCATGAAAAGCTTAGAAGAAGATCTTGGCAACATCTCCTTCTGCAAATTCAGAAACTCAACTTCTACGCAACTCGCTATCTGGGGAGTATCTGATCCTTTCCTCTTTTATCTGTTTTATAATGATTCATGCTTATTTGTTTTGTTAGTGTTAAATAAAAGTAGTCTATACTCTATCCTAAACTTATCACTAAGTGTGGGATTCCAGCCCAAAACAAAACACTTGAGAAACATTTTCTTACATGTTCAAACTCTAAGTGTGGGATTATACTCTTCAAGTATAATCTCAACTCAAGAGAACATTAGGGACAATGTTCCTCTAAGTGTGGGATAGCAGGTATAGAATACCTTGGTTTGTTTCATGATTTTAGTCCAAAAATAGTTAACACAGAAAATATTCCTCAAAATTTTTCAAATTTCAAAACCCTTTTTCAAATAAAAACGAGTTTAATCCTCCGATTAACTCTGAATTTTTTGAGTCTTAATGTTTTTAAGAGAAGTCATTTTCAAAATAAGAATATTTTGTTTTAAAATCTAAGGAAAATAAGTTAATATTTGATTAAGCAAGAATTGATAATCTAATAAGAACATGACTAGGTACATACAACCTATTTGCAGTGAGGACTTGAGCCTTAAAAGCATTCATTTTAAATGCTACATTGTTCATTTCTTGTGTGTGCCGATGCATGTATTTCTGAATTAGAACTTGCTCTTGACATACGCTTCAAGACCATATTGGTGAGTACCGTACGCGGTATAGATGCAATTAAATGACCTTGACATTCCTTAGGATTTAACCCACTTTTTAGCCTTCTCTTTCAAGCCCAAAACCCTTTCCGATGCTCATTTTTAGCATCGATGATCCGCTTAGTAAACCCTGTTGAGCCTAAACCTTTTCATTTCAAAAACCCACATTTTAAACCCTTACTTCCCAAAATTTCCCAAAACCTTGTTTTAGAATTTCTGAGGTTATGAAAACGATTTTTAGAAACATCCCTTCAAATTGTCTTGATGTCTCGAGATCTCCGGAAAAAAAAAATATCCTTGGTGTGAAAAATTGACACCATGAAAAGACTCGAAGAAGAAAGATGAGAAGAAAGGATTCCTTCATTTAATAATCCTTGGAAATTCTCTGGCAAAGAAGTTCTGAAAGAAAAAGAAAAAATAGAAAAAAAAAAAAACAAAAGAAAAAGAAAAGAAATATAGTTCCGCAAAATAAAGCTTATGCTTCGAAGTATCACCCTGAAAGAAAGAAGATCCGATAGAAGATAAAAGCTACTGTACTTTCATCCGTTTCTAAAATTGAGTTTTCCGTGACCTTAGAAGTCCTAAGATAAGCAACACCCTTACACCCAAAAATCTCCTCTATCCATACCCCTTAACCCTCACAAACATTACAACCCCCGAATGTCTTGTGATAATTAGCATCGTCCTCACCTAAGTGGTGGAGATCCGATTCTCGATCAAGCTTATGACGATGAGTACTGCATGACTGGCTAATTGAGCGATTTCTTTGTTTAGAATGATAGGAAGCCCGAAACACTCTTGAGTGAATTGAGTGACCACTTTAGTGAGATCGCCTGGTCATGTATACTCCAAGATCACGAGATTTGGATGTATGCTTAAGGAGAGTCATTTCCTGTTTCTGAAATAATTATCTTATCTTTCCTGATGTTTTTAAAGCAAAATTTACGATTATGAGAAAATGATAACTTTTAGAAATGTTTTGACTCACCCAAAAACCAGATTTTCAAAATACTATTTTTCATGGGACGTGGATGTGTTGCTTGAGGACAAGCAACATCTAAGTGTGGGATATTTGATGTGACCTAAAAAGTCATGTTTTTAGGCACATTATTCTACACTTATTGGACTTATATTTGGTGAAAACATCTCAAAACATCTATTATTTACTCAAAAATCACCAAAGTGGTCTAATTATGGGCGTTGCTGTTAAAATCACCAAAAACAACCGTTTATCACGCAAAACGAGGCAAATAACGTCACCTTAAATATACCCTTCTTAAATTACTTATGGAATTGGTTCTTAATTCATATTTTGTGATTTCATAGGAAATTACAAGATCGGTGGTGAAAGAATCAGAAGAAACGGACGAAAGACGGAGAAGATATGCAGTCTGGAAGCTCGCCGATCGTTATCCGGAACACGCAAAAGTCAACCACCTCCAAATTTGGCAAACTTAGTGTCATTAGAAGCGTAACGGAAAAACGAAGCCAACGGTGCAAGAATCAAGCAAAACGGAGCCCGAACGAAGAAGATACGGACGAACCAAGCAACCGACAAATCAGCGAAGGGCATACGGGCTACCAACCCCCCGTATACGGACCTTATAGACCGTATACGGCCCCTAGGGTACCGTATACGGCCCTAAGGGTGCCGTATACGGGGCTGTTTGCCTTGAATGGTGCCGTATACCCCCTCTCCTTGGTCCAATACCCCCCGTATGCGCTTTAATGCTTGTTCTTAATGCTTTAAGGCTTGTACCATGCTTCAACCTCAAGCCCTAGCCTTCTCCTATAAATAGAGGACCTCCTCATTCATTTTAACACACACCTCACACCTCATTCTCATTTCTCTCTTTACTTTCTCTCTCTAAACTCTCTCTCTAGTTTTTAGGTTAGCATTCTCTCTCTAGCACTACTCTTAGGAGTTAGAGGAGAATTAGTAGGTAATTAGTAGGGTAGCTTTTGTAATAGAGTTGGAATTCTTGGAGGATCTCCTTTGTAATATTGTTCGGATATTTCGGAGCTCTGTCCGTTTAATCTTTCAGCTACTATTCAATCTACGCATTACTTCCGGTTATTTCTATCCTTATCTCTCATAATGTTGCATGCTATTATTATGTTTGATTTAGGATACATTGCCATGATTAGTGAGTAGATTAGCTATTGTGTTTGTTATGATGTAGTTAGCATATAAATACTTGGGGTGATGCTACTTTAATTACAATTGAGATAACACCATTATGAAACAATGGAGGTAACGTTATATGGCTTTCATTTGTATAGCGCCGGAATCATCACGAATGTGTGTAGTACGGAACGTGGAAGCTATGAAAGTCGTGGGCACAATCCATTGTGGAATAATGATCTCAATTGTTAAACATTGAAAACCGATGAACTATTAACTATACATTTATGATTTTAAACTAAACTATCGCCTTTCCTCCAATAAACGTGGTTAGAACCTTTATGTCAAGGAGTCGCGAACCTTGGTCAAACGGTCACTACCTATCTGTGTTGTCTTAAATTAACATGGTCTGATTTCGAAGCAATGGAAATACTGCCTAACTTATCGTATAGTACACTGTGGATTAATCAGGGATTTATTGGTTTGGGATTATAAAGTGAACGGGATGTTTAGCTATCATAGATGGTTTTACTGTAATACAAGCTTAGATATATTGAGTTCAGATGGCTATAAAGTATGTAATCCAGTTAAAGCCATAATACGACTGAGTATCCGGTTTAGCACTGAGATTACTCGTGGTAGAACTATGGAAAGGTCGAAGGCTGTATACTGTATTACATCCTAAGCATAGTCTGTGATCCAAGGAAGACTGTAAAACAAGCAAATACACAATGTAACCGTGGAAAACCTGTAAGTTGAAGACTGTATCACAGCCGAATAACACAGAACTCAATCACAACCATTAATGTATATGTTAATCGGACATCACCTGTCTTAAATCTTAAATGCCTTGCCTAGCTTAGATGCCTTTGTCTGTGTTAAGAAAGATCAGTGGATAAATTGCGGACTGTCGCCCTATTCCTATGCTCCATTAAGAGGGTCACCTTATCTCGTCACAAGAGATGGTGAGGTGGGTTTAAGACAGTCCGATCTGATCAGAATCCTGACAGCCTAACACTCAGTGACATACTGGTCGGGTTCGCCTGAACAGTAGGGTGTTAGTGTTTACACCACAAGGTATCTACGTGAACGCAAGACACAAATCTTAAAAGACGTTTTCAATAAATAAAACCCTAATACAACATCACCCCACGTAAAAGCTAACGAAGTTATAACAAACACAAGTCCCCTATTACTGATTATCCTACTGTTTTTAATTAGCTTTAATTTTAATTACGGACCTAAGTATAAAACCCCCACTCAAAAGTTAGTTTGAACCCATCACTAATTTGCATTGTTCGTCCCGACAATTCATCTCACAATACGGTTAACTCTTGGAACGACCCTAGGTCATACTTAAGCTATACAGCCCTAGTAGAACTTAGGTCCCCAGCAAAATATAAATTGTAAAACTTAACCTCTCAACGAGAACGTGCCGCCGTGCCGGTCGCATCCGACGACGCGTGACCATCGGTGGCGCGTCAATGTCATTCAATAATCTTTCGGCTAGTGCGGGTGGATAAAATCTGCTTACAAATTCCTCTCGCATCTCCTCCCATGTTGTAATGGTATTTGGTTCGAGTTCCTTATACCATTCTTTGGCTTCACCACATAAAGACATTGGAAATGTCTTTAAAAGTATTGCTTCCTCCATATTGGGACCATATTTGAACATATCGTTAATTTCTAACAAATCTGCAACATGTTTGTGAGGATCGGCCCTCACAACCCCATCAAATTGTACGTCTTTGATGGCCGAAATATGATTTCCCTTTAAAGAGAAATTGTTGTTTCCGAAATTTTGCCTTTAAATAGCCCAAGTAGGAGTTGGTGCAACATCTCTTGTTCTTGTCCAAATGGGTGTTTCATCCTCATCCGCCATGAGAGCGTGATTGAACTCTTGATCTTCTTCTTCCGATTCCGACTCCGATTTTGACTCCTCTTGATATTTTTCTCCTTCTTTGTAATGCTCTTCTTCTTCCCCTTCTTGGTACTTTGGATCTTCTCCTTCGTTTGGGTCTTCAATGGTGTTGTTTGTTGAAGAAGGCTCACTTTCAAAATGAGTTGGAGTTGGTTCTCCCGGTTCTTTCTTTGATTTTTGTTTCCAACGTTTCCTTGCAGCTTTCTCAGGATTTGATAGAGGGTCTAGGAGTTCCTTTTGAGATTTCCTAGTACTCATTCATTACCTAAATAAGCCTGTAAAAACACAGAAAATAAAACCATAAAACGCACCGATTCAACCAACTAAAAACAAAAATATAACTTTCCAAGAATAAATTCTGGAAAGGATCAATTAATTACAATATATTCAAGTCTTAAAATCATATTCCCCGGCAGCGGCGCCAAAAACTTGATGTGCTAAATCTAGTATATGACAATAGGTGTCAAAAACTGGAAATATCGATCGAAGTAATGAAAATTTATCGTTATAGTGAACTTAAAGAAGTACCTTAAATAGATTAAAACACATCGGGCAGTGTACCGTATCGTGTAGTAGTAAAGATATGGTAAATCCGTGGTTCGATCACAGGGAATGTAAGTTAAAGGAAGCTTGAATGTAGTGCAACTAATTTAAAACAAGAAAAGTAAAATGTGGGGGTTCGTTGTGACCGATTTGTCATGCTGCTTAATCATCAACTAAAAGCTATAACAAAGGCAATTGGATTCCGTAGAATCGGATTATAAATTCGTTGGTTAACAAGAATAACAAAGGAATACTTGCTTGGATTATTTTCCTAGTGATTTCAGGATGTATATAAGTTAAAACCGTTTTGTACATGCAAGGTAAATTTATATTAAAAACATAAGATTAACGCTTGTCAAAATCCTATATTGATAACTTCAATCTACAAACTCATGATTTAATCTTAGTAATATACGCTTGTACGATTACCATCTTGCATATTTTAGCCTAAAGAGTATTAACTTACTCCAAAGTCGCGCTTGCAATCATTGTTCAAAGTTAGTTGATAGCAAATTACTAGATATTGGCCATATTAACTAGTTATCTACCAAATAAGTTATAATCTTTTGCAAGCTCAAATACACAAGGGGTTTTGATTAAACATAAATTTATTGGGTTGTAGTTTATAACTTATCAAAAATGAAAAGCATTTGCATATTCAACAACTTGTACATTCTAGTTTTCTTGCTTAATCTTGTACCAAATTAGTGCTTACTTTCAAAGGTAATTTATATAAATATAGGAATGCATATTAATAACAAACGCTTGTTCAAATTGTTAATTTCATTCCCAACTAGATTAAACAATCTTTACTAGAACATACAAATTTTAGGATAAGCTTAAATCTAGCATGTAAACAAAACCCTAAGATTACACCCCTAATCACTAGTTATTTCACCCAAGCAAGTATTAAGGGATTTAGCTACACATTTCTATTGTATAACAATAACAATGTATCATAGAGTTCATGGCAAAATCAATGCTTCACAATAAAATCTAATCAAATTTACTTTTGATGAAATTAAAGATTGCTTACAATAATAATGATGAACTTGAAATGATTTCCAATACAGAAATGATTATGCAGAAATACTAGCTTAACTCCTTGCTCCGTGTGTTCTTCAAGTGAATAGTAACAATGGTGAAATTGGAATTTGGTTGGTGGATTTTGAGTGAATTTGGTATTGTTAACACTTGTAAGAGTTAACAAAGTGGAATTGAATGATGAAATTGATGAAACCTCGTAGCAATTTTTACCCTCGTCACTTATCAATTGGTAATCGGTATATTTTGGATGAAAACCCAATTGGGTTTTATAGATGAAAAGTGGTTGAAGAATTCAATGACCCCAACTGTACCCAAATCTTCAAATATTTGATTTCTTCATTTTTGTGTGCGTGCAGTTGAGATTTATTGAATAGAGGATCCATTTTTGGGTGAAAAGCCCATACAAGACTGCAAATTGGCTGCTGCATGTTTTTCTATGTTTTTTTCTCGAGCTGTGAACTAAATGCAGACCTAAAAAGTCAATCCCCGCCAATATACCCGATTGGGTAACTCCTCACCCGTACGGGTGTATACCCGATCGGGTCACCCCATACCCGGACGGGTATGATACATAAAAACTGAGGTTTCGCCAAGGGTTTCAAGCTGAGACAATTTTGAACTAAAACACCCGATTGGGTAATTTTACCCGATTGGGTATTAGTATATGACCCGTATGGGTATATGTATACCCGATCGGGTATAGGCCTTTTCCAGCAATTTTTCCTTTGCTGCATTTTAGCTCCACAACTTCATCATTTTAGCATGCTTCCTGAGTTTTTACCTGAGATTTATTTTCAACCCAATAAGTACCAAAAGTTCTTGCAAATACACCCAAAATAATAGCAAAAAACAATGATATCGCGATAGATAAACATATACAAAATGAGCGATATCAATAATATAATGCCTTGAACTTGGCATTACTTTGTTTATCTTATAATAACTGTTTATTATAAGGATCCCTGATGCTATGTATCTCGGGATCCCTTGGCTACTAATATTTCCGCGTGTTTTTGGTATTTTGACTAGGTCTTAAAGGACGTGTAGAGTTAGTTCCGATTTCTTTGGATCGTATCAAATGGGAAAGATACTTGAATTACAGAGAAAGAAGTCAACACGTGCTATTTGCTTGGTCAAGTGAACGTTGGAAAAGGCTTCACCAAATCTCGGGGATAATCCCGGATATTTCGGAATCATAGTTTATAGCCTGTAGTATATAAACAAGGCTTGAATGATCGATTAGGCTAACTATTGCTCACTACTCACACACTCTCATACTCTCTGCAGCTCATAAACACTCACATTCATACACTTAGACGATCATTCAAGTGCTTTTAACTTGTAATCTCATTTTATTTTATATAAGTTACAAAGGCAAGGATCGTTTGATCCTTCCCGAGGTTTTGTGCCGGCGATCTATCATAGATCAAGGGTTTTCCTCGTAACATTACCGTGTTCTTGTTCTTTACAGCATTCAAACTTATATTTTTGAACATTTTTAATCAATTGTTTGTCAAGATTTTATCACGAATTAAAGTACATTATCGGAATAATCAATTTTTATCATAAAGCATAATTTACATAAAAATTATCCTTGAATTCAATACAAGCACCATACCTCACTTTACTAATTTGATCATTGAATTAACTTGCATAATATTTTGACCAAAACAATTTGGCGCCCACCGTGGGGCAAGTGGTGCTTTTTTCATAATCAAACTTTTGATAAAATCTTCATTATATTGAGTTTTTGCAAAAAAATTCTCAAAAAATGGTGACTCAAGGACAAAACACATCTTCTGCTGCTCGTGCATCATCATATGTACCCATCTCTTCTTCACAATCAAGGCCTCAACCAGCCGTTTCAAGGGCAACAGTCACTACATCCACTTATGTGGGATCAGGTTTGAATAATAATGACCCTGTTAGTTTATCTAACCGTGAAATTATGAATATGTTTTCAGAGGTCAGAGAACAAATGAGCCGAATAGAACGTAGCAATGCATCATTAAGAAGGGATTTAGAAGGCGCGAGATCTAGGGAAAATGTTCTTGCTACTCAAGTTACCACCCCAATCAGGAGCAGGGTATTGGATTTTGGTACTCCTCTATCTGCCAATTACACTGGAGACTTCATATCTATGCAAGGGAGTACCGGGATCCCGGAATTTACGCACGCTACCAGAACATCTACTCACAGAGATCCTGAACAGGCATCAGGATCCCTACCAAGGGTAACGAATAATGTTAATTTATCATCTGGATATTCTTTTGGTTCTAATGTTTTGCAGGATTCTGAAGTAAATCCCGTCGTAGCAAGGGAATTTCAGAAGCTTAAGGATATGATATCAAGTGTGCCTGGCGTAGTGCCACCTATCCCGGAGGTAGCACCATCCGCGCACAGGATCTCAAGATTTGCGTCTCCAATATGTGATGCGGAGATCCCTAAAAGGTTTCAGACTCCTAACATGAAGTTGTATGACGGGACCACGGATCCTGAGGAACACATAGCACAATACAGGGAAAGGATGGAGATTATCCCTATTCCTGCAGAATTAAAGGAAGCTTGTTTGTTCAAAGGATTTGGATCCACTCTCACAGGATCTGCCTTAAAATGGCTACTTAATGTTCCCCCATATTCTATTACATCTTTTGCTCATTTAGTTAATCTTTTTAATAATCAATTTTCATGTAGTAGAACTTTTGAAAGACTAACCACTGATTTGTATAGGGTTGTCCAAAAGGATAACGAAAGTCTTCGAGATTTTGTAGGCAGGTTTGGCAGAGAATCTCTGGATATCCCGAATTTGCATATGGCTACTGCTGTTCAAGCTTTTAAAATGGGAATAAAGAGGGATTCTGCCTTCTATGATGATCTTGTGATGAACCCGTGTCGAAGCTTGGATGAAGTCAGGAATAGAGCTCTACGATTCATATGGCTAGAAGAAGATGTGATGATCCAGAAAAAATCAAGTACTTCTTCGACGTATGACAAACCCAACAGGAAAGCAGAATTGCCTGTGTTCAAGCCTAGCAGGAATAAGCCATATTCCAGGAATGATGACCGTAGGATCAATGTTGTGGAAGAGGATGATGAAGATTATCCTAAAATAACTGATTATTGTTTTGCAGCTGATACTGCAGAAATTCTCTATGCAATGAGAAACATTGGAGATGGGGTAAGATGGCCTAAAAAGAATGAAAAGAGCAATGGATGGAAGGACAGGTCAAAATGGTGTGCTTTTCATGGGGATTTTGGCCACATAACCGAAGACTGCATAGCCCTAAGGAAAGAAATAAGCTATTTGCTTGGCAAAGGTCATCTGAAGGAGCTCTTTAATCGGAGAAAGGATCAATTTAGAGACGATGATAGGTCTGATGATCCCGAGGGTCAGGATCATTCCCGAACCCCAAAAAAAGCAGGATCACCACCCCCGGACGCCAAGGTAATCAACTTTATATCTGGTGGTTCTGACATTTGTGGCACATCTTATTCTGCAGCAAAGAGACGTCAAGTTTTAACGTGCCATTATCTCACCTTTTTAGCCCAATTATGGATGAAAACATTTGAAATATACATTTTTATACTAAATTTCATAATGAAGGCTAAAATATAGACGGTGCTTCAAGAATCAACTAGAAAGGCCTAAAAACGAATAAAATAGAGCACAAACAATCTTAAGCATTCCGGTTCACGTATATTAGCACTTTTTGAGCTCCGCTTGGAATTATGACCTCTAACTTATGTCATTTTGTTCCTTAGGAGATTACGATCGCGTGGATATAAAGAACGCTCAAAACGGACATCGGATGAAGAAGATACGCCCAAACGAAGATTCAAGGCAACCGACGGAGCACGATACGGGCGAGACAAGCCGGATACGGCCAAGCTCAGCCGTATACGGCCAAGACCCAGCCGTATACGGCCTATCTTGACCGTATACGGTCACTTCCCAGCCGTATACGGCCATGCTCCCCCGTATCCGGCCTCTTCCCTCCCCCGATACGGCCAATCTCTCCCGTATACGGCCAAATTCAACCGTATCGTGTGTTTTGGTCATCCAAGGTGTGATTTTGATACGGTTGAGGAATACGGTTGAGATTTTGAAGGTGCAAATACGGCTGAGGAATACGGTTGAGCTTCTAGTATAAATATGGGGTTAAACCTCCTCATTCTACATTTCTACATTCTTACTTTCTCTTCTATTGTTCTACAAAATACTCTTATTAGGTTAGATTTATATTTTATTTTCGTAGTTACGGCTAGTTAGTCACGGCTATAACCGGACGAATAGGGGGTAATATTGTAATATTGCTTGGATGATACTCGAAGTTCTGCTTGTATTTCTTCACGTTATATTCAGCTACGCTGTTACTCTGGTTAATTCTATCCTTTATCTATTTCATTATGATGATTGTTATTACTGTTGTCATGCTAGATTTAGGATTATTTGCCATGATTAGCGAGTAGTTTTACTGCGTGTTTGCTACGATGTAATTAGTCGTATTAAATGGGATGATGTCATTATGAAAACAACGGAGGTAACGTTAAACGGCTTTCATTTGTATAGCGCCGGAATCATCACTATGTGTGTAGTACGGAACGTGGAAGCTATGAAAGTCGTGGGCACAATCCGTTGTCGATTAATGATTAATTAATAGTTGATCCACTTTCTATCTATGATTTTAAACCTCAATTAAACTTAACGCCTTTCAACCAGTAAACGTGGCTACGGCCTTAATGATGGGACGTCGCGAACCCTATCTAAAGGATTAGTTATCTGTGTCTAAAAACATGGTCTGATTTGAGAAGAATGTAAACATTGTTTTCTAAATGGAACACCAAGTACATCGTCATCATGATAATTATTTCATGGTGGTTATGGAAACACGTTTTCTATTGAATGCAAAGTACACCGGTATGGTGGGATTATCGCTTTCCCTCAAGAATGCATAATTTACACTGTACCTGTGGAAATACTGTCTTCTCCGGAACGCAAATATTACGCTATTCGCAAATTAGGGATTTATTGGGATTTTAAAGTAAGGGCTGGTTTATATCATAGATGGAGATTTTCTGTGCTAAAATACAAACTTAGTTAAAACTAGTCTAGGGTTTAAAGTACAGTAGGTACCGTAATTCGGCTGTGAACTTGGTATTTCCACGGGAAGAGTCGTAGTTCCCTATTGTGTACAAACATTTTACTTAGACTTTACAAACCCATCGATAGAAAGTGATCAACATATACAAAACATGATTTTGAACTTAAATGTTTCATTTAATCTTTAGTATTCCTGTGGGGTTAAGAAAGGTCAGACATCGAGATTGGTTTGTCGTCATATTCATGCACACAGGATTAACTTCCATATAAGGGTCGCTCTTCCATTATCGGTTGGCGTTGTATGGCCGGATAAACTACTCTGATCAGATTCACGATAGCCTAGTTACTCAGTGACATACTGATTTATCAGTAGGGAGCTAGTGCTTACTCCTCAATACTTGGAATAAACGAAATACAAATCTTTTAAAAAAATCATTTTATAAATCGAACATCATCCCAATTAAGAAAACTAATGAAGTCATAGCAAACACCTCCTCTAGATTATCTGCTAACTACATAAATTTTATCTGCTTTATTTTATTTTACTGCCTAAGTATAAAAACCAAAAACCAAAACCTCCAAAATCTTTCAAAACCATTACTAGTTTGATAAATCGTCTCCAACGTAAACGTTTCACAATACAACTGGTTTATAGAACGACCCTAGGTCATACTTACTACTGTACCCATAGTTTTAAGTATACTTAGGCCCCGCACTTACAAATTTTAAAACCCACTGGTGGACGCGCCCGGAGGAAGGCACCGCAACGATGCGAGTTGAATCGCGACCGACCTCTGGCCGCACCATCAAGTTTTTGGCGCCGCTGCCGGGGAATCAGTTGTAAGATCCGTAGACGTTATAGACGAATTTCTCTTTCTAGTAAATATCCGTAGTTTAGTTTAGTTTAGTTTTACTTTCTTAGTTTAGTTGTTCCATTCGAAAATTCCTTCCCACGACACACAACGATATTCGACCAGATCATCCGGATCTGAACCTATCATCTTCGTTTCCGATCCTGAGTCGATTATCCGAACCGCTCGCAAAGGAAAGCGCACTCGACAACCGATGGCTGCTCGTGTCACTCTCGCCGATAGCACCAAACCATCGATCGAAGGACGAGGAGGACCTATCAACTATCCAGTTATCGAAGGCGCATCTTTCGAACTTAGACACCACATCATTCAGCTGATCAAGGAATTCTGCCAATTCCATGGTCTGCCCAATGAAGACCCCAACGCCCACATCAACCGATTCATCCAAACCACCAACTCTTATAAGCAGAATGGGGTTGATCAGGACATAGTCCGCTTATACCTATTCCCCTATTCGCTTACTCACCATGCCTTGACTTGGTTTAAGGGATTAGAGACCGGCTCTATCTCTTCTTGGACGGAGATGGGTAATAAGTTCCTAACTAAATACTTTCCTCCGACCAAGCAAACCAAATGCAAGAATGACATCATGAACTTCCACCAAGCTCATGATGAATCTATCTATACGGCATGGGAGAGATTCAAGAGTCTCCTAAACAAATGCCCTAATCACCTAATTGAGAAAACCAGCCAGTTGTGCACGTTTTACAACGGTCTTGTTTCAAACCACCGCATCACCCTCGACGCTGCCGCTCAAGGAAGTATTATGCTACTCTCCGCAGATGAGGCTTGGAATTTGATCGAGAATATGACGATGCACCATCACGATTGGAACTCTGGTGAGCATTCCTCATCATCGGCACCGATTGCCGCATCCAACCCGTACCAGGCGAAGCTATCTAGTCCCTGACAGAGAAGATCGAGACACTGACGAAACAGATCGGCGAATTGAAGAAACCATCCCAGCATGTCCACCAAGTTCAGGAATGCCAGAACTGTGCCAACCTTCCGACTGCTGCTTATCAGGTTGAGTACGAGGATCCCGCTGATGGTACAGTCTACTACGCCCAATTTCCAGCTCGCCCTCAAAATCCGTCACGTTTCAATCAAACCTCTCCCCCTAGGACTAGAGGCACTCAATACCCACCTAGACACCAACCACCATTTCAACCCAACTACCAACCTAGGTACCCACAACAACCCCAATTCACCTATAACCAACCACTATCGTTGACTGCACCGGACGCAGCTCAATCGACTGAACCCACTAAGACCCTTGTGCCCATTACTAGTACAGATGACACCCTAAACAAGTTCATCCAAGGCCAACACCAAATCAACCAGAAGACTAGTGCTAGGCAAGACCAAACTGACCTATACCTTAGGAACCAATTGGCCGTTCTCAAAAATCTTGAGGCCCAAATTGGACAGCTAGCCCAACGTCTTGACTCTAGGCCTCAGGGTAATCTTCCTAGTAACACGGTACAAAACCCACACGTAGAAGAGGCTAAACAGATGAGTACTACAGACAAGAAGGAGGCACCGGGCCAACCTTCCACTACTTTTCCTGTCCCACCGACAGTCGAGACCCCGTCTGTCCCTACACCACCAAGGGAAGTACAAATTCCGTTTCCTAACCGCCTTAAGAAAGTCTACAAAGCCAACACCTTCCGACTCGATGGAAAGTTCATGGACACGGTGTCCAGAACCCCTACCAGTTCAAAATACATCCTTAAACTCCTGCAGACTAAAGACAAGGTACCCGAAGTACCCAATGTCACACTGAACGCGGAATGTTCAGCAATTGTTATGAATGACCTACCAGAGAAACTAGGAGATACTGGACTGATAAAACGTATGATCGTTTAAGCTCTAGACTTTTTAGGTCTTGATCTAGGATATAATGATAACAATGATAAATTATGCAGCGGAATATAAATATGAACATCAATGTTATCTCAAGCCTCAATTTTATTCGATCACAATAAAACGGTTATACAACTATAACAGGATCAAGAAACCTTGATCTTGAGGCTAAACAAAAACTCTTAGACGTCTACATTATGTGTGCACACTTTTTCCTACGTCCCTATGTCTCTTTATATACTAGAGATATTAGGGTTACAAGAAATCATAATTATACTAGGAAACTAATTAAAATAAAACAATTCATCTTTAGTCCCTCAACTTTCATCTTTTATTTTGTCTCATCAAATTAATAAATCCTAACAATCTTCCCCTATTTGATGATGACAAAATATCTATCTTCTTGCACAAACTTCCCCTTAACTCTTGATTTCTTGTAAACATGCCATGCATAATAACAAGCTGCAAATCTTGATCTTCAATTCTTCTTCCCCTTTTTGTCATAATCCAATAGGGATCTTCTTGAAGATAAGCAACTTGAATCTTTACAACCGCACAATATATATTACACTACTAATCCAACCTTCTAATGACTCAAATTACCCTCCATGACGCATAATAAGAATAATGAATTTGAGCATTAGAAACTTACACTAGTAGTTGTACTATACAACTAGCAGTAGTAATAAAACCTTTATCCCAAATAATTATGCATGAACATCATCCGATGGTTAAACACTTTTTCCATAAGCTTCCCCTCAAATCAATATGTTAACCATCTCTTGACCAAAAGCAATAGAAACAATCATAAGAACTGTACGAATAACTAACCAACAATAGCAACAAATACCATGTAGTACCATCCATGACGAGCATCACTAATTCCGCTAGTGTTTGAAAAATGACTAACAGTAGTAATCGGTACCAAGTAGCAGTCATAACGAACAGTACAAATGATTAATACTCTAACAGTCATAACTTTTGTCAAGCAGTAGGAAATTCCTTCAGCCACTTTCCAATAATAGTGTTAACCATTTTTAACTAACACTTTGTTAACCATCTCTTGTATCTCGAATCTTTATAGGCTCTAAGTAATGATCACTGATGAAGAAAATAGAGTATGACAAACTTAATAAAGAAATTAAATCTTCCAAACTTGTACCTTATATCTTGTACTATTCACGACGTTGAACTTATAATCCTATGTATAAGTAGATCGCAATCTCTTTGACAAAAATCCTTATTTTCCATAATAAGTCACCGAGCCCACCATAACTCTTTCAAGTGATAGCAAATGTGAGCATTGAGCATCCTAAGTTTAATCTCACACGTTTGCTAGATTTGTCAAGTCTTCGTCGTCACCATACAAACCAAACAAGTTATCTTCAAAGTGTAACACCCCACTTTAAGATATGATGAGATACAAACCTGTAAAACTCAACTTCAATATCAAATAAGCTATAATCAATCTTCTTCGTAATCACATCTTCAAATAATCTTCAAAAACGAGCCATAAAATCAATACGGATAAATTGTTATGAAAACAATTCAATCGAGATTCAAAGCTATCGGTTGCACTAACATTTGTAACCAAGTAGTACTAACAATTTTAATTGTTTTGTACTAACAGTGATAAAGACAATCAGTGTTAACCACTTGGAATTCATAAACAGTGGTAATCACTTTGCATTTCACTAACAGTGGCAAGGATTGTGCTAACAGAGGCAACGTTGTACTAGCAGCGGGAACATTGTACTAGCAGAGGCAAGAATACACTAACAGCGGCTAGTTTGTACTAACAGCGGGAAGAACCTTCTACTAGCAGTGGCAAGCATATTTTGTACTAGCAGCGGCAAGCATCTTATACTAGCAGCGGCAAGCATATTTTGTACTAGCAGCGGCAAGCATCTTCTAATAGCAGCGGCAAGCATCTTCTACTAGCAGTGGCAGGAACTTCAGAATTGTATATCTCCCTGATTACGATTCTGATCATGCTCAAATGTTTACAAGAAGTTCATCAATGTTTCATTAATCACATATCCAAAATTCAAGTCGATCCAACGGTTAACGAACACACAGCAATTAAAACACAGCAGCTGCGCAAACAGAAACCACAAACATACTGCAGCAATTTCGAATTTTCATATCTCTATGTAGACACATCCGATCACGATGAAAATTTTACACGATGTGGAAACCTATGTCTTGAATAACATATCCAAAAATAAAGAACATTCGTTGAATAACGAAGACACAGTGATCGATTTACTGCAGCTGTTCGGAAAAACCATACGGTTTCAGCAGCAGATTTCGAATTTAAATATCTCTCAATCAAAAGCTCAGATCGAAAATTCCTCTGGTCAGAATGTGCGTCTATGTGTTATGAACCTACAGTTCAAATTTCACGATGATTGAACGGTTAACGAATGAGATCCGGATTTTTTACTATCGTTGTGCAGAAAGTGACGAATTACGAATTTTTCTTGCAATCTTCTAGGGTTTCTTCAATACGGCTTCTCTTGCTTGTAAAACTTGTATATCCTTGATCACGAGCCACCTTGCTCTGATACCAATTGATAAAACGTATGATCGTTTAAGCTCTAGACTTTTTAGGTCTTGATCTAGGATATAATGATAACAATGATAAATTATGCAGCGGAATATAAATATGAACATCAATGTTATCTCAAGCCTCAATTTTATTCGATCACAATAAAACGGTTATACAACTATAACAGGATCAAGAAACCTTGATCTTGAGGCTAAACAAAAACTCTTAGACGTCTACATTATGTGTGCACACTTTTTCCTACGTCCCTATGTCTCTTTATATACTAGAGATATTAGGGTTACAAGAAATCATAATTATACTAGGAAACTAATTAAAATAAAACAATTCATCTTTAGTCCCTCAATTTTCATCTTTTATTTTGTCTCATCAAATTAATAAATCCTAACATGGACGATTTACCCTTCCTTGTTCGATCTATCACTCGGGCATGATACACTCTCCAGCCGACCTAGGAGCCAGTATCAACCTTATGCCTTATTCACTATATAGAAGACTGGAATTAGGACCCCTTAAGCCTACCAAAATGAGTGTCCAGCTAGCTGACCAATCCATTAGATACCCTAAGGGAATAGCTGAGAACATTATGGTTAAGGTAGATAGATTCCTATATCCCACGGACTTTGTAGTGATGGACATTCAGGAGGATGTGCATATCCCTATCATCTTAGGAAGACCATTCTTGAACACCGCTCGTACTATCATCGATGTTTATTCACAGACTATCAGTCTTAGATCTCATGGAGAGACTGTTACCTTCAAGATTGATCAGGCTGAGCAGGCTTTGACAGAGCATGCGGAGATATGTATGATTTCTACAGGCAGAGTTACTTCGGATGATGATTCTGAACCAGACACACGGATGTCTGTCGAGCCCATCATGACCACTTCCGACACTGAGGAAGAAATGGAAGAAGAGGACGAGATTGAAGAGGAAATAGAAGAAGAAGAGGACGACGAGACAGAAGAAGATCAGACCATACCGACCTACCTTCCTGAGTCATACCATCCGACGCAGAGATAATGCAGATTGACTACACTCGAAGTTTTATTCCGCTGCCAGATAGTGATTCAGAGGAAGAAGAACCAATGGAAGATCATTCTATTAAGCCCATCACATCAGACCTCGATCCCCCCACCTTTCCTAGACTTCGAACTCAGCTTGAGCTAGGAGGTACTTCTGGCTCCAGTCACGAGTCCGATTCTCAGGATGAAAGGGAAATCGAGATGATCTCTTCTCAGCCGATATCTCAGATCACCGACGAGTCTCAGTCACCATTTACAGTTATGGAGTTTCCCGATTCACTAGAGGTTGATCCGCCAGCGACAAAGAATGACGAAGACGACGTCGTATTCGTTGACATTCCGATAGATACTTACTCTATTCACCTTCGTCTACCTTCCACCATTCCAGATTCTTCTCGTGGAACTATCCAAGTACCGGTCGTCTCTAATCACGAAGAGATGATCAGTGCTATTGAGCAACACGAGGATGACTTTCGTACCATCATGGCGATTATCAGAGATTCTACTAATGAGTACGCGCCACAACAGAGAGACTTGATAGAAGGGATCGAAGCAGAATATGATGTTTATCGTGCCACCAACTCCCGAAGTCCTCAGTATCTACAGAACAGCATCCATGCCTTCGCTGAAAATCTTGCTGCCCAACTCCTGCAAGAACCTTAGATTTCTAATGAGCCATCTACAGACGATCGGTTGTTCTTTGAAAACCAAGAAATCATCTACGGCAAGATATATGAAGCACTGATCAGGTCCGCATTTCCATATTCGCCCAGACAAATGGAGTTTTTACACTCTTTTAGATATCATATGGACTATGCCACTGGGAACCCTGATGACGAAATAGACAGGCAGATGATGAGCGATCTTAGAGGATTGATGGATTCCATGGCCCATAACGATCATATCAATGATTCTTCACCACACAGGTTTTACATCGACTGCACTCTAGAGTTTCATGCCCACAAGATCATCGAGAGGCTGGAGCGTGTGAGCCAGGATGAGAGGATTCGTAGCATTCCATCATCTATTACTGATAGTTCAATGGTTAACCCCGCGAACTTTATCACAGAGCAGCTTAGAGATATCTTCGGTTCTGTTTTCACAGGAGAGCCCAGACAGTTGTTCCATGATGGACTACGTGAGGTTTATAATAGGATGATTAACATCTTTTGTAAACCCAACCTCACATATTCCGATCACCAAGAGCAGCTTATCCAAGGAATCCTCGAATCCATTGAAGAAGTAGGAAGGAGCACCACCGTAAGCACTCATGAAGACATCCATTTGCGCTTCTTCAGATTCATGGATTTGTTAAGACGAGAATGACCAGAGCGTGAGAGACTGGAGTACAACGGGACCTACTTCATAGATTCCGATGGACCCATCTCCAAAGCAGTTTATGATATCACCTGGGACCTCTTATACTTGCAGAGGGTGGCTGAGGAGCACTTCGACAGTTTCCCTCTCTTCGTGTCAAGGATCCCGAATATCACCCAAGTCATCACTCGCTATTACCTCAAGTTCTATCCACAAAACTCCAGGGCACCATCACCGAGCATCTCTAGCCCTGGAGGTTCCTCTTCCGGCTGATCTAGGAGGAATGAAAGTCGAGCCCTCGACTTAAAATAGAAGCGCTTCTCGGGAGGCAACCCGTGGAATAAAGTATCCTTTAGTAGTAGTAGTATTATAATAAGTGAATTATCTCTATCTTTCACACTTGGATATACAAAAGCTTTCAAAACACCACTTCATTCGCAAACTAACAGCTTTACCACATCACTATTTCCAGAATTTAGGAAACATTTTCAAAATAATAAGTCATGTGTTTCGATCATTTGAGGTACTTGTGTGCTACTTTCACACATTATGCTCGAACTCGTTTAAAAACACATGTCTTACAAATGATTTGTAATAGAAAACATCTTTTCACATTCTGGAATAGTGACAATCTTTTGGTAAAAGCTATAAAAATGAGAAGTTGGTTAAAAAGTATATCCAACGTGTTCACACTTACGAGATATTTTCACATGAGAGAACGGTGGAGAGAATGAAGAATTGATCCATATTTTACCAAGAGCTCTTCCCAAAAGCCGAATGAACTTCATGGAACCGCCGCATGAAGGATATCTAGCAAGTACTCTTCTTCAAGGCATCATATCTTCAGACTCTCAGCTTCTTTCAACCGCTTTGTTAGGGGAGTTCTCTTGTTCTTATCCTTGTGTTGTTATAGATTATTTTGCTTTATTTATTTAGTAGTCTATGCCATATCCTAAACTTATCACTAAGTGTGGGATTCCAGCCCAAATAAACACCTGAGTAACATTTTCCGATATGTTCAAACTCTAAGTGTGGGATTTTTACTTGCAATAAAATCTCAACTCAAGAGAACATTAGGGACAATGTTCCTCTAAGTGTGGGATAGCGGTATAGAATACCTTAGGTCAGATTCTTTCTTCCAAAAGCAAAACTCGGAAAATGTTCCTCAATTTTAAAAACTCATTTTTGCTTAAAATTTTTCAAAATTTTTGAATTAAAATGGCTTGAGGGGAATCATTTTCATATATGAGTAGTGTATTTTGGAAGTTAAGATTAAATAAGTTATGAATTTCTTGAGCATGAAATAATAATCCAAAAAGGCAAACGCATGGCTAGGCACATATAACCCAATCTTGTAGTGAGGTATCTTGAGCCTATGAAAAGCATTCATTTTTAATGCTTCACTATTCATTTGATGAGTGTGTGCTGATGCTTGCATCTGGAATTAGAACTTGCTCCTGTTATACATGTCGAGACCATATTGGTAGAGTACCGTACGCGGTATAGGTGCAATCAGATGACCTTGACATTCCTTAGGATTTAAACCCCTTTTCACATATCTCTTCAAGCCCAAAACCCTTCCAACACTCATTTTTAGTGTTGATGATCCGCCTAGAAAACCCTGTTGAGCCTTAGCCTTTTCGTTTCTTTAAAACCCAAACCTTAAACCCATTTCATTTCCACACCCACCAAAAGCCTTATCTTAGAAATTTTTTTAAATTTTTGAAAAATGATGTTTAGGTATTCTTTTTGCTTTCACTCAAAATCCACAAAATCATGTTTACTTAAAACTTCTCGCGTGCGTTTCCATATAAATACTCAAAAATCGAGAGTCTTATGGTGTGTAAAAAAAATTAGCACCAAGTAAATTCGAAATTGTCAAAGTGTGAAAAATGAAAGTCTGAAAAGGTCTCAAAAGGGTGATGATAAAAAAAGTGAAAAAATGCCTTAGAAATTCCTTGGCAAAGAAGTTCTAAAGCCCAAAAATATATACAAAAGAAAAAGAAAAAGAAATAAAAATATCTCATAAAGCTAAGTGCTTCGATTCTTCCGAAAAACTCCAAGTCTTAAAAGAATATATACCCTCTGTGTGTTTTTTAAGAGATAGAAGTCAAAATAGCTATCTCATTCCCTTCTCGTTATCTGTTTCCGTTTTCATTAAAAAGTTTATCTAAATAAAGTTTTTCATAAGTTTAGAAAGGCCTAAGATAAGTAAAACCCCTCTTTTATTTAAAACCAATTAACCACTTATCCATTCCCTTTACCCCTCACCAAACATTACAACCCATCTGAATGTCCTGGGATGATTAGCACCGTCCTCACCTAAGTAGTGGAGATGTGATTCTCGAGAAAGCCTATGACGAAGGATGCCGCATGACTGGCTTATGAGCGATTTCGTTTGATTAGAATGATAGGTAACCCGAAACACTTATGAGTGAATTGAGTGACCACCTAGTCATGTAAAAACCCCAAAGCTTGCCCTACGAGAATTATTTCATGCTTCTGAATGGAATACCTTATTTCTTCTTGGCTTCCAGGATATATTACTTATGTATGGGATTGTTTGCTCTTAAACGTTTTGATTCACCCAAAAATGCATTGACACTTTCAAATACTTTCGTTGGGAAAGCAAGTGAGAAATTTGAGTTTTGCTTGAGGACAAGCAAAGTCTAAGTGTGGGATATTTGATGACACGCAAAAAGTCAAGTTTTAACGTGCCATTATCTCACCTTTTTAGCCCAATTATGGATGAAAACATTTGAAATATACATTTTTATACTAAATTTCATAATGAAGGCTAAAATATAGACGGTGCTTCAAGAATCAACTAGAAAGGCCTAAAAACGAATAAAATAGAGCACAAACAATCTTAAGCATTCCGGTTCACGTATATTAGCACTTTTTGAGCTCCGCTTGGAATTATGACCTCTAACTTATGTCATTTTGTTCCTTAGGAGATTAAGATCGTGTGGATATAAAGAACGCTCAAAACGGACATCGGATGAAGAAGATACGCCCAAACGAAGATTCAAGGCAACCGACGGAGCACGATACGGGCGAGACAAGCCGGATACGGCCAAGCTCAGCCGTATACGGCCAAGACCCAGCCGTATACGGCCTGTCTTGACCGTATACGGTCACTTCCCAGCCGTATACGGCCATGCTTCCCCGTATCCGGCCTCTTCCCTCCCCCGATACGGCCAATCTCTCCTGTATAGGGCCAAATTCAACCGTATCGTGTGTTTTGGTCATCCAAGGTGTGATTTTGATACGGTTGAGGAATACGGTTGAGATTTTGAAGGTGCAAATACGGCTGAGGAATACGGTTGAGCTTCTAGTATAAATATGGGGTTAAACCTCCTCATTCTACACTTCTACATTCTTACTTTCTCTTCTATTGTTCTACAAAATACTCTTATTAGGTTAGATTTATATTTTATTTTCGTAGTTAGCGGCTAGTTAGTCACGGCTTTGACCGGACGAATAGGGGGTAATATTGTAATATTGCTTGGAGGATACTCGAAGTTCTGCTTGTATTTCTTCACGTTATATCCAGCTACGCTGTTACTCTGGTTAATTCTATCCTTTATCTATTTCATTATGATGATTGTTATTACTGTTGTCATGCTAGATTTAGGATTATTTGCCATGATTAGCGAGTAGTTTTACTGCGTGTTTGCTATGATGTAATTAGTCGTATTAATTGGGAAGATGTCATTATGAAAACAACGGAGGTAACGTTTGATGTGTGCTAAGTATAGGCAATTATAATCACAAGTTTTAAATACGGAAATACTAAATAAATACTATCACACAATTCAGGCAAGATTAACCCGTTCGTATAATATAGCTTTTACAAGTAAGTCCGGATATCGAACACAGGGAACGTGATCTTATTAACTAATTATCTATTCCTAATTATTTACAATTGATTACAAATATATACAAATAAGACTCTATTTACAATTAATATACAAAATAAGGGGGACGTTTTAGTTCCGAACGAACATCTTTATATTTGATACAGATTCTAATTGATAAGTTCAGATACAACTTAGATTACTCAATTGGATAGAAGATTATAAACATAAGAACTATTATTGATTAAAAGTATTATATTCACTTATGTCTATTTGCTTTGTTGGCTATTACTATTGGTGATTTTCTATTGTAGAGGATCGCTGTCGGTCAAGTCTTTACCCTCATAATAATAATACAGTATCAGGTTATCAAAAAGTATTACTATTTCATTAAGATCTCAGCATTTTATTAAACTCAAATTACTATATTACTTAACATTAATTAATATTCTTAGTCTATCGCAGAAGGTTAAGATCAAGACACATAACCACTTAATTTATTCAGGGAACTAAATCAGGTTATCAAAAGTTATGATATAAATCAGTTAATCATGGCAAGAATCTTCATTAATATAATATAATATAGATAATTCTTTGCATAATAAATATTCAATAGTATAGTTCCAACATAAACATATAATGCATATAATAAATTCAATCAATCATTCATTCAAATATTTATAACGAAACATCTAATTAACAATATAATCAAAGAAACAATATCTTAAATAAAAAATCAGGTTATCAAAGTTACAAAAGATAAAGAAACCTAACCAAATTGTTGAACCAGAGTTTCCTAGGGTTGTAGGCCTTAAAACCCTAACTTCTTGGCCTCCAAAATCGTGCTCCAAGTCGATCTTAAACCCTAACTTTCGTAATTTTCTTCTAAGAATCGTATATGGTTAAGTCTAAACTAAGTCTCTATTTATACTTTTTCTGGCCGACCTCTCAACCGCCGGTTGGGAACTCCAACCGCCGGTTGGGGTTTCTTTCCGTCCAAGTCTTGACACGTTGCACCGCCTCATTAACCCTAATGTTCAACCGCCGGTTGGGCTTTCCAACCGCCGGTTGGATTGAATTTCCAGAATATTCCATAAACGGGCTTGGGCTTCTTTTTGGACTCTTTTTCTTCTTTAACGGTTTTGACTTGTCTTCTTAGGCCCAATCTTCATTTTACCATCTTTATTCTTCATTTCTTCAAGGTTTATGTCTTCTTTTCTTCAAATGCTCCTTTTTCTTCAGTTTCGGTCTTATTTTCGTTCCTTTTTCTTCTTTCTTCAATTAAAATACATTTCTGCAAATATTAACAAATTAAGTATCTAAAACCATATAAATGCACTAAAATGTATTAAAATATAGGGATAAATAGTATATAAAATAGCATATATTTGATGCTTATCAACGTTAAACGGCTTTCATTTGTATAGCGCCGGAATCATCACTATGTGTGTAGTACGGAACGTGGAAGCTATGAAAGTCGTGGGCACAATCCGTTCTCGATTAATGATTAATTAATAGTTGATCCACTTTCTATCTATGATTTTAAACCTCAATTAAACTTAACGCCTTTCAACCAATAAACGTGGCTACGGCCTTAATGATGGGACGTCGCGAACCCTATCTAAAGGATTAGTTATCTGTGTCTAAAAACATGGTCTGATTTGTGAAGAATGTAAACATTGTTTTCTAAATGGAACACCAAGTACATCGTCATCATGATAATTATTTCATGGTGGTTATGGAAACACGTTTTCTATTGAATGCAAAGTACACCGGTATGGTGGGATTATCGCTTTCCCTCAAGAATGCATAATTTACACTGTACCTGTGGAAATACTGTCTTCTCCGGAACGCAAATATTACGCTATTCGCAAATTAGGGATTTATTGGGATTTTAAAGTAAGGGCTGGTTTATATCATAGATGGAGATTTTCTGTGCTAAAATACAAACTTAGTTAAAACTAGTCTAGGGTTTAAAGTACAGTAGGTACCGTAATTCGGCTGTGAACTTGGTATTTCCACGGGAAGAGTCGTAGTTCCCTATTGTGTACAAACGTTTTACTTAGACTTTACAACCCATCGATAGAAAGTGATCAACATATACAAAACATGATTTTGAACTTAAATGTTTCATTTAATCTTTAGTATTCCTGTGGGGTTAAGAAAGGTCAGACATCGAGATTGGTTTGTCGTCATATTCATGCACCCAGGATTAACTTCCATATAAGGGTCGCTCTTCCGTTATCGGTTGGCGTTGTATGGCCGGATAAACTACTCCGATCAGATTCACGATAGCCTAGTTACTCAGTGACATACTGATTTACCAGTAGGGAGCTAGTGCTTACTCCTCAATACTTGGAATAAATGAAATACAAATCTTTTAAAAAAATCATTTTATAAATCAAACATCATCCCAATTAAGAAAACTAATGAAGTCATAGCAAACACCTCCTCTAGATTATCTGCTAACTACATAAATTTTATCTGCTTTATTTTATTTTACTGCCTAAGTATAAAAACCATAAACCAAAACCTCCAAAATCTTTCAAAACCATTACTAGTTTGATAAATCATCTCCAACGTAAACGTTTCACAATACAACTGGTTTATAGAACGACCCTAGGTCATACTTACTACTGTACCCATAGTTTTAAGTATACTTAGGCCCCGCACTTACAAATTTTAAAACCCACTGGTGGACGCGCCCGGAGGAAGGCACCGCAACGACGCGAGTTGAATCGCGACCGACCTCTGGCCGCACCATCAGACATGCAAAGGAATCGAAATCAGAAAGAAAAGAGAGACCTATGAGAGCAACAACTCTAAAGGATGAGAAGTTGGTCACTTTCAGCGAAGATGACAAGGAGAATGTTCAGGATCCTCACCACGACGGCTTGGTTATCACTCTATATATTGCAAATCATTTTGTGCGAAGGATCCTGATCGATGGTGGCAGTTCTGTGAACATTATACAGCTGGAGACGCTTAAGAGGATGGGGATCCACGAATCAGAAATGATTTCAAAGTCTACAGTCCTCGTTGGATTCAGTGGTGAAGCTAAGAACACTATGGGAGAGATTAAACTTCCAGTATACATTGAGGGGGTAAACTCTATGCAACGTTTTTGTGTTATGAATTCATTATCTTGCTATAACATTATTTTAGGTCGACCATGGATTCACGACATGAAAGCAGTCCCTTCAACGTATCATCAATGTGTGAAATTGCCTACTCCATGGGGAGTTGTTAGGATTAACAGTGATCAGCAAGAGGCTAAGGATTGCTACACAACATCAATGAAATCTACTACAAAGCTGACATGAGATAATAGCAGAATAAGAATAGAAGACTGATGATCCTGATGTCGGAGATAATTTGTACACATCAGCTTCTGGGGGCAAGTTGGGATCATGAGCACAATTTGTCCCAGAGTATTTATGAAGGATGAGCTAAATCCCAGAAAATTTTAAAATTTTTTAAGGTATCTCATTTTATTGTTTAAAATAGAATAATGCATTATAAGTTTCTTTCAGGATGACTACTATGTTGTCTTGAGGATCACAAAGTCAAAACGGTATTCAAGGATAGACATGTAAAAGGTTATGGAAATTATCTGGGGGCAAAGCACTATTTTCAAAAATAACAGGAATAGGTCGCTGTCAGAAAGAACTCAAAAAATATATGGAAACATTTATCGTCAATCAGTAGAAGCGATGCATCCAATTATCTCCTCATGACCTTCCATGAAATGAAGAAGGTATATGATTGAAAAAGACGTTTACTGTTTATGGAAGAGAAGTCTTTATGCTTGCAACATAGGATCATATTTTGTGCATAAGAATGATGATCCCAAAGGCAAGATCCTGGATGAAGGAAACATTGGGAATTACACCAAATTCAGGATTGTATTTCAACAACAAAGGATTTCAAAATCTAATGGCAGAAATATCAGGATAAGAGGACTTCAAGTTAAAAATTTAGCATGCTGAAAATCCTGTTAAGAACAAGTTGGTTCTGAAATGGGAAGGTCCTTATATGGCTAATTCAAATGCTGGAAAGGGGGCATATTTCGCTAACAAGTGTGGATGGAGAATTACTACTAAGATCTTGAAATACCATTCATCCAAAGCTATATCACGCGTAAGTTAAGTATTTACACTTAACAAAAGGTAACCCTATAATCCTTAATCTCTTATGTTTATTTTTTCATTTGATATATATAATTATGCTTGTCATTAATATATATTGTATCTATACATATGTGTGTATTTAATTTTTCCTTTAATTATTCCCGTATTATTATCATCATATGAACCTTGTACTGACTTAAGCATCGGAGGGGTGTTAGGCAAACTAACACCCACCTTTACCCAAGATTTTGTATTTCTTGTAGTGATTATACCTGAAGACAATGCAATGAGGATAAGGGGCTGGCCACCTCTCTCCACCGATTAGGAATCCCAGGGATTCCTCTAAAGGTTTTGAGGATGCTGAAAACGCATAATCACCTCTCTTTCATATGGGTTTCCACACTCACGTCCTGAGCGCACGTGTTTGATTATAGAATCAGGATTATGTGTTGGGACATGTATTTGTGACAACAGATCTAGCTTGAAATTAGTACTAGTGATTATTGTAATCATGTTGGATTTAATTGGTTTAGATTTGTAAATGTATTTTTGATATAAAATGATAGACATTTTTCGTAATTAATATTTACGTTTTCGCGAGTCGAGTTCTCAACGAGGCGAGTTGAGAGTTGAGTTCGCAGGTATAGCGAGTCGAGACCAAGCTGGGCTTGGGCTGCGAGCTGAACTGAACTCGCAGGCCCAGCGGTTGCGAGTTGAAACGCAGTATATATACGTTTTCAATTAGTTGAAAACATAACTTGAAGATTTACGAACAAACGAATCAGACAAAACCCTTCTGCGAACTCACGTTTTCAGAGAAAATCATTGCTAACGGCTAGGCTTTGATTGTTAATCAATTTAAGCAAAATAATTAGTGATATAAACGTAATAACTCGTTATATTCCATATAACACCGTATTGAGGAATTCCGCGCCTTAATACTAAAGATAACCTCGTTATCGATCCATGAACTAGGGACTTACAATTGGTATCAGAGCTTTCAGGCTAGTTTCTTAGTAAGTTCGAGGTTGTCGTGATAATAGCGATTGATTTCGGGTCGTTTTTACGTGCATTAGTACTAAATTAATGATCAAAATCATTCTCTGAACGTTTTGGGTATAGTTTACAGTTGAAATTTCCTGTTTCAATCGTAAAATTACTTAAATTTTCGTTTTTGGGGTTTTTCAGCCGTTTTGCGAGTTGAGATTAGGGTTTCAGCTAAATCTGCGAACGGAGTTGAACTTGCAAGCCGAACTGAGCTTTGCGAGTTGAGATTGAGCTGCGAACTGAAACCACTTGCGAGTTGAGATCCGAACTGAGATTTGCAAACTGAGTTTTGCGAATCGAGCTGAGATCTGCGAGTTGAACTGAGTTGCGAGTTAAATTTTCTGACTTCGTAAAACAGTTAAATTCTTAAGTTTTTCAAGATGTCTGACCTAAGCAGAATGATTGAGATGGATCATGAGGTGGGAAAGTCTAATGTTCCACCTAAATTGCTAAGGATTGAGGACTACTATAACTGGAGAGATAGATTCGAATCTTACTGTAGATTCCATGATCTCTCTATCTGGATGTGTATCAAGGGAGGATACACGGCACCTACTCAGATCGTCCAAAATGTAATTGTGGTTGTTACCTATAATCTGATGAGTGAAGCACAAAAGAAAGACTATGAAAATGAGAACAAAGCACATTCGTGTATTAAGATGTGTCTTTCTAAAGAGATTAATCATCAATTAAGATCTTTTAACACTGCTAAAACCCTCTAGGATGCACTTGAGAAAAGATGTGAGGGTAGTCCACAAGTGCAAGCTAGCAAAAAGAAACTCCTTAAAAAGCAGTTTACTCTGTTTAAAGCTTTTAAAGGAGAAACTCTTGATGCTTATGCTACCCGTTTCTACCATCTATTGAGTGAAATGGAAAACCATGAGATCACCACTGAGGAGGAAGATAAAACCGACAAGTTTCTTGAGGGTTTACCTTCTAAATGGGAGATGTATGGTGTGATGATAACTGATAATGAAACTAGGTATGCAACTATGACTCTAGAGCAGGTCATTGACAAGCTAAAAGGGTATGATTTTAAGAAAAGGTCGAAAGAGACTGATTCTGATCAGGTTCAGGATCCGGGACAATATCATGGAAAAACATCTATTTCGACTGCTTCATCCAGTTCGACTACTGCTTTATTAGTTGGTGATACTGGTGAAGGAAATGAAATGATATCTGAGGACTTATGTTTCATTACTTCATCTGAAAATGAAGCAAAGGGAAAGCCATCTCAGAAGTCACCTCAAGAACATCAGAAGATGCCTATGAGTGTGAAATCTGCTGAACAGCAACTGTCTGTTCTTGCTTCTTTTGTTGCTTCATATGAGAATTATATTGATTGTAAACTCAATGATCCAATTCTCTTTGATGAAGACTTTGATCAGATAGATCCTGACTATCTAGAAGAAATAGATCTCCAGGAACAGCTTGCTATGATTTCTAGGAGAGTTAAAAATTTCTTGAAGAGAACAGGAAGGAAGGTGGCAACAGATCAGGGTTTGATAAAACCAAGATCAAATGTTATAACTGTCAAGGTTATGGACATTTTGCTCGTGAATGCCAAAAACCTAAAGTAGAAGCTAGCAATGTCAAACAAGGCTCGGGAAGTACTTTAAATTCCAAAGCTATGGTTGTTAAACAATTGGATGGGTCTTATAAGTGGAAAGCACAACCTGAGGAGGCTATGATGGCAAAAATTGATGATCAAGAGAAGACTGCTGAATCAACGTCATATATGCCTACTGATGCTGAATTTGAAGTGAAGGTGCCCGATGTTCCAGTAAATGCAAGTGATGATGATGTGCTGTACATGGATTCATCTGAAATTGTGAATCCTGAAGACTTTGTTGCTCGCATGGCTGAAGTTGTAACAGATAAGAAAAAGGTATGTCTTGATATGGTTACTCTTGCTGATATCTGTTATTTAGTTACTGATTTACAGTCTCAGATTAGTGTCTTGACAGTGTCTAATAGTAATATGTCCACTAGAGTGAGTAATGATACTTATCAGGCTGTTAGATCTGAACTTAATGAAGCCACTATGAACGTGGATAGATTAAATAAAGATAAACAGGATTTAAAAGATAAGATTAAATCTGATGCCTCTGATAAGATAGCCCTTAAGGATACCATAAATGAAAAAGCTGTTATCATAGATGGTCTCTACATGAATATTAAGGAGCTACATGAGACGATTGCTAATAAGGATAAGGAGATAGTTGATCTTAATCTTAAGCTAGTTGAACAAAACCGAAGAGTAGAGAATTTTAGGTCATCGGAAATGGACAAAATGCTTGATATTAAACGTCATGCTAAGGACACATCTGGAATAGGATATAATGATGTGTCTCCTCCTTTTAACAATAATCATACTAGGACACCTGTAGACACTGAAATGACAGATGCTAATCCTGAGGTTCCAGTAGCTAATAAGTATGATAAACCAAAGGCACAGAAGAAAGTTGTTAAGAACTTATCAACAAATGATAGTAAGTTAGAATTTCAAACTAAAGTAAACTTTGTTTCTAGTAGTTTGACTAATGATACTAAGACTGATGATAAAGTTGATAAGGAACAGACTGGTGTTCAAACTAGTGAAACTTCAGTGCCTAATGACAATACAAAAGGATCAAAATCACGTAAGCAGATGTCTTACTTCAAGTGTCACCAAAAGGGACACGTGGCTTCTTGTTGTCCAACTAAGAAGATAGAAGCATCACATAAGCCAGTGATAAATGAGAAGACACCGACCAATTCTAGTTCAATTGTGGATAGGTTAGGTCCCAAACCTGTTGTGGGAAATAAACCTCTAAATATTTTGAAAAGAGATGGTAATCATAGTGTCTCTCCACCTAAATCTAAAAGGCAGTTTACTCCAAATGAAACTACTTTTAATAAACCAAGAGATAAAACGCCTTCTAGATTTAGAACCCCCAGTAGAAACCATAGTCAGTTTGAGAATGGTTCTACTTCACGTGCACAAGGAGCTCAGTATGTGCCTAGGAGGTTTTCTACTCACTCTCCTCACAGGCAAAAGCCTACTGATCATCGGCAATCTCAAAATCCTTCTATAGTAACCAAGACTCCTACTGAAAATAGTTTTGGTTACTTCAAGGAAGTTCAGATTGTTGATGATAAGGGACAAACCAAGACCGTCATGGCTTGGGTCCCTCTTGAAAACTAATTGTGTACAACTTGTTATGTGCAGGAGCAGACTGTGAACAAGGATAGTTGGTGGTATGTAGACAGTGGATGCTCAAGATACATGACAGGTGAGAGAAGTCTACTGAAGGACTTCAAGGAAAGTCTGAAGCAAAAGGTTAACTTTGCTGGAGACAAAGGAGGAATAATAACTGGGAAAGGAAAAGTTTCAAATGGAACTTTGACACTAGAGGATGTGAACTATGTTGAAGAACTAACTCACAACCTAGTAAGTGTTTCCCAAGTCTGTGATAAAGGTCATCCAGTTTATTTTAATGAAAAGGAAGCCTTAATCTTGAAGCCTGGATACAAAGTACCTGATAATTGGATACTAATGAGGGCACCAAGGAAGAAAGACATCTATGCAATAAACATGGGTGTTTCTGATTCTTCAATGGTGTCGACATGCTTGTTATCCAAAGCTTCTGAAGCAGACGCACTATTATGGCATAGGAGGATGGCACATCTAAACTGGAGAAAGATGAACTATATAACCAAGAATGGTTTAGTTTTAGGTGTACCACAGAAACGTTTCGAGTCTGAAGATAAGTGTGTTCCTTGCATGAAAGGAAAGCAGCACAAGAAACCACACAGATCTAAGACTGAAAACTCAATCTCCTCGCCATTTGAATTGCTACACATGGACCTCTTCGGCCCAATAAGCAAAAGAAGTCTAGGTGGCAAGTGGTACTGTTCGGTTGTCACAGATGATTACTCTAGATTTTCGTGGGTATTTTTCTTAGGATCTAAAGATGAAACTCCTGGTATTCTGATAGAGTTTCTAGATCTAGTTGAAAATGTATACAAAACGAGAGTTAAGCGTATTCGTAGTGACAATGGAACAGAATTCAAGAATTCAACGTTGGATATCTATTGCTTAGGCAAAGGGATAATTCATCAATTCAGTGCACCATATGAGCCTCAATAGAATGGTGTAGCTGAAAGGAAGAATCGAACGTTGATAGAAGCTGCAAGAACCATGCTTGCTGATTCAAAGCTTCCAGTCATCTTTTGGGCAGAAGCAGTGAATACAGCATGCCATGTGCTAAATAGAGTTCTTACGGTTAAGAAGCATAACAAGACTTGTTATGAACTTCTGAACAATAAGAAACCCAACTTAAAAGGATTTGAACCCTTTGGAGTTGCATGCACAATATTGAGAACTGGACATCAAGCAAAATTTGGTGAGAAGGCTGACGAAGGATTTTTCCTAGGTTATATGCCTAACTCTCCAAACAAGAGGGTTTTCAATAAAGTCACAGGACGTTTGGAAGTAGTTTATAACATTGAAGTTACGAGCTATACACCGGATGTACATAAGGGCTTAGATTGGCAATTTGATTATTGTTGGGACATGTATTTGTGACAACAGATCTAGCTTTAAATATGTACTAGTGATTATTGTAATCATGTTGGATTTAATTGGTTTAGATTTGTAAATGAATTTTTGTTATAAAAGGTTAGACGTTTTTCGTATTTAATATTTACGTTTGTTGCGAGTCGAGATCTCAACGAAGCGAGTTGAGATCTGAACTCGCAAATGGTCACAGTGAGCTGAGTTGAACTGGGCTTGGGCTCATGTGCGAGTCGAGTCAACTTGCAGGCCCAGCGGATGCGATTTGAGAGGAAGTATTAATAGGTTTTCAATTCGTTGAAAACATAACACAATTTTTACGAATGAACTAATCAGACTTAAACCCTTTCTGCGAACTCAAGTTTTCAGAGAAAAACATATTGCTAACGTCTAGGCTTTGATTGTTTAACAATTAAAGTTAAGTAATTAGTGATATAAACGTAATAACTCGTTATATTCTATATAACATCGTATTAAGGAATTCCGCGCCTTAATACTACAGATAACCTCGTTATCGATCCACGAACTAAGGACTTACAATTATTCTGATCTTTTTACATCATTTAAAGTTCCTTTGAGTGACTCAGTAAATGATTAAGTGATATCTAAACATTTAGTGTCCGGAGATGAGGATAATGGTCCTACTTCAACATCGAATGTTCCTACTTCAAGAATCATTCCACCAGTTGAGTCAAATGAAGCTTCAACTAGTGGATCTCAACCATCTTCTATGGAAAACATTTCAGATGAAACTAGTAAAAATATTCTGAATACTGTTCAAATGCTTAAGGATCTTCTCACTCCGTTGAAACAGTTAATAATATCTTCAAGTCAGTTTCTACAAGAAATAGAAGATGAAGATGACATTCCACCATTGGAAGAAATTGGTACTAACCTAGAAGATGATCTAGTAGTTGACCCAATTCCGGTCACTAGAACGAGTAAGAATCACCCACCTGAGAACATCATAGGTGATCTTCATACTCCGGTTCAGACTAGAAATCAGTCTAGAGCTATTACATTCGTAAATCTCGAATACTCTAACTTGTATGCTGAAATGAAGGAGACAGGGATTCCTAATCAATGTCTATATTCATGCTTTATCTCACAAGTTGAACCTAAAAATGTTAAAATGGCATTAAAGGAAAGCTCGTGGGTAGAAGCAATGCAAGAAGAACTTTCTCAATTTGAGAAGTTAAGAGTATGGGAGTTGGTTGACCTACCTAAGGATCAATATCCAATAGGTACTAGATGGGTTTTTAAGTGCAAAAGAGATGATAAGGGCATCATTACTCGCAATAAAGCTCGTTTAGTGGTACAAGGTTTTAACCAAGAAGAAGGAATCGATTACAATGAAGTGTTTGCACCTGTTGCTAGACTTGAAGCAATTAGGCTTTTCTTAGCTTTTGCTACATTCAAGGGAATCAAAGTTTATCAATTGGATGTCAAAAGTGCCTTTTTGTATGGCAAGATTAGAGAAAAGGTGTATGTTTCACAACCACCTGGATTTACTGATCCAATGTATCCTTATAGAGTATATCGATTAGATAAGGCTTTATATGAATTACATCAAGCACCGAAAATGTGGTATGAAACACTATCAACTTATCTAATTGAAAATGGATTTACAAGAGGATCAATTGATAGTACACTCTTTGTAAAATGGAAAAAGAATGACTTTCTGCTTGTACAAGTCTATGTTGATGACATCATCTTCACGTCATCTGATGAAAAGATGTGTCAAGAATTTGAGAAAGTCATGAGAAAATGTTTTGAAATGTCTGCAATGGGAGAGTTGAATTTCTTCTTAGGATTACAAGTTGATCAAAAGAAGGATGGATTCTTTATTCATCAATCTAAATATGTTTTTGAACTGTTAGAAAGATTTAAGATGGATGAAAGTAAGGTCTACAATACTCCTATTCAAGTCAATCATAAACTAGGTCCGGATACATCGAGTGATCAAGATGTGGATCCTACTCAATATAGGGCTATGATTGGATCACTAATGTATTTGACAGCTTCAAGACCTGATATAATGTTTGCAGTATGTATCTGTGCAAGATATCAAGCTAATCCGAAAGAGTCTCATATGCAAGCAGTTAAAAGGATCTTTCGTTACCTAAAAGGGAAACCACAGTTGGGACTTTGGTATCCAATGGAAGGAGACTTAGATCTTGTTGCTTACACTGATTCGGATTATGGAGGATGCAATCAGAATAGGAAGTCTACTACTGGAGGATGTCAATTCCTAGGAGGTAGATTAGTATCCTGGCAGTGCAAGAAGCAAACTTCAGTTGCCATTTCTACATGTGAAGCTGAATATGTTGCAGCTGGTAGCTGTTGCTCTCAAGTTCTTTGGATACAACAGCAACTGCGGGATTATGGGTTAAACATAACCAATACTCCTATGATGATTGATAATGAATCAACAATGTCAATCACTAACATTCCGGTGAAGCACAGTAAGACTAAGCACATTGACATACGACATCACTTCATTCGAGATTGTGCTGAAAAGAATTTGATAAAATTAGTTAAGGTTCCAACTTTGGATAACTTAGCAGACTTATACACAAAAGCGTTTGACAGATCAAGATTTGAGACGTTGGTTCAACTGAATGGTATGAAAAATCCAGAATGATTCGTCTTCCACGGGTAATTTTGTAATAGTTAGGTTTTTATTTTTCTTTGTTTATTTAAGTTTTTTTTTTTAAAAAAAAAGGGGGGGGGGGGCGTATGGCATTCATTTGCTTGTTACCTAAGGGGAATCGCCTCCAATAAAAGAACAACCGTAGTTCTTTTAGAAAAGCTTTATGTTTTGGCTGTAAAAACTTGGGAGATGATAGTACATTAGGAGAATAAGCTTAAGAATAATAAACCTAAGTACTAAGATTGATGTGTTAGTAGATTCCTATAGGTCTCACTAAAACTAGGTCTTTAACTAGGACTTTACTTATATTTATCTTGTTATAAACCTATATCCACTGATTATAACATGTAATCTTTAAGTGATAAGAATAACTTAAGTCTAGTTAGCTTCATCATACGATATACTGGTAGGCAATTTATATGAGAATTTCTAAGCATTTAATACGTGTATATAATTGCTTGATTAGTATCTAGTGTTACTATCTTATGATGTATGACGTATGTCTTAATTGTTGAAGGAAGGTGTATACTCTCTTAAATTTGACAAATGGTAGCAATATGGGTATTACTTAATTACTGGTGACTCTGTTATACGTCGGTATAGACCTGAAGCCATTAATTAAGTTAATATTCTCAAGTGTATTTTGTATATATTAAGGGATTCTCTGTTATACGTCGGTATAGACCTGAAACCACTAATATCTGCAAGGTATGCCTGATATTTGTCAAACTTTTAAATTCAAGTGTAAGTTATGATAGGTCCCCGGTAGGTCTCCTAGAAAGGATCTATTGAATCGAAACCACTTGAGTTGTGCGGAATCCAATCACAAGTGATAAACTAGTTTGTTTTCGGTTAGAAACATATACGGATATATGTAACTTCCCTTGGTATAATAATAAAACAATAAGGAATTTGGAAGTTTTATGTTTTTCTTATGATTTTCGTTGAGAGAGCAGAACACACAAAAACACACACAAGTTTTCAAGAAGTTATGAATTTTTGACTAAAAATCACTATTTATACTCTGTTTTATGCGACACTCACTAAGTGTCGCACCATGCGACACTTACTGAGTGTCGCTAATAATTCAACACAAGCGACACTTGACAAGTGTCGCAGACAATTCACAAACTCAGAAATTTAATAAATTAACGCGTACAAACAGAGTTATATCGATACAAAACAAACATTTAATTCATAACTTCACAAATATACAAATACAGACTCAAGACCAACTGACTGACATTCAAATATGCACCAACAAACTCCCCCTTAGCAGCAGCTTGGTCTTTTAAATATCTTCGTTTTAGCACCAGCCTTCAGGAAATATTCCACGAGCATGAATTCCAACTTTCAAACAAATTTCGATCACCTTTTCAAATTTAGAAGCTTCTTCTTGATCATATTGATTGTAACTCAACTTACACTTGTGAAGAGCTTTTAAATCTTTTCTCATCAAATTTATTAAGCTGATCGGATCGAATATACGAATCGACATTCCATAATTTGCTGGTTTTTCCCATTTGTCTTTCAAAATTACTGGATCTTTAGATGTAAAATATTCAATCACAGCTTCTTGGGTTACAGAATCAAACCACCAAAAACGTAAACGTTTGAGAAAATCAAGTGGTAATTTCTGTAATGGAACAGTTTTGAGACTAGCAGCTGGAGGATAATTAATCTTGACAATCGGTTTTCCAGTTCATAGATCTAATTTCTTCTTGAAAGTATAACGAACTCCCAGCTCTGGTCTTATCCACATATACTTCTTGCTGTAAATATCTTTTCTTAAAATCTTCTGAAACATGTTACCACGAAAATCATTAGTGTGGTTAACAAGATTCAGTTGAGCAAGACGATTCAATTCTTCTTTTGGCAGCGTACTAATACAATTGAATCTTTGTTGAAAATACTGTACACCGTCTCTTCTTTTGATCAAAACAAGAAAATTTTCTTCATCGAATTTCCAAGCTCTAATTAAACCTGTAAGTTCACCTCGAACTTGATATGTCTTACATATATTCACACCAGGTTTAAAAGCAACATATCGAATTTCTGGTTTTAATCTTTCAGAAGACTTCTCAGCAGTTTGTTCAGTTACAGATTCAGGAGTAGCTTCTGGTTCAGGAACAGAAAAAGATGTTTTAGGAACTGATTTATCAGTTGATTGTTCCTTTGCAGGTTCAGCTTCATCTTCTGACGAATCCGTATCAATAATAGGTGCATCCCAATCAAACGATTGATTCGGTCGTCTCTGTTCAGGTTCAGGATCACGTTCAGGTACCGGTTTTTGCTTTGGATTTTCCATATAAACTTCATCCGGTTCAGGAACCACCGACTCAGTCTCAATATCGTTATCACTAAAATCTTCATTTCTTGAATCAACAGGATTGATTAAACTTTGCATATACGTCAAATTCATGAACGTATAATCAACTGCTAACGGCCTTGGTTGTCCTGGAACATCAACAAAATAATCTAAAGTAGCAGTTTCATTAACCTCAGAATCACTTGTTAAACCCAGATCGATCTAATAAAGTTATTACACTAACAAAGTTTTGAATGATTACTAAGAAGTTTGCGGAATAACACTTAGTAATATAATGAAGATCAATATGAATAACAAGAACAGAATTATAAAAAGCTTCAATCTTATTAATGATATAAGACGAATACACTGATTTGTATTAGGGTTACAAAACCTTGAAGCTGCGCTAAAACTCTTAACCTAAAACTAGGTTTAGGATCTCTATTTATAACACATAGAGTCCTGCTAAACAATCTCCTATAATTATGGAATTCAAATTTATTCCATAAATATCTCTAACAGATTTCTATATACTAACAGTGGGAATAACCTACTTTGTACCAACAGTGGTAGTAAGTTCCCTTTACAGACACATACTAACATTGACACTGCTTAACTATACTAGCAGTGGCTAGATCTTTACTTCTTCTGGCAGTGGCTAGCAGTGACACTGCTTAACTATACTAGCAGTGGCTAGATCTTTACTTCTTCTGGCAGTGGCTAGCACTCCTTAAGCAGTGGTACTTCTTCACAAACAGTGGCTAGCAATAATGCAGACAGTGGTTAGTCTTCTACACTTGTCAAGTTTCCTCAGATCCCAACAATCTCCCCCTAAACTTAATCAATCTTGCATTGAAATAAGTTTCTTCATTCAGCTTCAATCTTTCATAGGAGAGTTTTAACCTTTCTTGCTGGCTTGATCTCTTTTGTGAAATTGATTCATCATCCAGTAAATTATTTCTTTTCCTTTATCAGTTTTCACAGCCACTTGCAATTTCTTTTCCATAATCTGTCTCAACAGAACTATGCTCAGAATGTATTCTCTTTCTTCCAACATATACACAAATTTACCATTCTTAAGAGAAATACAATGTACTCCTGCTCTTGCAAAATGTCTCCAGTAAGCAACCACCTCAGCACCTAAAAATATATCTCCATACTTCTCAGGCTCAAACATCATCTGTATCCATTCCCACACATATTTTTCAAGACTAGATTTAACATTTTTCAAGTCCTTTTCTAATCCAATTCTGTACATATCATATACATCAAATCTTTGCACTCTCTTCAAAATATCAAGCATTGACCTGTGAAAGCTGACAACCCCATTTTTCCTTTCAATTCTAATTTCATAGGCCATTTCTTTGGATGCTATCAACACTCCTTCCCACTTGATGATTTCTGAAAATTCTTCATCATTTAAGTTGAGATTTTCTGATCTATCAGGCTTTATCACAAACATTTTATCCAAAATCTCCTCATCTCTATCCAAATCACAAACATCATCATCCAACTCCTGAAGTCTAATAAATGATCTTCTAGTACCCTCAATTTTTAATTTCAATTCCTTTTCTGCCTCCAACTCCTTATCAATCAAATCATATCTTTCTTGTAATCTTCTTTGAATTTCAGTCTCATCTTTTCGTTTCTTTTCTAACCTTTCCCTTGCTGCAGGATTGACATGAGGATTATTATCATACAAGTTTTGCAATTGTTCCAGTGACATACTCCTCAGTCTCATAGTAGGAATCCTACCTCCTCTAAGCTTACAAACCAAATCATTTTTCATTTCAGACTTAGTTGGTTTCCTAGCTTTCCTCTTAGCAGCCTCCTTTTCCTTCTTTTCCTTCTTCTCCCTTTCAATTTTTTTATTCAAAGCCATCTGCAGAGAATCACCCTGTTTCTTTGCTTCAAAAGCATGATAGACAGTATCATCATTTAATCCTTTTGATTTCATCTCTGCATATATTCTGCTGGCTTCTCTAGTCATTTTTACAATTTGCCCATTCTCAAGCAACACATCTACTTCATCTACCTCAGATTCATCAGCTCTTTGTTCAGCTTCAGCTCTGTCCTGTTCATTCAATTCTGCCTGCAACCTCATAGCATACTCCATGTCATGCTCAATATTTTGTTGCACCTTCTTCACCTTTGACTTTTCCACCAATTTACCTTTACCTTTGTCTTTTGGATCAATCTTTGAGAGATTAGACTTAGGTTTAGGCGATATAATTGGTTCTCTTATTGTGAAAGGAACTTCAATTGATCTAACAGTAGGAGTGGAAGTTGTTCTAGCAGTGGGTGACTTTTTAGTAGCAGTTGTAGTTGTAGCAGTGGTAGCAGCAGTTGCAGTGGTTGTAGCAATGGTAGCAGCAGTGGTAGCAGCAGTGGAAGTTTTCACTTTCTTAGCCTTAACCCTTGATACTGGTATTGATGTCTTCCTACCATATGTAAATTTGGGTTCTGATTTAGCTATTAACTCCCCCTCAGCCTTTGCACCATCACCATCACCCTTATTCACAGATTGAACTACTTCTTCTCCAATTTCAACCTCATCTACCACCTCAGTTCTATTCACACTTTCAACAACCTCAGTCTGTAAATCCTCCAAGACCTCAGTATCAGTTTTATCTAAATCTGCATTATCACCCACAACCTCAGTCTGCTCAACATCTTCATCATCATTCCCACCAGCATTGAACATATCATCATTAAACATCTCCTCGGCATAATTCTCCCCCTTTTTGAAAGTGCCCTGAACCAACAAAGCTTCTATAACTGCAATCCTGTCTTTGAGATCAGTAATAATTTTCTCCTGCTCAATAATTTTAGCAGCTTGCTCTGCAATTTTAGCATCTTGAGCTTTATTCACTTTCTTTTCCTTCATCAACCTCTCCCAAATTTTGTCCACAGCCATTGTCAGTTGTACATTCGTTAATTCAATGTAAGGACTAGCCTCATCATCATTAGAGTGTGACCTCCTAGATGAATCATTGACAAAAGCATCTTCTGTCTCATGCCTAGCATGATCAACAGAAGTCCCCTTTTTATTGGTACTGGGACCTTCACCTGCTTCATCACCCATAGGTTCAGCATTAGAAGTTGCCTCTGGTTGGGTCTTATTGATGTTACCACTGTCCTCCTCTGTCAGTGGACTAGAAGGAGTAATGGCAGCCCTTCCAGAATGACCACCCATCTCCTGTGGGGTCACGTGCTGTGGTATAATTGATGGCTGAGACAAGTGAGCAGCAGGAACCTCACTTGCCTGTTTTCTTTGTCTTTTCTTTGGCTTTAGTTGGGTAGGTTGTTTGGTCCCTTGCTTTCTTTTAGTACCCCCAATTGATGTGTGTTCAGACCTAGTTGGTACTACTGGCCTGTCATCAATTGGTTCAGATGTAGTTGGTGGTACTACATCTGTGGTGGAAAGAGCAGGAAGCATTGCAGAAAACAATGCTGTTTCCTTCCCAGAAAACTTCTTATTAGTATTCTTACTCATTTCTGTAAAAGTTCTAGCAGAAAGAGTACTAACACCAATAATAAGTTCTTGTGCAAATAGATCAGAAATTTGTTTATTTAAAACAAGTTGCACAAATCTAGGATACATAATGAACATATCCTTTTTCCCTTTAGTTATATTTCTAATCATGCCTTCAAAAATGTATTTAGAAAAATTAAACTTTTGACCCGTAGCTAAACACACAAGTGCATAAGCTATTTGGGACCCAAATTCATTGAAAGCAGTTCGTTTGGATGACAGACAGTGGAGAAGTGTATGTATTAAAAATTTCCATTGAGGACTAAAGAGTGATTTGAAAAATGTAAAACGTGTATAATCACCCTCATATCCCATTAGTCTAAGATTATCATACAAATCTCTGTCATCAAGAGAAATTATACCTGAAGCGTCATCAAGAAGTAGTACTTCTCGAAGAGAGTCCTCAGATACCACCACTTGAGTTCCTTGAACCCTAGAAATCAGTTGACGGTTTCCCTCAATCACTTCCACTCTGGAATTCCTCCAAAATTCGTTCAGATGACCTCGAGATACCCTTGGATTGACCGTAAGAGCGTGAAATATATAACTGGACCGCAGAAAATCCACAATTTGTGTGAAGTTTTGCGCAGATGAGGGTTTCATCAAAAAGGCGATCATATTATGTTCTTCGTAAACACTTAAAGTAAGATCTGTGGATGAGGAAGCCATGACTGTTGAATTGATTGTACTACAAGTGAGGGTATGATTTGAAGAGTAATGGCAGTGGTGATTTAAGAAAATAAGAAAGCGTAATGAAAAAGTGAAGTGTTCTAAGGTTATATACTGTTGGTCATGAGAACAGAACCACGACCTAGAAAAAAATAACTAACAGTGGCACTGCCTGTTATACGTAACAGTGGTAAGATATAAAAATACCTTAACAGTGGCATATACTTAGAAAGCTAACAGCAGGTAGTAGCACTAGCAGTGGCAACCGACCAAGGTAACCAATACTTAGTACTAGCAGTGCCACAAATTTAACTTCATAAGTATAACATGTATATTTTTTTTTTTTTTTTTTAATAAGTATAACAATATCTTTTGACAGTAGATAAGAACCTGCAGTGGTTAGCTAGAAAACAATAACAGTAGCATTGATACATATGTTTACAAGCAGTGGCAACTGTAGAAGAAACAGTGGCTAGATAGTTGCAACACCAAATAGCACTTCTGTGTATAGTGCCACTGTTAGTATCAATTCTAATACCAAACATAAGTTAAGTTAGATTAATCATGCCAATACTGGTGACCAAAAATGTAAACCTTCCCACATCAAAAGCCTTTGTGAAAAGATCTGCATATTGGTTATCAGTATGAATTTTAAAGATTTGAATCAATCTCTTTTCATTGCAGTCTCTTATGAAATGGTAACGAATTTCAATATGTTTGGTCTTAGAATGCTTAACAGGATTGTTAATGATACTAATTGCAGAGTTATTATCAATATAAATAGGAGTATTTACAAAAGACAAACCATAATCCAGCATTTGATTTTGAATCCAAAGCACTTGTGCACAGCAACTGGAAGCAGCAACATATTCTGCTTCTGCAGTTGAAGTAGATACTGTGGTCTGCTTCTTGCATTGCCATGACACCAATCTTTCTCCTAAAAATTGACAACCCCCAGATGTAGACTTCCTATCCATATTCTCACCACCATAATCACTATCTGTATATGCAATAAGATCAAAAGAAGAACTTTTAGGATACCAAAGACCCAATTGTGATTGACCCTTTAAATATCTGAAGATCCTCTTTACTGCATATAAATGTGATTGCTTGGGATTGGCTTGATATCTAGCACACACACACACAGCAAACATGATATCTGGTCTAGAGGATGTGAGATACATGAGGGAGCCAATCATAGATCTGTATAGATGCACATCTACATCCTCCCCCTCAAGATCTGCATGTAAGGCTTTGTGTGTCTCCATTGGTGTACTAGCTATTTTAGCTTCTGAGTAACCAAATCTGTCTAGAATGTCTTTGACATATTTGCTTTGGTTAATAAAAATGCCATCTAACTTCTGCTTGACTTGAAGTCCCAAGAAGAAAGTGAGTTCCCCCATTGAACTCATCTGAAACTTTTGATGCATCAATTTCTCAAATGCTTTGCATAAACCATCATTTGTAGATCCAAAAATGATGTCATCAACATAGATTTGCACCAACAAAATATCATTGTTCTCCATTTTGATAAACAGAGTCTTATCAATGGTTCCCCTCTTAAATCCATTCTCTAACAGATAAACTGATAGAGTCTCATACCAAGCTCTAGGGGCTTGATGCAAACCATACAATGCCTTATCTAATCTGCAAACTTTATCTGGATATTGAGGATCTTCAAATCCAGGAGGTTGACACACATACACCTCATCATCAATTGTGCCATACAGAAAAGCACTCTTGACATCCATCTGATACACTATGAATCCTTTATATGAAGCAAATGCTAAGAACAATCTGATGGCTTCTATCCTTGCAACAGGAGCAAAAACATCATCATAATCAATCCCTTCTTCCTGTGTATATCCCTGTGCCACCAATCTTGCCTTGTTCTTTATTACAATGCCTCTTTCATCCTTCTTGTTTTTGAAAATCCATTTGGTACCAATAGCCCTTTTTCCCTTTGGCAAATCAACAAGAGTCCACACATTCTGGATCTTGAATTGTAGCAACTCCTCTTGCATTGCCTCAATCCAGCTAGGGTGTTTAAGAGCTTCTACTGCCTTCTTAGGTTCTATTTGTGATAGAAAACATACATATAGAGATGTATGTATTTCTTCTTCATTGACAGTAGTCTGCTGTCTAGTCTGTATACCAGAATGTAGATCACCAATCACCTGTTCCAAAGGATGGTCTTTATGAACATGAAAATTAGATGTTGATGTCTCTGGAATGGTGTCCTCCAAGTTGGTAAAATTACCATCCTGCCCTGAACTTTCATTAGAAGGTATTTCAATTTGCTCTTCTATCTCAATAGGCTGAGATGACTGTGAAAGATCAGAAGATAACACCTCAGGTGGATCAGGAGTCCAGATAGGAAATACAATGTACTCCACTGAGTCTTTATTACTTTCTGTGGACACTCCTGATTCTTTCTCACTTGCTTCATCTTCTGGTCCTGATTTGGTACCTGTACTTGTACCTGTACTTGAATTGACAGTTGTATATCTAAAAGCATGATTTAGAGCATCAATATCAAACAAGGACTTTGGACCTATTCCATCAGGATTAATGATATTCTCATTAAAAGTAACATTCAATGATTCTTCTATGACTCTGGTCCTTTGATTGAAAACTCTATAAGCTTTACTCTGAACAGAATATCCTACAAACACACCCTCATCTGCTTTGCTTTCAAACTTTCCTAGGTGATCTTTGGTATTCAAGATAGTACAAGGACATCCAAATGATTTTAAGAAACTAACCAGTGGTTTGTTCTTAAACAACAGCTCATATGGGGTTTTGAAATAAGGTTTAACAACTGTTACCCTATTCTGAACATAACAAGCTGTGCTAACTGCTTCTGCCCAAAAGGACATAGGAAGTTTTGCATCAGCTAGCATAGTTCTAGCAGCCTCTATTAGTGTCCTATTCCTTCTTTCAGCTACTCCATTTTGTTGAGGAGTCCTAGGAGCACTAAATTCTCTCTTAATGCCTTTCTCATCACAGAATTTATCCATCTCAGAATTTTTAAACTCTGTTCCATTATCACTCCTGATGATTTTAACCTTTGTATCTAATTGGTTCTCAATCTTAGTTATAAATGATCTAAGTATTTCACCTGTCTCATCTTTTGTTCTAAGAAAGAAAACCCATGTAAATCTGGTATAATCATCAATTACAACAAGGCAATAAGATCTTTTTCCCATACTACTTATACTTGTTGGTCCAAATAAGTCCATATGCAATAAGTATAAAGGAGTACAGTTTGAATTCACAGCTTTAGACTTAAAAGAAGTTTTGTGTTGCTTTCCCTTTAGGCAAGAAACACAATGATCATCACATGAATAGACCTTCTCAGGTAAACCCCTAACAAGCTTGTTTTTGACAAGTTTATTAATGGTTTTGTAATTCATGTGACACATCCTTCTATGCCACAAAGTAGACTCATTTAAATTTGCTTTAGAAATCAAACAGTTTAAATCAGATTGAGGTGCCATGTTTGCTAAGTCACACTTGTAGACATTATCTTGCCTAGGAATTCTCATTAGAATCATATTTTCTGGAATTTTGAACTCCTTAGACAGAATAAGACATTCACTGTCAGTAAAATGAACAGGGTTCTTTTTATCTGTAATTTGACTTACACTTAGCAGATTGTACCTCAACTGTTCCACATAATAAACATTTTCAAAGCTTAACTTGGCACTTTGAACAACTCCTTTGCCTGTGATCTTACCACCTTTTGGATTGCTTCCAAATGCTACATATCCACCATCAAATGATTTGAAGTTCTGTAGCTTTTCCTTATCTCCAGTCATGTGTCTTGAGCAGCCACTGTCAATATGCCATAAACTTCTTGGCTTGCCCTGCACACAAACAAACACAAAGAGAATTAATTTCTCTTGGGAACCCAAACCAATTTGGCTTTGGGTTTCCCTGATGCATCAATGTAATCAACTTTCTTGAAGATTATTGATTTTGATGCATTGTTAGGTTTTGAACAGCTGGGAACATTAGATTTAAAAGGTGTCCAAATCCAACTAATCTTAGACTTAACAGTGGAGTTTGGTCTAACATTGTTAACTGGAGGACCAAAGTTATAATGCCTAACAGTGTCAAGATTATACCTGTTGTTATGTCTAACAGTGGTAAAGTGATTAACACTGTTGTTATGTCTAACAGTGGTAAAGTGATTAACACTGGTATAATTCTTTCCACTGTTGGCTTTAAAAGCATTTTCCACTGTTCTAGTCTTACCACTGTTGGCTAAATCTTTAGCTTTTGTTCCTGCAGTGGAAACTTTTGCAGCAGCCATAGCTTGATTTGCCCTGTAATTCATCTTGCTAGCAGCAGTTGTATGATTAACTTTAGATTTAAAGTTTTGTTTGTTAATCATATTAGCTGCTGTCCATGGATGTTTCACATTCTTTTGATATGTTTTTGGATTATGAAAGCATTCAGGTTGAAGATGATTGTTTCTGCCACATATAAGGCATAACTTTTCTTTAATCACAGTAACATTATTCCCCAGTTTTTGAGTCACCATTTGGTTCCAATTCCTTTGGTTACCTCTGGGAATATGTTTTTGAAAATTTTGTGATTTAGAAGAGTTATCCTTACACTTGCACTTATCACATGTATTCACAGCAGTTGTATGATTCACAGAAACATTTGTTTTCACAGCATGCCTAACCTTCCTTTGAAAATTCCTAGGTGTGTTAGGTGTTATGTTCTCATGTTTTTCATGATGTTTTACCTTCTCTTCAAACATTTTCTTACCCGCTTCTAGTTTATTAACTTTCAGTTCTTTAACTAGACCAGTAATATTATTGCTGCTTTTATGAGATGATTTATCTGATTCAATGAATATATTATCATTACATTCAGATGTATCACACTCTTCATCATCTTCCTTAGTCCACTCATGAATTTCAACTTTATCAAAGTTTACATCTTCTTTTAAACTGTTAACTGGGTCAACCTGTTTAACATCATTATTTAATCCTTCTTTAAGGAAATTTAAATCAATTTCAGTTTTTGAAGGAAAATAGTTGTTGTTATAAGGAGGAGGTACATTATTGTATCCTAACCCAGTCTTGAGTATATCATGAATCTGAGAATTGATAAGTTTAGTTACACTTTTAGATGCATTTTCTAAGTTACTCACATTAAGTCTTATGCTATCTCTTTCACATGTGACCTCAGCAAGTTTCTTAGTTAATAATTCTACTTTATCTTTAAAAATGTCTCTCTCCCACTTAGCATACTCAATATCATATTTAAACTGTGTTGCATTATCTTCAAATGCCTGAATCTGTTTTTCAAGATTTTCTATTACAGAGATTGTGTGTCTACTTTTGATTTCACACTGTTTTAGCTCATCACACACTTTCTGGTTATGATCTCTATAATGTTTCACAGTTTGTTTACACACAGCTGAGCACAATTTTATTTGTACCTCATAAGGAACTTCAGATTGCTTGTCAGATTCTGCAGTTGCCATGAAGCATTGATTCTTCACTTCATGTTCTTCCTGATCGCTCCAATCCCATCCACATCCATCAACAGATACCAGTGCATTTGATGAAGTATCTTGAATTGGCACATTCTTCTTTTGGCCCACATTTCCTCCACTTCTCTGACCATTTCCTCTCTCAAACTGATCAACCTTTGGGCTTCTGCATTCCCTAGCAAAATGTCCCAACTTGTGACAGTTGAAACATTCAATTTTGCTCTTGTCAAACCAGCTAGCATCACCCCTCTTCTGTGCAAAGTTATTTCTACCAGTTCTTTGCATAAACCTTTTTGCTCTTTGTGTGATCAGAGCAATTTGTAACTTGATATCCATTTCTTCTAGATCATCTGACCCAAATTGATCTAGATCTTCATTAGTAAGTGAAGAGTTCACATTACTAGCAAAGAAAGATTCTAAGATTTGATCATTAGAATTATTTGATGATGATCCAACTCCACCAGACCCACAAGAAAAACCTTTCAGACTTGATTATGCTTTTGTTCCTGCCATTGACATAAAAGCAGAATTGTTGTTGTTACTTCCTGATCCAATCTTCTTGTTCTCTACCTCAGCTTCAAAATTTCTCAGATCATTGTAGATGTCTTCTAATTCCTTTGCTTCCAGATCTGCACTCTGCCTCAAACCAACAGTATACATGGTCCATTCATCACCCAAGGACCTCAAAAACTTCCTGTTCAAATCATCTTTGTCAATTTTTACTTGATGATTTTCCAGATCTCCCACAAGCTTTGAAAACCTATCAAAGGTTTGAGTCAAAGTTTCTGACTTTACAGAATTAAAGTTCTCATATTGTTGTTTCAACAGAGATCTTTTGTTCTTTTTGGTGTTATCATTACCACCAAATCTCTTCTCTATTGCTTCCATCAGAACTTTAGCATCTTGACATGCTTCAAATCGTCTCTGATATTCATTAGGAATAGATAACAATAAAGTACTTAGAGCTTTATACTCTATTGATCTAACCTTTCTTTCTGCCTCAGATGTTGGTGGTGATCTTGGCTGTGGCACACCATCACTATTAAGGGTCACTGGTGGACCATTAACAACCACTTCCCACATCTGGTAGTCTGTGAGAAGCATATATTGTCTGATTCTGTTTTTCCACAGATCAAACTCATCAGGTCTAAGCATTGGGATCTTTGTGACCTGGATTCCTTCATTACTTTCTGCCATTGTTATAATATATTGATTATAAAAATGATCAATAAAACAGTAAAAATGAGATCTTCCTGGATTCAAAACTAAAACCTGCTCTGATACCACTTGTTAAACCCAGATCGATCTAATAAAGTTATTACACTAACAAAGTTTTGAATGATTACTAAGAAGTTTGCGGAATAACACTTAGTAATATAATGAAGATCAATATGAATAACAAGAACAGAATTATAAAAAGCTTCAATCTTATTAATGATATAAGACGAATACACTGATTTGTATTAGGGTTACAAAACCTTGAAGCTGCGCTAAAACTCTTAACCTAAAACTAGGTTTAGGATCTCTATTTATAACACATAGAGTCCTGCTAAACAATCTCCTATAATTATGGAATTCAAATTTATTCCATAAATATCTCTAACAGATTTCTATATACTAACAGTGGGAATAACCTACTTTGTACCAACAGTGGTAGTAAGTTCCCTTTACAGACACATACTAACATTGACACTGCTTAACTATACTAGCAGTGGCTAGATCTTTACTTCTTCTGGCAGTGGCTAGCAGTGACACTGCTTAACTATACTAGCAGTGGCTAGATCTTTACTTCTTCTGGCAGTGGCTAGCACTCCTTAAGCAGTGGTACTTCTTCACAAACAGTGGCTAGCAATAATGCAGACAGTGGTTAGTCTTCTACACTTGTCAAGTTTCCTCAGATCCCAACAGGTTGCGAGTTGAAACGCAGTATATATACGTTTTCAATTAGTTGAAAACATAACTTGAAGATTTACGAACAAACGAATCAGACAAAACCCTTCTGCGAACTCACGTTTTCAGAGAAAATCATTGCTAACGGCTAGGCTTTGATTGTTAATCAATTTAAGCAAAATAATTAGTGATATAAACGTAATAACTCGTTATATTCCATATAACACCGTATTGAGGAATTCCGCGCCTTAATACTAAAGATAACCTCGTTATCGATCCATGAACTAGGGACTTACAATTGGTATCAGAGCTTTCAGGCTAGTTTCTTAGTAAGTTCGAGGTTGTCGTGATAATAGCGATTGATTTCGGGTCGTTTTTACGTGCATTAGTACTAAATTAATGATCAAAATCATTCTCTGAACATTTTGGGTATAGTTTACAGTTGAAATTTCCTGTTTCAATCGTAAAATTACTTAAATTTTCGTTTTTGGGGTTTTTCAGCCGTTTTGCGAGTTGAGATTAGGGTTTCAGCTAAATCTGCGAACGGAGTTGAACTTGCAAGCCGAACTGAGCTTTGCGAGTTGAGATTGAGCTGCGAACTGAAACCACTTGCGAGTTGAGATCCGAACTGAGATTTGCAAACTGAGTTTTGCGAATCGAGCTGAGATCTGCGAGTTGAACTGAGTTGCGAGTTAAATTTTCTGACTTCGTAAAACAGTTAAATTCTTAAGTTTTTCAAGATGTCTGACCTAAGCAGAATGATTGAGATGGATCATGAGGTGGGAAAGTCTAATGTTCCACCTAAATTGCTAAGGATTGAGGACTACTATAACTGGAGAGATAGATTCGAATCTTACTGTAGATTCCATGATCTCTCTATCTGGATGTGTATCAAGGGAGGATACACGGCACCTACTCAGATCGTCCAAAATGTAATTGTGGTTGTTACCTATAATCTGATGAGTGAAGCACAAAAGAAAGACTATGAAAATGAGAACAAAGCACATTCGTGTATTAAGATGTGTCTTTCTAAAGAGATTAATCATCAATTAAGATCTTTTAACACTGCTAAAACCCTCTAGGATGCACTTGAGAAAAGATGTGAGGGTAGTCCACAAGTGCAAGCTAGCAAAAAGAAACTCCTTAAAAAGCAGTTTACTCTGTTTAAAGCTTTTAAAGGAGAAACTCTTGATGCTTATGCTACCCGTTTCTACCATCTATTGAGTGAAATGGAAAACCATGAGATCACCACTGAGGAGGAAGATAAAACCGACAAGTTTCTTGAGGGTTTACCTTCTAAATGGGAGATGTATGGTGTGATGATAACTGATAATGAAACTAGGTATGCAACTATGACTCTAGAGCAGGTCATTGACAAGCTAAAAGGGTATGATTTTAAGAAAAGGTCGAAAGAGACTGATTCTGATCAGGTTCAGGATCCGGGACAATATCATGGAAAAACATCTATTTCGACTGCTTCATCCAGTTCGACTACTGCTTTATTAGTTGGTGATACTGGTGAAGGAAATGAAATGATATCTGAGGACTTATGTTTCATTACTTCATCTGAAAATGAAGCAAAGGGAAAGCCATCTCAGAAGTCACCTCAAGAACATCAGAAGATGCCTATGAGTGTGAAATCTGCTGAACAGCAACTGTCTGTTCTTGCTTCTTTTGTTGCTTCATATGAGAATTATATTGATTGTAAACTCAATGATCCAATTCTCTTTGATGAAGACTTTGATCAGATAGATCCTGACTATCTAGAAGAAATAGATCTCCAGGAACAGCTTGCTATGATTTCTAGGAGAGTTAAAAATTTCTTGAAGAGAACAGGAAGGAAGGTGGCAACAGATCAGGGTTTGATAAAACCAAGATCAAATGTTATAACTGTCAAGGTTATGGACATTTTGCTCGTGAATGCCAAAAACCTAAAGTAGAAGCTAGCAATGTCAAACAAGGCTCGGGAAGTACTTTAAATTCCAAAGCTATGGTTGTTAAACAATTGGATGGGTCTTATAAGTGGAAAGCACAACCTGAGGAGGCTATGATGGCAAAAATTGATGATCAAGAGAAGACTGCTGAATCAACGTCATATATGCCTACTGATGCTGAATTTGAAGTGAAGGTGCCCGATGTTCCAGTAAATGCAAGTGATGATGATGTGCTGTACATGGATTCATCTGAAATTGTGAATCCTGAAGACTTTGTTGCTCGCATGGCTGAAGTTGTAACAGATAAGAAAAAGGTATGTCTTGATATGGTTACTCTTGCTGATATCTGTTATTTAGTTACTGATTTACAGTCTCAGATTAGTGTCTTGACAGTGTCTAATAGTAATATGTCCACTAGAGTGAGTAATGATACTTATCAGGCTGTTAGATCTGAACTTAATGAAGCCACTATGAACGTGGATAGATTAAATAAAGATAAACAGGATTTAAAAGATAAGATTAAATCTGATGCCTCTGATAAGATAGCCCTTAAGGATACCATAAATGAAAAAGCTGTTATCATAGATGGTCTCTACATGAATATTAAGGAGCTACATGAGACGATTGCTAATAAGGATAAGGAGATAGTTGATCTTAATCTTAAGCTAGTTGAACAAAACCGAAGAGTAGAGAATTTTAGGTCATCGGAAATGGACAAAATGCTTGATATTAAACGTCATGCTAAGGACACATCTGGAATAGGATATAATGATGTGTCTCCTCCTTTTAACAATAATCATACTAGGACACCTGTAGACACTGAAATGACAGATGCTAATCCTGAGGTTCCAGTAGCTAATAAGTATGATAAACCAAAGGCACAGAAGAAAGTTGTTAAGAACTTATCAACAAATGATAGTAAGTTAGAATTTCAAACTAAAGTAAACTTTGTTTCTAGTAGTTTGACTAATGATACTAAGACTGATGATAAAGTTGATAAGGAACAGACTGGTGTTCAAACTAGTGAAACTTCAGTGCCTAATGACAATACAAAAGGATCAAAATCACGTAAGCAGATGTCTTACTTCAAGTGTCACCAAAAGGGACACGTGGCTTCTTGTTGTCCAACTAAGAAGATAGAAGCATCACATAAGCCAGTGATAAATGAGAAGACACCGACCAATTCTAGTTCAATTGTGGATAGGTTAGGTCCCAAACCTGTTGTGGGAAATAAACCTCTAAATATTTTGAAAAGAGATGGTAATCATAGTGTCTCTCCACCTAAATCTAAAAGGCAGTTTACTCCAAATGAAACTACTTTTAATAAACCAAGAGATAAAACGCCTTCTAGATTTAGAACCCCCAGTAGAAACCATAGTCAGTTTGAGAATGGTTCTACTTCACGTGCACAAGGAGCTCAGTATGTGCCTAGGAGGTTTTCTACTCACTCTCCTCACAGGCAAAAGCCTACTGATCATCGGCAATCTCAAAATCCTTCTATAGTAACCAAGACTCCTACTGAAAATAGTTTTGGTTACTTCAAGGAAGTTCAGATTGTTGATGATAAGGGACAAACCAAGACCGTCATGGCTTGGGTCCCTCTTGAAAACTAATTGTGTACAACTTGTTATGTGCAGGAGCAGACTGTGAACAAGGATAGTTGGTGGTATGTAGACAGTGGATGCTCAAGATACATGACAGGTGAGAGAAGTCTACTGAAGGACTTCAAGGAAAGTCTGAAGCAAAAGGTTAACTTTGCTGGAGACAAAGGAGGAATAATAACTGGGAAAGGAAAAGTTTCAAATGGAACTTTGACACTAGAGGATGTGAACTATGTTGAAGAACTAACTCACAACCTAGTAAGTGTTTCCCAAGTCTGTGATAAAGGTCATCCAGTTTATTTTAATGAAAAGGAAGCCTTAATCTTGAAGCCTGGATACAAAGTACCTGATAATTGGATACTAATGAGGGCACCAAGGAAGAAAGACATCTATGCAATAAACATGGGTGTTTCTGATTCTTCAATGGTGTCGACATGCTTGTTATCCAAAGCTTCTGAAGCAGACGCACTATTATGGCATAGGAGGATGGCACATCTAAACTGGAGAAAGATGAACTATATAACCAAGAATGGTTTAGTTTTAGGTGTACCACAGAAACGTTTCGAGTCTGAAGATAAGTGTGTTCCTTGCATGAAAGGAAAGCAGCACAAGAAACCACACAGATCTAAGACTGAAAACTCAATCTCCTCGCCATTTGAATTGCTACACATGGACCTCTTCGGCCCAATAAGCAAAAGAAGTCTAGGTGGCAAGTGGTACTGTTCGGTTGTCACAGATGATTACTCTAGATTTTCGTGGGTATTTTTCTTAGGATCTAAAGATGAAACTCCTGGTATTCTGATAGAGTTTCTAGATCTAGTTGAAAATGTATACAAAACGAGAGTTAAGCGTATTCGTAGTGACAATGGAACAGAATTCAAGAATTCAACGTTGGATATCTATTGCTTAGGCAAAGGGATAATTCATCAATTCAGTGCACCATATGAGCCTCAATAGAATGGTGTAGCTGAAAGGAAGAATCGAACGTTGATAGAAGCTGCAAGAACCATGCTTGCTGATTCAAAGCTTCCAGTCATCTTTTGGGCAGAAGCAGTGAATACAGCATGCCATGTGCTAAATAGAGTTCTTACGGTTAAGAAGCATAACAAGACTTGTTATGAACTTCTGAACAATAAGAAACCCAACTTAAAAGGATTTGAACCCTTTGGAGTTGCATGCACAATATTGAGAACTGGACATCAAGCAAAATTTGGTGAGAAGGCTGACGAAGGATTTTTCCTAGGTTATATGCCTAACTCTCCAAACAAGAGGGTTTTCAATAAAGTCACAGGACGTTTGGAAGTAGTTTATAACATTGAAGTTACGAGCTATACACCGGATGTACATAAGGGCTTAGATTGGCAATTTGATTATTGTTGGGACATGTATTTGTGACAACAGATCTAGCTTTAAATATGTACTAGTGATTATTGTAATCATGTTGGATTTAATTGGTTTAGATTTGTAAATGAATTTTTGTTATAAAAGGTTAGACGTTTTTCGTATTTAATATTTACGTTTGTTGCGAGTCGAGATCTCAACGAAGCGAGTTGAGATCTGAACTCGCAAATGGTCACAGTGAGCTGAGTTGAACTGGGCTTGGGCTCATGTGCGAGTCGAGTCAACTTGCAGGCCCAGCGGATGCGATTTGAGAGGAAGTATTAATAGGTTTTCAATTCGTTGAAAACATAACACAATTTTTACGAATGAACTAATCAGACTTAAACCCTTTCTGCGAACTCAAGTTTTCAGAGAAAAACATATTGCTAACGTCTAGGCTTTGATTGTTTAACAATTAAAGTTAAGTAATTAGTGATATAAACGTAATAACTCGTTATATTCTATATAACATCGTATTAAGGAATTCCGCGCCTTAATACTACAGATAACCTCGTTATCGATCCACGAACTAAGGACTTACAATTATTCTGATCTTTTTACATCATTTAAAGTTCCTTTGAGTGACTCAGTAAATGATTAAGTGATATCTAAACATTTAGTGTCCGGAGATGAGGATAATGGTCCTACTTCAACATCGAATGTTCCTACTTCAAGAATCATTCCACCAGTTGAGTCAAATGAAGCTTCAACTAGTGGATCTCAACCATCTTCTATGGAAAACATTTCAGATGAAACTAGTAAAAATATTCTGAATACTGTTCAAATGCTTAAGGATCTTCTCACTCCGTTGAAACAGTTAATAATATCTTCAAGTCAGTTTCTACAAGAAATAGAAGATGAAGATGACATTCCACCATTGGAAGAAATTGGTACTAACCTAGAAGATGATCTAGTAGTTGACCCAATTCCGGTCACTAGAACGAGTAAGAATCACCCACCTGAGAACATCATAGGTGATCTTCATACTCCGGTTCAGACTAGAAATCAGTCTAGAGCTATTACATCCGTAAATCTCGAATACTCTAACTTGTATGCTGAAATGAAGGAGACAGGGATTCCTAATCAATGTCTATATTCATGCTTTATCTCACAAGTTGAACCTAAAAATGTTAAAATGGCATTAAAGGAAAGCTCGTGGGTAGAAGCAATGCAAGAAGAACTTTCTCAATTTGAGAAGTTAAGAGTATGGGAGTTGGTTGACCTACCTAAGGATCAATATCCAATAGGTACTAGATGGGTTTTTAAGTGCAAAAGAGATGATAAGGGCATCATTACTCGCAATAAAGCTCGTTTAGTGGTACAAGGTTTTAACCAAGAAGAAGGAATCGATTACAATGAAGTGTTTGCACCTGTTGCTAGACTTGAAGCAATTAGGCTTTTCTTAGCTTTTGCTACATTCAAGGGAATCAAAGTTTATCAATTGGATGTCAAAAGTGCCTTTTTGTATGGCAAGATTAGAGAAAAGGTGTATGTTTCACAACCACCTGGATTTACTGATCCAATGTATCCTTATAGAGTATATCGATTAGATAAGGCTTTATATGAATTACATCAAGCACCGAAAATGTGGTATGAAACACTATCAACTTATCTAATTGAAAATGGATTTACAAGAGGATCAATTGATAGTACACTCTTTGTAAAATGGAAAAAGAATGACTTTCTGCTTGTACAAGTCTATGTTGATGACATCATCTTCACGTCATCTGATGAAAAGATGTGTCAAGAATTTGAGAAAGTCATGAGAAAATGTTTTGAAATGTCTGCAATGGGAGAGTTGAATTTCTTCTTAGGATTACAAGTTGATCAAAAGAAGGATGGATTCTTTATTCATCAATCTAAATATGTTTTTGAACTGTTAGAAAGATTTAAGATGGATGAAAGTAAGGTCTACAATACTCCTATTCAAGTCAATCATAAACTAGGTCCGGATACATCGAGTGATCAAGATGTGGATCCTACTCAATATAGGGCTATGATTGGATCACTAATGTATTTGACAGCTTCAAGACCTGATATAATGTTTGCAGTATGTATCTGTGCAAGATATCAAGCTAATCCGAAAGAGTCTCATATGCAAGCAGTTAAAAGGATCTTTCGTTACCTAAAAGGGAAACCACAGTTGGGACTTTGGTATCCAATGGAAGGAGACTTAGATCTTGTTGCTTACACTGATTCGGATTATGGAGGATGCAATCAGAATAGGAAGTCTACTACTGGAGGATGTCAATTCCTAGGAGGTAGATTAGTATCCTGGCAGTGCAAGAAGCAAACTTCAGTTGCCATTTCTACATGTGAAGCTGAATATGTTGCAGCTGGTAGCTGTTGCTCTCAAGTTCTTTGGATACAACAGCAACTGCGGGATTATGGGTTAAACATAACCAATACTCCTATGATGATTGATAATGAATCAACAATGTCAATCACTAACATTCCGGTGAAGCACAGTAAGACTAAGCACATTGACATACGACATCACTTCATTCGAGATTGTGCTGAAAAGAATTTGATAAAATTAGTTAAGGTTCCAACTTTGGATAACTTAGCAGACTTATACACAAAAGCGTTTGACAGATCAAGATTTGAGACGTTGGTTCAACTGAATGGTATGAAAAATCCAGAATGATTCGTCTTCCACGGGTAATTTTGTAATAGTTAGGTTTTTATTTTTCTTTGTTTATTTAAGTTTTTTTTTTTTAAAAAAAAGGGGGGGGGGGGGGCGTATGGCATTCATTTGCTTGTTACCTAAGGGGAATCGCCTCCAATAAAAGAACAACCGTAGTTCTTTTAGAAAAGCTTTATGTTTTGGCTGTAAAAACTTGGGAGATGATAGTACATTAGGAGAATAAGCTTAAGAATAATAAACCTAAGTACTAAGATTGATGTGTTAGTAGATTCCTATAGGTCTCACTAAAACTAGGTCTTTAACTAGGACTTTACTTATATTTATCTTGTTATAAACCTATATCCACTGATTATAACATGTAATCTTTAAGTGATAAGAATAACTTAAGTCTAGTTAGCTTCATCATACGATATACTGGTAGGCAATTTATATGAGAATTTCTAAGCATTTAATACGTGTATATAATTGCTTGATTAGTATCTAGTGTTACTATCTTATGATGTATGACGTATGTCTTAATTGTTGAAGGAAGGTGTATACTCTCTTAAATTTGACAAATGGTAGCAATATGGGTATTACTTAATTACTGGTGACTCTGTTATACGTCGGTATAGACCTGAAGCCATTAATTAAGTTAATATTCTCAAGTGTATTTTGTATATATTAAGGGATTCTCTGTTATACGTCGGTATAGACCTGAAACCACTAATATCTGCAAGGTATGCCTGATATTTGTCAAACTTTTAAATTCAAGTGTAAGTTATGATAGGTCCCCGGTAGGTCTCCTAGAAAGGATCTATTGAATCGAAACCACTTGAGTTGTGCGGAATCCAATCACAAGTGATAAACTAGTTTGTTTTCGGTTAGAAACATATACGGATATATGTAACTTCCCTTGGTATAATAATAAAACAATAAGGAATTTGGAAGTTTTATGTTTTTCTTATGATTTTCGTTGAGAGAGCAGAACACACAAAAACACACACAAGTTTTCAAGAAGTTATGAATTTTTGACTAAAAATCACTATTTATACTCTGTTTTATGCGACACTCACTAAGTGTCGCACCATGCGACACTTACTGAGTGTCGCTAATAATTCAACACAAGCGACACTTGACAAGTGTCGCAGACAATTCACAAACTCAGAAATTTAATAAATTAACGCGTACAAACAGAGTTATATCGATACAAAACAAACATTTAATTCATAACTTCACAAATATACAAATACAGACTCAAGACCAACTGACTGACATTCAAATATGCACCAACAAACTCCCCCTTAGCAGCAGCTTGGTCTTTTAAATATCTTCGTTTTAGCACCAGCCTTCAGGAAATATTCCACGAGCATGAATTCCAACTTTCAAACAAATTTCGATCACCTTTTCAAATTTAGAAGCTTCTTCTTGATCATATTGATTGTAACTCAACTTACACTTGTGAAGAGCTTTTAAATCTTTTCTCATCAAATTTATTAAGCTGATCGGATCGAATATACGAATCGACATTCCATAATTTGCTGGTTTTTCCCATTTGTCTTTCAAAATTACTGGATCTTTAGATGTAAAATATTCAATCACAGCTTCTTGGGTTACAGAATCAAACCACCAAAAACGTAAACGTTTGAGAAAATCAAGTGGTAATTTCTGTAATGGAACAGTTTTGAGACTAGCAGCTGGAGGATAATTAATCTTGACAATCGGTTTTCCAGTTCATAGATCTAATTTCTTCTTGAAAGTATAACGAACTCCCAGCTCTGGTCTTATCCACATATACTTCTTGCTGTAAATATCTTTTCTTAAAATCTTCTGAAACATGTTACCACGAAAATCATCAGTGTGGTTAACAAGATTCAGTTGAGCAAGACGATTCAATTCTTCTTTTGGCAGCGTACTAATACAATTGAATCTTTGTTGAAAATACTGTACACCGTCTCTTCTTTTGATCAAAACAAGAAAATTTTCTTCATCGAATTTCCAAGCTCTAATTAAACCTGTAAGTTCACCTCGAACTTGATATGTCTTACATATATTCACACCAGGTTTAAAAGCAACATATCGAATTTCTGGTTTTAATCTTTCAGAAGACTTCTCAGCAGTTTGTTCAGTTACAGATTCAGGAGTAGCTTCTGGTTCAGGAACAGAAAAAGATGTTTTAGGAACTGATTTATCAGTTGATTGTTCCTTTGCAGGTTCAGCTTCATCTTCTGACGAATCCGTATCAATAATAGGTGCATCCCAATCAAACGATTGATTCGGTCGTCTCTGTTCAGGTTCAGGATCACGTTCAGGTACCGGTTTTTGCTTTGGATTTTCCATATAAACTTCATCCGGTTCAGGAACCACCGACTCAGTCTCAATATCGTTATCACTAAAATCTTCATTTCTTGAATCAACAGGATTGATTAAACTTTGCATATACGTCAAATTCATGAACGTATAATCAACTGCTAACGACCTTGGTTGTCCTGGAACATCAACAAAATAATCTAAAGTAGCAGTTTCATTAACCTCAGAATCAGGGATTACATTTTCAGTTTCAACAGAAGGAACAGGCTCCTCTAGTACAACAACCCTAGATTCTAAAGTAACAATCCTATTCATCAAAACAGGAATCTCAGCAACCTGAAGTCTAAGCTGATCAACCTCCGCAGCTTTTGTCTTCAGTTCCACAATCTCAGCAGCTTGATTTTCAATCTTTTTCTCCATTCGCTCAAACCTATCAAACAGCTGCTGGATCACCTCCGGTCGAGGTTGAGATTCACTAATCTCAATACCTGTACCACGACGACGTCTAACAAGAGGTTGTTCTTCAGCATCAGAATCATCACCGTCAGTACGTGGCCTCTTATCTTTCCTAGGGGGTACATAAACTCTCCCCTGTGACATCCTACGCAAGATACGCTTGAAGCGTCTAGGATCTACCAGCTGAATAGCATGCAGTGTATCAGGAGGGGGTACATCACCCTCAGAATCAGCAGGAGTAGGACCACCATCATCATCAGCTTCATTACCAGCAGGTATGTTTTGTGGATCATCAACATCATTTAATTCCTCATTCACATCCACATCCACAAACACATCCTCATTCACTTGCTCTTCAACCACCACTTCATCAAATCCATCGTTTGGTGGCGGTTGGTAATTCTCATTGATGATGTGACCAAACAAATCAGTATCCCAAATCTTCTCATGACCCTTCGGTGGGGTCGCACAATCACCAAAAACTCTAACCATCATCGGCTGTGGCTGCAGCTGTGTCAACGGATCTACAGCTAATCCCAAATTGAGTGACTGAAGAATCATCTCAATAAATCGAGGATACATAAACCACATATCGTTCCCAGATTGAATATTCGTAATCATATTCTGGAAGATGTATCCCGAGAAGTTGAACGGTTTGTTGTAGACAAGCGCAAGCATAACCGACAACGTAGAATAACTCATCGCCTCCAACCCAGCTTTCCTTGGCGATAAACAGATAATAACAACATGAGCCAAAAACCTCCAGACCTTGCTTAGAAAAGTCTTCAAATACTGATCCGCAGGTAACGGATATCCCATTCTCCCTAATGCACCAATAATGAAATCCGTCTCGAATTGTACCGGCATTTCAGGAGTATCATTAAAACGAAGAACCTGTCGAATCATATCCTCAGTAACAACAACTTGATTTCCCAAAACAGTTGTCTCTATACGCCTGATATCGTTTTCCGTAACGATATTTGCGTTGTTCCAGAAATCAACAGCATGTCTAAGATCCACTGGAATATTGGTAGAGATGGCATGATAGATACGAGAACGTCTCAAAAAATTAATCATCGGATGAAATGGTATGGAGTTCTTATGCGTCGTCTCTAGATATGCAACGATATTGTGTCGACGACTTGACTTTCCAACAAAACCAGCAAGATTTGCCATCTGTATAGAGAAATCACTGAACATATACAAATATTACATTTATAAACAAGTTCAGACAAATTACAATGAAAAATATTCAAAAATTCAAAAACACTTATTTTATACGACACTCAAGAAGTGTCGCTTCAACTGTCACGACACTAACAATAAGTGTCGGAAAAACCAAATATCAAATACATACGACACTACAGGTAAGTGTCGTACAAATCAATCAGAAATCAAATCCGACACTTAAGCTAAGTGTCGGATGTCAGAAATTTTTTTGACAGAGTTTCGTTAAGTGTCGCAATAAAAAGAATTTTTACAATACCAGCACTTGTCACGACACTTGACACGACACTAAAGAAAGTGTCGGAAAACTCTTCCAGCACTTAATACGACACTACTACGAGTGTCTGAAAATTAATCATAAGACTCTTAAGCTAAGTGTCGTAAGTCAACACAGTCAACTATCCGACACTTTAGTTCAAAATCCAAATTACCATTTTTACGACACTCAACGAGTGTCGCAATAAGTGTCGGAGCGAAGAACACCACCAGAAACCCTTTAAACCCAGAAAATCATCGATTCAAATTTGGGGCTTTTGAGTTTTGTCATTACACAAATGTTTCACACACATAAACGACCTAAACACACCCTATTAACAATTTTATCATGCAAATCGATCGTTTATTAACCACAAATATCCAAACCCTTAAACCCGTAACTATATATAACAATTAATCATGAAATACGAAGTTATAGGGTTCGAATTATGTACCAAAAGATGCGCTAAGATGAGTAGAACGAGAATCAACAAGCTGATCACGATGAAAACAGCCACAAATCGATCGAAAATCCCAGTAATCAAGTGTCGCAAATCGCCAAAGAAGTGTCGCAACGAGTGTCGGAGAAAGTATTTTGAAAGTGATGGATCTGAGTGCCGGATCCTGTACTATTTATACTCCAGCACTCGTCGATGTCACTCTACGCGACACTTGGAACGACACTAAGCAAGTGTCGGACCAGGGTAAATTTTGAAAAATTTTAAACACTTTCCGATCTTTTGCGTTTTGATTTCGATACTCAATTATAAAATACAGTACAATAAAATGTGACTTAAAGAAAAATAACAAAGAAATAAAATCTTTTTGAAATTTTCTTTTATAACAATCACACAATATTTACACAAAAACAAATTTAAATTCACCATACGTAAAGCAATTTGTAAAAACTTAAACATTAACACTCTGTTTTTGATGACATGAGTTGTATTGTCTGATTAGAGATCATATCAGAACAACATACAATCAATATGAAATTAAAAGAATTATTTCGATCATCAGTATATTTGTCCACTTTAAATTTACATAACATATTTAAAACAGCGTTTACAAAAATTAGTTCAAGACGATTATTGGTATTGTTTGTCCACCTAAGCACTTTACATTCGTATTACTGAACTTTCTTTTATAAAAGTAAATCCCAACAAGCTTTTATAAAATCAATTGTAACTAAAATCAAAAGATTGTCAAGCTTGAATGCATGGACCAGCACCTCACATAAGGATAAGTGTTTCAATCACTCACTCTCAACCTATAAAACTACAAGGTAAGATAATAAATGATATAATCACTCAATTAAGCCAAGTCATGACGTATTTGTTACCATAGGCTTGCCAAAGGATCAAATCTCCACCGTTTCAAGGCGTGAGCACCAAGTGAATTCTCAAAAGAGGTATTCAAAGAGTGTTATAATAAAAAGGTGAGAATGAACAGTGATAGGATAGACTCTTTTTCAAATTGTTGTAAAATGGTAATCAAAAGTTCAAGATAATGTGAAATATCTTCTTCAAGATAATCAAATGTGAATTTCAAATGACCTTAAGCTTCACACTTTGTCTTCTAGAATTCTAGCAGAATTTCTTCAATTTAACTTCATAGGTGAAATTTCAGCAACTTAATTTATGTCTTCAACGAATTCTCGATGAATTCATGTCTTCATTGAAATCTCAATTTGCTTGATGATTTAAACTTTCACCATTTCTTCATGCTTTCTTTGAATGGAATTCTTCTTCTTTCGTATTCAAAAAGTCTTTGAAATCACATTTGAACAAATGATAATCAAGACATTATCTTTGAAAATTTGACTACACAAAAATGGATATGAATTGTGAATGATATGAATGTGGAAGTATCTAAGGGTTTCTAGCACTAAAAATGAGTGCTACGACCTGGGTAGACTGGATATAAATAGTTGTAACCAAAAATAAGATCGAATTCCTATAGAATACCTCCTTATCATACGAATTCACCTATATCACATCACTGTGATCTCACATCAATCTCGAAATGCATCACAAAGGCAAGTTCTAGAACAGAATACAGTCATCGGCACCACTCATATCAATAACATATGTAAACACTAAAAAGAAGTGTTTTATTCATAGAGGCTCAAGTTTTCTCACATTTAGAAGTGGGGCTATCAATGTGCTAGTCATGCCATTCACCCATTGAGGTTTCTTTTATCGACAAATCTCCATTTAAGCAAGAGGGATAATTGATAAACAAATCAATTTATAGTAACCAATCTCTCCATAACTCATTATCAAAATTTGAAATGTTCAATTGGTAAACCAAGAACAATAACAAACTTGACAAATATCAAAAGATCACTATGAAGTTCAGTAACCGGTTTTGTAACATGTCTACCAATACATCATATAATGAATCTAATGTTTGTAAAAGATGTATTAAGTATGCTAAATAAACCTACTGACACATCAAACATAAAACTCAGAATTTCAAATTCTTGCATATTTTCTGATGTACTATCATTTCCCAAGTTGTTTTCAGACACAACTCAACGTCTTTTCATATGTAAAAATTTAAAAAATATGTTGTTCAAACACATTTAGATCCTTCCCCGGAAACTAACATGTGTTATCAAATTTTTCAATATTACTCCCCCTGAACAACAAATTCTTTTCAATTTTTGACAAATATGTGGCGATTCCCCTCAGGTAACAAGCAAATAAATGCTATACGCCAACATTTTTTTTTTTTTTAATTTTTTAATAATTTTTTTTTTATTATTATTTTTTTAAAAAAAAAAAAAAAAAAACAAAAAACTTAACACACCAAAATAACAGACATACAAATAAAAATCAAGTCACAATTTATTAAATGCTAGGATTTTTCAATCCAAGCATTAAAACAAGATTTTCAAATTGAGATCGACCAAATGCTTTTGTGAAAATATCAGCTTTTTGTTTTGAAGTGTCAATTTGAATCAAATCAATTAAGTGTTTCTCATAGCAATCTCTAATAAAATGAAAACGAATTTCAATGTATTTCGTTTTAGAGTGTTGAACGGGATTTTGTGTGATACTAATGGCTGCAGTATTATCAATAAAAATAGGAGTTAAGGTTAGAATGAACCCGTAATCACGCAATTGATGCTGTATCCAGAGAATTTGAGAACAGCAATTGGCAGCAGCAATATATTCAGCTTCAGCAGTTGAAGTAGACACGGTTTTCTGTTTCTTGCATTGCCAAGTGACTAATCGGTTTCCTAAAAACTGACATCCTCCTGATGTGGACTTTCTATCCACTGTACAGCCACCATAATCAGAATCCGAATAGGCAGATAGATCAAAGTTATCTTCACGAGAGTACCAAAGACCAAGAGATGGTCTATGTTTCAAGTAACTTATGATTCTATAAACAGCCTTCAAATGAGACACTTTTGGAGCAGACTGATATCTTGAGCAGATTGAGACAGCAAAAACAATATCTGGTCTTGAAGCTGTAAGATACATTAATGACCCAATCATAGATCGATATGCAGTATGATTTGTATCTTCTTCTTCTTCATGTGGTCCGAATTTGTAATTTGTAGAAATGGGAGTTGCATAAATTCTTTGATCTGGCAACGGAAATTTTGTCAAGATTTCTTTCACATACTTAGATTGATGAATATAAATTCCATCATCTCGTTGCTCAACTTGCAATCCAAGAAAAAATGTAAGTTCTCCCATTGAACTCATTTCAAATTTAGACTTCATAACTTTCTCAAATTCTTCACACAACTTCAAATTTGTTGAACCAAATATGATGTCATCAACATATACTTGCACAAGTATCAAATCATTCTTTGATTCTTTAATGAATAGAGTACTGTCAATTCTTCCACGTTTGTAACCATGTTGCAAAAGATGAGTTGACAGAGCTCTATACCATTCTCTGGGTGCTTGGTGAAGACCATACATAGCTTTATCTAACTTGTAGACATAATCAGGATGTGCTTTGTCTTCAAACCCAGGAGGTTGACACACATAAACTTCTCTATCAATCTTTCCATACAAGAAGGTTGATTTCACATCCAGTTGGAAAACTTTGAATTTATTGTATGAAGCATAAGCAAGAAATAAACGAATTGATTCCAATCTCGCAACTAGAGCAAAAACTTCATCATAATCAATGCCCTCTTCTTGTTTGTATCCTTGAACAACCAAACGGGCTTTGTTCTTGACTATTACACCTCGGTCATCTCTTTTAACACGAAATACCCATCGAGTTCCAATAGGAAAGAAACATCTGGGTAAAGGAACTAATTCCCATACTTGTAACTTTTTGAATTGATTCATTTCTTCTTGCATAGCATCAATCCAATGTGAATCTTTCAATGATCGGTTCAATCTTCTTTGGTTCAACTTGCGACAGAAAACAAGATTGAATTTCAGCTACAAGTACCTCATCAGAAAAATCAAATGTTGAAGCATCAACTGGATCAGTTTGAGAAAGAGAAACTGGATCAACATTAGAAACAGAAGCTTCAACTTGAGACCGTGTTTGAACACCTTTTTCTAAATCACCAATGATATTTTCAGTGGGGTGATTTGTATGAATTCTTGACTGTGGAATTGGATCAGGCACAATGATCGGTTCCAAATTAGAAAAATCAGGTTCAAGAATTGCATCATTCAAATTAGTTACCAATTCCTTTTCATCATCAGAAGAATCTGATATTTCTTGAACATTTGTGAATTCAGGAACTGGTTCAGCAGTAGGATGAGATGGTTTTGTGAAGAAGATGCAGAAGTGTTGGATGTAGAGGGATTTAATGCACCAGCAGAAAGATCTAAATCATGTAAGAGAGTAACCACTTGTTCAGTTTCATCAGGTTCTACAGGAAGATCAAAGGAATCAAACATACTATTGTAATCAAACAATTGTTCAGGACCAATTCCTTGTGCAGATTCAGTGTATCGTAGACACACTACTTCAAAATGTTCTTCCACTCTCTTATTCACTTTGTTGAACACACGCTTGTTTGGAGAATTATTCGAAAAACCCAGAAAATAACCTTCACTAGATTTAGCACCAAACTTCGCGATTCTTTCTCTAGTATGCATTATCAAACATGGACATCCAAACGGTTCGAGAAACTGCAGATTTGGTTTTCGGTTATTAAGCAATTCATACGAAGTTTTGTTTCGCTTCTTAACCAAATTAACTCTATTAAGAACATAACAAGCTGTATTGACAGCTTCTGCCCAGAACGTGATAGGTAGCTTTGAATCTACTAACATTGTTCTAGCAGTTTCAATGAGAGTACGATTTTTCCGTTCAGCAACTCCATTTTGTTGTGGAGTATAAGCAGCACTGAACTGATGATCAATACCTTTTCTAGCACAGTACATCTCCATTGTTGCGTTCTTAAATTCAGTACCGTTATCACTTCTTATCTTCTTGATCTTCAAATTGCACAAATTTTCAAGTTTATCAAATAAATAAACAAGAATCTCTGGAGTTTCATCTTTTGTAGACAGAAAGTATACCCAAGAAAATCTTGAATAATCATCAGTTACAACAAGACAATAAGATGCACCACCAAGACTCTTCTTATTTACCGGTCCAAATAAATCCATGTGCAAAAGCTCCAAAGGTCTTGAGATAGAATTCACTTGCTTTGACTTATGGGATTTCTTGTGCTGTTTTCCTTTTTGACAAGGAACACAATGATCATTCAATCCAAAAGCTTGTTTTGGAACACCAAGCACAAGATCATTTTTAACCAAATAATTCATTCTCCGAAAATGAATATGTCCCATTCGTCTGTGCCATAGCAGTGATTCTTTTTCAGTTGCTTTAGACAAAAGACACGTTTCATGAGTTACTTCAACTGTTTTCATATCAAGAATGTACGTATCTTTTTCTCTTGGAGCTCGAATCAAAACAAGTTCTTCAGGAATTACTAGCCCAGGTTTCAATATAATACATTCTTTATCTGTAAAGACTGTAATATACTTCTTATCACACACTTGCGAAACACTGAGTAAATTGTGATTCAATTGCTCCACAAAATTTACTTTCTCAAAACTCACAATTCCATTCGTAAGTGTAACTTGACCAGAAATTACACCACCTTTATCACCCGCAAAAGCAACATACCCCCCATTATAAGCATGAACATCAGTAAGGAAGAGACACATTGCCTATCATGTGCCTTGAGCAACCACTGTCGATATACCATCTACTGTTCTTTATCACTTCTGGTTGCTGTAGCACATGAAAGAAAGAAATTAATTAGAAATGGATACCCAAGCCTTGACAGACTTGGGCACCCCAGTAACATCATCAACAATAACTACATCAGTCAAAATTTTGTTTTTCAACATTTCAGAAGCATTGACTGATGTAACATTGTCGGATGTTAAAGAATCACTCAAACTTTTCACTTTCCAAACCTGTTTAGGTTTGAGAGTATGCTTGGTAACAAGATTTTGACTTTTATCAGAAAAATTATCAGACTCAATCTTGTTATGTCTCTTGACAGGAGTAGAAACAGGTGAACTTTTCTCAGAAAAAGATTTTCTGGCAGAATTTCTAAAAGAAATTGGTGTATTTCTTGAAGAATTATTATAGTTAAAGGATCGATGAACACCTTTTCTAGACTGTTTTCGAGCAAGCACAGGACAATCATTTATCAAATGACCTTGTTCTTTGCAGTAAAAACAAGATCGATTTTCAACAACAGGTTGAGATTGAGGGACAAACCGTTTAGCACGACCAAAAGAAACATTTTCAAAACACTGAATATCATCATTTCTTTTCAAGATTTTAAACATAGGTTCAGCATTAGCTTTACCTTTCATTCTTTCAGTTTTAACATCAATATCATCAGAAAGAATGTGATTTTCAGGTATAACATTTTCTTTTACAATTGGTTTGTATTCCTGATCAGTTATGTCTTCAATCTCAACAACCTCTTCAGCAAACATGAGAGGTTCAGTTTCACAAACAACTGGCTTAACTAACTCAGCCTTGTTTTCAACAGACTTGACAGACTCAATCTTAATTTCACTAGGTGAAGACTTAACTGGCTCAGACTCACTAGTGACAACATTAGCATTAAGATTGTTATCTATCTCAGACTCAACATCCACAACTTTTCCTTGTGTAAATTTAACAGGTTTATCAAACTTAAGAGATTTTGTACTTTTCTTTTTCAAGTTTGGCACAAAATTTTTAATGTTATCATTAGAAGGCATTTTCGTGTAATCCAAAGGAGGTGCAACCATTTTATAACCAATGCCAGGTCGACCTTTCTTTATTTGTTGTGCCTCAATGATATCATTAAAAACCAGAGAAGATGTAGCAAAGTTTGATAGTTTTCCATTTAATTGCAGAACTTCAGTTTGAGAATCAGATAGTTGTTTCTTAACTTTTTCAAGCATCACAACATAACTACTGATTTCATCTTGTTGTTCAAAAATTTTAGCTCGAAGTTCTTTCTTTTCTTCAAAAATTGAGTTTAACTTTAAATCAAACAATTTCTCATTTTCTTTAAGTAAACTATTTGCTTGAAGCAAATTTTCATGTTCAATATCAATTCTTGCTAACTCATCTCTAAATCTTTTAAGTTGACCAGTTAATTTTATACAAGAAACACAAGAAATTGGTTCTTTATCTACCTCATGTATGTTGGCCATTAGACATTTTTCTGGAGCTTCTACTTCATCATCTTGAGCAGAAAAATCAAAAGCTATATCAGACAATTGAGCAGCAGCTGATATCATAGCTTTTTCATCATCAGATGACTTGTCTTCTATCTTCCTTGGAGAAGGTCATGTGAATCCAGAAGCTGGATTTTTCTTTTGATCACATTCTCTGGCAAAATGTCCAAGATTCTGACAATTGTAACATCTTACTTTGCTTTTATCAAAACCCAAACCTTTGTCATTTGGACTATCCAGAGTGTTTTTACCAGTCTTCTTGAAGTAATTCTTTGCTCTTCTCGTCAGCATCGCAGAACTCCATTTGATGTCTAACCTTTCCAATTCATCACTATCAATTTGACTAAAATCTTCTTCAGTCAAATTTAAAGAACCAATTCGATTGGACAAGAAATCTTCATACGCAGACAAAAATGCAGTGAAAATGGAAGCATGTTCTTCAGTAACAGCTAGCAAAGATCCATGAGTACTAAAAATTGGATTTACAGTACTTGATGAAGGCATCTTGCTTGAACTTGAACTACCAGCTATTAAAGCAGTACTTTTAATTTCAGGATTTGAAACAGAGACATCAACACCATAAAGTTTTGGATTTTGCACGGTTGCAATGTGCTTTGTCTCTTTTCGTTGGATATCTAAAAGTGTTGCTTCCAAATGAACAATCAAATCATCTAGAGCCATTTCCATAATGTCTGGATCAGCTTCCATCAATAGAACACGAGTATTCCACTTCTTTGGTAAACAATTAAGAAGTTTCTTATTCATTTCTATTTGATCTAGATTAATACCACCTTCTAACAATTCACTCACAAGCTATGAATAACGAGAACACATATCTGAAAGAGTTTCATGAGGCAACATATCAAACACCTTATATTGTTTCTTAATAAGCTCCAACTTATTTTGCTTATACTTTTCACTTCCTCCACACCTCTTCTCGAATGCTTTCCATAAATCATAAGCAGTATCATATTGACGAAACTGCTTCATAAGAGATTGTGGTAATGACATTGTAATAGCAGCATAAGTCTTTCTTTCAGTATCATGTGCTTTTCTTTCTTCAGGAGTCATAGACTTTACAGTCTTGTATGGAGTTGGTCCATCAAACACACCAGTTCTAAGAGGACGTTCATATCTTTCTTCCAAATAGATTAACATATCCGGATCATTGAAAGAAATAAAAGCTTCGAAACGTTGTCTCCAAAGAAAATAATCCATTCCAACAGTAAACATTGGTGGTTTATTTGTGCTACCAACTTCATTGTTTTGCTTAAGAATTGCACCAACTTGTTGTAAAGGAGTAGACATTGTATAAACACACAAGCAAATAAAACACAAACATTTAAAGGCTTCTGATTAGTACACGACACTAGGCAAGTGTCGTTCAAAGTGTCGCTCTAAGTGTCGCAGGAAGTGCCGTAAAATATGATAAGTGTCGCTCACAGTGTCGGATAATGAAGGAAGTTTCGTTATAAGTGTCGTACTGTACCTGACTTCCGTCACTTAAACAAAATCTGACCAAACTTACGACACTAAAGAAGTGTCGCAAATCTCACCTAACACACGACACTTGATAATGCGTTACGCAATAAGGGCACTAATAATCAACTACGCGACACTAGGTAAGTGTCGGTCTGAGTGTCGCAAATGTGTTCCGTCCACTAAAAGTCCACTACGTAAATGTTTTCAAAGGTGTAATCCACTATCACGACACTTCGAAGTGTCGGATCTAGTGTCGCAGAAAAGAGTATACGACACTAAGGAAGTGTCGCAGGTCTGCGCAAACAGACACTAAAAAGTGTTTTTCCGGCTAAAAATCTGATTTTTTGAGTTTTCCGGCAAGTCGAAAAGATTATTTTTTACAAATAACACTTATAAACATCTAATGAACATCTTGATAACACTCTTGTATCAAAAACACAAGAAAATCACACGTACCTTTGATTTTCTTCCGAAAACATGTCACAATTCGATTCAAAACCGTGGATAACAAATCTTCATAAGCTCTTTATTGCTCTGATACCAATTGATAGGTCCCCGGTAGGTCTCCTAGAAAGGATCTATTGAATCGAAACCACTTGAGTTGTGCGGAATCCAATCACAAGTGATAAACTAGTTTGTTTTCGGTTAGAAACATATACGGATATATGTAACTTCCCTTGGTATAATAATAAAACAATAAGGAATTTGGAAGTTTTATGTTTTTCTTATGATTTTCGTTGAGAGAGCAGAACACACAAAAACACACACAAGTTTTCAAGAAGTTATGAATTTTTGACTAAAAATCACTATTTATACTCTGTTTTATGCGACACTCACTAAGTGTCGCACCATGCAACACTTACTGAGTGTCGCTAATAATTCAACACATGCGACACTTGACAAGTGTCGCAGACAATTCACAAACTCAGAAATTTAATAAATTAACGCGTACAAACAGAGTTATATCGATACAAAACAAACATTTAATTCATAACTTCACAAATATACAAATACAGACTCAAGACCAACTGACTGACATTCAAATATGCACCAACAAGTTACAAGTTTCAAGTATGATTCTAAAGTAACCTCTACCTTGTCTTAAACAGTGTTATGTGTTATTACTTGAATTCTTCAGTATATTGTATTATAGGAAGCACTAGTTACTATTCATACTAACAATAATAATTTTGTTCAGAAATTCGAGTATAAATTTTTATGTGGATCATAATATCGGTAATCGTCTTGAACTAATTCAGATCTTTAAACGTTCACTTATGTGAATAATTAGTTCTAAAAATAATAATACTTCTTATTTTCTCTTTTAGTTGGTTATTTCATGTGGATAAAGGTAAATAAGTTATAATTTTATGAATATAAGTATTACTTCTGGTTAAGTCATAATTTTAGTGTACTTATAAAAATTTCATGAGGTATGTATACTAACAATCATCTTAGACTTATTAAAAATAAATAAGTATAGCTTGTTCTTTCTAATATGATCCCTAAGCAGTTAAAATTTTAAGCTCGTTAATTTTATTTTGTTTTAATTAGAAAGTTAGTAGATTTTAATTTCTTTGTATTCTTTTTAATTAATATAATAAATAAAGTTTCAATTTTTATTATCTTGTTTATTTACTTTTTGGAATTATATTATTCTGTGATTATCTTTTATATTGAACAAACGTACCATATACAAGTGAAAAATAAGTTGCATTATTTTAGACTTGTTTATTTACTTACGACTAATTTGGTATAAGTAACAATATGCAATAACATTTAATGTTTACGCAAAATAATTACAGAGTTAATTATTTAATTGTGTCTTAATTTTATACTTAGTATTTAATTCAAAATTTAAACTTGAGCTACGAGTTTGACCTGTCAACCTCTGTGAGTTGAGTTTAAAATTTGCGAGTTCAGTAAATAGTATAAAAGGGACAAGTCAAACGAGTCAAAGTCACCGAACCCATTTGATATTTGCGAGTTCAGAAACTTGAGCGAGTTGAGTGACTGCGAACCGAGACGAAATTCATATTTCGTTTGATTTTGATTTTTCTAGTACGAGAAGGAGTTTTTCAATCCGTAGAATTTATACAACATTTGATTGCGCATCTATTGAGGTATATTTCAACGGATTTCACCGTATATTTAACGAGAAATCGATAGTTTTATGAACTTAGGGTTTCGGGTTAATTTTTGAACGATTGACATACTTTTAAGGTGTTATTTGACTTGAATCTTATTGATTAATGTTAAACGGACCTTATTGGACGTAAATGCAACGATAGATCTTGTTAAAATTAGAGATTGAATCGTTTTTGTTTTCAACTCGCTACGGCGGTTCATGCAACGAGTTGAGATCAATTTCGACTCGCAACTATATCTGAGCGAGTTGAGATCAGTTTCATCTCGCAGAGACACTGTTCCGAGTTGACAATAGTGACTAATTGACTTGCGAGCTCAATTGAATAGTTCAGCGAGTTCAATAATTTGCGAGTTGAGTTGCGAGTTGAGTTGAACTCGTCTCGCACAGACAACTTTTGCGAGTTCAAAACTTAGAAAATTTTTAAAACTTTTATAGTTTTTATAAATGTTAAGATTTTTAATGTTATAACATTTATTTAAGGGATTTTAAACACTGTATATGTTTCTACTTATTGGGTTAGATTACGATTTATCCTACTATTACGACTACTAAAACTACGTTAGACACGGGTTGCCTCCCGAGAAGCGCTTGTTTTTGTTCGAGTCTCTAGCTTGACTCCAACACTATTTATCATGCAATCCTAGCGGCTTCCTTGCATCCATCAGTAGACACAAGTGGTAATATTGGTACATACCTAAGAGTTGAAGGCAAGTTAAGGCCAGGAGATGTCCAATATGAGGAGATGGTTTAAAGTAAGGGAATTGTTCTACCGGAGGCATAACAAATCTCTCAACTTATAGTACCTCCTGGGGTTGGATTGACATAATGGGTTGGTCAGAGGTGTCCATATCACTCCATGACGTATACGTCATTATGTGGTGGAGAGATGGTTTGTAGGGCAACCCTGACGCAAAGCCCACCTTACTTCTTATGGTCTTTTGGTCGATGATAATGTTGTACTCTGGGCATGGAGGTGGGACAGTATCCGTTGACGTCTCCAATCTTGTAAAAACATTCTCATCGACTACTTGGGCAACGGGTTCAGTTAGATCACTACTTAGAGTTGAGTGCAAGTCTGTGTTAAGTGTATTAGATGTGGAGTGTGGGTTTACTTCTAATGGTGAAGATTGAGATTGATGTTCAGTGGGGCTATATGGATTTGATTGAGAATCTAAGTGTTCTATGCCTAACATCGTTTGTCCCTCACATTCTCCATCAAAGTGGGGAACACCGCATATCCTACATCCAATTTGAAATATTTGAGCAAGACTTTGCAATTGATCTTTTATTGTTTCTACCCAAGTATTTAGTAAAGACAACATTAAGAAGAAGGTTTTAAGAATTATATTTGAGGTGAGAAGGGTTTTGATCTAAACTAAGCTAAGCTAATCTAATCTAATCTAATCTAACTACGCTAATCTACGGAAAGAAAGTAAAAGGATCGCTTTAAAAACTAATTTATCTAAACAGGCTCTAAATCGTACTACCGTCCCCGGTAACGGCGCCAAAAACTTGACGCGCTCCCAACGGTCGGTTCAGGAATCGCTTCCCGTCGTTGCGGACCTCTCCGCTAGGCACGACGTCAGGTGGTAGTTTTAAATTTATAATAGTCGGGGGAGCCTAAACCTCCGTACTTTCTACTGGTACTAGGTACGAATACCTGATACTAGTATATGGTAAGGATGATCCAGGGTCGTTCCTCACGACGGGTAGAATTGAAATAGAGCACGTTCTGATAAACTAATTATGGGTTTGAATAAGTAGATGGGTGATTGTTTTTGGGTTTTTATCTATTTAAACTATTAAAATTAATAAAGCATAAAAGTAAAGGGAGACTAGCATATGTAACACCTTAGGATAACAAAGACGTGGTTCACCATGATAGTGTATTGTTGGAATGATGATTAATGGGGACACATTTAGCCAACAGACAAATAAACTTAGGTGTAAACACTAGGACCCTACTTATTTAGTTCCGGTTCTAAATTAGTATGTCACTGAGTACCTAGGTTATCGTGAGTCTAATCAGATCAGGTTGCTCAACCCCCAACACTACCTTGTGACGGAGTAGTGACCCTTTGCTCAACTTGCCCTGTTACGGAACAGTGAGTCTATGGAGATAACTCCTGGGTGCATGAATAAGGTAACAAACTGCCATAAAGGATATTCTGACCTTTCTTAACACCTACGCATAAATGTTATTACTTAAATGTGCACTGGTTATTAACTATGTTATTCTAAACTATCGGTTATGTAGAGTTAAGGAGTTTAAGCATCTGGGAATACAGCCGACTCCTTGCTTTCTTTTCAAAACTCATATTCTATCGATTAAGCACAAATTCTTCCATCATGAATTAGACCCTCCTTTACAATCAGTCGTTCATCCCTAGGTATACTGACAGTGTACACTGCATTAAGTATTTCCACAGTATTATAAGTCTGGATAGACTCCCGGTGTACACTACTTTTATAGGTTTAGCATTTCCACAGCTTTATATGATACCTAAACCATGTCTAAAAGGGTGACTCCTATGACATTTCCTTAGCTTCCACGTATTTGTACTCTACCAGTGGTATTTCCAACGCTATACCAGTACAGTGCCGTTTTACGGAGTCTCATAGCTTCATACAAAGATGACTATATCTACGTAGTATTCGGGTTTGCAAAGTCCTATCCTATGGGCAATAGTCACGTGAAAGACTGGAAAGGGTGAATAATAAAGTCTATATTCAGGATAAGTTTAGACTGATAACAACGTATAACAACTCCCATTTATATAATAATCAGGAACATTATTCCACAACGGATTGTGCCCACGACTTTCATAGCTTCCACGTTCTGTACTACACACATTCGTGATGATTCCGGCGCTATACAAATGAAAGCCGTATAACGTTACTTCCGTTGTTTCATAACGATATTATCCCAATTGTATATTTAAAGTAACATCACAACAAACTACTAATTAATCATGGCAACCATACAAGCAACTACTCACAATGCATATCAATAAACATTTCTAATATTAATAGATCACATACATCAAACAAGAACAACATGACAAACTAATAATAGAAAGGATAGAAAATACCGATAGGAATTGCGAGCAGAATAACACTTGTATTTCTTCATTAATATCCAAGCATTACATAAGCTAGCCTCTACTAATTAACTACATAATTAATTTAATCCTAATCTTCTCTCTAGTTCTCCTCTAACTCCTAAGAGTAGTGCTAGAGAGAGAGACTAGAGAGAAGAGCTAATTACCTACTAATTCTCCTCTAACTCCTAAGAGTAGTGCTAGAGAGAGAATGCTAACCTAATTCTAGAGAGAGAAAGCTTTAGAGAGAGAGATAATGAAATGTGAGGTGTATGAGGTGTGAGGTGTGTGTAAAATGAATGAGGAGATCCTCTATTTATAGGAGAAGCTAGGGCTTGAGGTTGAAGCATGGTACAAGCCTTAAAGCATTAAGAACAAGCATTAAAGCGCATACGGGGGGTATTGGACCAAGGAGAGGGGGTATACGGCACCATATACAGCATAACCTGCCGTATACGGCACCCTTAGGGCCGTATACGGTACCCTAGGGGCCGTATACGGTCTCTGGGGGGGTATGGCTGCCCGTTTGCCCTCCGTTGATTCTTCGGTTGCTTGGTTCGTCCGTATCTTCTTCGTTCGGGCTCTGTTTTGCTTGATTCTTGTGCCGTTGGCTTCGTTTTTCCGTTACGCTTCTAATGACACTAAGTTTGCCAAATTTGGAGGTGGTTGACTTTTACGCGTTCCGGATAACGATCGGCGAGCTTCCGAGCTTCATATCTTCTCCGTCTTTCGTCCGTTTCTTCTGATTCTTTCACCACCGGTCTTGTATTTTCCTATGGAATCATAAAATATGAATTAAGATCTAATTACATATGAAAATCAAGAAGGGAATATTTAAGGGGATAGTTTTGCCTCGATTTGCGTGTTATTTGGACGTTTTAACCGATTTTTGCAGCAACGACTATATTTAGACTACCTTGGTGATTTTTAGTAATAAATGATGTTTTGTAAATGTTTTCACCAAATAATAGCCCAAAAAGTGCGGAAATAAGTACTTAAAAACATGACTTTTTAGGTCACATCAAGTATCCCACACTTAGACGTTGCTTGTCCTCAAGCGACAACTCAGTTATGTCTAGTGAAAACATTTTTAAGTTGGTTAGGCGAGTTAAAACATTTCCAAGAAGTCACCACTTTGTCATATGGGAAAATTATTTAAAGAACACAGGGAAAGTTAAGATGATCCTTCCATAAATAAGTATTGACTTTCCCAGGCATACTTTCCAAATCTCGTGATCTTGGAGTATACATGACTAGACGATCTCACTAAAGGTGGTCACTCAATTCACTCATAGTGTATCGGGTTTCCTATCATTCTAGAACAATTGAAATCGCTCAAATAGCCAGTCATGCAGCACTCATCATCATAAGCTTGGTCGAGAATCGGATCTCCACCACTTAGGAAGAGGACGGCGCTAATTATCCCAAGACATTCAAGTGTGTTGTAATGTTTTGTGAGGGTTGAGGGGTATGGATAGTGGTGATTTTTGTTTGTAAGGGTTGCTTATCTTAGGCATCCTAAGAATCATGAAAAACTTATTGTAGAACGGAGGAGATAGCTACTCGTCTTCTGTCGGATCTTTCTTTGAAGGATTGATACTTTGAAGCACTTAGCTTTATTTTATTTTCTTTTTCTTTTCTTTATTTTCTGCTTTTTATTTTGTTTTCTTTCTTCAGAACTTCTTTGCCAGAGAATTTCCAAGGATATTTTTCTTTTTCTTTCGGAAATCTCTTCTTTCTTATCACGGACTTCTTCGAGTCTTTTCTTCTGGTGCCCATTTTCCGCACCTTTGATTATCTTCAATTTTGGTGAACACGAAGGAGTAGATCAATTCAGAAGAAGATTCTTCAAGATGTTTTTCATAATCCTTAGAAATTCCAAGATAAGTTGTTGGGAATTTTGGATAAGTGGGTTAAAAATGATGGGTTTAGAAGAAACGAAAGGTTTAGGCTCAACAGGGTTTTCTAGGCGGATCATCGATACTGAAAATGAGTATCGGAAGGGTTTTGGGCTTGAAAAGATATGTAAAAATGGGTTAATTCCTAAGGAATGTCGAGATCATTTAATTGCACCTATACCGCGTACGGTACTCACCAATGTGGTCTAGAAACGTATGTCAGGAACAAGTTCTAATTTAGAGATACTAGCATCGGCACACACAAGAAATGAACAATGTAGCATTTAAAATGAATGCTTTTAAGGCTCAAAACCTCACTGCAAATAGGGTTGTATGTGCCTAGCCATGCTCCTTTAGATTATCATTACTTATTTAAGAAATTTCTATCTTAATTTCCCTAATATTCCTGAATAACTGACTCATATTAGAAATAGATCCTCATGAAAGATATTATAACTCATAAATAGTAGAGCTAATCGAATGATTTGGCCCATACTTTATTAGTTTCGTTAAAAATTTTGAAAAATTTGAAAATTTTGAGGAACATTTTCTAAGTTGAGCTATTCGGACATAAAAATATGTAAACATCAAATCCAAGGTATTCTATACCTACTATCCCACACTTAGAGGAACATTGTCCCTAATGTTCTCTTGAGTTGAGATTGTACTGTAAAGTATAATCCCACACTTAGAGTTTGAACATATAGAAAATGTTGCTCAAGTGTATGCAATGGGCTGGAATCCCACACTAAGTGATAAGCTTTAGGATAGAGTATAGATTACTTCTTAGATTAACAAGCTAACAAAGAAAAATTTAAATCAAGAAACAGAGTAAAGGTTTAGGAAACTCCCCAGATGACGATTGTCATTATGAAGCTGAGAATGATAAATGAGAGGAGACGAAATGAGTCTTTAATCCTCTGATTCCATGAAGAACGGTTCAGCTTTGGACATGTCGATCTGGTGCACAGTGCCTTGTATCCAGACTTAGCAGAGAATCGTTCCATCATGTAAGTGGAGATTCTTATTGGCGAATCCCACACTTTAGTTTTTAAAGATTTGGAGGCGATTCTTGCTAAGTATGTGTTGTGGGATGCTATCCCACACTTAGGTCTTTGAAGATCATTGGCACGTGCGAGTTTCGAGAGAAGATAGACCACGCTCTTTCCCTTAGAGATGTATGCAAGTTCCATGGTCCGCAAATGTATGAGCTTGTTTGTCTGCCTTTGACTCCATGGGTTCTTTCTTGAATGCTCGTCATCTCTTGGATCCTCTTTGTCATTCAACATCCACTCAAATCACCAACTTCTCTTGAAAACAACAAAGACAAAAAGGATAGATTGAAGAAAAATGAAGTGATGTCGCCCTCCGAACACAAGCAGAATTAACCAATAAACACCAAATGTTGGATAGAGGTTAATGGACAAAGATCCTAATCTTCAAGATCCGCTGATGTAACTCATCCTAAGGATCTGAAAGTGCTGAATCTGATGACCATAAATCCTTATCACCCGAGATCTTTTCCCGACAAATTGATGTAATGCATCTGATGTTGTTCTTTATCGGTAGAGATCTCCAGTTTCCAATTCAATCCCATATCTATTCCTTTGTCTGAATGATCCCAGATGGTGGTGGTTGTACGTGTGAAGGGGTGGCTGGATGGGTGAATGTGGGTGGATATGGTGATGGTGGATGGTAGTGATGGTTTTGGGTTCCATGATATGAAAAGGTTTAGGTATAGGACTTGGAATTTGTGGGCACATATGATGAGTATTGAGCTGATCAACTTGATGAACTAGTCATTGACATCTAGAAATCATCTATGTATCCAGAAGTGTCATCTCTTGTCCCCTGCAAAGCAATATTCCAAAGATTCTCATACTCAATGAACTGTAAGCTCCTCTTGTCATCTTTCCATTATCTTTAAAGATTCTCTATCCATAGGCGTCAGTCCCTGTCTGTTACAAGTAGATCAAAGAAACATGATCTAACAAACAAGTGATTATTATTAATCCCACGTAGATCTTCAGTTAAAGCTTTGCAAGATTATTAAGATTAGCGGAATTAATCTAAATAACAATCAAGAACAAACAGAATACTTGTAATATAAATAAAACTTGTTCAACACGTAGAATAATCACCAAAAGCTTCAATCTTATTAATATTTAATAAGACGAATACACGACTGTATTAGGGTTTAGAAAACCTTGAAGCTAACAGAGTTCTATCGTATCTAACAATACCTATTCTAGGTATTCGGATCTCTATTTATAATGCATAGAGTCCGTGTTACAATCTCCTACAAATATGGAAACAAGATAACTTCCATAACAACTCAAACTGATCTAACCGACCTGCTGTAATTATAAACAGTATTAACTACCGAACTATACTAACAGTGATGATTACACTCAAACAGTGTTAACCACTTGTAATATTTACTCGGCTAGATTACAAATACTATAAACAGTGATAACTGTTATAAAACAAGCTAACAATTATACTACTTACAAAACTAACAGTGCTAACTACTTGATCTCTTCAGTTCTTCAATAACAGTAATGATCTTCAACTAACAGTGATTACATTAACACTAACAGTGTTAATGCCTTGTGCAATTCTTCACCAACAATTATAGCAGCAGTCGATTCCCAACAATCTCCCCCTAAACTTAATCTGTAACAAACAGTTAAGTTTATCTTGATTCTGCACTTTGACCATCAAACTAATCATTGTTTCTTCTGAGCTGTTCTCTTTGCATACTCCTCCTTCTTATGAATTTGATTCAAAATCATGTAAATCAAAGTTTCAGCTGCATCATTCTGTAAAGGAGCAGTCAATCTTGCCTCTCTCAGACTTCTCAACAAACTCAGACTCATATCATATTCCCTATCAGTCAGCATCCATAATGAAGTTCCATCTTCCAAAATAACCTCATGTACAGCTGCATTACCATGATAAACCCATTGTTTAACCTTCTTGAATGTATTCCATTGTAATGGAAAATGTTCTGGTTCAAACATCATCTTCACTGTATTCCAAACACCTAATTCACCAACACTTTCAAACCTTTTGGTGTTCAAGCCCTTTTCTATACCAATCTCATAGAATCTCACCAAATCACATCTTGGTATATGTTTTATCAATTCCTTGGCATTTCTCCAGACAGAAATACTACCATCAGCCCTTTCAACTCTTAACTTCTCACATCTAACTGGAATGGTATATTTCTCAATTGACCAATCTATTATACCTGGCAATTCTTCTGGAAGAATATAATTCAAAGGTTGTATCATGATAATATCATTGACATTCACCTGAGCTCTTGGCAAATCAGGAATAACTTCATATTCTTGTCTTAGCTTTTCCTTCATCTCCTCACTCTGCCTTTTCCATTCTGCTTCCTGAGCTAACTCCTTATCTAATTTTTCTTTCTTTTTCTTCTCTTTCTCTGCCTTTCTTCTCAATTTTTCTTTTTCTGACCATCTCTGCTCAGCAGCATACAATCTCTGTAACTCTTCCAAACTCATACTGTTTAATCTACCAGTAGAGATTGTTCCACCTCTCAATTTAACTACCAAATCTCTTTTCTGTTGAGCCAGAGTTGGACCTCTTGCAGATCTTCTCTTTCTTTTCTCTTCCACCTTTTTCTTCCCAGCATCTTGTCTTTTCTTTTTGACAGACTCAACCAAGAAATCTACATCATCTTGAACCTGACCTTTCAACTGTTTTGCATCCCATTCTGCTAATTGTGCTTTATTCATCATTTTGAATTCACCAGGTCTGACTTCAACCTCATACAATGTTTCTTTCAACATATCAGCATTTAATTCTTCAAACAGTTTCTGAGCCAGTTCATCATCATTAGATGTATCAGGAACACCTTTTTGTTTCTTCTTTTTGGGTTCCTCAACCAATTTGCCTTTACCCTTATCCTTTGGATCAATCTTTGGCTGATCATCTTGTTTCCTTGGTTCTGGTGCTCTAACTGGTTCTTTGATTTTAACACCAGGTAAAGAAGGTTCAGTTGACTTTTTCTTTGGAGAATCAACCTTCTTACCTGTACCTGTCTGCTTCTTCACCATTTTTGGAACTGATTTCCTTCTACCAGCTATATTTGCTGAATCAGCCTGCACCTTTTCAACTTCAGTTGTAGCCACTCCCCCTGAACCTATAGCCTCATCATTCTTTTCAGTCTCAGCAGGCTTTTCAATTTCAACATTATCATCAACAGGTTCAGAAGTTTCACCCTGAGTAGCATTATTCTCATCCTCATTAACTACACCATCTGTACTCCAGAAATTGTACCCCTCAGCATTCCAAAAATCATCTGCATTGTCATCTGTAGCAGGAGCACTTTGATCAACCTTCTTGGACTTCAAAATATCTCTTAAATCATCAACATGGACATTTTCACCATCTGCATTCTTCCTTGCATTTTTATTTGTCCATATTGTCTCCCCTGATTTGAGAGCAACTTTTGGAGATTCACCTTCAAGTACAACATAAGCTTTCCCTTCTTTAAGCACCTTCACCACAATCTGTTCCAAAGCAGTAAGCCTTTCCTCAAGCTTGGCTATTTTCGCATCCTTTTCTTTATTCTTTTTCTTTTCTGCTCTGAACTTATCCCAAACATAATCCACCATCTCTGTCAATTTATTCAATTCCAAGTTAATGCTAGTCTCATCTCCTTCAGGATGTGACTCCTTTGGTGAATCATTGACATTGGTACCAAAATCTGCATCATACCTTGTATGAACATCAGATTCCCCTCTGTTCTTGGTACTGGGACCACCTTGATCATCTACAGGTGTAGAATCATGTCCAGGTGTTGCCTCTGATTGGGTCTTATTGATGTTACTTCTGACTTGCTCTGTCACTGGACTAGTAGCAATAGAAGCAGCCCTTTCAGAATGGTCTCCCCTCTCCTCATGGACCACATGCTGTTCATGACCACTATCATTGGACTGAGATGTTTGAGCAGCATGAGCCTCAAACACCTGTTTTCTAGGCACTTTGGCCTGTCTATGGTATGTGGTTAAGTTGGTCCCTTGTTTTCTTTTGGTACCCCCTACCACTGTTGGTTCAGAAGGAATGGTTTGTTCCATTCTTTCAGCAGTAGGTTCAGCTTCAGTGGGAGTAACTGTAGCTGTGGTGGAATGTGCAGGAAGCATTGTTGAAAACAATGCTGTTACATTCCCAGAAAAAGTAATATCTTTGGAATGAGTATCCCTCTTCATATTCTGAAAAACTTTTGGTTTAAAAGAGGAAATACTGATAATTTTATCCAAAGCAGGCAAATTAGCAACTTGTTCATTTAAAATCAATTGCACAAACCTTGGATACATCAGAAATTTCAATTTTGGTTGGTTTATGTTTCTTAGCATACCAGAAAATATGAAATTAGAAAAATTAAACCTTTGACCAGTTGCTAAGCAAACTAAAGCATAACCAACATTACTACTAAATTGTTCAAAAGAAGAACGTTTAGAAGACAAACAATGTAGTAATGTATGAATTAAAAACCGCCATTGATAAGAAAAGAGGGTTTTCTGAAAAACAAAACCATTTAAACGACCCTCATATCCCATCAACTGTAAATTATGATATAAAACATCATCAGTGAAAGATGTAATACCTCCTTCATCATCAAGATGAAGGGATGCACGTAAAGAACTCTCAGAAACAACTATGCGTTGTTTTGCAACCTCTGACACGATTCTTGTAATCCCCTGCTCTTCCTCTATCTTTGCATTAACCCAGAAATCGTTAATGTGATCATGCGAAATACGTGGAGCAACTGTCAACGCATGATATATATGCGAAGCCCTCAAGAAATCAATGATTTGTACATAATCATTCGCTTCGACCGGTTTAACAAGATAAGCAATCATATTATGATCCTTACCAACAGGTAGTTGTGGTGTAGACGAAGAAGAAGAAGCCATGAACGTGAATTTTGATTGATCAGAAGTTTATTTAGCAGTGATGATAGAGAGAAATAACAGTGGTTTTGAAAGCGTAATGAAAAAGTTGAAGTGTGTGAAGTATGTATATACTGTTAGGTTAAAAGCCCTAATTTTCAAAGAAAACCCCCAAATTTACCAAAAACAATGGTAACTGTTTTAAAACAGTGGTAACTGGAATAAGCCTAACAGTGATGCTTTAAAACACTTAACAATTTCAGACCTTCAAACAGTTTAATAATACTTAAAAGGAATTTAGAAATTGGAAATAATTTCCGACTAAGGATCTTATAACTCAACTTCTAATACTTTTAACTAGTATTATTAAAATAAAACAAACTATTTTTTTTATTTTTTTATTTTATTTTTATTTTTTTATTTTTTTAGTTCACACGAAATAAGCAGCATCTTCAAGCAAACAATGAAACAAACCTGCAAAGAAAACTAAGAAATCTGCAAAAATAACAGTTAAACACTTATAGTAAACAGTTATTACTGATTAGTGTAAACAGTGGTGACTAAATACACTAACAGTGGTAACTGTTATACTAACAGTGATGGCAGATAATACTAACAGTAAAACTTAAGAAAATATACACAAACATCAGACTAGTAGCTAATAACTCATTAGAGAATAAGTGTTTACAGAAAAAGCTTTTAAAAATAAAAGAACTTTTAATCAAGATTTAACATTCCAATACTTGTAACCAAGAATGTAAATCTGCCTACATCAAAAGCTTTAGTAAACATATCTGCAAACTGATTATCAGTATGAACCTTTTCTACTTGAATAAGTCGTTTTTCATTGCAATCTCTGATAAAATGAAATCTTATCTCTATATGTTTGTTTTTTGAATGCTGAACTGGGTTATTAACAATACTAATAGCAGAATTGTTATCAATTAAAATAGGAGTATTCATAAAAGTCAAACCATAATCCAACATCTGATTCTGAATCCATAGAACTTGTGAATAGCAATGTGCAGCTGCTACATATTCTGCTTCTGCAGTTGATGTTGAGACTGTAGTTTGCTTCTTGCACTGCCATGAAACCAGCCTTTCTCCTAAAAATTGACATCCACCTGATGTTGATTTTCTGTCCACATTAGCACCTCCATAGTCACTATCTGTATAGGCAACCAGATCAAAAGAATTACTCTTTGGATACCAAAGGCCCAACTTAGGTTGACCCTTTAAATATCTAAAGATCCTTTTGACTGCAAACAGATGTGATTGCTTGGGACATGTCTGAAACCTGGAACAAATACAAACAGCAAACATAATATCTGGCCTAGAAGAGGTCAGATACATTAGTGAACCTATCATAGATCTATACAAGTGTACATCTACTTCCTCTCCATCTGGATTTGCTGTTAATGACTTCTGTGCTTCCATAGGTGTGCTTGCAACCTTTGCATCTGTATACCCAAACTTCTGAAGGATATCTTTAACATACTTGTCCTGAGATATGAAGATTCCATCTGGTTGTTGCATTACTTGCAGTCCAAGAAAGAAAGTCAATTCCCCCATTGAACTCATGCTGAACCTTTTATGCATAGTAGCTTCAAATTCCTTACATAGACTGTCCTTTGTAGAACCAAAAATAATATCATCTACATAGACTTGAACTAGTAGAATATCATTCTTAATTCTTTTGATGAACAAAGTCTTGTCTATTGTACCTCTTTTGAATCCACTTTCAATTAGATAAACTGATAAAGTTTCATACCAAAGCCTTGGTGCTTGGTGTAATCCATATAATGCTTTTCTCAACTTCCAAACTTTATCAGGATATTCTGGATCTTCAAATCCAGGAGGTTGACAAACATACACCTCATCATCTATCTCACCATGTAAAAAGGCTGTTTTTACATCCATCTGATAGACTTTAAACCCTTTAAAAGTAGCAAAGGCTAAAAACAGTCTAATAGCCTCAATCCTAGCAACAGGAGCAAATACATCTTCATAATCAATGTCTTCTTCCTGAGTATACCCCTGTGCTACCAGCCTTGCTTTATTCTTGATCACTATCCCTCTCTCATCCTTCTTATTCCTGTAAATCCATTTAGTGCCAATTGCCCTCTTTCCTTTGGGCAAATCTGTCAATTCCCAAACCTCTTGAATTCTGAATTGAAGTAACTCTTCCTGCATTGCTTCAACCCAACTAGGATATTTGATAGCTTCTGAAATCTTCTTAGGTTCAATCTGAGATAAGAAACAAGCATGTAAAGAAGATTGAGCTACTGATTCAAGCTGTTCTTCATTTACATCTGAACTCCCTTTGCTTTGATTTCTGGTCTGAACAGGAGAATTAAGATCACCTATTACATAGTTCAGAGGATGATCCTTATGAACTTTGTAATGAGAAGTAGGTGAAACTTCAATTCTAGATTCCAAATTAGTATGATTAACCTCTTCTTCTTGAAGCAAATCATGAAAATCCTTTGTAACAATGTCAACAATATGTTTACACCCTTTTGACAAGTCTTTTATGTTTGCATACAATTCCTGTTCTGGACTCAGTTGATCTGCACTTTTCTCAAACCCATCTTCACCATCTGACAGATCAGGCATGTCAGGATCTGTATCATAATCCAATGTAGTCTTCTGTGCTGATGAAGGTGGAGTTGATTGTTGAGTAGGCTTCTGAATTGGAGTAGAATCAAACACTTCTGGGGGATCAGGTGACCAAATGGGAAACAAAGCATGTCTGATTGGAGCTTTATTGGTCCCATCTCCACCTGTTGAACCTTGATCTGTACCTGCATTAGAACCTGCACTTCCAGAAACATTTGGATATCTAAAAGCATGGGTTAGAGCATCAATATCAAACAAGGACTCAGAACCTTTTCCTTGAACATTTGCTTTATGTTCATTGAAGGTTACATTCAAAGTTTCTTCTATGATCCTAGTCCTCTGATTAAATACTCTATATGCCTTTCTCTGTACAGAATATCTAAGTGTTTCACCTGTTTCATCCTTAGTTCTAAGAAAGAATACCTAACAAAATCTGCTGTAATCATCAATGATCACCAAACAATAAGACTTTTTCCCTAAACTACTCACATTGGTAGGTCCAAACAAGTCCATATGTAGTAACTGTAGGGGAGAGCAATTTGAGTTCTGAGTTTTGGATTTGAAAGAAGTCTTGTGTTGTTTTCCCTTTTGACAAGCAACACATTTTTCATCACATGCGTAAACTTTTTCTGGTAAACCTCTCACAAGTTTAAGCTTCACAAGTTTATTAATCGTTTTGAAATTCATGTGACAAAATCTTCTATGCCATAACTCAGACTCATTGACAGAAGCTTTTGAAATTAAACAGCTTAAAGATGATTGAGGAATCATAGTTGCTAAGTCACACTTATATACATTATCTGTTCTAGGAATTCTCATTAAAATCATGTTTTCAGGTATTTTAAATTCCTTAGACAAAATAAGGCATTCAGTGTCAGTAAAATGAACTGGGTTCTTTTTATCTGTGATTTGACTCACACTTAGCAAATTATACCTCAATTGTTCAACATAATAAACATTTTCAAAGCTTATCTTATCACTTTTGATGGTTCCTTTGCCTGTGATCATGCCATTGTTGTTTCCAAATGCAACATATCCTCCATCAAATGGCTTGAAATTCTCCAGTCTGTTCCTATCACCAGTCATGTGGCTAGAGCAACCACTGTCAATATACCATAAGCCCTTTGGCTTGCCCTGCACACATAGAAAAACAGAGAATTAGTTTCTCTTGGAAACCCAAACCAATTTGGCTTTGGGTTTCCCATATGCATTCACATGATTCACTCTTCTGAAGGTGAATGAATGTGATGCATTGTTCAAATTTGGACCTCTTGATGAATATGAGTTATAAGGTGTCCAAATCCAACTGATTTTAGACCTAACAGTTGGTTTTGATCTAACAGTGTTAACTGTTTGACCACTGTTATAACGTCTAACAGTGTTAGAATTATTAAAACTGTTAGTCTGTCTAGCAGTTTTGAAAAGAAATGGCTTAACAGTTCTAACAGTGTTAAATGATCTACCACTGTTTACATTATTAACTACCACTGTTTTAATCTTTTGACTGTTGGCTAAATCTTTAGCTTTTGTTCCTGTAGTAAAAGACTGTGCAGCAACTCTAGCTTGATTTGCCTTGTAATTCATCTTCTTGGCATTAGCAATATGATTAACTTTGGATTGAAAATTTTGTTTGTTTATCATATTTGCTGATGTCCATGACTGTTTCTTTTGTAAATTCTTTGGATTATGATAACAGTCATGTTGAAAATGATTATCTCTGCCACATATAAGGCATAGCTGTTTTCTAACCATTTGAACATTCTTTCCCAGTTTTTGTGTTACCATTTGATTCCAGTTTCTTTGATTACCTCTGGGAATTGGTTTTTGAAAATCTGATGGTTTTGAACAGCTAGCTTTACAGTTGCAGTTTGCACAGTTATTAACATAAGAATATGAATTCACAGACTTGTTAACTGTTTTAACTGCATTCGTAACAGACTTTTTACCCTTCCTAAAGTTGTTAGGTGTGGCTTCCACTTTCTGTTTTTCTCTCCAAAGTTGTTTACCCTCTTCTAATGTCTTCTTATTCAAATTAGAAACTAGACCAGTAATTAACTTTTTCCTATTCTCACTAGGTGTTTCAGACTTAGATGAATCAGATTCTGATCCAGACCTATCACTCTCATCTGTTTCACAATTGGTATCACTATCATCCTCATCTGTCCACTCTCTGATTTCTACCTTATCAGACAGATCCTCTTCAACCAGTACATTGATTGGATCAGCCTGTTTAACCTCATCTATCATGCCCTCTTTTAACTTATTCATATCTATGTCAGTTTTAGGAGGAAAATAAACTTGGTTATAAGGTGGTGGTGTCTGATTATATCCTATGCCTTTCTTATGCTTACCTGTAAGTTGATCATTAAACATCTTAACAGCTTTACTATTAATATGTTTATATTCTTCAACTTTATACTTTAAGCCCTCTTTCTCACATGACACCTCAGAAAGTTTCTTAGTTAATTCTTCTACCTTTTCTTTAGCATTATCTCTCTCCCATTGAGCATACTCTAAATCATACTTATACTGAGTGACAACGGTATCAAAGGCCTTAATCTGTTTTTCTAAGTTTTCAATGGAAGCTATGTATTGTCTACCCTTAGTTTCCCATTGTTTTAACTCCTCACAGACTCTAATATTATGTTCTTTATAGTGTTTAACAGTCTTTTTACATACATTAGAACATAATTTAGATTGTACCTCATAAGGAATATCATCCTTCTTGTCAATCTCAGCAAGTGCCATGTGGCAAACATTAGTAATATGCTCCTCTTGATCACTCCAGTCCAAACCAGGTCCATCCAAAGATACCATCCCACTTGAGTTTCCACCTTGGATTTGAACCAATCTTCTTTGAGGACCATTAGCATTCCCAGTAGATCTTTGTCCAGTCTGCTCAGATCTTGGAGCTCTGCATTCCCTAGCAAAGTGCCCTAATTTATGACAATTATAGCACTCTACCTTGGATTTATCAAATCCAATACCATCATTCATGCCAACTCCTTGTCTTCCAGTCCTCTTCATAAACTTCCTATACCTTAAAGTGATCATAGCCAGCTGCCACTTTATATCCATCTCCTCTAGATCATCAGGATTCAGCTGTTCCACATCTTCATACTTTAAGGATGCATTCTGTTGAGCAAAGAATGACTCAATAGTCTGATCCTTAGAGTTTTCAGTAGAATAAGTGTTTCCTGAGTTTGTTCAAACTGTGGTATACTTATTGATGCAAAAGCAGCATTAGATGAATATCCAGTTGATTGTCGTTTTCGTTCAACCTCATATTCAAAGTTTCTGAGATTATTATAGATATCATCCAACTCCTTCTCATCCAGATCTTCTGCCTGCCTTAACCCTACTGTATAAACAGTCCAATCATCTCCCAAAGATCTTAAAAACTTAGCGTTCAGATCATCTTTATCTATCTTCACCTTGTGATTTTCCAGCTCGCCAATAAGCTTAGAAAATCTGTCATAGATCTGAGTTAAAGTCTCAGTCTTTGCAGCAGCAAAATTCTCATACTGTTGTTTAAGAAGAGATCTTTTGTTCTTCTTAGTACTTTCATTACCACCAAATCTTTTCTCTATTGCTTCCATGCAGACCTTGGCATCTTCACACTTTTCAAACTTACTCTGATATTCATTAGGAATAGATAGTAATAAAGTACTAAGAGCTTTCCATTCTGTAGCTCTTTCTCTTCTCTCTTGATCTGTTGTTGGTGCAGCTCTAGGTTGTCTAACACCATCACCATCAACAGTATATCTTGGACCATTCACAACTACATCCCACATGGTGTAGTCTGTCAGCAGCATGTACTGCCTGATTCTGTTCTTCCATATGTCAAATTCATCAGGCTTTAGCATTGGGATCTTGGTGACCTGAATCGTATCGCTTGATTCTGAAGTAATCTTTAATAGTTCAGAAAGAGATCTGCAACTTTTTCTTCAATGAAAACAGTATTCCAGGATCTTGATTTCAAAGCTTTATCCAAAGCTCTGATACCACTTATTAATCCCACGTAGATCTTCAGTTAAAGCTTTGCAAGATTATTAAGATTAGCGGAATTAATCTAAATAACAATCAAGAACAAACAGAATACTTGTAATATAAATAAAACTTGTTCAACACGTAGAATAATCACCAAAAGCTTCAATCTAATTAATATTTAATAAGACGAATACACGACTGTATTAGGGTTTAGAAAACCTTGAAGCTAACAGAGTTCTATCGTATCTGTAGGGATTCTAGATTTGATGATTACAAAACAAAATATGCATAAATAAAGAAAGATGAAACTAGAAGGACTTAATGTGTAATATCAAGTTTAATTCCTATGCAAGTTAGGTTTTCTTGTAAACCCTAATGTCTCTAGTATATAAAGAGACATAGGGACGTAGGAAAAGGTGTGCACACATAATGTAGACGTCTAGGGTTTTTGTTTAGCCTCAAGATCAAGGTATCTTGATCCTGTTATATTTGTATAACCGTGTTATTCTGATCAAATAATATTGGGGCTTATTGTGATAACATTGATGTTCTAATTATTATTCCGCTGCTTATTGTTATCATTGTTATCATTGTATCCTAGATCAAGACCTAAAAAGTCTAGAGCTTCAACGATCATACGTTTTATCAATTGGTATCCTATTTGATGATGACAAAATATCTATCTTCTTGCACAAACTTCCCCTTAACTCTTGATTTCTTGTAAACAATGCCATGCATAATAACAAGCTTCAAATCTTGATCTTCAATTCTTCTTCCCCTTTTTGTCATAATCCAATAGGGATCTTCTTGAAGATAAACAACTTGAATCTTTACAACCGCACAATATATATTACACTACTAATCCAACCTTCTAATGACTCAAATTACCCTCCATGACGCATAATAAGAATAATGAATTTGAGCATTAGAAACTTACACTAGTAGTTGTAATATACAACTAGCAGTAGGAATAAAACCTTTATCCCAAATAATTATGCATGAACATCTTCGGATGGTTAAAAACTTTATCAATAAGCTTCCCCTCAAATCAATATGTTAACCATCTCTTGAATCTCGAACTTTTGTAGGCTCTAAGTAATGATCACTGATGAAGAAAATAGAATATGACAAACTTAATAAAGAAATTAAATCTTCCAAACTTGTACCTTATATCTTGTACTATCCACGACGTTGAACTTATAATCCTATGTATAAGTAGACCGCAATCTCTTTGACAAAAATCCTTATTTCCCATAATAAGTCACTGAGCACTCCAAAACTCTTTCAAGTGATAGCAAATGTGAGCATTGAGCATCATAAGTTTAATCTCACACGTTTGCTAGATTTGTCAAGTCTTCGTCGTCACCATACAAATCAAACAAGTTATCTTCAAAGTGTACCATCCTACTTTGAGATATGATAAGATACACGCCTGTAAAAATCAACTCCAATACCAAATAAGCTATAATCAATCTTCTTCGTAATCACTTCTTCAAATAATCTTCAAAAACGAGCCATAAAATCAATATGGATAAATTGTTATGAAAACAATTCAATCGAGATTCAAAACTATTTTCTAACAGTTTTAACCACATACCACTAACAGTGGATTAACTCCAACAGTAATAACCACTTTAAAAATTTCGAACAGTGGTAATCTCATGACTAACAGTGGCAATGTCCTTTGAATTCCACTAACAGTGACAAGGATTGTGCTAACAGAGGCAACGTTGTACTAGCAGCGGGAACGTTGTACTAGCAGAGGCAAGAATACACTAACAGAGGCAAGTATCTTCTACTAGCAGTGGCAAGCATCTTCTACTAGCAGTGGCAGGACATCTAACGAGCAGTGGCAGCAACTTCAGAATTATATATCTCCCTGATTACGAATTTGATCATGCTCAAATTTTTACACGAAGTTCATCAATGTTTCATTAACCACATATCCAAAAATCAAGTCGATCCAACGGTTAACGAACACACAGCATTTAGAACACATAAACTTCCACTGTTTCTTTCAATCTTTATCTTCTTGCCATCCAAATAACAGAGACCATAATCACAATTTATGTCACTTTTAATACTAACAGACTGTACATGTTACCATGTACTTCAACTCCTCTTTTTCAGCCAAGTCTGACTAAGCACCACGATAAGGAAACCAATTCCAGAAACCCTTCTGCTGTAACTTTCTGCACATTCTCTTACTAATCTGAACTTCACTTCTGAAAGCATTAAAATCTTTGTATGATTTCTGCTCATGAGTAATGGCTTCTTGTAGCATCGATTCATCAGGGATTTTACAGAAAACATGAGTTCCAACCTGTGAACCACATATATAAACTGCACTAGACTGCTGTGTTCATCTGAATCTGCTGCTATCGTTCTCACAAACTTCCAGCCTCTCTATCTAGTAATCTGTTCGCAATTCAAATTAGTGAGATGAGCGTACATCGAGTTCCATGAACGATCAAAAACCTTATCGCTTTCTCCAGATTTATCTATCGCTACTACTATTTAAACCTTGTTGCTGTAATACTTTCAATATTTAAACTTATCATTCCGTGTAGTGCAAGAACAAAACACACAGCATTCAGTTGGATTCTCTGCTCGAACACTTCTTTCTTGTGCCGCAAGAATAAAACATACATCAACGATTTATAAGCAACAAAACATTCTTTTTCTGCTGTATTCAAAGTGGGTTTTAAGAGAAAACCCTAATATCTTGAATAAATCTTGCAACTTTCAGAAAGAAAAACCATTAAAGTCTTCTTGATGCAGTAATCTCGTTTTCATAAATCGATATGAACAGCACAAAATCTATAATATCCACAATCAAAAGAGTAATAAATGCTCGTCAATTGATGGAACTACCGACCATAAATATTAAATTGATTCAATGTCGGCAAACATAAATTGATGTAGAATTGACTTGCAATAAACAATTTGATTGATTGTGACGGCAACATACACACACGAATATCATTAAAGAAAATAAGATCTGTGATTTAATACCCTTTTAATAAATCACCAACACTAGGCTGGAAAACTACGAACAAACTTAAAAGGGCTATATAAACTCCAACGCCTCCATGCACAGATCTTTCTAAAACTCATATTCACGATCAAGCATATCTTTAAACTCGTACACTCTGTCTATCCTAGATCACGAGCCACCTTGCTCTGATACCAATTGTGAAAACGTAATATCGTTGAAGCTCTAGACTTTTTAGGTCTTGATCTAGGATACAATGATAACAATGATAACAATAAGCAGCGAAATAATAATTAGAACATCAATGTTATCACAATAAGCCCCAATATTATTTGATCAGAATAACACGGTTATACAAGTATAACAGGATCAAGATACCTTGATCTTGAGGCTAAACAAAAACCCTAGACGTCTACATTATGTGTGCACACTTTTTCCTACGTCCCTATGTCTCTTTATATACTAGAGATATTAGGGTTACAAGAAATCATAATTATACTAGAAAACTAATTAAAATAAAACAATTCATCTTTAGTCCCTCAACTTTCATCTTTTATTTTGTCTCATCAAATTAATAAATCCTAACAGTATCTAACAATACCTATTCTAGGTATTCGGATCTCTATTTATAATGCATAGAGTCCGTGTTACAATCTCCTACAAATATGGAAACAAGATAACTTCCATAATAACTCAAACTGATCTAACCGACCTGCTGTAATTATAAACAGTATTAACTACCGAACTATACTAACAGTGATGATTACACTCAAACAGTGTTAACCACTTGTAATATTTACTCGGCTAGATTACAAATACTATAAACAGTTATAATTGTTATAAAACAAGCTAAAAGTTATACTACTTACAAAACTAACAGTGCTAACTACTTGATCTCTTCAGTTCTTCAATAACAGTGATGATCTTCAACTAATAGTGATTACATTAACACTAACAGTGTTAATGCCTTGTGCAATTCTTCACCAACAGTTATAGCAGCAGTCGATTCCCAACAATTATTCTCCAAATCATAGATTTACTGGTTTGCGAAGAACCTATCAAAGTAAGTGCTTTGTAGATGAAACAAACCAGTGTATGATTTGGGGTCTAATCTCACACAAAAAGTGTTAGTTGCCTATAATTTCACAGCAGCACAAACAGAAGATACGGAAACACTAGCATGAGCATTTAAATCAGGCAACCAAGTATAAAAATTTCCAAAGCACATATTTTTAAACGAGTTCGAGCATAATACATATAGTGACATACAAATCAGGTTTTCAGGCAAATCATTTTAAAGATCTTATATGTATGCTCACAAAAATATATGTAAGTACCTCAAATGCTCGAAACATGTGAATGAGTGCTATAAGATGACTAAGGTTCCTAATTCTCATTCTAGTAGGTTTCCAAGTTTGTGAGTGAAAGGGATATAATTAGAACTTTTTAGAAAATGGTGAAAAATGAATGTTGCAATAAAGTTCAAACGACAGGGAGTAGGAAGTATTAAGGTTTGAAAAAAATTTGACTTTTAGAGAAGTAATTTCGCAAACCATCCATTTTGTTCAAAAAGATAGAAAACTTGGAACATTCATTTTAGGGTTTCTACTTATTGGGTTAGATTACGATTTATCCTACTATTACGACTACTAAAACTACGTTAGACACGGGTTGCCTCCCGAGAAGCGCTTGTTTTTGTTCGAGTCTCTAGCTTGACTCCAACACTATTTATCATGCAATCCTAGCGGCTTCCTTGCATCCATCAGTAGACACAAGTGGTAATATTGGTACATACCTAAGAGTTGAAGGCAAGTTAAGGCCAGGGGATGTCCAATATGAGGAGATGGTTTAAAGTAAGGGAATTGTTCTACCGGAGGTATAATAAATCTCTCAACTTCTAGTACCTCCTGGGGTTGGATTGACATAATGGGTTGGTCAGAGGTGTCCATATCACTCCATGACGTATACGTCATTATGTGGTGGAGAGATGGTTTGTAGGGCAACCCTGACGCAAAGCCCACCTTACTTCTTATGGTCTTTTGGTCGATGATAATGTTGTACTCTGGGCATGGAGGTGGGACAGTATCCGTTGACGTCTCCAATCTTGTAAAAACATTCTCATCGACTACTTGGGTAACGGGTTCAGTTAGATCACTACTTAGAGTTGAGTGCAAGTCTGTGTTAAGTGTATTAGATGTGGAGTGTGGGTTTACTTCTAATGGTGAAGATTGAGATTGATGTTCAGTGGGGCTATATGGATTTGATTGAGAATCTAAGTGTTCTATGCCTAACATCGTTTGTCCCTCACATTCTCCATCAAAGTGGGGAACACCGCATATCCTACATCCAATTTGAAATATTTGAGCAAGACTTTGCAATTGATCTTTTATTGTTTCTACCCAAGTATTTAGTAAAGACAACATTAAGAAGAAGGTTTTAAGAATTATATTTGAGGTGAGAAGGGTTTTGATCTAAACTAAGCTAAGCTAATCTAATCTAATCTAATCTAATCTAACTACGCTAATCTACGGACAGAAAGTAAAAGGATCGCTTTAAAAACTAATTTATCTAAACAGGCTCTAAATCGTACTACCGTCCCCGGTAACGGCGCCAAAAACTTGAGCGGACCTCTCCGCTAGGCACAGCGTCAGGTGGTAGTTTTAAATTTATAATAGTCGGGGGGAGCCTAAACCTCCGTACTTTCTACTGGTACTAGGTACGAATACCTGATACTAGTATATGGTAAGGATGATCCAGGGTCGTTCCTCACGACGGTAGAATTGAAATAGAGCACGTTCTGATAAACTAATTATCAAGCAAGGGTTTGAATAAGTAGATGGGTGATTGTTTTTGGGTTTTTATCTATTTAAACTATTAAAATTAATAAAGCATAAAAGTAAAGGGAGACTAGCATATGTAACACCTTAGGATAACAAAGACGCGGTTCACCATGATAGTATATTGTTGGAATGATGATTAATGGGGACACATTTAGCCAACAGACAAATAAACTTAGGTGTAAACACTAGGACCCTACTTATTTAGTTCCGGTTCTAAATTAGTATGTCACTGAGTACCTAGGTTATCGTGAGTCTAATCAGATCAGGTTGCTCAACCCCCAACACTACCTTGTGACGGAGTAGTGACCCTTTGCTCAACTTGCCCTGTTACGGAACAGTGAGTCTATGGAGATAACTCCTGGGTGCATGAATAAGGTAACAAACTGCCATAAAGGATATTCTGACCTTTCTTAACACCTACGCATAAATGTTATTACTTAAATGTGCAATGGTTATTAACTATGTTATTCTAAACTATCGGTTATGTAGAGTTAAGGAGTTTAAGCATCTGGGAATACAGCCGACTCCTTGCTTTCTTTTCAAAACTCATATTCTATCGATTAAGCACAAATACTTCCGTCATGAATTAGACCCTCCTTTACAATCAGTCGTTCATCCCTAGGTATACTGACAATGTACACTGCATTAAGTATTTCCACAGTATTATAAGTCTGGATAGACTCCCGGTGTACACTACTTTTATAGGTTTAGCATTTCCACAGCTTTATATGATACCTAGACCATGTCTAAAAGGGTGACTCCTATGACATTTCCTTAGCTTCCACGTATTTGTACTCTACCAGTGGTATTTCCAACGCTATACCAATACAGTGCCGTTTTACGGAGTCTCATAGCTTCATACAAAGACGACTATATCTACGTAGTATTCGGGTTTGCAAAGTCCTATCCTATGGGCAATAGTCACGTGAAAGACTGGAAAGGGTGAATAATAAAGTCTATATTCAGGATAAGTTTAGACTGATAACAACGTATAACAACTCCCATTTATATAATAATCAGGAACATTATTCCACAATGGATTGTGCCCACGACTTTCATAGCTTCCACGTTCCGTACTACACACATTCGTGATGATTCCGGCGCTATACAAATGAAAGCCGTATAACGTTACTTCCGTTGTTTCATAACGATATTATCCCAATTGTATATTTAAAGTAACATCACAACAAACTACTAAGTAATCATGGCAACCATACAAGCAACTACTCACAATGCATATCAATAAACATTTCTAATATTAATAGATCACATACATCAAACAAGAACAACATGACAAACTAATAATAGAAAGGATAGAAAATACCGATAGGAATTGCGAGCAGAATAACACTTGTATTTCTTCATTAATATCCAAGCATTACATAAGCTAGCCTCTACTAATTAACTACATAATTAATTTAATCCTAATCTTCTCTCTAGTTCTCCTCTAACTCCTAAGAGTAGTGCTAGAGAGAGAGACTAGAGAGAAGAGCTAATTACCTACTAATTCTCCTCTAACTCCTAAGAGTAGTGCTAGAGAGAGAATGCTAACCTAATTCTAGAGAGAGAAAGCTTTAGAGAGAGAGATAATGAAATGTGAGGTGTATGAGGTGTGAGGTGTGTGTAAAATGAATGAGGAGATCCTCTATTTATAGGAGAAGCTAGGGCTTGAGGTTGAAGCATGGTACAAGCCTTAAAGCATTAAGAACAAGCATTAAAGCGCATACGGGGGGTATTGGACCAAGGAGAGGGGGTATACGGCACCATATACAGCATAACCTGCCGTATACGGCACCCTTAGGGCCGTATACGGTACCCTAGGGGCCGTATACGGTCTCTGGGGGGTATGGCTGCCCGTTTGCCCTCCGTTGATTCTTCGGTTGCTTGGTTCGTCCGTATCTTCTTCGTTCGGGCTCCGTTTTTCTTGATTCTTGCGCCGTTGGCTTCGTTTTTCCGTTACGCTTCTAATGACACTAAGTTTGCCAAATTTGGAGGTGGTTGACTTTTACGCGTTCCGGATAACGATCGGCGAGCTTCCGAGCTTCATATCTTCTCCGTCTTTCGTCCGTTTCTTCTGATTCTTTCACCACCGGTCTTGTATTTTCCTATGGAATCATAAAATATGAATTAAGATCTAATTACATATGAAAATCAAGAAGAGAATATTTAAGGGGATAGTTTTGCCTCGATTTGTGTGTTAGTTGGACGTTTTAACCGATTTTTGCAGCAACGACTATATTTAGACTACCTTGGTGATTTTTAGTAATAAATGATGTTTTGTAAATGTTTTCACCAAATAATAGCCCAAAAAGTGCAGAAATAAGTACTTAAAAACATGACTTTTTAGGTCACATCAATTATTAATGACTTGAGATATTTAAATTTACAAGTAATTAATAAGTTTGCTTATTGAACTTATAATGCTGTAGTTATAAGTTAAATTTGCTATTATTTACATGTATATGACTTGAGACTATTTTGTAACAAGTTATATATATATAGTTTAGAACTATGATATTTGATATGTGATAGTTTAAAACATTTTATTATTTGTTTTATGCTTTATCTGTTTTTGTTATTTATAATATTTACACAGATATGGCTAGAGTTTTTGATAAGGGTCACAACATGCTTGTGAGCTTGGACTTATCAGCTAAAGGAGCTCACAAAGTAGCTGATATGTTGCAATTTCTTGGACGTACACGTATACGATATGCGATTATAGCATCTCCACCTATATCGTTCAATAATCTTACTGACTTTTGGAATGGAATTCAGTATGATGAGGCTGTGAATCCTCCAGTGATTAGGACTACGATTGGTCAGAATCAGATTACATTCTCTGCGGGGCAGTTACGAGAGATTCTGCAGCTTGGGACTCTAGAACAGGAGGATGGAGATCTTGTGTTTCCTGGTGATTTTATTGCGGGATCTTTAGGTCGCATGGGGTATACTGGAGAACGACGAGGTCGTCACTTTTTGAAGCCTTTAGTTATTGGACAGTGGAGGTTTCTATGGCATGTGATTGTTATGGTCTTTGGTCCGAGGAAGTCTGGATTTGATGAGCTGAGTCCGACACTTATGTCAGCTGTACTGTCACTGGCGTATAATAAGCCATACAGTTTTAGTGATTTTATTTTTGGTGAGCTGGTACGACAGATCACGGGGGCAGTTAGGAATAGATTCACGATCTATCCTAGGTTCTGCATGCTGATTATTCGACACTTTTTGCCGAACTTGCCTATAGTGTCTGATCGACGGGTTGAGACGATAGCCCTGAGAGGCTATAATGCCTGTTTTCAGCAAACTGTCAGACGGGAAGAGTTTGTGAAGCCAGAAGAGCGAGATCTTTTTGGTTTTGTGATTGATCCCAATTATGTGGCACCGCCGAATCACGGTTGGGTGGAGATTGTTGATGCTGCTGAAGGAGTTGTACCTGAGGTTGCTGCTGCTGCTGTTCAAGAACCTGTTGTGGTTCAGGCTGAAGATCCACAAGAGCTTGTGGAAGATGTCTTGATACAGGCAGGTCAACCAGGTCAACAGATTGATGTTGAGGTTGCTGCACAGGTAGTGCAGGAGGTGCTAGTGCAGAATGATGATGCACAAGATCTTGTTCTAAGAGAAATAGATCAGTTTATTGCGCCTGCATAGGTATAACTTAATTATAATAATATAGATACTCATTTATAATTTTATTTATTATTTGTTAATGTATAAATATTATTATATTGTTATATTGGAATTAATATAGATATTTAGTTGATTAGTTTTCTAATCATAGAATATAAATATTATCATATATTCAGGAAGCTGAGGTTGCAAACCCAGAGGTTGTACAACCTGAGGGGGAGCAAAGATAGATTGATAGATCCGAGGCTTCTATGCCTAAGGTATAATCAATTTTTGAATATGTATTAAAATACAAAATATATAATAATTATATCGTACTTGTATGATAGAGTTTATCGCTAATCATATATGTTTAATATAATTAATTTTTAGGATGTTGGTACGTCTGGTGGACGTGATGGTGATACTGCATCGGATTCTTCTACAGAATCTGATGAGGTTAGACCATTTTTACCACCTCCTGGACATATCTGGTATAGGTCTGGTTTCATACCGGATCCAGCTTTGAAGAGAAAGCGTAAAGCTGATGATCAGGATGATCCTGATTTTGTTGTTGATGAAGTCTTGGAGACTCGGAGCCGTAAGAGGGCTAGAGCTTCAACGACTCAGCTAACGATTGGAGAACCTACTCCATCTGGTTAGTTTTTTTGTTATTAGAATTGCTTTATATTAACTTGTAATAATCTTAGGAGTTAAAACTGAGACAGTTAATTCTGTAACAGTTGATCGAGAGATATCACAGGTTGAGAAGGTTACACCAGTGGTTACTGAAACGGTATCTGTACCTGTTCAGGTAAGAGATATAATTTCAGTTCACAAGTGTTTTGTATTACATATTAATTGAGACGGAGTATTCTGTAACAATAAAATTTGTAATATTTTTTATTTATAGGCAAAGACAGAGGAGGAGTTACCGACTCAGGAATTGGTTTCTCAGGATATTCGTCAAGGAGTAGTGGAACTTGTGCGTTCAGCAAAGTTTCCAACTACAAAGGAAAGCCGATATGCAGCTGATCTCCTGACGAAAGCCTTGTCTCTACCTCATACACCACTGACACGTGAGTGGCATCGTGCATCTCTTACACCACCTGGATCGATGACGATTTCTACTACTCCGGCGACTGATGCTGAAAGGATTACATCCTTAGAGTCGAGAGTAAAAGAGTTAGAGAAATCGACTTCATCGATTCCAGAGCTGGTTGCAGGAAATCTTTCTTTAGCGCAGCAATTGCTTATTGTCAGTGAATCTTATCTATCATTGATGAAGGTTCATAATACCTTGTTAGATGATTTCACTGAGCAATGCCTGAAGCTTGACCATCTGGAGGAACTTGTGCTGAATTTGCATAAGGAACAGTCAGCTCAGGGGAGATAAATGTATACAGGATTGCGTGTAAAGAAGATATGTTGAGATTACAGAAGAAGAGAGATAGAGATGATGATCCCGGTGCACAGAAAGATAGTGAGCCGACTGGTCCTTCAAAGACTAGTGAGCCGACTACAGTTCAGGAGGAGTCTACTGCTGGTGCGAGTGGTAGTGGTGCTGGTAAGATAGCTTAGTATTAGATTAGTACTGTTTAGTATTTGTAGGTATTTGTATTAAAATATTTGGATAATTGTAACTTAATATTATTTGGTAATATATTAGTGCTTGAGATTATTATTACAAGTTAAATATATTAGAAAAGTATTTAAGTTGTTTATTTATATAAAGTTAATTAAATTGGTGATTGAAAGTCTTCCGACTCATTGAGTAGTCGAGCGGCGTGTTCCAATTAATTTTGGCGGTCAAAATTTAATTTAACTTAGACATTTTAGACTTGAGAGTTTGTTATAATTAACAAGTTATAAATGTAATTGTTTTAACTAGACAAATGATATATATAATTTAAAGATATAATTGAAAGTTAAGTTTTTGAAAAATAACAGTTCAATTAAGTCTTGGAAATTATATAAGGTAATTAATAGTGAATTTAAATGTTTGGTGAATTGTCACAATACATTAGAATTTAAAAATTAATTAATATTTGTTAAGTATTTTATAAGACTTGATAAATTTTAGGTTGATTCAGAGAAATCAATAAAAGATTTATAAGTTATATATATATTACGTTTATATTACAGATTAATTTTATAAGGATTAATAAAGAAATTCTTAGATTGATTCAGAGAAATTAAGTGAAAGAATTTAGTTTATTAGTGTTTATTTTTATTTATGATTATGATTTTCTAGGAAAGGAAATGCTAGATTTATCAGATTCAGATGATGATATTCTGGATGAAATAGATGAAGAGATAGACTATGAGCTTGAGGAAGGAGAATTCCAACCACCTGAAGATTGGACTGCTGTTCCTGAGATTGTGCAAGACATGGGTGTAGATCAGATGCAAATATAGATGAACAATATGTGAGCCCATCAAGGATAGAAGTAATAATTGAAGATGAGACAGGTCCAAAAGTTGTCGATGTAGATGAAGAAATCGATGATTCAACTGAATCAGAGGATGAATATCTTCTTGCTAAACATAAAAACAATCCGTTATTCAAACCTTTAGGAAAGAAGAAAAAGATTGGTATTTCTGAAGTAGATATACCAAGAAACTTGTTCCAAGAAGAGGTATAATAGAATGGTATTTTGACTCATAGCTGAAGCTATTCGCAATCAAAAGGTTTGACGGAGTTCAATATTTTGAAAGAAAGCTTGCAGTTTTTAGTTCTTTGCCTAGATATGAAGTTCGAGACTTGGCTAGATTACCTTTGAAGAATCCAAGTGATGATTTTGTTGGACGCTATGTTGAACATGTTATCAGGACTGAGGTTCGAGCTGGAAAGTTTGAAAAGATTAAGCCAAGGAAAGGAACTACAATTAAGTTGCAAGAACGAAGTCAAAGAACAGGAAGAAGAAGAAGGAAGAAGGTATATCCAGCTGTTAAATGTGTTAAGCAGATTCCATTGAAGATAATGCCTCAGGATATATTAGGAAATATGAAAAGTTGGGGTGTTGATTCTGAAACTGGAGAAGCTGTTATGTTTGAAGCTAATGATGAGGTTGAAGGTGGTGAACGTGAAATTTTCAGAGTTTATGATCATCGTCATCTGATGAATATGTCAAAGAAAGATCTATTGAAATTGAATGATAATAGAATCTTTTGTACTGAAGGTTGGGGTGATTTGGCACGTGATTATCAGATGATGGTAAAGACGTGTATAAAGCTGAAGATTCATGCTGGAAGTAAGATTTACAAATAAAGACCAAAAGACGTTTTGAAGACAAAGATGCTAGAGCTATTGTCAAGGGGGAGTCTGTTGGGACATGTATTTGTGACAACAGATCTAGCTTGAAATTAGTACTAGTGATTATTGTAATCATGTTGGATTTAATTGGTTTAGATTTGTAAATGTATTTTTGATATAAAATGATAGACATTTTTCGTAATTAATATTTACGTTTTCTGCGAGTCGAGTTCTCAACGAGGCGAGTTGAGAGTTGAGTTCGCAAGTATAGCGAGTCGAGACCAAGCTGGGCTTGGGCTGCGAGCTGAACTGAACTCGCAGGCCCAGCGGCTGCGAGTTGAAACGCAATATATATACGTTTTCAATTCGTTGAAAACATAACTTGAAGATTTACGAACAAACGAATCAGACAAAACCCTTCTGCGAACTCATGTTTTCAGAGAAAATCATTGCTAACGGCTAGGCTTTGATTGTTAATCAATTTAAGCAAAGTAATTAGTGATATAGACGTAATAACTCGTTATATTCCATATAACACCGTATTGAGGAATTCCGCGCCTTAATACTAAAGATAACCTCGTTATCGATCCATGAACTAGGGACTTATATTATGGGACCGGTGATGCCTCTGGTACCAGACAATTTCATGATCATTGACCTATAGATCAAATCCTATTTGGTTGACGGCACTGAGTGCACTATATGTGTCGTCCCCTTAGATAGTAATGTTTTCACATTACACTTAGCAAAAGGTATGTAATGTTTTCACATTACCTAAAGGTTTTTGTGACACCCGCCAAATTAAGGCTAGTAATAGTGCCTAATTGTTTGCAAATACATGTAATTAGTTCGGATTTAGGCTAATTAATGTATCGAAAATATATATATATATATATATATATATATATATATATATATATATATATTGTTGAATATATATGATTCTACGATTTGATTAAATCGTAAGCTTTTAAATCGAATGTAATTCGATTCAGTAAATACGGACGTTGGTGAACAATTTTATTAAATAATAAAACATTATTTGAAATCGTGATTATACCCAAAATATTATTTTTATAATATTTCGTATTGTGTAAATAAAAGTCTACGTGATTAAAATACAAACGCGATTGCACGGAGTTAAAAAGTGGAGACCCACACCCGGTGGGCCCCCACCGAATCAGCCTTAAAGGGGTGGGACATCACCCCCACACCCTCATTTCAAATCTAACTCTCTCTCTCTTACCATCTCTTTCTCTATTTTCTCCAAAAACCACTACCTCACTAAATCACAAATTACTAGCACCAAACAACCTTGGTTCTTGTTTTCCTTATTATAGTATATTTGGACCGAAAAAACCGAGAAACCGGACCGGACCGGAGCAGAACCGGACCGAACCGGACCGGAGCAGAACCGGACCGAACCGGACCGATTATAGTATATTTGGTCCGGTCCTCGGTTCTTGTTTTCCTTATTTTTCGGTCCTCGGTTCGGTTCGGTCCGGTCCGGTTCGGTTCAACTTCACTGTTCAATGCACAAATACCCGAGAACCGAATGGACCGGACCGAACCGGACCGGACTGAGTATATTTGGTCCAGTCCTCGGTCCTTGTTTTCCATAATTTTCGGTCCTCGGTTCGGTTCGGTCCTTACCTTGTTCGGTCCGGTTCAGTCCGGTTCTTGGACCATGCACACCCCTACCTTGGATCATCATACTCCTTTGAAGAAAAACGTTCACCTCGTCGAGATCTACAACGCCATCTTTTCGGTTTTCTCCGGCGATAACTTTGTAAGTTTCCGACAAAAGTCGAAACCCTTCATTTTTACTTCTTTTCACTTGATAATTGTTTGTATAAGCTTGAAACGTCCTAAAATGGGTTGGGTAAAAATATTAGACCGAACGGTGGCCGAAAAACTTGTTTTCGACCCAAATTCCGGCCAACAGCTCGTAACGTCGCATTTGGCCCAAACTTTATGCGACGTTACCCACGACGTCGCAAACTATTCACCACGTCGCATGGTGCGACGTCGCACCCAACGTCGCCTAAATTGGCCAACGTCGCATTTAGCAACGCAAACCCTTACGTCGCAGAAATCAATAACGTCGCATTAGCGACGTCGCACATAACGTCGCATTAAATTGCGAAAGTCGCACATAGCGACGCCATACTCAACGTCGCAGTCAGGACCTGCGACGTCGCCTCCAACGTCGCACAAACCAGGGTTTGGAAAACTCAGATTTTCACTAAGTGTCAAACTTGAATAACTCCAAACACGCATACAATATGACTTCATAAACATTTTGGAACGTACCGTTAAGCTTGAAAGCTTCGAAAATCAAATAATGATAATACTTAAGATTATTATTTCGAAACCGTCACCAACGGGCCGTATATGTTTTAAACACTCAACAAATCAATCGGGTTGGACATTCTAGATTGGACAAACAACATCAAGGCAATCTTAATTGATACCTTAACTTATTATAACCATCGCGTGTCATGGACACCATCAGGTTACAAGTCGTTGGACTTCGGTATTCGGCTAATCAATCTAGTTTATTAATTTAAACGCTCCAAGACTCAGGTGAGTCTCATGGCCCCTATTTTACTGTTTTCTTTGGGGTGTGATATTATTGCTCGTTTTTAACATGTTGAACGCAAGTACCGTTTTAAATCAAATACTGCATGAGTTGTTTTCACTAATCAATCAAAACCCTCCATAGCATAGTTTGGTAATACGATTTGGTAGCGTGAATGTTAGTATATGATATCATATAGGATTGACAATCCTCGTCCGGGTTAGTCGCGCTAACCAGTCAAACGGACGTATTAGCATTTGGGAAGACGAGTGTAGATTAGGCACTCGTGGGAGGCGAACTCCGTTGGGTTTCCTTAATTGGGCCCGACACTCATGTTAAGCTCAGACTATGTGCTCATGACTGTATAACTTTTATTTAGCTTAATTGCTTTATAAATTCAATTTAAATCTTGCGGTTCATACGAATGATTTGGAACATAAACCTGTGAGCTCACCAGCGTTAGCTGACCCGTTTTAGCATGTATCACAGGTACACAGCAGTAGGATGGATTGCCCTACAGGATACTATTAGCTCGAGTCTGCATGCAAACAATCAGAGATTAGTTGCATTATTATATTTTGTATAGATTAATTATGTAACCTAATCTCTCCATTTCAGAACTGAGCTAATGTATATAATATTTTTGATGTAAAACATTTCTTTATCAATACAAGTGTAAAACGACGCATTTAGTGGTCGTTCATTATATCTTTGTGCTTTGTATATTGATTAGTAACACCCAAACCGTGCTTCCGCAAATCATTAAATTTGGGGGTGTTACAGATTGGTATCAGAGCCTAAGGTTATAGTGAACTAGGTTGCATTTAGTGGACCTAGACTATGACCGTTAGGTAGTATCCCCATTAGTTATGACTAGTTCAGTGATTACATGATATTGATTTACTTTCGCATAGCCTGATCAACTATGTATAAATTAAATGAGTATGATGTGAAATCTGAAATGGGTTATGACTGAACAGGATACAATAGTAGACTCTGACCTCGAGAGAAACCGGGACTCAAAATTTATCTGCGCTAGACACACAATAGGTTGCTATGTGATATATCCATATACATAGGTAGACCTAAATTCAATCATAGGCTGTATTATATAAGCATTTATATGAATATAGGCCTCACGACAATTCATGCTTTGTCTCAGAATGGCAAACACACCACCAAACTCGTCACGTTCTTATCCGAACGAATCACGAAATCCAAGGGTAGCCAGGAGGAACACCAGGTTGCCTCGAGCTGACCCCGTACCCTACTCACCATAATCTATCGGAGTTAGCTGCTATGCTACATCGTCACGAGCAACAAATCCACGACATGGATATCGAGTTGCAAGAAACTAGAGAGAACTGGAGTCGCACTATACTGGGGCGTTTCTACCAAGTGTCTGAAGATCACGAGAACACTGCCAACAATATAGGCACTCTTCAAAACCAAATGGGAGAAACAATCGAAACCATGGGGATCGTCCACAATCAAACAATCAGCAATCACAACGAGATCTCCGTCCTACAATCAAGGTTGACCCAGTGCGAGACGCGCCTGAGGGAAACCGAAGAAGCACTTAGGATGGTTAGCCGACTTGCAGAGTCCGTTGACCACCTCACTTCACTCATATCACGGCTCAATCTACGTTAGAATTAGCTTAGGCTGAGTCTGTACTCAATCATACTATCGTAGGACTTATGTAATTAGACCGGATGTAACAATTCCCGGTACCTTTTGTAAACCACCTAAGTCAGTAACTTTTGGACCTCGAAACTTGAAATTGTCTGTAATCATTAACTTCTTAATATCAATTGGCAATTTCCTTGATTATTCTATACTATTGGTTGTTACATTTGGGATGTTGTATATCACCGCCATTATATGCATACATCTGTTATAATTATCGTCCTGGTACCATTTCTGATGTACCTCTTATTTTCTTTCTTGAAGAATCATGCTGCTCAAGAAGACAAGCTACACTGACGCGCAACTCAATGCTTTTGTCAACCGAGCCGTAGCCGATGCTTTAGCTGCTCGGGAATCACCCCGAAACTACCGCAATACTGATACACTAGTCAACAATCCTGTTATCAAGCCTTGTTCATACAAGGACTTCCTCAGCTGCAAACCGTTATATTTCAAAGGCACGGAAGGTGCCATCGGCTTATTACGCTGGCTAGAGCGTATGGAATCAGTCTTCAGTCTATGCAACTGCACTGAGGACAATAAAGTGAAGTTTGCTGCTTACACCTTCCAAGAGGGTGCGCTTACCTGGTGGAACACCCACACAAACTCTGTGGGTATTGAGACAGCAAACCTACTCCCATGGTCCGAGCTGAAGAGGATGTTGAGGGACAAATATTGTCCTGAGGAGGAAATGCACCGACTGGAGGAAGAATTTTGGCAGTTGAAGGTGCAGGGATCTGATATCGCTGGATACATCACCAAGTTCCAGCAGTTTGCTATGTTATGTCCAGATACGGTTAATCCAGAAAGAAAAGGGGTAAAGAAATTTGATATCGTGTAAAAAGTCACGTTTTTACCACCGATATCTCTCTCATTCTGGAACGATTCTTAGCACTTGGACTCAAATAACATCAAAATCATTGAGAATATGCCAAGAAGATCAAAATGAAGATGCACGAGAAAAATCATGCAAATCGGATGTAAAATGAAGATTTCACACACGCTTGAAGATTCGAGGCATCAAAATGAGATTTCAAGACTAAAGTGCCCTCCACTAACATCCAATATTTTTAAGATGTTCATTTTCAAAATACGAATCCAATGAAAGAAGAATCAACCAAATCGGGTAAAAAATGAAGATTTCGCGCCCGCCGGAAGATCCAAATGATCCGTATGCAATATCTGGAGTTAGGGACCTCAACTCAGGGCCTATCTTATGTCAAAATCTTCGTTTTTGAATTATGAATCCAACGCAAAAAGAATCAACTCAAACGGACGTATAACGAAGAAAATACGCACGAACTAAGAAATGAAGCAACAAACGATGAAAACGGTGTGGGGTAGTGACCCCAGCCGGCGGCCTAGTGCCCCCAGCCGGCGCCTGGAGGCCCCCAGCCGGCGCCCTACCTTCCCCCACACCACTTTCCTTTTTTGGTTTTATCCCGTACCTGGTGCGCCTACTTTCCGCGATTGTACGGTACCTGGTGCGCCTACTTTCCGCATTGTACACGTACCTGATGTCCCAATGTGGAAGCCTTTCTAACATGCACCATAAGTTGCTAACATGAGCCATCCCTCACCTATAAAAGGAGGCTTTGGGGCTCATTTGTGACTAACACCTTATTTACACATAAAAACACCTACTAGCTCTAGAATACATTTTCTTTCTTCCTTTCTTGTAATACTTCCATAGTTAATTAGATTAGCTAATTAACTTATCAAGGAAGATTTGAACGGAGGTGCTCCGGGACGCATTTGTAGCTACGAGTTATTGTATTTCTTAATCAGGTTTTAATCTATCTTTCATATTTTCTCATGTTTGTTCTTTCTTTAATAAAATTAAATATGCATGCTAGAATTGCCATGATTAGCTAAATAACTCAATTGTCTGCTATGATAGTCGTTTAGGAAAGATTTAATTATGTGATCATATCGTATGTTGTAAGATTGCGGATGCTTTGTATTATGAATAGATGTAGGAATTGAATCTTTATCGTTTATCTGCCCAACTCATGTTGTGACTAAAACTTTATCCAAAAATGAACATAGCTAACTCATAGGGTATAAGTCACTTAGTTATACTATGTTTGATTGAATCATTGAGCTCGGCATGGCCGGTGTTCTCTAGACCACCTTAGGATCCAAGAGACACGGAATATGGGAATAGAGGTAGATTAAGATTTAATTCGGACAAATGATATTTTTGGGACAACTTCCGGAATACCCTTGATTTATTTAATACTTTTGTATGCTTAGGTTTAGCTATTGCATTGATTGTCTTACTGCATGTTCTTGTTTGATTGTTGCCTTAGGATTATCATGATAGTAAAACACACCTAGCTTTAATTGTCAAGAAATAACATGACGGCCCCTATTCGACTGTTCTTCGATATAGTGCTGGAAATGCCTACGGCAAAGTACAAACGTACGGAAGTCGAGAACGACCGAAGGTAGTTGTGTTATGGATTGAAAAACAAACGTATTACTTAAATTTCTATTCTTAATATGAACTAACCCTGTTTTGTTGCATACTTGAGTAATGTTGATAATTCGTATGAATAAGTGATGACATCTTATCTGACCGTCTAGACCAGTTTTTCCAACTTATTCCGGCAAGGGTAAAACCTGTTTACAAGATTGTTTATTCAACAAACTGTGCCATGATTCGGACGTCTATGATGACCGAGATTGGGGAATAGGATTCGAGATTAATTGTTAGATAAAATGGATATGCATTTGAGAGAACTTTCGGTGTATGTTTTAATATATTCTACAATCCACGTGACATTCTATTTGCCTGATTGTGGACACCTCCGCGTTTGCCCGATAGTAGGACTGTAGTAATAGCTCACATTAACCTACGAACTTATCCACACTAGAACTCTTCACATTTTAATATCACTTAAACCACTTCATAGTAGACAATCGCTTAAATTGCTGAACGCCCGAAGTAACCTCTATTTCTTATTTAATTTAGTTTAATTTTAGAATAGAAAACCCAAAACCAAAACCAACTCTTTTCGCTCTAACTAAATTCATAAAAGTTCCTAAATTCTCCTAGTTTCAATTCGTCGCGCTTTGAAGAACGACTCTAGGTCATACTTATCCTTGCTAACCCTTAAGAGAGCAATAAAGTAACCCTAGACCCCAGCTCTATAAATTTAAAACACCCCTGTTGCGCCTGCATCTCCTTTCGGAATTTCAACGACCGGTGCGGGCTGCATCAAGTTTTTGGCGCCGCTGCCGGGGAGCGTCGGCGACCGATTTTAGGAAATTTAGTAACCTTAGTGTTTAGCGATCCTTTTGAAAGATTAACATCAATCAAAAGTTACATTTTTGCCCTTAGGATTAGATTAGTTTTAGTTTATTTACTCGTTAACCAACCATGTCAACCCCTTACTTTGATTTTACCAACCCTACACCAAGTGGATCATCAACTCAACTCTTGGCTATTTCATCACCTACAACCCCCTTACCTTCCTCAAAACAACTTTTAAATGATTTTATGATGGAACAAAATGTTATAAACAAAAGAATAATCGGATTTCAAGACAACATTGATGCCATGATAAAAATTTCTAACAAATTAATTTCTAATATGGTATCTGTTGTGGGTAGAATTTTCACTAACTACGCAGGATCCCGAATGGTCTATTATGCTGAACATTTATAGGAATCCTGGAAGATGCTGGAATAATTTATATGCAGAATACCGACCTTATTCTCAGGATAAATGAAGGTATGATCCTTGTACGGCATGTACTCAAGGATCCCCAGGTATTTCTGTAATATCCTCAATATTAGGTTATAACCTTGATATTAGTAAGTTTAATTTACTATTAACGTTATTGTATTACAGAATCCCGATAGGGATATTATCTTTATTGCAGGATCACAGATTGGTTATTATCCCGAATATAACTAAGAAAGGGATAATATAATGACTTAAAATTGGCATTACTTTGTTTATCTTATAATAACTGTTTATTATAAGGATCCCTGATATTATATATCTTAGGATCCCTTGGCTACTAATGTTTCCGCATGTTTATTCTATTTTGACTAGGTCATACGAGACGTGTATAATTAGTTCCGATATTCATGGATCGTATCAAGCTGGAAGAATATCTGAATTACGAGGAAGAAAGTCAACATGTGTGAAATACTCGGTCATATGAACGTTGGGACGCTTCACTGGATATCGGAGATGATCCCGGATATTTCGGGATTGCTTGATTATAGTCTGTAGTATATAAATGAGGCTTGAATGATCGATTAGGCTAACTATTACTCACTACTTACACTCTTTCGTACTCTCTGCAACTCACAAACACTCACATTCATACACTTAGACGATCATTGAAGTGCTTTTAGCTTGTAATCTCATTTTATTTTATATAAGTTACAAAGGCAAGGATCGTTTGATCCTTCCCGAAGTTTTGTGTCGGCGATCTATCATAGATCAAGGGCTTTCCTCGTAATATCGTTGTGTTCTTGTCCTTTACATTCATTTACTTACTCAAATTTGCATTCTTTTAAGTATTTACTGCATTATCTCGGAATTATCCCGGTACAAACGTACTTTTCTGTGTTTATATTTGATTACAGCATCCAAATTCATATTTTCGAACATTTTTAATCACTTGTTGTTTAAGATTTAATCACGTATTAAAGCCTATTATCGGAATAAAAATTTTTTGCCACAAAGTATAATTTACATACAAATTATCCTTGAATTTAATACAAGCACTATACCTCACTTTACTAATTTGATCATTGAATTAACTTGCATAATTTTTTGACCAAAACAATTTGGTGCCCATCGTGGGGCAAGTGGTGCTTTTTTCATAATCAAATTCTTGATTAAATCTTCATTATATTCAATTTTTACAAAAAATTTCTCAAAAAATGGTGACTCAAGGACAAAACACCTCTTCTGCTATGCCTTCATCTTCTGCTGCTCGTGCATCATCATATGTACCTGTCTCTTCTTCGCAATCAAGGCCTCAACCAGCCGTTTCAAGGGCAACAACCACTACATCCACTTATATGGGATCAGGTTTGAACAATAATGACCCTGTTAGTTTATCTAACCGTGAAATTATGAATATGTTTTCAGAGGTCAGAGAACAAATGAGCCGAATAGAACGTAGCAATGCGTCATTAAGAAGGGATTTAGAAGGCGCGAGATCTAAGGAAAATATTCCTGCTACTCAAGTTACCACTCCAATTAGGAGCAGGGTATTGGATTTTGGTACTCCTCTATCCGCAAATTATACTGGAGACTTCATATCTATGCAAGGGAGTACCGGGATCCCGGAATTTACACACGCTACCAGAACATCCACTCACAGGGATCCTGAACAGGCATCAGGATCCGTACCAAGGGTAACGAATAATTTTAATTTATCATCTGGATATTCTCTTGGTTCTAATGTTTTGCAGGATTCTGGAGTAAATCCCGTCGTAGCAAGGGAATTGCAGAAGCTTAAGGATATGATATCAAACGTGCCTGGTGTAGTGCCACCTATCCCCGAGGTAGCACCATCCGCGCACAGGATCTCAAGATTTGCGCCTCCAATATGTGATGCGGATATCCCTAAAAGATTTCAGACTCCTAACATGAAGTTGTATGATGGGACCACGGATCCTGAGGAACATATAGCACAATACAGGGAAAGAATGGAGATTATCCCCATTCCTGCAGAATTAAAGGAAGCTTGTTTGTGCAAAGGATTTGGATCCACTCTCACATGATATGCCTTAAAATGGCTACTTAATGTTCCCCCATATTCTATTACATCTTTTGCTCATTTAGTTAATCTTTTTAATAATCAATTTTCGTGTAGTAGAACTTTTGAAAGACTAACCACTGATTTGTATAGGGTTGTCCAAAAGGATAACGAAAGTCTTCGAGATTTTGTAGGTAGATTTGGCAGAGAATCTCTGGATATCCCGAATTTGGATATGGCTACTGCTGTTCAAGCTTTTAAAATGGGGATAAAGAGGGATTCTACCTTCTATGATGATCTTGTGATGAACCCGTGTCGAAGCTTGGATGAAGTCAGGAATAGAGCTCTATGATTCATACGGCTAGAAGAAGATGTGATGATCCAGAAGAAATCAAGTACTTCTTCGACGTATGATAAACCCAACAGGAAAGCGGAATTACCGGTGTTCAAGCCTAGCAGGAATAAACCATATTCCAAAAATGATGACCGCAGGATCAATGCTGTGGAGGAGGATGATGAAGATTATCCTAAGATAACTGATTATTGTTTTGCAGCTGATACTGCAGAAATCCTCTATGCAATGAGAAACATTGGAGATGGAGTAAGATGGCCGAAAAAGAATGAAAAGAGCAATGGATGGAAGGACAGGTCAAAATGGTGTGCTTTCCATGGGGATTTTGGTCATATAACCGAAGATTGCATAGCTTTGAGGAAAGAGATAAGCTATTTGCTTGGCAAAGGTCATCTGAAGGAGCTCTTTAATCGAAGAAAGGATCAGTTCCAAAGTGATAGGTCTGATGATCCTGAGGGTCAAGATCATTCCAGAATTCCAAAGAAAGCAGGATCACCACCCCCGGACGCCAAGGTAATCAACTTTATATCTGGTGGTTCTGACATTTGTGGTACATCTTATTATGCAGCAAAGAGACATGCAAAGGAATCGAAGTCAGAAAAATAGGAGAGACCTATGAGATCAACAACTTTAAAGGATGAGAAGTTGGTCACTTTCGGCGAAGATGACAAGGAGAATGTTCAGGATCCTCACCACGAAGGCTTGGTTATTACTCTATATATTGCAAATCATTTTGTGCGCAGGATCCTGATCGATGGTGGCAGTTCTGTGAATATTATACAATTAGAAACGCTTAAAAGGATGGGGATTCCGGAATCAGAAATGATTTCAAAGTCTACAGTCCTCGTCGGATTCAGTGGTGAAGCTAAGAACACTGTGGGAGAGATTAAACTTCCAGTATACATTGAGGGGGTAAATTCTATGCAACGTTTTTGTGTTATGGATTCATTATCTTGCTATAACATTATTTTAGGTAGGCCATGGATTCATGACATGAAAGCGGTTCCCTCAACGTATCATCAATGTGTGAAATTGCCTACTCCATGGGGAGAGATTAACCTTTGATAACCTGATTTAGTTCTCTGGATAAATTAAGTGGTTATGTGTCTTGATCTTAACCTTCTGCGATAGACTAAGAATACTAATTAATGTTAAGTAATATTGTGATTCGAGCTTAATAAAATGCCGAGATCTTAATGAAATAGTGATACTTTTTGATAACCTGATACTGTATTATTATTATGAGGATTAAGACTTGACCGATAGCGATCCTCTACAATAGAAAATCACCAATAGTAATAGCCAACAAAGCAAATAGACATAAGTGAATATAATACTTTTAATCAATAATAGTTCTGATGTTTATAATCTTCTATCCAATTGAGTAATCTAAGTTGTATCTGAACTTATCAATTAGAATCTGTATCAATTATAAATATGTTCGTTCGGAACTAAAACGTCCCCCTTATCTTGTATATTAATTGTAAATAGAGTCTTATTTGTATATATTTGTAAATAAGTGTAATTAAGGAATAGATAATTAGTTGTAAGATCACGTTCCCTGTGTTCGATATCCGGACTTACTTGTAAAAGCTATATTATACGAACAGGTTAATCTTGCCTAAATTGTGTGATAGTATTTATTTAGTATTTCCTTATTTAAAACTTGTGATTATAATTGCCTATATTTTCCGCACATCAAGTTTTTGGCGCCGCTGCCGGGGAAGCGATGTATTTTCATTAAACTAATTATTTTTCCCTGTAAAATTGTAAATTTTGTATAAATTATATTTCTGATACTTTGCAAAATCAATACGAAATATCGGCTCACCCATTGAGAATACTGACAAAAACAAAGGTATAAGGAGAGTTAAAGCCCTATCTCATTAATTTATCATATAAGAGGTAAGGTGCGTCTCGAAAGAAAAAGGTTTTTAATAAGCTTCGCGCTGACCTGTTTCTCCGCTTTTGTGTACTATCAATGGAGCTACCGAGATCTATTGACTAGCAATGTAAAAGAAATTAATAAGTAGTAGATTACCTTAGATTAATTAGGATTAAATTAGTAAACTAAACTATGTGCTATCTTTTGTGCACAGAACAATTTAACTGTTATTAAAATGGAAGCAATGCAAATGGACCTTGGAAGTGAAAATATAGATTTCAAAGATATAGAAGTAGATGACAATTCCTTTGAGCCAAACAAGAAAATCAAGCTAAGTAAAGAAGAAGAATCATTTGAGCATCCTCCCGTAGTGTCAACAAATGAAGATATGTTTCATTACCTAGAGCACCATGATGATGAACTTAGGTTTATTATGGAATTATTACATAAGTCTACTTTAGAGTTCACTGACTATCAAAAGGAGTTAATTAAGAAAATGGAAGGAGAATTCACTGCTTGGGTGATATCAAATGAAACTAGAGATATTGATGATTTCTTAAACTATGTGGATCATTTGAAATATGATATTGTAAGCAAGCACGAGATGGTGGATCCAGATTTCTGTGAGGAACAACGTTTGAAGTATGCTTATGTTCATAAAATATTTGATAAGTCTGTGTTTCCTTATTCTGATGAGCAAAAAGAGAAGTTAAGAGAAATTAAAGAACTTTTAGAGCACGCTACTGGAAATCTGAGTCACATGGCTGATATCTGCTTACTTGAGAATTTTAGAGAGTTTATTGATTCAATGAAGGCTAGAGAGCATATCGGTTCTGGAAGGTTTTACATAGATTGTACGGTTGATTTCTATATTCAAGACCTTATTGATGAATTCTACTATGGAGAGTGTGACGAAATGACGCGTATAATTCCCGAATATTTCTTTGACGAGCCGATGACGAATTTGATCACTTATGCTAAAAAGGAGCTACAAAGAGCCTATATTGGAGTTCACTACAGTCAAAGAAATAATCTTTTCCATTTAGGTTTATCTGAGGTTTACTATCAGTTAGTTGATACTTTTAGGTATTCTGGATTGACAACGGAGCATCAAGAAGGGTATTATAAGAGAATTTTAAAAGACATAGGAACAAAAGTTAGATCCCACACTACATATGATTATTATGATTTACATTTAGGCTTTTATGGATTGATGGATTCGTTAAGACACAATCATGTGGAACGTGAAACTAAGGTTGAAGATGATTACATTACCACTGATGAAGATGGTAGAATAGCCAAAGAAGTGAAGAGAGTAGCTGCTATGCTCATTGCAATTGAAAATGTTGAAAAGATTCATCATGAAACCTTCTCTGAATATGCCTCGCCAATTCCTGAATTAACAAATACCATCTATGGACATTTCTGAAGAATCTATCCTGAGAACTTTGGAAGACCTGTTTCTAGGAATTGGGCATATCTATAGTCATATCTAAGGATCATTTGCAACATTTCTATTTTTAATTAGTTGAATTGTTTCTGTTTGAATTTTTAGGATTTTGGATATTTGAATTCATTGTTTTCAGTTTGGAAGTTGATTAATGAAAATTGCTATTTTCTGATTTATATGATCTTAATTTGTATTAGCTACACAGATTTTAACTTTGAGTATCTATGATTAATTATTTCACGAGTTGCAATAGTGATAAGAATTAATTCATGATTGCTTAAAAAGAGATTGACATAAATATTTGTGAAATTATGCTTAACATTGTCACTAAGTTTGCAGAGATATTTAATTAAAGTTTTGGTAAACAAAAAGATTGAATCAATGCTTGGAATTCAATAGTCAACAATTGAATTTCCAAACGATGGATGAGTCGACGTAATCATCGATTGAGAGATATGAAAATACCAAGGTAAAAGTTTATTATGCCTCTTACTTATGACAACTAACAGCATCACGGGGATTTTATTTAATCAAAGGTACGAACTTTCTAAAACGAAAAAATTCTTTATTTATTCCTAAGTAAACAAATTATAAAGATACATGTAGTATGTAGTGTAAAAATATTTCTAATAGATGCGCTAATAAATTTATAAAAATAAAATAATTAATAAATTTTATGACGAGTTAAAAATTAAGTAAGCCCAACAATTAAATCTATAAGCTAAGGATAAATAAAATTAAATGGGCCGGACACCCTTTTAGGCCGAATCTGGCCTGGCCCAAATTTTGACCCAACCGGCGGTTGATTATACCAACCGGCGGTTGGTTACTTTTTCAGTCTGACAGAAATTTGAACCAACCGGCGGTTGGGAAGCCCAACCGGCGGTTGGCTACTTTTGCGATCAAAAAAGGGCAGACCCCTCATTTCTGCCATTACACACACAAAAACGACCGGACGAACTACCACATCATTTATCATCCTCTCATTTCAATTTTCGTGATTACATCATCAAAGGTATGATTTCGAATTCGTTTTAATGTTTTTCGCACTTTTAAATCCGAATATATATATATATGTTGATTGCGGTTTTTGATAGATTACGAGTTATATTATATTGTTAGATGATTAGGATTGCTTAGAAACTACTTTAGGTTAGTTAAGTGATAATCTTGAGATTCGAGGATTGATTGCGGACAAAATTTTGTAGATTGTGTAGTTTCGGATGACGGATTCGATATTAGGATAACATATCCTTAGTATTAAAATGACATTTAGATGGAATATAAATTTAAAATTTGTATGAAAATTATTAAATTTTTTTTTAAAAAAAAATGTTATTTTAAACGACATTTTAAAATACATTTTTTATGACCTTTAATATTTAGACTCGATAAAATTTTCGAAATAATAAATTAATTAAATTTTTGATTCGATAATATTTTCGAAAAAAGTTATATAAAACAGAAAACATATTAATCATATTTATTGAAAATATATTATTTAATAAATGACAGATTATGATTCGATAATATTTTTCGAAATAAATATATAACATATTAAATATATAAAAACGTTTATTATAAAACGTTTAAAAAAAATGTCTATTATAAAACGTATATCATATTATTAGAATTAAGAATTTTAGGTTAAGCAAAGTTTTAGTTTTTGATTTGAATTTGTAAAATTAAGCAGGTGGCTATCAAAAATTAAGCAGAAATGCTGCCCAAATTTCTATAGAAATTATCAAAAATATTTAAACTAATACATTTTTAAGTTTTATTTTCAGTTATGGCTACTAGACGCCAGCGTGGTCGTGCTCTTATGGACAGAGATGATTTTCATTTACATCCTTTCCTTCGCTTTGAGCATGAGGATATTACACCAGAGAGACGAGCTGAGTTTGCTGATCGTTTACCAGAGTATATAGCACAGCCGATTGAGACACCGGATGTTTTAGATTGGTCTGTTTTGGAGAGAGTTATAGATCCACAGAGAGGTGGAGAGACTGGAGATATTACACTGAGGAGGCTGACGACTCAGAGCTATATGTTGCCATCAGGTGATGTTGGTTTCGTTTCTGAGGCTTGGTTCAGATTATTTCATATTCATGAGGTTATTTATAGGGAGCTTGTGATAGAGTTTTACACTACCCTTAGGTTTGATTCAGTTTCTAGAGAGTTTGACCAGACTTCTATTACTTTTTGTTTGGGTGGACAGCCTAGGTCTATGAGCCTAGTTGAGTTTTATGTGGCTGTGGGGCTCCATACTTTAGATGAGCTCCACAATCCTCATTTTAGGGATTATTTAGCTGCTGGTATGGTTGAGCAGTATTCTATTGTTGAGACTGCTGCGCTATGGCGAGAGATTGCCATAGTAGATTTTGAAGATAGAGCCCCATCTGATATTCATTTGAGACGACCAGTACATAGGCTTTTGCATAGATTGATTTCAGCTTCTATCTGTGGTAGGCACACTGGACCTGAGAAGGTCTATCAGCCCGATTTCTTTTATTTGCATACCATGATTCAGGGGATTATTGTGTCTGTACCGTGGAGGTTGATGCATTGGATGACTACAGGTGCCACTGGACATAGGGCTACCAGTAGTTTGTGTGGTGGCCAGTATGTGACTACGTTGGCTAGGTATTTTGAGATGGGAGCTGCTGATTTTGCGACACTTACGATAGTGACTCCTGGGATGTCTTTGCTGGGTGAGGACAAGATGATTGAGTTAGGGATTTTACAGCCAGGGATACAGGATGGTATTTTGTTATGGACACCTGAGGTTGCGCCTGGTCAGCAGCCTATTCATCGAGCTAGATTGAGAGGACCTCCTGTTCCACCACCAGCAGATGCACCACCAGTTGATCAGCCTGTAGGTAGAGGCCGTGGTCGTGGTCGAGGTCGTGGTGTTGATTTGGATATGCTTGGACAGAGGATTGATAGGTTAGAGGTTGAGCACAGTCGGAGATTGATAGGATTGATCGGAGTTTAGCACAGATGACAGCTCATATGGATCGTTCTTTTCATGGATTATTTGGACATTTTGGTATTCCTTATGAGATGTTCAGGGATGATGGAGCTGGACCGTCGAGACCGCTGGATCAGATGGATTCAGATGATGAGGAGTGATTATTATTCTGATATTTGATACATTTGATACATTTTGGATGACTGTACTTATTATTATTACTTATTACTGATACTTATTATTATTATTGTTATTATGCTAATGTGGTTGTTTATTTTGGATAGCATGAGACTGGCATTAAGTTCAGCACTTTATTTATAAAGACTTAACTTTTTATTTATGAACTTTGTGGGTGTGTTCCCTGGAAACCCTCACGAGACTATAACTCGTCCACTTGGGATACCAAGGGGTTTAAAGGCTTATTGCATATGCTAAATGCAATCGTGATTAACTACGAAAGTGTGGATGTTGTATATTATTTTTAAAAGAGATGAAGGAACCAACTATAGTAGAAGATTCTTGGCCGATGATGAAATTATAAATTTCAGTCAGGGGAGTTTTTCTGTTCTATTTTTCTTTCCCTTACTCACTTTTATTTATCAATTTTTTATACAATGAGGGCATTGTTTAATTTAAGTGTGGGGATAGGGTTCATAAGTGAAAGAATTTCTTTAATTAAACACTTAAGTTTGTTTTATATAAAATTTGAGGAATTTTAAAATTTTTAAGTGAATAACTAAGTATTTATTAGTTAGAATACTTTTGTTAAAAGTTTTGTTTTATATTTAAAAGTTTAGACTTTAATATGGAATAACTGTTTTGTACATATAATGTAAGCAACTTAAAAAGGAGTAATAAATAGTTATATGGTATGATGTACTAATAGGCAATCTATATGAAGATTTCTGAATTTTAATAAATTAATAAAATAACTTGTATATTATTTTATGATACATAATATGATGTATGACATAAAAGTCTTAATTTTTAAATTTATCATGCGATAATTTTATATATCTTTATACTTATATGAAAGCATTTGGGGTATACTAATTGTTTCATTTGTTGTACGTAAGTACAGACCTGGTCCCTAATTAGTATTCTTTATAAGCAAAAAGAAGAAAGAAAAATCTTTCAATTAAATGTATAAATAAAAATTAAACTATGTCGCTCTGTTGCATGTCAATGCAGACCTGTCACCGCTGGTTTAATTTAAAATAAATTGCTTTACCTGAATCAAGTTATGTCGCTCTGTTGCATGTCAATGCAGACCTGTCACCAATGTCTTGATTCTTAAAAATGTATTTTATATATTTATTGGGAATATAAAAGAAAATTGCATGATTAAGTTTAAGAGTATATCATATATGGAAGTCATAAGTAATATACATACTAACAATAAAAAGTATATTCAGAAATATAAATATAGATTGTTTAAAGTGGATAAATATATTAGTAATCATTCATAAGCTATATGTTACATGAATAATAATAAATTTTTATTTGTACATTATAATTATTCATGTTAATTAAATTGTTTAAATTTTTAAAATATGAAACAGGTTTTTAGTATAGGTATTTTGATTATTAAATATTAGTTTGATGCTTATAATTTTATTCAGTAATCTACTTGAGGACAAGCAGAACTTAAGTGTGGGGATATTTGATAAGCATCAAATATATGCTAACTTATATACTATTTATCCTTATATTTTGATACATTTTAGTGCATTTATATGGTTTTAGATACTTAATTTGTTAATATTTGCAGAAATGTATTTTAATTGAAGAAAGAAGAAAAAGGAACGAAAATAAGACCGAAACTGAAGAAAAAGGAGCATTTGAAGAAATGAAGAATAAAGATGGTAAAATGAAGATTGGGCCTAAGAAGACAAGTTAAAACCATTAAAGAAGAAAAAGAGTCCAAAAAGAAGCCCAAGCCCGTTTATGAAATATTCTGGAATTTCAGTCCAACCGGCGGTTGGAAAGCCCAACCGGCGGTTGAACATTAGGGTTAATGAGGCGGTGGACTGACGTGGCAAACCTTGGACGAAAAGAAACCCCAACCGGCGGTTGGAGTCCCCAACCGGCGGTTGAGAGGTCGGCCTGAAAAAGTATAAATAGAGGCTTAGTTTTGACTTAACCATATACGATTCTTAGAAGAAAATTACGAAAGTTAGGGTTTAAGATCGACTTGGAGCATGATTTTGGAGGCCAAGAAGCTAGGGTTTTAAGGCCTACAACCCTAGGAAACTCTGGTTCAACAATTTGGTTAGGTTTCTTTATCTTTTGTAACTTTGATAACCTGATTTGTTATTTAAGATATTGTTTCTTTGATTTTATTGTTAATTAGATGTTTTCGTTATAAATATTTGAGTGAATGATTGATTGAATTTATTATATGCATTATATGTTTATGTTGGAACTATACTATTGAATATTTATTATGCAAAGAATTATCTATATTATATTATATTAATGAAGATTCTTGACATGATTAACTGATTTATATCATAACTTTTGATAACCTGATTTAGTTCTCTGGATAAATTAAGTGGTTATGTGTCTTGATCTTAACCTTCTGCGATAGACTAAGAATACTAATTAATGTTAAGTAATATTGTGATTCGAGCTTAATAAAATGCCGAGATCTTAATGAAATAGTGATACTTTTTGATAACCTGATACTGTATTATTATTATGAGGATTAAGACTTGACCGATAGCGATCCTCTACAATAGAAAATCACCAACAGTAATAGCCAACAAAGCAAATAGACATAAGTGAATATAATACTTTTAATCAATAATAGTTCTGATGTTTATAATCTTCTATCCAATTGAGTAATCTAAGTTGTATCTGAACTTATCAATTAGAATCTGTATCAATTATAAATATGTTCGTTCGGAACTAAAACGTCCCCCTTATCTTGTATATTAATTGTGAATAGAGTCTTATTTGTATATATTTGTAAATAAGTGTAATTAAGGAATAGATAATTAGTTGTAAGATCACGTTCCCTGTGTTCGATATCCGGACTTACTTGTAAAAGCTATATTATACGAACAGGTTAATCTTGCCTGAATTGTGTGATAGTATTTATTTAGTATTTCCTTATTTAAAACTTGTGATTATAATTGCCTATACTTTCCGCACATCACAATGCAATGAGGATAAGGGGCTGGCTACCTCTCTCCACCGATTAGGGATCCCAGGGATTCCTCTAAAGGTTTTGAGGATGCTGAAAACGCATAATCACCTCTCTTTCATATGGGTTTCCACACTCACGTCTGGAGCACACGTGTTTGATTATAGAATCAGGATTATGGGACCGGTGATGCCTCTGGTACCCGACAATTTCATGATCATTGACCTATAGATCAAATCCTATTTGGTTGACGGCACTGAGTGCACTATATGTGTCGTCCCCTTAGATAGTAATGTTTTCACATTACACTTAGCAAAAGGTATGTAATGTTTTCACATTACCTAAAGGTTTTGGCGTATTCACGTCACTAAAGATCAAAAGGCTTATCATGTTTTTACACTAAACATTGCGCAAGGTTATAATGTTTTCACATTATCTTGGAATATTGGTATATCCATACCATACAATGAATTATCCTGAGATACGGATTACTCTAAGATCAAATGTGATGCAAACGCTTTCTGATTTCAAATTCATCAATTGAAACATCTTTACATGGTTCAAAATGTTTTCACATTGACGCGTTCGAAGGCCTATGAGCTTGTTTCAAAGGAATTAAATCTTTAATTCTAAGCATACAAATGGATTACTATTTGATTACATCATCAGATACTACATATCTATCTTATTATACATTTCAGGATTCTCAAGTTATGATTAAGCAAAATCAGATCTGAAGAAATTTCTTCAGAATCCTGGGGTGTTGGAAATATTTTCTTTAAAAGGTTCAGGTGCTATTATCCTGAGGGAATCTCCTCAGGATCCCGAAGTTTGTGAATTTATGGAAGGTTATATTGCATTCCTTTCAATCTGTCTTAAGGGGATCTTCTAAGGATTGTTAAAAATCAATATTTGAGGGGATATCCTCAAGATCCGGGAATTTGAAGGTTCATGGAGAGTCTTTTGCGAAATTCGTATCCTATGGTACTTATTACCTACATTGGGAAAATCTCTTCAAAGTCATACTTGTCAATACAAATATTGAGAATCACTCTTAGCAAAAAGAAAAAATACATCTTATAAATAAATAATGTTTATAACAATACATAAATTTCTAAGATTTATAGGATCCTTGGCCCTTGAGGATGGCTAGCCTATCCTTCCAAATCTCACTCTTCCAAGAAGTGGCATTGAAACTTGGAAGTGAGGCTTCATTCGCCATTTTGACCCTGGTCTCGAGCACGGCAATGGCAGTATCCCTTTCCGCTCTAGCAGTCCAATTTTTCTCTGCCTGCGCCATTTCTGTTTCAAAACCTTCAATCCTTTTCTTCAGCTTGGCTATCTCGTCGGTATTCTCTTCGGCGACTTTGTTTTTGGCATGGATTATTCTATCCATTGCATCAATAACTTTCAGCTTCTCATAGTAGCATATCGATGCATGTTCCATGCCCTGAAAAAGATATTATTAGCAGGTCGTAATTCTCAAAGGATAAGCATGTGAAATAAATTATACCTGATAGAAATATTCGAAGGATCGATCAAAGTCATCTGGAGGTTGATCTGATGCAGAAGGCTGTTCGGATTTCTTTTCTCTTATGATAGAATGAAGTACTTCACTGCACGGTTTGTTTCTCTTTATCTTTTTGTCATGAAGAAGAGTATCGTTGTCAATATCTTCCAGAGTAAAGTGGACAGAAGGTTTTTGGGATCCTGTAAAAATTAATGTAAGTTCCTGAAACTTATAAATGAAGCATCAACACAACCCAAACCCGCATATGAAGCATCGCAATAAACAACAAAATCATCGGACCCATCGGGTAATGCTAACACTGGTGCCTGACATAACAACTGCTTTAATGTCTGAAAAGTTGTTTCTTGTTGTTCATTCCACTGAAATTTCACATCTTTTCGAGTCAGCTGAGTTAACGGAGTAGCAATCTTTGAAAAATCTTTAATGAATTTCCGATAGTAACCGGCTAAACCAAGAAAACTCTTAATCTCTGAAGAAGATTTAGGAGCATTCCAATTCATAACAGCTTCGACCTTAGACGGATCAACTTTAACCCCATCCTTACATATAATATGCCCCAGAAACTGTACCTCACGCAACCAGAATTCACATTTAGAAAATTTAGCATACAATTCCTTTTTTTTCAGGGTTTCAAGTACCAATCTCAAATGTGTCTCATGATCAGATTCAGACTTAGAATATATCAAGATGTCATCAATGAAAACAATCACAAACTTATCAAGATAAGGTCGACATACCCGATTTATCAGATCCATAAAAACTGCAGGAGCATTAATCAATCCAAAAGGCATAACCAAAAACTCATAATGACCATACCTGGTACGAAATGCAGTTTTAGAAATGTCCTCCTCACGAACTCGTACCTGGTGATAACCTGATCTCAAATCGATCTTAGAAAAATATGAGGATCCCTGCAACTGATCAAATAACTCATCAATTCTTGGTAGAGGATATTTGTTCTTTACTGTTCTCTTATTCAATTCTCTGTAATCAATACACATACGAAGAGTACCATCTTTCTTTTTAACAAACAAGACAGCAGCACCCCAAGGAGAACAACTCGGTCTAATAAACCCTTTATCTAACAATTCCTGAATTTGACTCATCATTTCCCGAATCTCAGAAGGAGCTAATCTATAAGGAGCCTTAGCTACAGGAGTCGAACCAGGAATCAAATCAATCCGGTATTCTACATCTCTTACCGGCGGTAAACCAGGCAACTCATCAGGGAAAACTTCCGAGTATTCCGAAAGCATCCGAATATCAGAAACATTCTTCTTTTCTAATCTTCCATTAATCACATAAGCCAAATAAAATTTACAACCCTTAGCTAGATATTTTCTAGCTTTCAGCAGAGATATAATAGGAATACTATTTTTCTCCCGTTCTCCTCGAGCCACGACAGATGACTCATCAGATATAGGGATTTTTACTAACTTCCTATGACAATCGATATTGGCCTTATTAGGACTTAGCCAATCCATACCAAGAACCGCATCAAAACCAAGAATTGGCATTAATAGAAAAGAAACTGGAAAATTATAACCTTCTATCAATATACTAGTTCCAGTTACTGATGTAGTAACAGAAACCGTTTTACCGTCAGCTATTTCAACTTCAATAGGATCAGTAATCACAGAAGGAAGTAATTTCAGCTTATCACAGAATTGCACAGAAATGAATGAGCGATTTGCTCCAGAATCAAATAATACACGTGCTGGTATAGATTTAATAAGAAAAATACCAGTGATAACGTCATCTGTAGCAACAGCCTCATCCACTGTCATTTTAAAAGCTCGACTTGTGGCTGCTGGCGGATTTTTCTGCTTTTGACCAGAAGATGCTGAACTTCCACCCGTACCAGAACCCATCTTTCTCGCCTCCGGACAATCCCCAATCCGATGCCCCTCTTTCTTACAATTCCAGCAAACATAATTTGGGTACCTGCAATTACAAGTCTCATGTCCCAACTCGCCACACTTCATGCACTTGTTTGTCTGAGCAGTGCAAGGACCAGTATGCTTAGATTTGCAAATTCTACACCAAGGAGCACTAACAAATGAACTACTTTTGTTACCAGACTTTTTAAATTGAATACTACCCTGCGACTTTTGCTTTCCTTTACCAGCAGTATCACCTCCAGATTTAGAAGTAAACCAATCCCTCGTAAAATCACTGGAAGCTCTCTTGTCACTGTCTATCGAACGTGCTAGATTATAAGCTTGGGGAAGATTAATGGCTTGTCTCACATGAGTCCGATAGCTGGGTGGTAGTACCCAAACAAAATGGTCCACCTTGTCTCGGTCATTAGGAACCCATTGTTGCACAAACCTCATATTTTCAGAAAATTTGTTGATTATCTCATCAATAGACATTTTCTCGGTCATCTGCAGCTGTAAAAATTCCTGTTTCATCCGGGCCATGTCAAACTCAGAGCAAAACTGTTTACAAACCTCATTATGAAATTCAGACCATCGAATATTCTGCTTTTGTTGAAGAGTAAGGCCTGCTGTTATGGAATCCCACCAGTTTGTAGCTTGCTCCCTAAAAAGTTGTACAGCAAATGGAACTTTGTCTTTTTACTCGCAGTGACACACTTCAAATTTCTTTTCTACTTCCCTCAACCAATCCAAAGTCACAGTAGGATTTGAACTACCATGGTATAGAGGCGGATTACTAGCTGTAAAGTCTTTGAATGTGCAAACTTTATCTTTCTTGGTTGATGACCCTGTACCGAAGAATGGTTGTTGTGGCTGGGAACGCAATTGAGTACTGGTTCCATTTGTCTTCTATATTCTCGAAGTAACATTACCTCTTCCTGTAACCTGGCCAAATAGCTTTCTCGATTATCTTCATCACGAGGAGGAGACCCACCCTCATGATCTTGTTCTTCTTCCGAGGTCTCTGGATAAGGGATATTAATTCGGGGTTCAACATTATGGTTTCTGGGTGGTGGAACATCATCTGCCATATCTGTATTCACAACAACCGCTCAAAACACGTTAATCGTTAGTAATTACCTACTAATCGATTTTTTATAAATGCTAAATCCCATGCTCAGGAATATCTGACAACCTACAACTCTGAATTGGGATTGAACACTTTACAATGCTCAATTCACTCAAAACCATGCTCTGATACCAACTTATAACACCCCCTGTTTAATATACCAAACGTACATATATTATACGGAAGCGAGTATTCTTAAAATACATTTCCTCGAATTATGTTACAAAACCTGTATAAAATTTGACCAACACCAAATACACGAGGAAACTTTATTAACCTTTACACACGGGGTATTATATAATATCAAACTTTATTTATACAATCATTATCAAAGTGCTGACTGTCAAATACTCCTTTATTGAACATATGCTTTCTGCCACCCACATACTATATATAACCTGCAGGAAGTAATATTGAGGGATTAGCACGAAGCTAAGTGAATGAATCAATAACACACAATTCAACCTAGCAGAACTATTTGTTTACACCAAATAACCGTAAACAAACAAATAAGATATATGGGGATCGGTGGTTCTTGAGATAACCCTAACTGCCGCGGAGGCTCTCAAAGAACACTTATCAAGACTAACCGTAATGGCCATACGGACGGACCGATAGCTAATGGTTATTAATATCAAACACAAAGGTCACTAACAACACATGTAATAAGACCCAGTGTAAATCACATAATCAATCCATTAGCCCAGCTTCTACGCTGACCTCACAAACATGTATATATCACGTAGATTTCACAATAAATAAACCATATAAACAGTTTAATATTACATCTACGTATACCCGTTGCAACCAAACAGTTACAACTAAATTAAAAGATGAGTTACAAATCCACTCACCGATACCTCTGTAGTTTCCACACTCAGCAGTCTTATATCAGTGAGTCTTTGGAGTATCTGAGAATAACAATCAAATATGAGTTAGTAACTCATTTTTTACAAGCATATAACTTATTCAAAATACATAATAAACAATATTACAGTACGTCTCACAAATCCGTATAATATCATATTACTATTCATTTTCACTATTCACTATTTACTATTACGTATTTCACTATTATGTATTTCACTATTACGTATTTCACTATTACGTATTTACTATGCACTATGCACTATTTACTATTTACTATTCATCAATCATCATTCATCAACCCTCTGTAAATGAAACCCAGAACCAAATCCTAAGGCATCAAACTCAAACCCAATTTTTGTATTACTTCTATTATGCTTCTAATATCAAATAACATCATATAGTTATAATATAACAAGATTCAAGCTTTAATATAATCAATTTGTCATTAACCCAATATCTAAAATACATACATATATTCTTACAAGTAAATACTTACAAGTACAGGAAGAACACAAGATGAGAATTGATGAAGATGCCAACAATCAATCCTAATTACAACTTGATTTCTTGTTTTAGTTTTTCTTAAGTTTTGAAAATTTTTTTCTTTCTTGGTGTACTTACGGGAATGAAGAAAACAAAACAAATGGGAAAGTAAAGCAATCCATCAAGTTAATCATTGAAGCAATCAATCACTACGGATATAATTTTATTCCCCCTTCTAAATCTATTGCTTGGAACTATATACCTATTTGCAGTCAAATATTTTATTTTACCGTCTCCTACAGTAAATTAAAACAATCAATATTCGACTATCCACAATAAGTCTTAAGACCTATTTATCTAAGTTCCAAAGCAAACAAATATTATCAAATAATTTCTACAACAATTATTTAACCAATTAAAATAGAAAATTACCAGACCACGGAAGAGGATGTTACACCATACGGGTCTCCCACCACTGAGAATGTTCGTGTTGTCGTCGTCAGCTCACTACTGCTCCCAGTTATATTGCCATCATACTGACACCTACAAACATACACTAAAAACGTCTGTCATGAACAAACATACGGATTGTCGAATAAAGATATGAAATACAAAGATTGCTACCTACCATTATAGTTGGGTATTTCATAATTTCCATCAGCCCACATGTGCTTGATCTCAGTACCGAACATGACAGACCCATAAGCATTCGGGTTACCATTCGGGTTACCAAAAACATGGTGTTCATCACCTTCCTGAGTTTCCTATGATAAACAATGAAATTTTTAATCAAAACATGGAAAAGTTCCCTTATAATATACACTGAAAGAATATGAACTATATATAATACATGCAAACGCACTTTACATAATTAAATAATGATATTACTCACAAAAGGTTGAAGATTCTGACCAACATGGTACTTCATATTGTGGTTCATGGTCTTGTGACGAAATAAGAAATCACCTGGATCACATACTACTAAATAGAAATGATAAAAATAAAAGGATAAGTTTGGACTCTAGGTAATGATTAGCTACGATGTTTGTTGGAAGCATACCTAGTGACTTTTCTGTACACTCATCCACCCTATAAGTGGAAATTATATATAAAACAACTACATTCTTTCAAAATAAGGAAATAATATAAATAAATAAATAATAATAGAGATATTATTATTATATAAAACATTTGTTATCTGCACCAAAGCCCCAAAATTTGTTTTTTATATACTTTTTTAGCAGCCTTTTATTACAACCATAGCATGGGCTTTATTACGTTCATGTACCATAAAAATTAGTCACAAATCACTTACTTCTTGCAAAAATAAACAGTATTCACATGTACTAAAAATAAATTTTTACCCATATGAATTGGGGGACTTGATAGGTTAACCACTAAAAGGATTAAACTACTACAAATATTAAATTTATATGCAAGATATACATACTAGCTGGATACAACATACAAGGCAGATACATGCATCCATAAGCATTCATGCATATGGGATGTATTATGTCATCAAAATCTTGCAAAGAATCTTAATCTAGCAAGTTGTTATAGCAAATGGACTGAAGCAAGTTGATGGGAGGCCTATAAATAGAACTCAAAGCAAAGGCAAAAGGGCATCTCATATTCTCCTACACATTTCTCTCTAAAGTCTCATAGTAGCATTTGCATCTTGTCATCTTAATGACAAATAGTTACGATAGGAATACACCCTCATATTCTCGCCAAGGTTATTCGGTTCCATCTAGAAAGCGTGGCGTAAAACCATATCCATAGTACAAGTTACCAACGGGGAATCGCCACCCGAATAACCCGTCGATTAAACTAGTTTTCACACCTATTTGTACACGATCACCCAACTGCTATAATCCTATAACAATCTACCCGTATTTTAGTGATATTAGATACTCAGTTCAAAAGCATGGTGCAAAGGTCAACGATACTAGCCCATTTATTTTAAAAGGCATATTGATACTTTTATAAAAATGGGGATACCTCATTAAGTCCCCCTAGTTCATGTATGTTAGAATTACAGTAAAATTATATAGCATATATGAACTCTTTGTGATATGTACTTGCATTTTTCAGTAGGGAAGAGGGTTTAATTTTTGATGTATTTCTTTGTATGGTTTATGTTTTATATTATGATTATGATTTGTAATGTTGGGAAAATTATATTCTTATACACAAGTTTGTTTGTGATGTTCTCTACCTTGTGGTGATATTTTTATGGAATCGATTCCTTTCAATGTTGGGACATGTTTTATAATTTACTAAATGAACCTTTGCATGTTTGTCTTGTATATATGCAACTGGTATGGACTTATTGTGATTTGTACATACTTTTTCGTCAACGAACATGTTTAATTGTAAATGTTTCAAAATGTATTATTGCTACCATCTTTATTTGTACGATGATATTCTACAAAGTACATGCTTACAAACATGCGTGTTTGTGACGCTTTCTATGCTTTATACCATGTGGTAGTTTTGCTGAATAATTTCCTAATTTGAGATGCAGAATTTGCTTGTTTTGCTAATTGAAGCTTGTTCTTGTTCGCGATTTATAACATTCATTCCCCGTAGTAGCACGTTGATGTCTTAATATGAAATATGACATGTAGATATGTACACACATCTTTAGTTTGCCGCTTGGCGTGATGGAATATAACATCTTTGTGTATGAGCAATTTTGCTTGATAATGTTTCACGTCTTTTGGGTAGACTTGCTGCTTTGCGTGATTAAACACATGTCTTTGGTTTTGTCGAGCCCTTTTACAAGCTGATGTTTCCCATCTTTTAAGCAGACTTGCTATTTTGCGTGATGAAATATCACGTATTTGTGTTTGTCAAGCTATTTTTGCGTGATGGGATTTCACGTCTTTTGAGCCATTCATCGCTTCTCATTTCATAAATGATAGTCTAATGTCGTAATCTTGACATTTTTATATGTACACGTTTAGCTTTCTATAGCTATTTATCCCTTTAATGTCGGGATTAATGTCAAAGGATTGGTCATGCCGCTTTCTATGCATGATGTAATTGGCTTCTTTCAAACGGATTTACCCCTTTGCGTGATATTTCACATCTTTGAATAAGTTTTTCAGTCATTCGCAATGTCATTTCGTGTATTTGAAGCAGACTTGCCACTTTGCATTTAGGAGTTTCATGCCTTTAGATGGGATTTTTCGATTTTCCGTGATGAAGTTTCATGTTTTGTGAGTAGATTTTCCACTTTGTGTGATTTGTTCACCCTCTATTTAGCTACATTATCATGTAGTGAATGACCATTTTAAGCTTTAATAAACGGCTTGTACTTTGCTGAATTCAAAGCCAATGGAGGTCGGTGTAATCGAAATGAGCAATACGTACACTGACTTATGTGAGTGAAACCATACGATGAATCATAACTTCAGAGCCTTCACACACGGTTTGATCAAGCTTTTTTCCCATTTTTATCAATGGTTGTCCGTCTTGTTTGCAATTATCACTTTCGTACATTGGAAAGTGAAACCGTGAGGTGAAAAAATGTAGTTAATTGACACTTCTACGGTATAATTATTGAGCATGAAACAATCACCATCGTATATTCCTCTAGGAGCCAAGAGGTAGAACTAAGCGACCAGGTGCTTTGCTAGCTTCTCATGTCTGTCTTAGATATTGGTCATCTCATTTGGATAGATAGGTTCAAAGTAGGGTCAGCCAAATTGTGGCGCTTCTTGAATGACCATGTGGTCCTGTGGAGGCGGTGTAACTAATACTTGCATTGCATATATATTTTTTTCTATACAATGAAATAAGGAAAACCAATGGCAGGTGCAAGTAGGCACTATACTTGCTCGATACTTGTTAGCTAGCGTGTAGCTTCCTCTCCGGAACTTAGCATTTTTAACCATCAAAGATTCAGAAAAGGTCACCCAAGATTCCAACCTGAACCTTTGAACACTTGATCATATCTTTATCCGGATTAAATCTTAGGCTGAATTAATAGTGGATGTCTAGCAATGACACAAGAGCTTACATTGCTTGTACCTAACAAAAATATGTTTGTACACAAGTTGCAAGCAAATCAAAAATAGATAATAAGATTGAGAGAATTAATTTTGCTTCTCTGATATGCAAGGATGTATAGTTATTATTTTGACTCGAAAATGTGATCAAATTACACAGGAGTGTGACATGTTCTTCGATGACCGCAAGACATTGAGGTCCATGTTGAACATTGACATACTGTCATGTTTATGTTGTTTTCAGTTGTTGCTCATTGTAGTCAATGAATTACTTTAGGTTGAGTGCATCAAATTTGTAACAGAAAACACAAAACCATAGATCGTGATCGTGAAGGATTCTTAGTAGATGGATCAATTGAGCACAGAAATAAATAGGTCAAAAATATGGATGTGTGGTCCCCTATTTTTTCCCTGATCTTTTTCATTTGGATCGTGAGTAATATCACCTTGGATTAATCCACCCATATATTGATGTATTCTCATAAGAACCACCTGACAAATGTTTACTATAGAATTCCTGTGTTGGACTTTGATCAGTTGGTATCTTCTCACCTCACATGATACAAGACTAAATTTTGAGCATGGGTTGGATTAAATAAGTGTGAGTGTGTGATAAGAGAGGGTGAGCACGCAAGGCATCAAAATCGGGTCCCACGGATGGCGCCAAATGATGATACGTAGATTCACAGGCTCGGGTTACAGATCATGATCACCGGGCCATGGGTCGTGATCACCGAACACCTATGTGACATCTGTCACCAAAAATGTAATTCGAGAATCTGAATTCAAAATCATTTTTTATTTGTATTCAAGTTCGTTAATGATAACTTATATATTCGCTTTGGCCATGAAAATATTTCCTTAATTATATAGGGAAGTTATATAATTAGATAAATATACGCGAATGCGAAAACAATTAAATTGTGAGTATCAAATCTTAAAACATCACGGGCCAACTTAGTTCATGATTTGTCAATTTTGGCCCAAAGAAAACGACCCAACCCCCAAAAGCCCAAACCTAACTCAACCCAACACCACTTGAACCCTAGACCTATAAATATAACCCTAAACCTAACCCTAAAACTTGTTAATCACAAAAAAAATCACAGATTCTGTCCCAAAATTTCAATCATGAATAGAGGCCGATTTAACCCATTTAAGTTCGTTTTTAGGCTTCGGTCAAAACTAGAAAGTTGTAGATCTCGATGTTTTACATAATTTTTTTGAGGTTTCGGCTTCTGAAATGCACTAGATTATTTTATAAAAATTATTTCGTAAACTGCTGCTGTGGGTGATGAATTTTCATAAACTTTTGTAAGTTTTTCGGTATTCTAATCATTTTAACTTCTATAATCATTATCAAAAACAAGTTCAAAGGACTTATACTCTTCATATTTACAGATCTTAGGAGAGGATCTTGATCTCGAGTTCGTAGTTGGTATAATATTCCTTTTAACTCGATGTTTCGTACGCATTTTCGATCTACCGTATTATTTTGTTTCTTTCGATTCAATCCATTGATATCCCATTATTGTGGCCATGTGAGTGTAGCACCCCAAAACCTCAGGTATTATTGTTACAAATAAAATATTGATTGTTTTAATTTAAATTGTATCTAAGAACAATAAAATATTAAAATCGCAAATATTTTTCTGGTCTTAGACAATAGGTCAAAAAGGGGGCAAAACTAGTACACATATTATTACATATATATGTAAAATACGTATTAAACCTCAAAAATATTCCAGTGAGTTCGTGAAGTTGAGAGAAAAGATTAGAAACCTTAAACACAAACCCTAATCATTAAATTTGTTTTAAAATCATCTCTTGTTCTTCGTGATTTTTGGTTCGGCCGTACATGACCATGCACAGGGACGATTAGAAATATTCAAAACAAGCTTTGAGGTGAAATTAAGTTTGTAGAACTTCAATTCAAGCTTCAAAAACATGATTAAATCATCCTTTCATCGTCCTAATTCATTGTAAGTGTTGATTCTTTGAATTCTTCAAAAGATAGAAAGTGGGGTTTCGGGTAAATGATGAAATTAGAATAATTAGTGTTAAATTGAAGCTTGTAAACATGTTATACTTGTTAGTAATTAGTGTTAAATTGAAGCTTGTAAACATGTTATACTTGTTAGTTGATACTTAATTCATAGTTATAAGTTAAGCCCTGACCTAGAAATGGAAGAATTAATGCATAATCAAGAAGAAAGTCTATGAACATAATTGAGTAATTATGAATTAAAGCTTCTAAGCTTAGGTTAATGATATATAAGTGGTAATTGTTTATTAATGATAATGTTAGAGGTAATTAGTGATGATAATTTGTGATTATAGTGATGAAATCACTTATATCATATTAGGACATAATTGGCTAAATAAAATTTGGTAGAGATTAAGTATGTAATTGAATTATTAACGATTAAACTAAGTTGGGGAGGGTTGAAATTGATTGTTAATTGAATTTAACAAGTTATAGTATCTAAACTATGTTGTATGGATCATATGTTTAGGTGCTAAAGACGTGATACCCTCTGTTGATTATTATTGTCATTTCATTAGGCTCATTGAGGTGAGTATATATGTATTAATTGAGTAGTGTTGTGGGTTCCGGATTGCTTACGAGCAAGAGGTTCCTACTATTAAGTATGTGGTTTTGTGATTAAGTTGTTAAGTTGATTATGTGTATTTTGTGGATTGAGCATCACGTGAGACATTGTTAGTGAAAACAATGTTATTAGTAGATTTCACGTATTTATACGTGTCCAGTTACTTAGCACGTACTTTGTATGTGCCTATCAGTTGATATATGTTTTCCATGTACTTAGTACATGTGACAGTTGGCCGTGGATCCACATATGTATACGAATAAAGTTTACGCCACATGATTGCTCGATCATTATTGATTAGTTGTGTATATGTTTGATTATTTGTATAAGTGGCATGCTACTTGATTAATTCATATGTGCTCACTAAGCAAGTTGTGCTTATTCCGTTATTTGACTTATGTGTAGGCAAAGGTGAGCACAAGGGAAAAGATATCAAAACGGAGTAGCGTGGAATTGCAAGCTTGTCGCCTAAACAAGCTATCTTTTTGTGTATCGCTTGACTCGTCACCCGAACAAAGTTTTTGAAGTAATGTAATTATGAAAATGATAACATTCGATAGTTGTGAGTCCAAGTATAGAGTGTATGTAGTTAAAGTGCAAGTATTGGCAATACTTACCATTTTTGGTATTGTAACGTACTTATCGTATGTAAAGTTATCTTTTGGTATAAATATGTTAGTTTGATGTGTTTACAATGTTGGTAAGTCGAAATGAGTCATAAAGTATCCATATGGGGCGTGTAGTGTCAAAATGGGTCTAAAATACCCATTTGTGTACCAATGACTTCGGTTGAGATGTGTCGAGTAAGTTTATGGCTAACAAGTCACCATTGTGGTCATGAGTGAGTGTGCAAAAGCTCAGGTTCATAACCATTTCCATTTGCATTTTGGGTTGTCAAGTAGTTGGGCTAAAAATGGCTCAAAAGCCGTTATACGTCCAAATCCTTCAATATCGTGAATTTTCGAAAAGTGTGAAAAAAGAAAGTTTTATTATGTCATTGTTGATGTGTCTGCAAAATTTCAGGTCAAAACTCCTACCGAGTTAAAATTTATGCGTGGTTGAAGTTGGGCTAAAAATCTGCTAGCTGCAGCTGTAGTGTCGCTGGACTTATTAGCGACACTAGCCGACTGTCGCAGAAATCTTTTATCGAATTATTAGCGACACTTCCTTAAGTGTCGCTGTCAAACGAAATTGGTCAGTGTCGCAAATAGCGACACTTGATCAGTGATGTATTGCGAGTCGAAATTAAGTGTCGCATGAAGTGTCGCGTAAAACTCTGAATTATTAGCGACACTAGTTAAGTGTCGCTAAAAATGAAAAGTTAAAAAAAAAATTATGGGCGTTTCAGTGAGGGTTTATAAAAGTAGTGTTTTATTAGTTAGAACAATTTTGTGTGATCATATAATCGTTTTGGACATGTTGATGTGCGAGAAATGGGATTTGAATGTAAACTCTAAATCTGGACAGAATTATGTGTCGGGTTTGGGAAGTCATAACTTGATCATATCATGATGTTTTTGGATGAAATTTGAGTCTTAAACTAAGTACAAGAAGTCTACTTTCAAATGGCGTTGGTTTCATGACGAAATAATGAGTTTTGGTCCGTTAAATTATTTTTGTAAGAAAAGTGGTCAGGTATGTCTTTTCGGTTGGTTGGAATGATAATGTTGTGGTCTGTAGGAACGTATGTTAAACATTGAGATTGGCTTTGAAAATTTTACTGTAACAACTTTAAGGTGTTAGGTTTTTTTTATAAAAATATTGTAAATTTTGAAGGTATTTAAGTATTTTTACTAAAATAAGAGATTTTGGTTGTCTGAAAAGGTGTCTTTTGTGAGCAGTCCGTTTTAGTGAATTTTTAAAAATAGATAAACATTGAGATAAATTCTTAAAAAATTATTTTAAGTTTTGGACATATCAAAGGGTCCGTGAGATTATTTTAGAGGTCTAATGAGTTCATTTAGTCATGATTTAAAAATTGTAAAGTGTCACGAAGAAATATGGACAGAAACATTTTTGGTAGAACACAATTCAAACTTGTTTATAAGTAAGGGTTTATATACAAAGTGAAATCATATGAGAAACTTAAACGAGGGATAGTGGAACATCATTATGAGATACAATGGAAGGACATAATAATGTCTAAGTTGTAACCTATCAGTTGTAGATTAATGACTTGTTTGATGGGACTCATTTGGGAACGTAATTTGCTTTGCTAATCAAGATGAGTTTCATGGCCCCATTTTCTTTACTTATTTTCTGTTGGGGAAAAGAATGCTCAAACAATTTTGAACTATTTTCATATGCTGTGAAAGCTATCTGATTTCTTATTGGACATTATGATTGAATATGTGACATATTGATTGTTGTGAACATATTGCTTATTGGTCGGATGAGTCTTGTGTCTTTGGGACCATGACAAAACTCCATATTGCTTATTGGTCGGAGGAGTCTTGTTTCTGCGAGACCATGACAAAACTCCATATTGCTTATTGGTCGGATGAGTCTTGTGTCTGCAGGACCATGACAAAACTCCATATTGCTTACTTATACTTAAGTGATTATTGATAGTACTATCGGACGACGGTCCTACTCTTGTAATAGATGCGTTATCCTTGAGTGAATATGATCCATAAACTGAAACGAATTGCTTATTGCGGACGAAACTGTTATCTTATGTGCATATTTCATATCATATGTCCTACTTACTTATCTATTTACACAGCAAACTAATTTAAGTGTGTCTTATTTAAACCTGCGAAGCTCATCAACAATTGTGTTGACATTTTCGAGCATTTCTTTTCAGGGAACGCTAGTGGCACTAAGATCGAGGACAGGAAAACTTAGTGGACCTGTTAGGTTGCATTAAGTATTGCTGCAAGACTTATGATACATTTATTGTTTGTGACATATTGTATCTTTGTTGATGTGTATTGTTTTGGCACGAACCGTTAGTCGTGTTAATGGCATCACAACGCACTGATCTTTAATTTCATTTAGAGTTCTATATATTGATGTGTTGTGATCCTATCATGGTTGCATTCCGTTGTTTCCACTTTAGACAGGGTGTGACAACCTAAGCGTGTTTATGCTCGTACTACTCATAAGATTAGAGATATTGTTAGGACGAATGTGGGTTGAAATGGGTTTGTTGTCTCAAGTAGTGATTCCCTATTTGGTAACTCGCATTACACCTGAGTGTAATCGTTTTTACGCCACATATCCGAAACGGAGCCGAGCAAATCCCTTATAGTTTCTCCACCATGTATGAGCTTACATAGTTATAATTGGGGGAGAGTTTGTGCTTAAGAACACTAATGATGTTGTAGTAAAGAAGGCATGAGGAAGAATGTATGTCCTCCTTAGTTTCCCATTGCATCTATTTATAAAAACAATAGAAGGGTATGGTTTGTTTTGCCTCTTACCAAATCTACTTGTGAGATACTGAGATCTATCAACTTGAGATACTCAGATCTCTACAAAATCTTCTTGGGTGCCAACCTACTTGTATGAGCCTTACATTACTTGATAGTACCTTAGGTATCACTATGTTATGCTTGGGTGCATATTAATTATTTAATTCAAAGTGTAATTTTTCATACAAAGGCATAGACATATATTCTACTTGTTTTATATTTAGTGTGGGATACCACATTATTAGTCGTGAAAAAATGAAATGTAACATGATGACACGCTCGTTACGTGAATATACTATACTAATTTTTATAAAATAAAATAGTAACACCTCATCATCAATTAAGAAAACATCTAGGATTATTCGGGGTAGAAGCACAATTAATACTATGTAATTTCTACCGTATTTGAATTAAGTAGCAAAAGATACCACAGAAATAGTGGAGAACAAGGGGGAAAAATTGATACGATGCGTAGTTACGCAGAAAATCATAATTTACAGTTAGACCCTCCAAATGTCTCATAACTGCCGTTTACCCCCTTCTACTTTTCCTCCCTTCTTATATCTTCTTTTCCAAACAATGTAATTTCAGAAAAGAAAGTACTATCAAAAGCCCTTGTGAAAGCTATATCGTATTCTCATCCGATCATCGTCACAAATTTACAATCATCGTCGTCCTCCGTTCGATCGCAATCGGTATCACCCTAATCTTCATCCCTAATTCATGTATATATAGATATATATTTATATTGTTTTTCACACGTTCTGATTAAAGTTGTTAGTTTCTTAGTGTTTTGATTGTTTCCAAGTTAGGGCTTATCATGATCATGATATCTGTAGATTCAATTTCACGTTATATGTGTAAAATTTGGTGTACATATGTTTAATAGTTTTAAGTTGTTTAGGGTTGCTGTATACAAGTTTAGGGCAACATAATTGTGGTCAACCAGTCAAACTCAAATACTTTAGTAAATTTGTGAAGGTTTATATTCTGAATCAGTAATTCATATATAATACTGTATTTGAATACTATACAAAAGAGCCTCTATATTGTTTGTTTTTTTTTTCTAATTGTTTGATGGATTTTTTGTGATGGTTTTCAATGGTGTGATGATTGATGTTGAATATCAGTTTCATTGGATAACGATTGCTGACGGTTTGCTTAGCCTCCTGTATTATGTAGACACACATTTGTGACATATTTGTGCATCATTGAGGTGCTTCAATTATGATATAACATTTGATTGGTGTTTAGATGTTGAAGTGTAATGTTTGCATAAAGTTTATTCTGTTTTGTTGTGGATTGATTGTTACGGTATTTGATGAGTGTGTGATTGATGTTAAATTATCAACTGTAGTGAATATTGGCAACTGATATAGAAGAAAGAGAAAGATGTGGGCAGCTGGTTGCCTGGCTTCTTGCTGCGCATCATGCGCATGCAGTGCATGCCAATCGGTGGTGTCAGGGATTAGTCGTCGGTCTGCTCGTATTGCATACTGTGGTCTCTTTGCTCTGTCTCTGATTGTAGCTTGGATTCTTAGAGAAGTTGCTGCACCACTCATGGAGAAGATCCCATGTAAGACCTTTTGCTCTCAATCGATGTAAAAAGATCCTGTATAATTTCTGTTAGCTTATGGACTTTGCTCATGAGTACTTATTTCACTTGACATTATGCGAAAGGAAATTGTATACAAACTATTGCAACTAACAATAATTGTGGAACTTGTATGCACAAGTATTGGAGGCAGAAAAATGGGCAGGTTGGGTACCGGGTTGTATGCATCAAAAATAAAGTTTTGGCAAGTAGGTGATTGTATGCATTAGAAGTACATTTTGGGAGACTTTCAACACAAATTATTTAAATCGGTCTGTTAGAGTTTTTAACATAGCCCTAGTTTACCCGTTTACTTACAAGTGGGTCGAAGTTGCCACCTCTAAGTCTGTAACAGGTTCGCAGAAGCAGTAAGAATTTCTATGAGTTGAATCATTGTTGCATTTTCTCTTAAAATGTTTGTGTCTAGATAATTATATGTTATATGGCAAGCTGAGATGTTGTTCATTATTGATGCAGGGATTAATCACTTTTATGAAACACCCGATAGGGAGTGGTTTGAGACTGATGCTGTCTTGCGAGTTAGTTTGGGGAACTTCTTGTTTTTTTCAATTCTTTCTCTTTTAATGGTTGGGGTGAAAAACCAAAAAGACCCACGTGATAGTTTGCACCATGGTGGATGGATGATGAAAGTCATTTGCTGGTGTCTTCTGGTTATCCTTATGTTTTTCCTCCCGAATGAGATCATCAGCTTTTATGGTAAGCTTTTCTCTTATCTAGATTTTTTTGTGACGTTCTTTTCCTCCTTTCTGCTATGCCTTCATAATTCCATTATAGTGTAATCTAATGTTGTTTTCACTATGCATATCTTAGCAATATGTATTTTGACGTACTCCTATAATGTCAGATGTCGTATGCCATATAAGGGAGTGTTTGCATTTTGGAACTGAGTATTAGTTTATAGTATTTGGAATACAAGTTCTGCTTATGATCACATTGATAGTAAATAATCATTTTTGGATAGTTAATTTTACTCGAGCTGCAATAAAACTGATAATCCAAGGGTACAATAAATTAGTTATTTACCTTTTGTCTTAACTTTTTATGAGAGACTCATATTTCCATTTCAAGAACTGTCTCTACTTTCTTTCACAAAAGCATCAATTTTGGTCATTATAATTTTGTTGTTTTAAAGTAAATGGGATTTGCATAATTATCATATATCGGTGTAATTATTACAACGCGAAACAACATAAGCGCATTTAAATAGTATTTTGTACTACCCGTTTATTGCTGCTGATTTTGTGATGATTATTCAATATCTCGTAGTCACTTTCATGACGTACATCCAGACACCCTGGATAAGTAGTATTTATCTGTGAAATAAGGTTTATTCCAGAATATAGTTTATGAAGGGGTTAAATTTGTGGATAAACGATGAAAAGTTAACTGAAATTTTATTCACTAGTCGAGTTGTGGTTGATGTCTTTCAAAGTATGTAAGATATTAGTGGAGCCTCCAAGTATCTTAGTATGGCATAATTGTTGTTTGCTCTCAATATGTATGTTACATTTCATTTGAATAACTCAACCATACATCATTTGTCAATGCAGAGTCAACATCAAAAATTGGCTCCGGTTGTGCTCTTGTTGGACTTTGTTCATAGTTGGAATGACAAGTGGGTTGCATACGATGAGCAGTTCTGGTTAGCTTCTACTATCTCCTTACTTAAAATACACATGTCGAAACCTTTCACGTAAAGGTGGCAGTTTTGACCCATTTACTTATGAATGGGTTGATTCAGGTAATGTGTTACCTATAGTGGGTCAGACTGCTAAAATACTAAGTAGCTTAAAAGAAATTGGGTCAACTGACTTGAAAGTGAGTTTTTTTATAATGTCTAGTATCTTCTATGTCAATATAGAGAAGTGCTATGATTACAAAACGGTGTTTACAAAATGGTTTGTTCAAATCACATTGGTTTTCTTCTTTTCACTCTTCTTTCTCGCTCTTTATTTTAATGGTGTCGTATCATTTTGTAACGAAAATATTGTAAATAGCTGTAACCATAACATTTATCGTTAATTTATCCATAAAATTAGAATACTAATGAAATAAGGTATGTTTATATAATTTTTGTAAAGAAACATAAACTAGTTCATTGAATTCAATCTCTTTTCATCTCTGTACTATATATTCTAACTATGATGCAGGTATGCAGCCTTGCTTGTCGTGTCACTCGTGTGTTACGTGGCAACATTCTCATTCTCTGGACTTCTGTTCTATTTGTTTACCCCATCTGGACAGGACTGTGGCCTTAATACGTTCTTTATTGTGATGACCCTCATTCTTGTGTTCGTGTTTGCTATTATCACACTGCATCCTACAGTAAGTTTCTAAATCCCTTTTGACCACTTGCTAAAATAAAGTTATCTTCCGCATACTAGTTACTACATTTGTAAATACGGTAAATTAGATAATATTGACGTTATGATAAGTTACAGTATTCCCTAAATTCTTTATACCTTTTGAGCATTATGACTAGAGTCTAGATGTGGCAATATGGAACACATTTACGTATGAATGGTTGATTTGGGTTATGCTTTATCTATAACTGGTCGAGTGTGCGTAAATCTGGAAAATTCATTGAAAATGAAATGGGATGAACGGGTCGAAAGTCACCCAATTTGTATCTTTAATGCGTACAAACTTCTAGGTGCCTTTATGCAATTTTAATAATATTTTGTTGTTGTGATATTTGACTATAGTTATAGTTATTTGTAGGTTTAAAGTTAAGAAAGTCTGACAAAAGGTTTCTTCGGTCAACCCGGACCTACCTGTTTTAACTTGTGCAAAATTGCTCGTGTTGACGTGAACCTGTTTTGAATAGGAATCTAACCTGCCCATCTACCACCTCTGATAAAACTTTACTTGATTTTACCGTCTTCAAGTCCACTAGCATGGGCTCATGGCTAATTTGTTCTCTTTCATTAAAATATAGTACTTTTCACTTTACGAAGTCTTTTGATTTTCATTAGGTAAGTGGGAGCATTCTGCCAGCATCCGTTATTTCTTTGTACTGCATGTATCTTTGCTATAGTGGACTTGCAAGTGAACCAAGGGATTATGCTTGCAATGGTCTCCACAAGCATTCCAAAGCTGTTAGCACTGGCACACTTACTGTTGGGTTGCTCACAACGGTGCTCTCAGTTGTTTACTCTGCTGTCCGAGCTGGATCTTCTACAACTTTGCTTTCCCCACCAGACTCGCCTCGTGCAGGTAAAGTTTTCTTTCAGCTGCTTCCATTAGACATTTTTTTTTTTTTTTAAAAAAAAAATTATGGCGTTGTGAACACATTTGTTTGTAAGGGTCAAATGGGTAAAAAGAGGATCTATTTACACAAAATCTGTTCTTTACCCCAATGCCTACACCAAATATTAACCTTTAACTTGGTTTCGCTACATTATATTTGCATATAGGGCAAATTATACGTAAATGTATTGAACTTTCCACAAATTGCTATTGTATGTATTGAACTTTCAAAATTGCTATTGTATGTATCGAACTTACTAATTATTGCTATTGTATGTATTCATTAACATTAATGACGTTTGACTGCCACGTAAGCATCCTACGTGTCATTTTCATCCTACGTGTCACTGCCACGTAAGTTCCACGTCATCAAAAGTTCGATACATTTTTCGGATCATCATCTTCAATTTTCCGGCGACCATTTTTTCCGGCGACCACCATTTTTTCCGGCGACCATTTTTTCCGGCGACCACCATTTTTTCCACTGGCAAACAGTTAGATGTTTGTGCACATTACCTGAATATTCTCTTCTGTGTTAGCTTGATTACCATGTTTGTGTCTACTGCAGAGTAAGCCCATGTTCTGAACTACAATATCTAGCATGAATTTCAGATCAAGATTCAAAATGTCTTTTCATTAGGAGTCGTGTGGAATGGTATGCTTTTAGAACACACAAATCACCTGAAATAAATCAGATGTTCAAATACATGGGCTTAAGTGAAGTACAATTTCTGTTTTATTTCATGCCATGCTAAACGATTATATTCTTATAACGCAAATATATACAGAGAAGTTTGGTACTTTTAAAAGATATCTATAACTTGTCTTAAGACGAATTGCATGCATTTATAGTTTGATCTATTCACAATCTTGCACCGAAAAAAAAAAGGTGAAGTTACATTGAGGATCTCAAAAGAAGAAACATTAATATTTGGACCACGTCATTTACAGGGTCCAAATTCTGAAAAGTTGCACTATATTATTTCTTTATCATATTTGACATTTCGACGTACTTAGGATAGCCCACTATAATGAGGCATTTGTAAACAGAGTATTAAAATAAGAGGACGTATGATCATATACAGTTATACACATCCCTTCTTGAAAGAAGTTACCACACGAGATAGATATACAATTAATTATGTATACTAAATATTAACAGGCAATTCTATATCTTCATACTAATTGATATTTTTAAGGTAAGTGATAGCTATGTGGTTACAGATTAGTTGCTGTTTACAGTAGGTTGATGTGCCAAGATCCCCTATGCTTTGAACATCACCTAGGATTTATATATGCAATGGTCACTGTGTTTAAATTACATGAAATTAAAAAAGAAATAAGAGAAGTGGGCACATTACCTGTATGCGGAAGGTGGTGACCAACACCTTCCGAAAAATGTTGGTCGCCGGAAAAAATGATCGCCGGAAAATTGAAGATGATGATCCGAAAAATGTATCGAACTTTTGATGACGTGGAACTTACGTGGCAGTAACACGTAGGATGCTTACGTGGCAGTCAAACGTCATTAATGTTAATGAATACATACAATAGCAATAATTAGTAAGTTCGATACATACAATAGCAATTTTGAAAGTTCAATACATACAATAGCAATTTGTGGAAAGTTCAATACATTTACGTATAATTTGCCCTTGCATATATTAAATTCTACTTTACTTATAACATTTAATAATTATATGAATTAGTTAATATATGATAGGACAATGAATAACATTAGAACGTGCTATTAAAAGCCCAATTGAAACCCACCAAAGTTATCATCACACCAAATATGGTTTAAAGTGATAAAGTATCTAGTGTTACCCCAAAAATTACACCAAATTTTATGGCTTGGTTGGAGATGGATTTCCCACTAAAAATCCAAATATGGTGTTGTGATGCATATATTGGAGATGGTCATTTAAAAAGATTGTAACCAATGATCAACCTGTATACATAAGTCACCAAAATCGTAACCTTTATATGGCATGGTTGCATGAACTGCCTTTTGCTTCACCCAAAAGCTGAACTTCTGTCTCCGTATTTCAGGTGGTGAAAAACCATTGCTACCATTGGACAAAAGAGACGAGCATGAAGAGAAAGAGAATAATAAGCCTGTTTCGTATTCGTATTCCTTCTTCCACATCATCTTCTCCCTTGCCAGCATGTACTCAGCAATGCTTCTCACAGGGTGGTCAACTTCAGTTGGGGAGAGTGGCAGGTTGGTTGATGTTGGTTGGCCGTCTGTGTGGGTCCGGATCGTAACTTCGTGGGCAACTGCAGGTTTGTTCATCTGGTCAATGGTGGCCCCTCACCTCTTTCCCGATAGGGAGTTCTGAGCGAAAGTAAAAATTACACTGTAATATGTATGTATTTGATTTCTTCTCGACTATTACTTTATGGATCATGCTTGAAGTTTTATTTGCTAATGTTTGCTTAATGGTGTGAATAAGTATCTTAAATTGTAATGAAATTGTTTGTTACTTTGTTATATTGTTCACGAGTTATAAGGAGATGCAACAGCGCTTCTAGTTATATATTTAGACATTTTTAGAAGTACTTAAAATTTTTATTTATGTTTTTGGTTGCGGATTAGAGGTGGCTAGGTGGGGTGTTTGGTTTTTGAACCTAGAAGAATTGTACAGGTTATCTGGATGTTAAACTTTTAGAAGCTGAGAACTACTTGACATTATTCGGCAAGTTGTCAGACCTAACTCTATCCTATGTTCAATTTGGCTTGATTTGGTCCTGGTTCAACCATGTTTATAGAGGTGATTATGGGCAGTTGAAAATGGTCCACATTTTTTTTTTTTGAGCCGATCACGTAGCTTAGAATAGTTGGCTTTTGTCACTATAGAATCCCTATCTCTAAGGCTAACGATAAATCTGACATGCAAATTGATAAATCCATCAAAAATATGCATTAATAGATTCCAAATATTGTTAAGATTCTATGACTTCATTACCCGCGGAGGTGCGGATACGATTTCATGTTTTGTAACCTTAGTCATGTGTATGAGAGTATACTGTTGCTTGGCTGCCTTATTTTGTTTTTACTATTATATATTGTTAATAAAAGGTAAAACCGACTCTTTGTCGGACCCATCGACCAACGGTGTCGGACCTATCGACCAACGGTAAATCACGTAACTCATGATTAAAGGAACATGAGGACGGAGATTGAACCTTTGAGCTCTCCCTTTATGTTGCATGTCTTCCACCACTATGTTACAATCGTGAGTTTTGTTATATTATTATGGGAAGCTTATTAGGTAAATCATGAAGTACATGATAAAAATGAGCTAACATACTTAACATATATGTGAAGATGGGAATAATTAGGACGGTATTTAGGATTGCCTTTTAGGGAAGACGATCTCATTATTGCCTCAATAAACTGTAACAACATTCTTTAACATGGCAGTCCATATGAAAAAATGATTATCTGCGACCCATAAATTTCAAGTAATTTAAAACACCATTTTTCAAAATACAAAAACCTTGTTGCCTAAACGTAATTCCAAACACCTCTTAATTAATTTGGATGTTTATCTTTAATTGACTACAAGTCTATAACTATTGTTAACTTCTCCAGAATTATGTGTAATAACTTTCTGTCTAATGTAAATTTTTATTAAACCATACATAGTACTCTCTCCGCCCAAATTTTATTGTCCCAGATCAAAAAACACGTAGTTTAAGAAAAATTCATCATCTCTTACTTTTTGGTAAGATGATAGTTTTACCCTTTACTTTTTTACCAACCTTTTTGTCTGACAAATACGAGTATAAATTAGGGGAATAAAAAACTTTATCTTATTGTTCTTATCTATTTATGAAAGTGGATAATAAAATTGGGACATCCATAAAGAAATATCAGACAATAAAATAGGAACGGAGGGAGTAACATTTTTGATTAATGACATGTTTACGTATAATAATATAATATATCCAAAACAGTCCACATATGTACATGTGCAAAGATAGTTTGTTGAGGTAATAATTGCATGTGCGTGCACTCATAACCAAATTATATTTATTGCTATGTTATCATCATTCTACAAACACGGCATTAATAACATTGATTCTCCTTTCCAATGTTTTGAAAACCGGAAACCGGATTGGATCGGTTTGCCATCCGGTTCTGGTTCAACCGGTCCGGTCCAACCGACTCAAAACGGGTGTCACGTCACTATTTTGTAAAAAAAAAAAAACCTGTCGAACCGTCCGGTTCGTTGACCGGTCAACTTCTAGTCAAAACCGGTTTTCACCCGACCGGATTCCTATTTTTTCCGGCCGGTTCAACCCGGTTTTCAAAACATTGCTCCTTTCATATTGGTGGCCCTCCAAAGTGCAAACTATCTAGTGGAGCAATACATGTAAGTGGCTATGTCCCAACCATTTCTTACCATGTATTTAGTGGCGGACCTAGAAAATTTGAATGAAGTGAGAAAAAAATTATTTTATTCATTCTTTATTGTTTCAAAGGGATAAAATTTTAAAATTATCATTAATACTTTAAAAAAAATTCTTTTTTATGTAATTGTTAAATTATTGAGGACGTAGCTGCCTCGCTACTTCCATTGTAGCTCCACCCCTGCATGTATCCACTAGTTTTCACACATTCACATAAATAAATTGATTAGTAGCTAAATTGAGAGTTAGCTTTGTGATGTACGACTCATATTTTATCCTTCCTAAGTAGACCTTCTTGCATCATACTTCATAAGTACACTATATACTATATTGTACGGTTATAAATTTGACGGCATCATAACAAAAATTTCATTTACCGCTACAAATATAATACATGATGTAAAGTGATATTGATTGGTTTCATCTCTGGCCTCTCTTACCCTCTAAACCTCCATGCAACTCAAAATCAGACCTCAGGCATGTTTAAACTATGTAATCGGCGTAAATATTGTTCGAGTTCTTCCCGACATTACTCGTATTTTAACATGATTAAAAAAATGCAATCTTATCATAAACAACTTGTATATAAATACCTCATCCATCTCGCAAGTTTATTTTTTACAACCACAAAAATAAAAATAAAAGTTTATTTTTTACAATTATAAAATCACGATAACCATTATCCAAATTTGCTCCTTTATTTATTCATAAAAATATCTCTCTTATCTATTAAAAGAAGAGCAATATTAGTTAATCTTGTCATTAAATACCCCTTAAAAAATAATCCCCACCATTCAATATTTCACCCAAATTATTTCTAGCCTTTAATAATTCTTTTTTGCAAGATTAATTAATCTTGCCCATTTTTTACCCCTATATTCCAATAATGCCCTTAGCATCTAATCTCTATCAATACCCTTATTAATGACATTTTTAAATTAGTCAATGTATTCATTTAATTCATTTAATCTTTAATCTTTAATATCTTTATTTAATGGAGTTATAATAATAATAATAATAATAATAATAATAATAATAATAATAATAATAATAATAATATTATTATTATTATTATTATTATTATTATTATTATTATATAATTTAGTATATAAATTTATCGGATTCATATAATAATTTAAAATTTTGAATACCCGATTAGTTTATATTATTTGTAGACGTTGTAGATATCCTTGTATCATCAGATTCTACGAACATCAAGCGTGAAAACGGTTACGTAAATAAGTAAATGCAGTTTGAACTGCAGGATATCAAGTAATATTTTTATTATTATTAAATAACATATATTATTTATATAACTATTCATTGTTGTTTGAAAATCTTACATTGATATGTAAATAATCGTATGTTACTTAATGTGCTACCACCTTCGTCTCAAAATAATTGTTCAGTTTTGACTTTTTGAAATCTTTCTTTTCAGCTTTAACCTTAAATATTTTTGAGAGTGTTATGTAATACTTGCTGAAAATTATACAATGAAAATACATTTATAACCGAATCCATTCATATATTTTGCATCAAGTATTATATAACAAAAAAAAAATTGTAGGTCAAAGTTGAAGAAGAAATACTTTAAAATGTCAAAAGTGGACAATTATTTTGTGACGGAGGTAATATTATTTAGACTTTGTAGTTCTTAATTTTTTGTTTGCAGGCATCGTCAAATGATTGCATTAATTTTAATACTACATACTTTCATGGTGTTCAAGAAGAACAATCCATGTTAGCCGAAAAAAAAGCTACACATAAAATCGTCAAGCTTTTATAAAGGAATATCGCGGTGCAATTATATTTATTAATTAATATGAATTGATCCGTATGAAAAAAAAGGGCATGCAGTTATCTGAATCTTTGAAGAGGTGTAATTTTAGAAAGAAGGTAACATATTTGAATATTTAGTCATTACACTTCTATTGATTTACATTTTATTGTTATATATTTTTGATAATATATATGAATTATAAAAACTCCAACTTTGTTTATTATGTTTAACTGTTATCAATCTTTTAAGGTGTTGATGTTGTAGTATTATACCTGTATTTTTTAAAAATAAAAAATTAGGAATATTACAATCATCGGGTAAAAATTATTAAAATTTGAACAACTTAAGAAGCATGTCTATGAAGAACGAAAGAAGGTAAATTATGAATTTTTGTATCATTAAAATGGTTTCTTTAGGGTAATTTTTGTATTTGGTTTTATATGTGTAACATTGATCCAAAAATACAACTACTGTGATGCTGTTGAAAAAAATACAATGTTTGATAGAGAAAGTGACTACTGATGAAAAAGTTTATTTTGAGAGAATTGAAAGATTGCAACACTTTTCGACAAAATCAATGATTTTGGTGTAATGACTTTCTCCACCAATTCGTTTAATGCGTTCACTAATTACATGTCTCAAAGGCTATGTGTAAATTAGTAGTGATAGAGGATTACTTATATCAAGTATTAGATAACTTAATAAATTAGACTAATAAATTTGTTTGTTTTTGTAAGGCCCGACCTTTCAAAAGCATATTTTATATTATATAAAACCTTGGAAGCGCGTCCCAAACATTTTTACCGAATTTACAATATCCAAACATCTAGATATTTACCAAGTCAAACTATTTTATAGTTATATAATTACAAACCCATAGTATCCAAACACATGTTTTATAAAACGTTTCCCAAAAGATATTAACAAAAGATCAGAGTCGGCGCAATAGTCAAACTTCCAGTCAACATCTACAACCCGATCCAAACTGCAACTAACCAAAATCTGCAAAACATTTAACAACGAGGGATTAGCTTATTGCTAAGTGAATAAAAACCGTAACCGACGGTTCAATCCACAAGCAACAAATCTTACAACTGATAAACCACAACAACAACCAATCACATAAGCACATAAGTACAAGGGGATCGGCGGCTCCTGTATGCAATTCTCAGTATACCACGACCACTGGGCGCCATGCCATTCCCAGTGACCTACCGATAGCCGGATTACTACCTTCACTGAATAGGTTAATCTTCAACTATGTGTATCCAAGAAACCTAGACAGCTACACAGTAGTAACCAAACCCAACCATTGTTGACACCACTCCGAAACAACTATCAACCGGTCACATAAAAGCATATCATATGCAATTATGGATTTCAACAATACAACCGACAACCAAAGCAACCATTAACAATCAAACAACTCAACAACCAGAATCCATAAAGAACACAACTAAACAACAACCATAACAAGACAAGTGGTACCAACATGACCAACGACATTTTCAAAATATAATTAACCGTCCCAGTTTACCCGTCGTAACCAAATCCGTTACAACTGGGTTGAACCGAGGACTACAGAATCCACTCACCGATATATTATCGCCAGCTCACCAACTCAGAGGTCTTATATTACTGAGTGGTCGTCCGCTTATCTGATAATACACAATAACAATAAGTTAGTATCATTGTTACATAATAATCCAAAGTAATTACATCATCCAAAACACAACACCTTTTATCATACCAATCAACTAAGCATGCTATTCCATATAATAAATAATCTTCTAGTAATTAACCATACAATATATATTATATAAATTAAAACAAGCAATTAACAAAAACAAAGGGGAGCCGCCGGCTTGGGCTGGGGAGCCGCCGGCTTCACTCCCTTACCCGTCGGTTTCCATGTTTCACCCGCCGGTTTATTTAGTTTTTACACAACAGAAGCAAAAGCCCTTAAATAAGCCAAATCAACCCGCCGGTTTAGGCCCTGAAGCCGCCGGCTGGCCTTGTGAAACCGCCGGCTTGATGATCAAGCCGCCGGCTTGATCACCTCAGCCCAGAACCAGCAGAACAGCAGCAAAACTCAGCTCGAACTAAACCCAATTCTTCACTAAAATCAGCTACCAAATACGAATTTAACAAGAAACCAACCATACATATGAACTACATTATACAACAACAACAAACAACTACCAAAACATAATTATCAAACATGCATCATCTTCAAATTCACAAATTCATCAAACCCTAACTCTATCATTCATATTGGAAGAACACAAACAATTCTAGCATATAATCTTCATCTAATCATCATATATCTAGCATAATATCATCCTATAATCATGCTATAACCAATATCTAGCATCAATTTCATATAAAACCTAATAATCAATTTAATCATCAAACCCCAAAATGAAGAACACTTACAAAATGGAGGATGGGATAGAGAGTATGATGAACAAGCTAGATATAATCTTTCTTCTAGCAATTTGCATCCACAAACACAACTAATCTTTGATTTCTATGATTTATTTGTAAAGAGTTTTTGAGAGAGAGATAGAGAAATGAGATTGGGAAAGTAATGAGAAATGGGTTGGTGTGGTCGGTCTAATCCCACCGCCCCCAACTATTTCCAGTCTAATATTTTACCCCTTCCAATCCTATTGTCTGGAACCCGAAAATACCCGCAAGTAAAAATACTTTTATTTTACCGTCAACTTTATTATTTTAAAACGAACAATATTTCATTAGTCACAATAAAATCTGTGACTATTTTAATCGTTTATTTTCAAATAAACCGAATAATTATTTCTCGTCATTAAAATATTCGATTAAATTCCAGGCCCAGAAACAGGATGTTACAGTTTTGTCATAAACTATGTTATTGTTTATTTATTTTACTTATTTAAATAGTGTGGTTTATATTCAAAACTTAGATCGAATGTTATATGATTTGCAGTATTAGATGTACAGGCTGATTCTCTCTGAGAGAATACATTAAAAGGAATTCATGCAATTTTGACTACCCGACAATCTACGTTGGCACGACTTTCAATATCAAACTACTTCGATAACTTCATGTTGTGAGCACCTTATAGGTTGCAAGGTCGCAAAATTTTCATGAGAATTAAATCATTCACATATCTTTGATATTTTAGTACCCTATAGGTTGCAAGACCTCGAAATTCACACGAGTATCCTATAGATTTTTGAATAAATGATTTTAAAATATAGTAACTACAGATTATTTAACTTCAAAATTAGCAATAATATGTACCAACTCCCTTTTTAATATTAAAATTGTATAACATATTGCATTTTCCTAAATTATAAAATTTATGTAATTTATAAATAAATAATCAAATAACAAATCAACGTTATTTAAGTACATTATGAATTATAATTTTGACAACATAATTTTTTAACAATGATCTAGTAAAATATAAAATATAAATAAAATAAAAGAAAGATAGAAATAATCTGAAAACGGTGCCCCACAATCCTCCCTGAAGCAAATCCAAATCACAGTTCAACACAAATTAGTCGTAGTCGTCACTCATCAAATAACACGTGGCGCAATACCAGCATATATCATCATCATCATTAACGCATTTGCTTTCTGCTCTCCTTAGAGCACAGGGTGTGGGACGGTGTTCTTGACAGTGTTCATGAGAATGTTGAAAGTGAGGATTCTGTGGTGTGGTAAAACTAAATTCACAGTGTTCTGAACAATGTTCTGGAGTTTTTTTTATTATTTGTTGTATTTAATTTTTTAGTAAAGATAATTATATTATTTAATATATAAAAAAGATTATTATTTATCTTATTTGTTTTTTACGTACCTTAGACTTCTCATCAAAAAATATGTACATTTTTAATACCAAGGGACCCACCCACCCCACCTAACCCTTCTTCTTCTTTCTTCTCTTTCAGTCTTTCTGCATTCTCATTTTCTCCATTTTTGACTTATTCAAGTTTTTTTTCCTCAAAGTTTTGTTTTATTTTCTTTTATAGATTATTATTATATTAGATGAAAAGGGTGAAAGCGAATAAAAAAATAAAAGAAAGATCACAATACAGCGTCTCTAGCCGAACGTCGAATGAGGAACGGAGTCGAGAATACCGACGAGAACGGCGATGGGGTGTGGTAGAACGGCTTGAAGCAGTGTTCTCCGTACTAAACGTTGTTGATAACGCTTGCACACCCGGTGCTCTTATAGGCTTGAGTTTTTAAAACTCAAAAGCTCAAGTTCTTGCAATAAAGAATTTATGGGATTTTGAAAAAATAAGCTCATAGAAACTCTTGAAATATAAGCTACTTCAAATAGTTTATAGAAGTCCCTAAGGCTTCTCCAACTTCCAGCCTCACTTGTCGATGCACTTTCAGCTACTTGTTATGAAACATACCTATATATTATAAGGCAATTGATATTTCACCTTTCAAATTGACAAATCTATCATAAATGTACATTAGCAGTTTATACACTACAACTTGTTTATGCATATTTGTGATGGATTTATCAAATTGAGTTGTGAATTTATCACCACCCATATTATAAGCCTAATAATAATGCATTTCACTTATGTGTGTAATTTTAATTATATTTTTGGGTTTATATTTTGGTTATGTATCGAACTTTACACATTTTACTATTGTATGTATCGAACTTCGAAACCTCCTATTGTATGTATCCAAGTTCTAAAATCGTCTTTTGTATGCATTTAACTTACTATTGTATGTATTGAACTTACAAAAAACACGTCAATTTATGTAGCAAAAACAAGGCAAAAAACATACAATAGATGGTTTTAAAACTTGAATACATACAATAGGAAGTTTTAAAGTTTGATGCATACAATAGTAAAAGGTGTAAAGTTCGATACATAACCAAATAATAAACCCTATATTTTTTATATACAACCTAATTGAGCCATTTTACTTTCATTAGGTGGCACATGTTTATGAAAAATACATTGTATAAAATGAAACATTTTGTAAAAAAGTGAATTGCGATTATATGTTCTCTTTGCACTATATTAATAAAGTTTATCATTAATCTATTGCGAAAGATTTTTCTAAAAAAAGTAGTCTATTGCGAAAGTGATACATACCCGAAAAAAAAAATTAATGAACAATTAAAACGTTATGCTTCTTTAAAGTCTTCATTGACAAAGTCACTTACTGAGTCACTAACTCACACATGTACATGCTGTGTCAAATCACATGCATCATTCGAAAACAAATCCGTAATGAATACACGTATTATCTAAGACTTAAAATAAATTAAGTAAGTTGAGTTTATTAATATTGTTTTTTTTTTCTCCCTAAAACCACTCCTAACGTGGTTTCAGTTTGGCAAAGTGATGATGAGCTTAGTTAACTAATGCCATTGGCATCGCCTCTTCAGTTGGGCGCGTATGTTTTTTCCTTTGGTTTGGCGACGAGCAAGTGACGGAGGTGGGGCCGGAAACATTAACATTTTTTGTTATTTTATTTTTATTTAGTGTATAAAAATAAAATACATTGTTAAATGTGAGTTCCATAGAATTGAAATGACTATTAGATGAATGAAGGCCCGTTAGCCCATGTTGGGTTAGGCCTTGTCAGTTAGTTTAGATTTAGCGGGGTGTTTGGCCTGACTTTTTAGCTTATTACGTTATGATACAACTAAGAAGCTATTTTAAAAATGTTTGGATGAGCTTTTCTGAATGAGCTTTTCAGAATTTAAGGGGTTAAAAAGCTGAAAAGCCAAAAGCCTCAATTTCCTGGCTTTTAAATAATGCAGAAGCTGAAAAGCATAAGCTAAGTCAAACACCCCCTTAGGTTTCTTTATAAAACCCTTTGTATGCTTTCATTGTAAATCACCGATTTATCACTAATACTTTGCAGTTTTTCAGTTTACAGTGACGAGTTAGGGTTGAGATTCTTTAATAATCTTGAGGAAGTGCGGATGTGACGCTGAAATGACATCAATTAACTAACTAATCAGTTTTTAATAAGTGGTTGAAAGTTGTTACAATTATGCATATTCTCGTCTATGAGAAATTAGGGGAGATTGATGGATTTACCCCCCGAAAATAAAGTAGATATCGATTTACCCTTTTTTTAAAAAAATTGAGGATATACCCCATCTGGGAGCAAGTCGCAAGCTGTGACTTGCGACCCGGTTGTTGTGTCTTGCGACCAGCAACCATGAACGAAAACGAAACATAACTTGCGACTGTGAATGGGAACGTGTGCTTGTTGCGGGAGCAAGTCGCAAGGTGGCGGGAGCAAGTCGCAAAATGGCGGGAGCAAGTCGCAAACCTTGGGTCGCAAGTCGCAAATTATGGGTTGCAAGTCGCAAATCATGGGGTCGCAAGCCGCTCAAAGTCACTAATTTTGTTTCGTTCTCGTTCACGGTTGCGGGTCGCAAGACGCAAACACGGGGTCGCAAGTCGCAGCTTGCGACTTGCGCACGGATGGGGTATATCCTCAATTTTTTTTTAAAAGGGCAAATCGTTATATACTTTATTTTTGGGGGGCAAATCCATCAATTTCCCAGACATTAATCCACGATCAAATATCGTTAGGTCAATAATGCTCTAGTAAGTTGTTACACTTTAACAAGGGATATGTTTGGAAAAATTAGGGTACCATCAATACCACTTTAAAAACATGTAGGGTACCAATTATTTTTGATTCACTAGTCCATATGGTCTACACGTTTAGGCAAAAGGACATCAATAATATGGATCCGTACGAGATTCAAATTTTTTTTTTTTTTATCAATCAAGCATTTAAGTTACCTTCGAGCCTTTGAAAGTCTTTAATAATTCGGGTGAATAAGGTTTAAAATGTTTAAAACCAAAATTAGTACCAAGTCTTAGTGTAATTAAAAGCAAACTTTCGCATCAAGTTAGTTTTGGCTTAGCTTCATTAACATATATTTGAACGCCTATATAAGCATCGGTATTCTTTCTCAATGAATATTTCATAAGAACGATACGCTACAAATATATATATGAAAGCGGAAACGTTAATCTACAATTGGGCCGAGCCCTCTCTAAATATTATGGGCCAAAATATCCATTAACACTACTGCTCGGAATTACTCGAACAACTGGAGTTCAAATGATATTGAGTTGTTATCAAAATTTAGGAGGCTAATGAATGGGTTTTTTTGCCTTTGAATTTGTTTTAATGCTATTGTTTTTTTATTGTCTTGTACAATGTCTCCTTCTTGGAGCATTTTAATTATTTATTAATGTATATCCAGCTCTTCTAATAAAGAAGATAATAAATAATAATACGATCAATTTGAAGGGTCTTATTTATTCTTATTATAAAATATTCGATTATTGGTTTTGCTTATGAAAAACTAAATCGAACGGGATAACCCGTGTATACTTTTCTCAATTTTATATTTTTATGATATGAATTATATGGATACAAGCAAATAGAAGAATAGTTACTATTATGTTTTTTGGAATATTCTATATTATGTTTTTTGGAGCATTTTTACTGTTCACGCGTATTTCTTATATCATGTAACCGTTTGCTCTTCCTTGACCTACATCCAACCACTGAGAGTTAAACTTACCGCCGTAATTGTTGACTTTTGATGTATAAAACTACTTTGATGCATACGTAGTATTACTAACCCAATGGGCCATTGGGCCTTCTTTATACATTTCTAAATTTCTCCCCCCTCTTTAAGGCTTATCAACCTCATTTTATTTTTTTATTCTTTTTATTTATATTTATTTATTATTTTTAATAAGGATAGGCACCATATATTATATTACATATATATATATATATATGATATAATTTTCTGGAAAGGGTTATTGTATAAGTATTCATTATGATAATAACGCTAGAAACAAACATTTTAATATTTCTTCTTAACATAATGAAAATTTTATTTGTGTTATATGATACTTGATGCAAAATATATGAATGGATTAGATTTTAAATATATTTTTATTGGTATAAATTTCATCAAGTATTATATAACACAAACAAAAATATTTAAGGTAAAAGTTGAAAAAGAAAGACTTTCGAAAGCCAAAACTGGACAATAATTTTGGGACAAAGATAGTAATAGTTATGATCAGTGGCAGATCCAGGATTTTCATTCGTGGGGGGCAAATATAATTACCTATTAGTTATAATATTGTACGAAACTGCAAGATACTACACTATATTATGCACAAAGTTGCATCTTAACACACTATTTTTTGCACAAAAAACATGCTAAATCAGCACCTAAAGTATGCTAAAACATCAATTAAGGCGTGTTAAAACGACACAAAACATGTAAAATAGTATCAAAAACTACAGCGAAGACGACAACTATTTTCGTCCACGTTGTTGACAAGGTCCTTTAAGCAAATATTTTAGTCTTATTTCATCTCTTTGATTAGGATTCCAAATCAACCAGTTAAGGTGTTGATAATGTAGGGATCTGTCAGGGAACAATTGTGGTCAGGGAACAATTGTGGTCACGTTTATAGTTGGAGTTTTAATTTCTTATCAATACCAAGATGATACCTTTTTTAAAAGAAATTTGGGATATATAAATCAAATTCAACAGGTATAACTCTTTAACAAAACACAAAATTAAGAAGCACATTAAAAATAACAATTCATAAAGCAACTAAACAAATATGTAAAATACCTACCGTTAGATATAAATAAAAAACATCACCAGCAAAATATTTAAAAAATACACATGTTAAGTGTTAACATACAAGAAGCGGACCACTTTAAGAAACAACAAAAAAACAAACATAAATAATTGAAAAATAAAAGATAACTTATTGGGAGGTGATACCTAACAACAAACAAATTGATTCATCATACTGTATATCAGTTAAAGGTGACGGTAGAAATATAACATAACTTTGGTATTTGAAACAATTTGTATGTCATATTTATCAACTCCCTTATTATTATCATACTACAATTTGAGATAACAATAAAACTTACTTCTTGATGAGGCAATTTTTATCATATACCTTGCTTTAAAAAACTTCAAATTTTTTCACTAAAAACTACACAATTAGAGTTTACCGGTTACAAATAAAATACCAAAATAACAATACAAGTTACCTGCCATTGAAGTTGTAGATCAAAAGTTAGGACAATTATTGAATAAGAGATGATGAGATTTAGGACATATTTGAAAATTGAAAGTACCAGTCGATATTTGAAAAAAATATGCTTCACTTTTTTAGATAGATATACTCATATACATACATGGGTTTACTATTATTTTTACTTAATGGACTAGATTTGAGGGGTCCATTAACTTTTTCGCTGGGGCCTCTTCAATAAAATTGAAAAATTAGTACCGGTTGGGTTTTAAAGAGTGGGTTCCTCTCCAGACTCCACCCCTACCAATACATTGTATCTGCCCCTGTACTTGTGATAATTTCTTTACTTCGAAGGCTGTTACTCATTTTATGTAAACTAGTTAATTGGCCCGTGAATACACGGGTTTTATTTAGAATACATATAAACAATCAATACTTACATAAAACAGTATACAAATTAGCCTTTTACTCAAAAGTATTTTACATGAGGTTTGTTGGTAAAGTGATATTTGATTTTAATAATTCATTAATAAAAAAAGAATTATAAATTTTAAAAAGAAACCATTAAATAATTTTATAATTGTAATAGACATTTAACAACAATAAAATAAATATGTGATATCATTAATTATGGAAGAAATGTTAAACAATATAACACGTAGGTTATAAGAGTTTCAAACCTTTAGTCCATTGGGTCGGGTAATTTAATTGGGCCTTGAAATCATAGCATATGTATGGGTTATATAACAATTCAAATTAAACATTTAATTAGCCCAATAGTCCATCATAATCTGATGATCATATATTCAAAACCACATAATTTAACTACTGTATAAACTAATCCATATTTGTTATAGGTTTATAAAATATCAAAACAAATGGACCCATCGAAGTTAAAAAAAAATCACCAATAAACAAAGAAATGGATACATAACAAAACTAAAGAAACCGACCAATAAAAAGAATATCTTTGTACCCACTGGACTCAATCTAGAGATTGAATAGACAAAGGCCGAATGTTCAACTTTATATGTTTTCTATCTAAAGTTGCTCCAAAGCAATTGAGAGGATACAGCATAATTTGAAGTGTCTGTTATCAACAATAGTCATGTTTTGGTATCAAAGCAATAGGAAAAGAAGACATGAAAACGAAATCCATATAATACTCCTCCCTCCATGGCATAACCATTTAAATAACCTCTCCCTAATGAATAAAGAAAACAACATGTATTACACAAACATGTTTGGTTGCTAAAACAGTTAAAACAATAATAAATTACAACACAAAATTGAAGCAAAAAACAGTGGAAACTAAAGTTAGTGGCTAGTGCCATAATTTACGGAGTACAAAATAACATGGTTTAATAGCTTAAATGGAAAACTACAAAAAGGGCCATCTTTGATTTGTTCAAACTTGGCCAATTCACAAAACTGCAAAAGGCCCATCTTCATTTGTTCTAAAAGCATCATCCAGTTCGGGTCAACAAATGCAGCCTAATAGAAATCAACCAATATCAAAGCACAATAAAGATGACATCAATAGGTAAAAGAAAGAATGCATGAACATGTACTCCTGTGCAGATTTAATAAGCATTCAAAAGAAACTAAGCAACAAATCAGAAGCAGATAATGCATTTTAGTAGAAACAGATTGGTTAAGATGATTTTTGATATGTTTCTTTTGAAGCTGTAATATTGGAAAAATCAAATGTTTGGGTGTTCCAAGCTCTGAAATTTCTTGGAAACTAATAAGGTATATAACCACAAAGGACATTTTTGTGAAGGAAAAAAAATATGATTGGTGAAAGGGAGTAGAAGTCTCTCAAATTAGGTTGAAAAAGGGTTCATAGGTAATCTGTGTTTATCCTTAGATAATCAATTTTCTTGCTGCTCATATGAAACTAAGTACAAAATTTATTAATTGACCATAGATAATGACATATTCAGATCATGCTATTTATCTAAACATCAAATACTGATATTCAACTTCCAAGTTGTAATAATCAGGCTCCAAAATGCAAATTTAAAAGAAAACGAACAGCAAAACAATGAATATCATGGGATGAAGGAAGTATATAATACTGTTCTACATATATATAGCCTGATATTTTCAATTTATTGACCAACATAGTGGATTTCAAAAGCAATCATTGGTTGAAAAGTAGGTTGAATATCGGAGAAAAAGCTATCAGTAACTCAAACTCAAAAAGTTTAAGCACCTACTTGTGGAGCATTTACAATGGGAGTGCCTAAAACGCTTCCAACCACAGCACCCGATGCAGTGAAATAAGCAGGGCCATTGGGTGTCTTATTGGCCGAGGTGCCGACCATCTTCTCGATTTCAGCAGGTTCTGTTTGCAGATAATGGGACTATGAGTGTCGAATTTATAGATGTTCATTATAACAGAAAAAATCCCTCTTAGAAACACCAATTTCTAAACAAAAAATGCTAAGATTGTCATCACTCATCAGAGCAACACTAATAAAATCACATTCAACATAAACTGACCGCCCAAATTGTGATGGGACCGCTCGGGGGCTTTGGTCCGAATGGTTATCCAACGCTGCTGCATTCAGATATGAGATACACAATCAGTCTAATGTAATGCAAAATCATATTTATAAAATCATATTTCTTCCACCTTTCTCAAAAGACAGCAATATGCAATTTCAAATATCACCAACTTCACCAATTCTGTTAATAATCAACAACAGCTGGCAATACTAATTTTGTAATCCAGAGCACTAATCTACATGCATACATATATATCGATGAGTTCAGTCTTGAAGTCTTGGTTGGCTGCCATGAAAGTTTGAGATCTAACTATTAATCAACCAACTTTATAAAACTACAAATGTTGCAATATTTCGAAACATTGAGCTGAGAAGCATTTGAAAATCTCTAAAAACTAAATGCATACAAATTCTCAGTAATAAAATAATTAAAGTGATAATGATCATTATGAGTCGCTTATATTCAGTTTCAGAGTACTTAGGGTAGCAAAATCAAAACTACTTGAAAATATATCTTAACCTCGAATCCTACACTAAAATACCCAAATCGATGTATTACTTAACAAAGAATAACAACTGTGTGCACATTAAACAACCGTGAAATCAACACTACAAAAATAACACAAAAGATTGAGTCTGACCTGTTCAATGTAATCTCATCCAAAAAATTAATGGGATCACATTGGTGTTTTGAGGAGTAAACCTTCTCTGCTATATTAGAAACAAACATCACCTACACATAACTTTTCAAGGATTCAGTTAACATATCTTAGTTAAGCCTGAAACAAAAAAACATCAACAATTAATGAGTCTTCACAATTAAAGTATAAATAACCCATATAGAGAACTCACATCTTACACTTGACTAAAATGATCACTATATATTATTTTAAGTTGCATGCAGGTAGATTAGTAGATAGCATTGCACTAACATGAGCACATGAACATGGAGCACATACCTAAAAGAAGAAGAATGTCCTTGTAAGCACCTATCCTTGTAAACATTCAATATAATTTAATACCCTGTTTGTAAATTTGCCCATCTGCTACTTCTTTCTTCAATTTTATTTTCTATCTTTGTAACTTCAAGTTCTACCATCATGCACTACCAACTACATATATAAGTATATAACCCGACATAAATAAGTATAGTAGAGATGAATCAAAACCCTCCAAATCAAACATATAAATATCTCATTCTAAATTATGTTACTAATTTCCATTTTCTCGAAAAGATACAAAAAACTGACCAATAAACATTATGCACTCAGCTAATTATAATCAGCAGCTTAAACCCACCATTAGAAGGCTGAAAACAGCGGCATAAATTGATGTTTTATGCAGTACAAAACTGCACATTTAAGAAGCACAAAACCGCATAAAACTGCAGCAGAAAGACAGCAACAACTCATTACACAATTTCACCCAACGAAGTAGCCCTTCACAAAATCAATAACAAATATGTGAAATTAAGTACAAATATCAAATTTGATCATTCAATCATAGTAGTTTCATGCATATGAAATATGAAATAAAACCGTAACTACAAAACTTACATAACCGAAACCCACTAAGGCATGAGTTAATAAAACCAACAATGAGGTGGATGATTGGGAGTGACGACATAAAGCTTCAACAAAAATAGCACAAATCAAATCACTAAAATATAAAATTATATACTTAAAAGTGAAAAAAAATTAAAAAAATACTACCTGGTGGTGTATACTGAAGACTCAAATACGAAATCTTCAGTCTTTAATTTAATAGCCAATATGCATAGTCTGCTAACAAAAAGCAAATTCATCTCCGTCATTTCATCGAACACTTGGCGTGCATCCATAAATATACAAATCTTTTGCCTAAACAATATTATAACATTTTGAATGCATAGAAGAACTGAAGTACCATCACATAAGCATAACCCACGTAAACAATCGAAAGGCAACACCTTCGAATCCAAGTACATAATTTGCGTAAAGTCGTATAAACGATCATTAAACATGTAATATATCCGAACCTATTAGTGTTCAAATAGAGTTGAAGTATCACGAAGTTATTGATTCGAGTGTAAATGGAGTTGACATCAGTGACATGAAGACAAATCGGGAGTAATTACGCTGTAAGTAGAAGGAGATGGAGTAGAATAACCCTAGTAAGTGCGAAACAATATTTTACCTGGAACAGAGGAAGATAAATCATCGGTGTAGGAGAGCGCAAGAGATCACAGATAAAGAAGATGATGTGCAGAACCTTGTGAAGAAGAGAAGAAAGATTAATAGGTTCAGATTAAAGAAGAAAGATTAACAGGTTCAATTTAAAGCATCTTATCTCTCAAGATTTGGTCCAATTTGGGCGGTGACATGGGAAATTAAATCGGTGCAGGAGAGATGCCAATCGAAGAAGGGGCGTGATTTTTTGGAACTCACACAAATTTAAATAAATTAATACTGAAAAAAATCTATGTACTTTTATTTTTTGCTGCATTAATAATTAATTTGTTTAGAGAGAAGTGACATCATCAACTGTTTTGGATGAAGCCACGTCAGCAGCAACAAAGGCTGTATAGGAGCCAAATCAGCATAAGTGATGTCAGCGTTATTGTCATTTTGTATATAAGATAGATAGATAATAAAGCTTACGTCAACGGCTATGTTTGGCAACCACGCTTTTTGAGCTTATGGGAGCTTGTAGCTTGTGATTTTCATAAACTTCGTTTGGCTAATAAAATTTTAAGTAGCTTATGATTTCCATAAGCTCGAAAACCATAAGCTACTTGAAGTAGCTTTTGGAAGTAGCTTGTAGCTTATGGAAAATGAAATTACATAAATACCCTTCAAATAATTATATTCATCTATTAGAATTAATATATTTGTCCTTTTATATCATTTTACATTCATAAGCTACAAGCTCCAGCTACTTTGCCAAACACAAATATTACCAAAAGCTCCAACTACAAGCTCCAGCTACAAGCTACCTGCTACAAGCTACCTGCTACAAGCTACCAGCTATAAGCTACCAGCTATAAGCTATCAGCTCCAGCTACTTACGTCAAACATACCCGTTATGTTGGTAGGTAACTACAAAGCGGGGCAACTTACCTTGTTTGTGTGTATATTAATGGTGGGGTAGGTGAGTTATTTTTATAGTAGCATTTTGCACATGAATCTTAACGTTATAACACTTGAAATCCGGTGTTTAATGAAATACCCCTCTAATTTGCATGCAATTTTAATCGCATGCGCTTATGCAAAATTAACAGCATAAATCACATAAACTTTCACATAAATTGATTATACTTGTCGGAAAAATTAACTTTGTAACCAATATAATGAGGATGAGGATTTTTCCTAATTATATCCCTAAGGAATATGATAAACACGTATTACGGAGTCCTTTTTTCAAGAGAACCGTTATTAACCTTACACACTATTAACTTAAATATAAATTTTATTTACATAAATCAATGTTTTAATTATCATAATTTGTTTGAAAATTATATTTTATTGTTTCAATAATCATAATATCAAATCTAAAGTATACGGAACTTAAAAGATTCATACAAATAAATAAAAATAACAGTTTTGTACTTAGACAATAACAATATTTCAAACATAGGGGCTAAAATGAAACATTATAAATTTAGTGCCAAGTTTAGTGTTGCACCAAATTTGATGCAAAATCCTCAAATTTTTAGTGTCAATTAAAATTTACACGAAATTTGGTGAGTTAGTTGAAGAAATTTTTTTACACCAAAATACCAAATTTGATACAATATGTGATACATTGGAGATGGCCTTATAGTAGGTCCCAACAAACACAATTAATTAAGTATACTCTTCACCTGTTTACTTTTCTCACTTAATAGTCTGTTTCCATATACTTCTTAATCCAGACAGATAAATTGCGGTTTCTTTTTCACTTAATCTGAAATGAATGTTTGTTTATGAAATATGAAGAAAAATGAAGTCCTTACAAAAAAGATGCATTTAATATTAAATATACACTTTTTCAACATTTTTTCTCCAATAGAAATTGAACACGCCATTTCTTGTTCAAACCTTATATCATTTAAGTTAATCTTTTTGGTCAAAACAAAAATTATATTTACTTAAACAACACTTGCTATAAACAGACATGTTTATCCAAACAGACATTACATTTAAACAACACTTAATAGTAAAAAAAAAGTAAACAACCCCTCTGTCAAACCTACTCTTAATTATTTCTGAATTTGTAAACGCAATTAAAACAAAAAAATATTAAAAAGTAATATGGAGGTACCCCTAACTCCCGTATCATATTTCAATTGTACGCGTTCGTCCACCCGCAAGGAGCATCAATGTCGGAAAAATTACTTGTCTACAAATAACCCACATGTATAGAGGAATGGATTAGAACCCCTGACCTATAGGTTAAACATGTGAAGTCCGGACATTTACGGTGACGGTACCACTTGAGGTTGCTCAATTAGTAAAACAAAATTAACAATTTACATTTGTTGCAACAATTTCATTCCCCATACCAGAAGATGATCCGATATTCCGATTATAACTAGGAGTAATACTTTTCCCATAACTTTTTTACGAAACATGATCTCACAAAAACCCTCACTAGACGATATATTAAAAATTTTCCCATAACTTTTTCACACACCTCTTATGTAAATCGACTTCTTAAGTTCTAAGAAAAGAGCGATAGATAAGATGAAAGTACTAGCAAAAGAAATATTAGGAAGTGAAGTTTATTATAAGAATGTATGTTGATGTGATGTTTCCTCAAATTTCTTGGATCTGAACGCATTTTAGATGCTTTAAGTTCGAACAGACACTAAAAACGTTTATGTATCCTCATCCACGTGTGCTCATACGATACGACGACGGAAGAGATTTGTTATCTCCGGAAACAACATTGCCCACAGAAAAACGGTATACATCCACTTAGGCTTGACCAAGTATTCATCTCCACGCCTTGCACTCTTCACAATCGCCTTAGCGCACTCTTCTACTGATACCAACGGTACCCACTCTAAATTTCCCTATCAACAAATAATCTGTTTAGCTTGTATCAAGTTTAATGATGGCATGTTTAAACAAGAAATTGAATCACAAAGTAGATTAGTTCATACTAAATCGATCTAATTCGACACATTTACAAACTACCTGTTTTAAGGAATCTTTATTAGCTAACTTCGTTTTAACTATCCCAAGAGTCGCCATTGTGATAATAATATCGGATCCACACTCGATGCGTAGCGTTTCAAAGAAACTTTGTTGTGCTGCCTTACTTGCCTATATATATAGCCATTTATGTTATGTAGCAAAGAGGAAATAATGTAACATACGTTGGCCTATTGATCGACTTACATTATAGATGCTTAATCTTGGTGTATTGAACCATCCAGCACAAGAACCAGTGACGACGATTTTGCCATTGTTCTTTCTAAGATGCGGTAGCGCAAAATGTGTTGCATTAACTGATCCCCAAAAGTTTATGTCCTGAAAATTAACATATGTAAAATTTCATCATTTTTTTCTTCACGTTGTTATGCTTTATTATGATTATATTTTAGGAACATAATTCGGAAAGTAATGATAGAGATGAGTATACCATGACTGAAATGTTATCTGTAATGCTTTGTTGGTCTTCAAAGAGTCCAATTGTTATGACTCCAGCATTGTTTATAAGGCAATCCACTGTTGGATCAAGAGCAAGTTATAAATTTATAATCATACGGAGTAATATATAATGAACAGTTTAAACAAAGACAGAGTATCTTTTAGTTTTCGAAGGCTCTGGGATAAAAGATGTAAGCAATTTGATTTTGAAGAGTACTATTGATAACCACGAATGTTATATACAATGTGGCTCAAGTGAGACTTAAACCTACAACCTCTTAGTTGTTGGGTTACTCTCATACCACTATGCCGAGTTACTCGTATAAAAATGTATTTTTGATTTACTTCAAATTTAGCTTATTTTTAAATTTCCTCTGTTTGTGAGACTCATCAGAGATCAAATATAACATCATGATTGAGTCTGAAACCATGCTATTATAGAAAAATGCAAATGGCATGGGATTGAAGAACTCACGTTTACCAAAATGGTTGATTGTTTCATCAACAAATCTCTTGCAATCCACAAGCTTCAAAACATCAGCCTTGATCACAATAACATCCGGCGATCCCAGTTTCTTTGCTGTCCGAGCCACATTCACGAGTAGTTCCTCTCTTCTCGCAACCAATGCTAGATTTGCTCCATGTTTCGCATACTCATACGCCAGGTGCTTCAATAATATTATATTACCAAATCACAAACATACATTTACAAATGCTATTCGAATTAATGTGTCAAATTTGTACTCCCTTTATCCTACATTCCTCGGTACGTCCACTAAATCAGTTATACCATACATACTCATTTTAAGAAGTACGTGGACGATTACTTCAGTACAAATTATGACAGTAAGGTTGACAATCATTTAATCTCGAAAACAAGTAGTATGTAAATTACCTCGCCGATACCAGAAGAAGCTCCTGTGATAAGTACTACTTTTCCTGCGAGTTTTTCACAACATATAGATCTTACAAAAAACCTCAAGAGGCAGTACAGCAAACGTAACGGCAAAAGGAAGATGAATAAGATGATCGACAAGATCGGGGAAAATATGTTTAGAATGTTGTGAATCAAAACCATCACTTCCTACGGCTACTAGTTAACTACACTAGTGTTTGTTGTAGTACTTAAATTGAAACCGAATCTAATCTAATATATATATATATATATATGATCGATCAGCAACACGATTTTTTTAGGCTAAGATTCAATGCACGTACTGATTGTGAACGATAAACTATGTAACTAAATTTGCTCGTGCACAGAGATAAACTGTGAGCTTTTGAGGGTTGCGAGTTTTGGACACTTTGGTATTTAAACCGATTATTGTGCCTGTTTATTTATTAATACCATTTAGGAACATATAAACGTGAGTCTCATTAATATTGTTCACAGATTTTAAATAGGACATTATTGCTAATCATGTCTTAATTACAATCACAAAGTTAGTTAACATCAATACAAAGTGATTACGATTATATGTTGTTACTACGATTAGTAATAAGATGTGCTTACATCTTATGTTCATTGAAGTTGAAATGATTAGTTATAACTCTAGAATGTTGATAAATATGGTATTGCACTATTGCGGTGAACACGAATATCTAATTATCGTAATCGAAATATTCGAACCAAAAACCGAATGAAGGCGAAATCGACAGTTTGATTTCTGATAATGCAATAACCGAAAAGTTTTCAGTTTGATTCGGATTTTACTTAAAAAATGAACCGTGAATAAACCAAACCGATATTTAGTTAGTAATTAATTAATAAAATTTATTTATATTTACTATTCAAAATCATATATTATACTACGTATTACGGAGTGCGTTTTCTATTATATTGCCAACCCCCAAAACTTTAAAAATACATACATATTATACTATTTCTACCATAATATTGAGTTTAAGATAGGGTTTAAGTGTAAAAAATGTAATTAATTAAAATCTGTAATTCATAGTGTTTACTCAACTATTTGTGTGTACATTGTGTGTAAAGTTTTTGTTATTTATAGTCGGTGTATTTATTTTGGTGATTAGTCAACTTGCAAGGATGCCACGTGACACCTTATATAGACGATACGTGAAATAAATATCATAAATAACATAAAATAGCAACAAATAACAAGTGAAATGTTGAGTACACAATACAAATATCATATATTAATTAATTGCTAACACATTTTTAGCCCTTTAAGATAATGTATAACAACTTATACATACACATATACAACTTTCGGTCATATCCTCAACCATCGACATCAAGCTTGTTTTATGTCGGGTTTTAATTTGAACATGCGTTGTTCATGTCCTCAATTTCTTATCGAAACCATACTTGTCTTAAAACTTTAATTTAATCAAAGATTCAAAATCTGTTTAATCGACCAATTAAGTTCGATGACACACCATACTTTTCGGTGTCTCTCAACATCCATAATTTTGCACTTTGCTCCAACCATCTTATTTTTTCCCCTTTTGCACTAATTAACCGATCAACTAATAAATTCGATGGCACCTTCATTTTTCAGCCTTTTAGAAGCATGAGAAGTGGTTGGATGTTCAACTAGAAGTGGTTGGATGTTCAACTCGGTATTCAGTTTAACATCGGGTATAATTTTGAGGTAAGTGGTTTAGTGTTCAATTCGAACCCAAAAAACATATTAGGACCAATAATATTTAAGGAAAACAAAAAAAAAATGGTGAGCACAACGTTCACTCTAGAACATTGATGAGGAAAATTGACCACCGGGTCTCATGAACACTAACATCCCGACGTTCATGATAACATTGACCAGGTGTTGTGAACACTAACATCCCGACATTCAATATCATGAACGCGAAAATTTCTTGTTCCACTACATTTGCTATTATAGGCTTTGAGTTTTTAAAACTCGAAAACTCAAGTTCTTGCAATAAAGAATTTATGGGATTTTGAAAAAATAAGCTTATAGAAACTATAAGCTACTTCAAGTAGTTTATAGAAGTCCCTAAAGCTTCTCGAACACTTGTTGCTGCACTTTCAACTACTTGTTATATTTTATAATTATGAATCAACCCTGTATATAATAAGGCAATTGATATTTCACCTTTGACAAATTTACCGTAAATGTGCATTAACGATTTTTACAGTACAACTTGTTTATGTATATTTGTGGTAGATTTAGTTAATTAAGTTGTGGATTTATCACCACTCATATCATAAAACCTAATAATAATGCATTTCGCTTATGTGTGCAATTTTAATTATATTATTGTATACAACCTAATTGAACCATTTTACTTTCGTTAGGTGAAACATGTTTATGAAAAATACATTGTATAAAATGGAACATTTTGTAAAAAAGTGAACTGCGATTATATGTCCTCTTTGCACTATATTAATAAAGTTTATCATTAATCTATTGGGAAAGGTTTTCCTAAACAAAAGTAGTCTATTGCGAAAGTGATACATACCCAAAAAAAAAAAAATATGAACAATTAAAACGTTATGCGCCTTTAAAGTCTTCATTGACAAAGCCACTTACTGTGTCACTAACTCACACATGTACATGTCAAATGACTCAAATCACATGCATCCATGCCTGTAAATGAACTAAACGTTCAACGAAATATTCACGAATCGTTCGGCGGGAAGTACGTTTATGTTCGTTCGTTTGGTTATATGAACGAACATAAACAAATTTTTACGTTCGTTTAATTATATGAACGAACATAAACATATACCTCGTTCGTTCATTTACGTTCGTGAACGTTCGATAATATGTTCATGAATGATCGGTTAAATGTTCGTTTATTAACTAATAGTTTAATTAATTTTTACATATTTGTATATCTTATTTTGATTTAAGCTAAATATTATATATAATATTATTAAATATTTAGATATTTTCATATATTAATATAAAAAATATAGATATTTTTACCTCACATTTCCCTCCATTCAAAACACACATCTACTCTCTCCCTCCACTAGTTCCAAATCTGTTGCTCCTACCTACAATCGAACCAAGAAAAAGGAGTTTATCTTCATATTGTGATCGTTTTGTAATCTTGAATATGCATTGCAAAGTTTCAAGTTCTATAATATATGTGTGTCGATGTAAATACGTTCGTTTATGTTTGTTGAGGTTCGTTGAAGGTATTAACGAATAAATGCATTAAATTATGTGTTTGTTCGTGTACGTTCGTTTGTGTTAGTAAACAAACAAATTTTCTTAATGAACGAACATGAACAACATAATATGTTCGCTTATCCGTTCGTGGTCGTTTGTTTATTCATCAAAACCTTAATGAACGAACATGAACAGACTCCGTTCGTGTTCGTTCAGTTTATCTACAGGCCTACATGCAATCATTCGAAAACAAATCCATGATGAATACACGTATTATTTAAGACTTACAATAAATTAATTAAGTTGAGTTTATTAATGTTGTTTTTTCCCCTAAGACCACTCCTAACGTGGTTTCAGTTTGGCAAAGTGATGAGCTTCATTTAACTAATGCCATTGCCATCGCCATCACCTCTTCAGTCGGGCGCGTAAGTTTTTTCCTTTGATTTGGTGATGAGCAAGTGACACAGGTGGCGTGAGGCTGAAAACATTAACATTTTTTTCTGATATATTTTTATTTAGTGTATAAAAATAAATATATATTGTTAAATGTGGGTTCCATAAATTTGAAATGATCATTAGATAAATGAAGCCGGTTAGCCCATGTTGGGTTAGGCCTTGTCAGTTAGTTTAGATTTAGGAGTGTTTGACCTGACTTTTTAGTTTATTGCATTATGATACAACTAAAAAGCTAAGTTATGTTGAAAATGTTTGGATGAGCTTTTTTGAATGAGCTTTTCAGAATTTAAAAGGTTAAAAAACTGAAAAACCTTCACCCTAATTTCCTGGCTTTTAGATAATGCAGAAGCTGAAAAGCATAAGATAAGCCAAACACCCCCCTTAGATTTCTTTATAAAACCCTTTGTATGCTTTCATTGTAAATCACCGATTTATCACAAATACTTTGCAGTTTTTCAATTTTTACAATGACGAGGTAGGGATGATTTATTTTTTCAGTTTTTAAGTAATCTCGAGGAAGTGCGGATGTAACGCTGAAATAACACCCATTAACTAACTAACTAATCAGTTTTTAATAAGTGGTTGAAAGTTGTTACAATTATGCATATTCTCATCTATGAGACATTAATCCACGATCAAATATCGTTAGGTCAATAATGCTCTAGTAAGTTGTTACATTTTAACAAGGGATATGTTTGGAAAAATGAGGGTACCATCAGTAACACTTTAAAAACATATAGGGTACCAATCATTTTTGATTCACTAGTCCATATGGTCTACAGGTTTAGGCAAAAGGACATCGATAATATGGATCCGTACGAGATTCAATTTTTTTTTATCAATCAAGCATTTAAGTTACCTTCGAGCCTTTAAAAGACTTTAATAATCCTGATGAATAAGGTTTAAAATGTTTAAAGCCAAAAATAGTAAGTCTTACTATTATTAAAAGCAAAGTTTCAAGTTAGTTTTGGCTTAGCTTCATTAACATATACTAAACGCCCAATGCAGCGGAGTTTAATACTTCAATGTGTTTGGATTACTCGTCATTGTGAGTTGATAACCCTAGTTTGTGCGTATGTAAAGTTTATGATTCGGAATACAATTAGTGAAAAATGGAAAATATGTGAAATAGATGGGGTTATATTGTAAAATGAGAATGATAATTAGATAATTAATTATAGAAATGTTGAATCTTAATTTTAAGAATTTATATATATAAACCTAACTTCTAAGATGCTTTATATATACTAGACTAGAAGGCTACCCGCACTTTGTAACGGAAACAAATGAGATAAAATGTAGTAGCAGAAACAAATGAGATGAAATGTAGTAGGGATGAGCAAAAAAATCGAAATATCAAAACCGAACCGGTACCGAACCAGACCAATACCGAACTGGTACCGACCGTTACAAATAGTACGGTATTCAGTTTTTGATTTGAGGTCAACAAAAAACCGGTACCAACCGGTCGGTATCGGTTCGGTACTGGTTGATACCATGCACATCAAAATACCTAAACCGAACCGGAACCGCACTGGACCGGTACCGAACCGGTATCAACCGATACAAATGGTACGGTATTCAATTTTTGATTTGGGACAAAAAAAACCCAGTACGAACCGGTCGGTACCGGTATGGTACCAAGCTCACCACTAAAATATAGTGGTGGTCGACGTTGATAACTAACAATACTTGAATAGTTTAAATATGTTTTTTTGTTGTTTAAAAGTTTAAGTTTATCATCAAAAATAATAAAAAGGTGAGTTTTTAGAAACAATTTCAAACAATGTAACAATTATATTTCATTGTAGAGAATCAAATTGAAAGATTTCATTGGTAAATGTTTTCATTTTAGTATCTTTAAGGGTAAGAAAGTAATTTTTCATCTTGAATAATTTAAGGTAAAGAAGAAAAATATTAAACACTTTATAATGTAGTATAGATATAGATTTGAACGCCTATATATATATATTATATATATATGTGAAACTATGAAAGCGGAATTGCGGAAATATTAATCTACAATTGGGCCGAGTCCTCTCTATTATCATGGGCCAAAATATCCATTAACGCTACTGCTCGGAATTAACCGTACAACTGGAGTTCAAATGATATTGAGTTCCTATCAAATTTAGGTGGCTAATGAATGGGTTTTTTGCCTTCGGATTTATTGTTTTTTAGTTGTCTTGTACAATGCCTCCTTCTTGGAGCATTTTAAATATTTTAATGTGTATATCTAGCTGTTCTAAAGAAGATAATACGATAAATTTGAAGGGTCTTATTTATTCTTGGAATATATTCGATTATTGGTTTTGCTCATGAAAAACTAAATCGAATGGATAACCCGTGTATACTTTTCTCTATTTTATATCTGTATGAATTATGAATACAAAGCAAATAGAAGAAAAGTTAAACTTGCATAAATCACATGCCAAAATTAAGAGCATAAATCACTTAAACTTGCACAAAATGACAAAATGAATGGATAATATAATTTTGCATAAATTACAATTCCCAGGAAGGAAAGAATTCGCATACTGACATATACACAAATAAACCCGATTTGAACCAGTTTTACCATATCGAAGTGGTCCTTGTGACTTATTTAATTATTTGAAACAAGATATGATAGGATATAAGTATTTATTAGACAAACTTTAAATTAATTAGATTATAAAAAACCTTCGGCATATACTAAATAACAACTTTGCGAAATTATTTGTGTATGGAAAACTTTACCTAGAGATGTTAAGTAATTTCAGCATCTATTTCAAGTATTTTTTTACGGTGTCAGACTATCGTCGATTTTCTATTCCTCCTTGTAAATTATTCAAAGAAGCCATTAAATGAACTTAATTTACTTTGTACTTCTTTAAACATATTGGAAACGATGTCATCTTCACATAAATTGGTTACACTTATCGGAAAAATTAACCTTGTAAATAATATAATGAGGATTTTTTCGTTATTGTAGCCCTAAGGACTATAGTAACATGTATAAAAATGTATTACATAAGAGATTTCGTCTATTCAATGTTCTAAAACAAGTTATTGGCAAGAGCACTATTGTTCATCTATTCAATGTTCTACTATTATTTTTATTTGGCCAGAAATGATTTCTATCCAAAACTTAGAGACTTTATATTCATTTTTTATAATTTTAATGTCATATATGATTGTAAATTATGTATTCTTGCAATTATAGTTTTACTACTACCTTGAGTTTAAGTTTACGTTTCACGTCCAATTCACTTACTGTTTATAAAAATTACTGTAGTTAAAAAATTTACATACTAATACAATGTTTCAAAAACAATTTTAAGGCTTTTTTCAACCGTATATCGTAAGGGTCAAAACAAAACAAAAACATAGTACACATATATAACACTTTTCTACGTATTATACGTAATTATTAATCATAAAATTCGGCAAAAATCGATTTCATTTAAATTAATACTATTTTTTCAAGCCTCATCAATTATTCAATTATCTTCATAATTCATCAAAAAGCATAAAAGGTGTTCCCTTCGTCCCAAAATTATTGTTCACAGACAAGAACATGCAGTTTAAGAAAATATAATTATTACATTGTACTTTCTTGTATTATGACAGTTTTACCCTTACTTTTTACCAACTTTTTTCTAATATACATATAAAGTAGGGGTATAATAGGAAGTTTAGTTAATTATACTATACTACTTTTAGAAGTGGACAATTATTTTGAAACATTCAAAAAGGAAAACATGGACTATAAATATGGGACAGGGGATTATATTTTTCTTAATAAAACCCTTTATAAATTATACACACACGTACTATTGAATATTGTAATTGCATAATAATTGTCCTGCCTCCTTAATGATAATACACGTATATATATATGAGATACATGGGCCAAGCCCTATTACAAAAGATGAGCTATACTAATATTATCTCTAAACTAATAACATACGTCTAATACGCCCCCGCAGTTGGAGCGGGAGGTCGTCGGACGCTCAAACTGGATCGAAACTCATCAAACAAAGAATAAGGTAGACCTTTGGTAAAAATATCAGCATATTGATAACGAGAGGGCACATGTAGAACCCGAACCTGGCCAGCAGCAACATAATCACGAACAAAATGAATATCAATCTCAATGTGCTTAGTACGCTGGTGTTGAACCGGATTAGAAGATAAATAGACTGCACTGACATTATCACAATAAACAAGAGTGGCTGTATGAACGGGTACACGCAGCTCACGAAGCAAATTACGAACCCAAGCAGTCTCTGCAACAGCATTAGCTACTCCACGATACTTAGCCTCAGCACTAGAACGAGAAATAACATGCTGACGTTTAGAAGACCAGGTCAACAAGTTATAACCCATGAAGACGCAATAACCAGAAGTTGACCGACGAGTAGAAGGACAACCAACCCAATCAGCATCAGAATAAGCAACAAGTTGCGATGTAGAAGACCTGTACAACTGTAATCCAATGTGCCACGAACATAACGCAGAATGCGTTTTAGAGCAGTAAAGTGAGGTTCCTGGGGATCATGCATGAATAAACAAATCTGTTGCACTGCATAGGATAAATCAGGCCGTGTAAAGGTCAAGTACTGCAAGGCACCTGCAAGACTACGAAATAAAGTAGGATCAGCAATAGGTGCGCCGTCAGGACCTAGTTTAGAGGAGGTGTCAACTGGAGTCCTGCAGGGATTACATCCTACCATACCAGCCCTGTCCAAAATCTCAGTCGCATACTGAGTTTGCGAGAGAAATAACCCTGTAGAAGTGCGAGTAGCCTTAATGCCCAAAAAATAATTAAGCGACCCCAAATCAGTCATGGAGAATTCCCTGTGAAGAGAAGTAATGATACGACGCAACAATGCATCTGAGGAAGCTGTAAGAATAATGTCATCCACATATAAAAGTAAATAAGCTAACTCAGAACCATGCTGATAAACAAAAAGAGAGGAATCAGTGCGACTGCTCGTAAAACCAACTCTAGCGGCATAGGCTGCAAATCGCTGAAACCAGGCACGTGGTGCCTGCTTCAACCCATATAATGACTTATGTAGCAAACAAACATAATCGGGATGAGCAGGGTCAACAAAGCCAGGTGGCTGATGCATATATACTGTCTCAGAGAGCTGTCCATGGAGAAATGCATTCTTCACGTCCAACTGATGTATAGGCCAAGATCGTGACACTGCAAGACTTAAAACAGTACGAATCGTAGCCGGTTTGACAACCGGGCTAAAAGTCTCATCACAGTCAATACCCTGCTGCTGACTGCGACCATTGACAACCAATCGTGCCTTATACCTACTAAGAGAACCGTCTGCATTAAACTTATGCTTAAACAGCCAGATACAGTTAATGACATTCACATTAGGTGGACGAGGAACCTTAACCCACGTCCCATTATCAATAAGAGCAGTATACTCATCTAACATAGCTGGTCGCCAACAAGGGCTTTGAAGTGCGGCAAGATGATTACGTGGAATAGGTTCAATAGAGGTCGTGTGAAGCGAGTATTTGGGATTGGGTTTACGGACACCAATTTGAGACCGAGTGACCATGGGGTGGTTAGGAATAGGTGTGGGATGGGTGGCATGGGGCTGATTTGATGTAAATGGCAAGTCAATGGACTGGTGGGCTGAAGTAGAATCAAGAGAGGCGGGCTGATTAAATGGCTGATGGGCCGTGGATGTAGCGGAAGGGCCAAAGGCATGAGTGTGGGCTGGATTATGGGCTTGTGGAGCGGTCGGTTGGGCGGATGAGGTTGGCGAATGAGCCGGAGAGACAGGCTCGTGGGCTACGGGCGAAATGGGGTGGGCTGTAGCTGGCGGAACGGGATGGGTTGTGATTTGACTTGGGCCAGGGGAGAGGGCCGTAGGGAATGGGTGAAGCATGGGATGGAAAGGTTGGGTATTAGTTTCTAAAAAATTGTAGGTTTGTGTAGGAGGGGAGGAGGATTGGGCAAAAGGAAAAGTATGTTCATATAAAGTGACATGTCGAGAAATAATTATTTTATTTGTTTGCAGGTCAAGGCATCGAAATCCGCGGTGAAGTGGTGGGTATCCAAGGAAAATACATTTGGTGGATCGTGGTTGGAGTTTGTGTTGAGTGAAGAGGTAGGGGTAACAAAGACATCCAAAAGTGCGTAGGTTATTGTAGTTGACAGGTTTATTGAACAATTTGGTGTAAGGTATGTGGTTATTAATAGCGGTGGAGGGTAAGATGTTAAGTAGGTGAACGGCCATATGTAAAGCTTCAACCCAAAATATGGGAGGGAGATGAGCTTGAAATAGTAACGTGCGAATGATGTTATTAATTGTGCGAATCATACGTTCAGACTTGCCATTTTGTTGAGACGTATGTGGGCACGAGAAACGAAATTGTATGCCATTTTGAGAGAAAAGGGTATGGAATTGGTGATTGTCAAACTCACCACCATGGTCACACTGAAACATTTTAATGTCCGTTTTAAATTGATTTTTAACAAACATGCGAAAATGAAGAAATTTAATAAATACATCACTTTTGTTGCGCAAAGGATAAACCCAAAGAAAATGCGAGAAATGGTCTAAAAAAATTACATAATATTTAAAACCACTTTCACTCGAAATTGGAGAAGTCCAAATATCCGAGTGAACAATGTCAAATGGATGATCAACACGAGATAAAGAAGTATAAAATGGTAATTGAACATGTTTGCCTAACTGACACGCATGACACAAAGAAATATCTCTAGACTTATTACAATCAATCAATTTATTGGAAATTAAAGTACGTAATACATCATTGCCCGGGTGATCAAGACGACGATGCCACGTTGATTGATTTGCTGACAAGAGTGCGGAAGGTGGGGAGGATGGGGAAGTGACTGGGTAAAGGTCCCCGGAGCTATTGCATCGAAGGAGCATGTGTTTGGTCCAGAGGTCCTTCACAGAAAAACCAAACGGATCAAATTCAACAGAGCAGTTATTATCACGAGTAAGTTGTCTAACAGAAACGAGATTTTTAATTATGTTAGGGGTGACAAGTACATTGTGTAGGTGCAAAGGACGATTAAGTGATGGAATGGTGCTATGACCTGAGGTGGTGACAGGGATTGGATGGCCATTACCAACTAATATAGATGAGATATTACTTTTATGTAAATGGGAAGTGAGAATACCTGCGTCCGATGCCAAATGTGAAGTAGCACCAGAATCCATGGTCCAACTAGAATCGCCAAAATCAGGGACTGTCGCTGCATGGAATGCCTGAGGGATGTATGTCGGCTGACCCAAAGAAGACGAGTACCCGAAGCCAGGTGGAGCAGCAAGTGGGCCCAGACTAGTTGGTTGAGGAAGGCCCAGACCTGAATACCCAAACTGTGGTGCTGAAGGTCCAGTCATAACAGATGGGCCATAAGAGGAATAAGGCCCATTAGCTGAAGTGGTGGGCGGCGCATGTTCAGCCTGTGCAAAAAAATTCCACGGCTGTGAAGGTGATTGCCCATTTTTTGAGAAATTTCCACTATTAGTCATATTACCATTACGTACAAAAGATGGGCGAGAGTTATCTTGGCCACGCCCCCGCGGTCCGAAACCGGATCCTCGTGGGACAAATTGAGTCCATTGTGGTGAGGAGCCCCTGCCGCCATTACGTCCCGTATGAAGGAATTTACAACGAGCACCAAAAGAGCAATGGCCTCGTTGAAAATTGCGACATGCGGGAATAGAAGAAGTGGGATTTTGCGCAACCAATACCGAGGGAGATGTGGACCCGTTCAAGTCAGTGGCGGACCGGCGTTGAAGCCGAGTTTGTTGTTCTAGTTGACTATTTTCCAAGAGAAGCATGGATTCGACTTTAGCAAGGGAGGGAATTGTGTCTTTGAGCCTAATAACCCGAGAGAAGCCATCATATTTATCACCAAGTCCATTTAAAGCATAAAACACAAGACTTTGTGGATCAATAGGAGAGCCAAGATTTGACAGGAGATCAGACAGCTTATTTATTTTTCCAAAATATTCAGTAACGGAGAGATTACCTATGTCAAGTGTGCGGAGCTCGTTCATCAAGTGCATGGCACGAGCACTTTTATTCTCATGAAAGATTGCTTCCAATTTTGTCCAGACATCCTGTGCAGAATATTCAGCCTTCAGAACCCGTTGAACAAGGATTTTTGAGATCGTGCTAAAGATCCATAGGCGAACAAACGAATCGAATTCTTCCCATTCCGCGGTTGCTTCATCGTCATCCGTTGCTTTGCCATTGATGTGTTTGCTGAGTCCGACAGTCGCACAATGAAGTTTGAAAAGCAAACTCCATGAATCATAGTTCAACTCCTCAAGATCCAAGACGATAGGAACGGTGATTTTAATGTTTGTAACACTGTACGGTTTGAGATTGGGTGTGTTAGGTTTTGGATCGCTAGATGCCATTATTATTTGAAAGAAGATTGATAGGTTTACAAAAGATATAAGCGGCTGAAAAAAAAAATAAAAATAAAGCAGCAGGAGTTGAACGAATAGATAATAGAAGAAGAGAAAGAAACGCGTTTTTGTTTTAGGGTTAAGTTTTGTGTATGGCTCTGATTACCATATTAAATATTGTAATTGCATAATAATTGTCGTGCCCTCCTTAATGATAATACACGTATATATATATGAGATACATGGGCCAAGCCCTATTACAAAAGATGAGCTATACTAATATTATCTCTAAACTAATAACATACGTCTAATACATACGTCCCTAAATAAATAAATACTCACTCAATTCACCAAAAATTATTTAACACACCCAAAATAAATATTTTACTCCCAAAATCACCACCATGTCAATCCCATCAACCGTGGTCATACCACCGTTAGTCAACGACCTTGACATCGTAATCCCGACCATCAGAAACCTCGATTTCCTCGAACAATGGCGACCCTTTTTCCAGCACTACCATCTCATCATCGTACAAGATGGAGATCCAACCAAGAAGATCCACGTACCCGACGGTTTCGATTACGAATTATACAACCGTAACGATATTAACCGGATCTTGGGTCCCAAATCAAGCTGTATCTCCTTCAAAGATTCTGCTTGTAGATGCTTCGGATTCCTTGTTTCCAAAAAGAAGTATATTTTCACCATTGATGATGATTGCTTTGTAAGTCCCTGTTCTTGTTTTTTAAATTCTGGTCTAAAATTCAGCATTTACATGTACCGAGTTGACTCAGTGAGTTCTAGATCGAGTTCTTTTATTTTAGATCTACACAGGAAGTCAAGCGATTTAAGACGACGGTGACACGTGTAAGTAGATTTTTGTGTGTGGGACCTGAAGTAGTATCCGATTTGTTGATTTTTTCTTTTCTTTTTTTTTTGAACTTTAAAAAAATCCAAGTAGGTAAGTTTTATATTATCTGATTATAGCAATGGAGTTGATGATGGATGGTATAATAGTTTAATTAAATACAGAAAAATAAAACCAGTAATAGATTAATGTTACAAATGATTATGCCATATGATGACAGCTAAATTGTTTTGACATTTTGTAGTTTAGTTAGGAAATTGCAATCATCCCCCAAAAAGGGTAGTTGACCAAGAATAGTAATTTAGCAGTAAAGATTAAATATTCTAATCATAATATCTTGCTTATCAGTTTGGGTTATTGTTTCGTTATGTATTAAACTCTACACTTTTTACTATTTTATGCGACATATTTTCATTTGTTCTATTGTATGTAGTGAACTTGTAAATATGATCAATTGTATGTATTATTTCCTTTTTGGGTAAGGCAAAAAAAGCAAACTTTCATAGTTGGGCCTTACTTAAACAGGAAATTTTAAATACAATAGGCCATATTTACAAGTTCAATAGATACAATAGAAGTTTTCAAAGTTCGACTTGTACAATAGTAAAAAGTGTAGAGTTTAATACATAACGATACAATAAACCCTATCAGTTTTTGTTTTTGAATGTATTATTGTGTGAAATAATTACTTTAATAGTTTTAAATTTGGCTACTTTTTTGATTAAACTAGCAAATCGCCATTGCCCAATGCAACGTAAAACAAAAAGTATAAGCAAATGTGAATTGTGACAATGTTGTGTCTTTTTTATTATTTTCCGATGGATTATGTATCAGTAATGGTAATATGATCCTTTGACTCATCTAAGGTGTTGGAAAAATGAGGTTTAGTGACAAGGAATATGAGTTAATTTTTAGATGTAATGAAATAGTTAGAATAACACAACTTCTAAGTCTTACTCCGCATTAGCTAAAGTTGTGTATAACACTTGAGTCTTAAAAATAAAAATTACCTAAAATGGAAGGATAGAAATGCTTTGTATATTAGAAGAAGCAGTGTAGAAGTGTAGATATTTAGTTTTATCAATAAAAGCTAATAAGCAGGGGTGGGTCAACCATAGGTCAACCATAGTGCATAGCATACCTCTACATTATTTAGAAAGACAGTTAATATTTTCAGTGCAATTTTTAATTTTTGTTTGTTTGTAATTCTATAGGATCATATAAAGAATATATATTGTAGTTAGAGTTTTGTTAATGATAGCGTTATTTTATGCATAAGTGATAACTACTCTATTCGGTCCATGTCACTGATTCTAAAAATGTTACCAATATTTTTTCAAATTTTGTCACTTTCTAAGGTTCTTGTGTTACTTGTGTATATGTGTTTATACCATTCACTAATTTTCGGTAATCGGTTAATTCACTAGTATTTAAATCTTGGCTTTAATATAACTTCTTATGTGCATTAACTTTAAATTATATTGGATTGTTGTGATATTATGAAGGTTGCTAAGGATCCAACTGGACAAGAGATCAATGCATTGGCACAACACATCCACAACTTATTGACACCTGCAACACCCTTCTTTTTCAACACATTGTATGACCCATATAGGGAAGGTGCTGACTTTGTGAGGGGTTATCCCTTCAGTTTAAGGGAAGGTGCCCCCACAGCCATTTCTCATGGCCTTTGGCTCAACATCCCTGACTACGATGCCCCTACTCAGCTTGTTAAGCCTCGTGAGCGCAACACCAGGTACTGCTAACCTTCATTTTGTGGCATAAACGCACAAAAAAGCCTAAAAAAACCTGGCAATTTCGATCCTTTTACTTTTGACTGGGTCGATTTGGATTGGGTTGTATGTCAACTGGATCAAATTTGTCGAATAAAAATGTTGGGCTTTGAAGGAAACATGTTAAATGGGTCGAATGGGTCATAAAGTGTCAAGGAAACAGGTCAAAGTCATCCACATTGTAAATTGTAATGCATCTTTCTTTTATTCAATTAGAAAATTAGATAAATTTAAATAGTACTACTACATACCCATCTTTCTTGTAATCATGTACTCCTGGTTGCCCAGTTATGAAAAATGTCTAAAATTTGTACAAAATTCGTTTCAACATTACCAACATGAACCGTTACACAATCAGCCCGATTGGTCCAACTTGCCACCTCTACCTAAATCTATTGACTAAATTTCCTGAAATATGTAGGTATGTAGATGCTGTCATGACCATACCGAAAGGGACACTATTCCCTATGTGTGGAATGAACCTTGGTTTCCACAGGGAACTCATTGGACCTGCCATGTATTTTGGCCTCATGGGAGATGGCCAGCCTATTGGCCGTTACGATGACATGTGGGCAGGATGGTGTGCTAAGGTATTATAGTCTCATTTATTTATTTATTTATTTCGAATTATTTTTGAGAATCCAGATACAGTTGTATTGAACAAGTTATGGTGAATTTGTAGGTGATATGTGACCATTTGGGTTTAGGGGTGAAAACTGGGTTACCATACATTTGGCATAGCAAGGCAAGTAACCCATTTGTCAACTTAAAGAAAGAATACAAAGGCATCTACTGGCAAGAAGATATTATCCCATTCTTTCAAAACATCACTCTCCCAAAAGAATGCACAACCCCCCAAAAATGCTACATCGAGCTCTCAAAGCTTGTGAAGGAGAAACTTGGTCCGATTGATCCTTACTTTGAGAAGCTTGGAGATGCCATGGTTACTTGGATCGATGCTTGGGATGAGCTCAACCCATCAACCGATGCTGCAACCACAGTGAAGATCGAGCCTTCTAAATCCAAGTAGATATGTGCACTCAGATGACGTTTATCTGCATTTACTTGCTATTTATAGTTTAATTTATTGTCAGAATACTATTTGTTTCTGGAATTTTATGTAATGGCTTTGTTTAGACACGTATACGGAGTATATGACAGAGATGTAACTTATATTATTAGCTATGAGTATGTGTTTTTGTTGCCATCTTTAGTGTTTTACCATCTGTATATATATTCAAATGTGTGTCCAGAAAGTGATTATATGATACGGACTAGTCATAAGTAGATTATAATGTATTCAGGTGTAATAAAATGAAGTTAGAAAGTAATGTTTGGATTGTGTTTTGAAGTTATAAATATGTTTATTTATGGAATTAACAAATATAATGGTAAAAGAAATTCAATAAACAAATAGAGGAATATGGACTTTCCATAAAAACTTTATTTTTTGTTACAGAAAATGAAGGCGATTCATATATCATCAAAAAAATCCTTCTACAAAGTATATAATTTATTATACTCTATCTACTAATGATACTTATACTTCATTATACTCTATCTACTAATCAAAAGTATCATGATTCTAATTCTAATGTTATAAAGAAAATTAAAAACATACAAAATAAAGCAATCGATTTATTTTAATTCATCTTAGGACTACAATACAAATTTTCATAACAGAGAAAAAATCAGTGAATTTTCATGTTGGTACTAAAATTTGTTCATGTTCACCACTACACTTAAATACAACAATACCAAATGCAAGCAACATTACAACCAAACAAATCATCCATCTTCCAACAAAACCACCACGACGGCCGCTGCTACCACCATTCACCACCGCAACGATCCCATCCCTTTCTGCCACCTCACACCGTGACAAATCCATACAAACTTTATCATACTTTCCCTCATATTTATCCAATCCCTTACACGAAAACTCGGTACTAACTTCACTTTTTTCATCCATATCCAAACATTCACTTTGCATTCTTTCGTCATCATCTGAATCCACTTCATATTCTTCAAATAGCCTTCTTCCAATAATAATCTTCCCATTCTCAGAACAATCATCCCGTTTTTCAAATATTCCATTCGTACCATAATCATCATCATCACATTCTACAGGCGAGTTATCGTTTTGTAACAACGACATAATTTCTTTAGGAGACGTGTTGTATATTTGATAAAGACGGTGGTGGTCGTCGGAGATCGTGGTGGAACTTTGGTTTCTTGATCTTGAAATGGATTGTTTGATTGAATCCCATTCCATTTGCAGGTTATTAAATTGTTTTTGAAGTGGGTCGTCAAGAAGTGTTGTCATTGTGGTTGTTTGATGTTGTTCAAGATTGATGATGAATTTTATCCCTGGTAGAAATCCAACAATTAACATAATTGCTCTATTTGCACTCTCAGATAGAGCTAGGGGAACACCAGGATCATCATCCTCCTCAGTAATTTCCCACTGAATCTGTCGAGTATTTGAATCATTACTTTATTAACACCAAAGCATATAAAGTAGTAGCATAGCAATCAATTTTATTAAAACGGAAGTGAACATGTAAGCAGAAAAGGGAGTAAACCTCTTTGAATTCATTGGTAATCACATCCCTTCCAATAACTCCAGAAGGATCATTAGTAATGACTGGAACTGTGGAGCCTAGTTTTGCAGTGATCTGCAAGACATTCAAAATCTGATTATATTTTCAAAGTCATTGCATAGGCGGCGGGTATTATTACTCCCATTCAATGAAAAGTTACAAAGAAAGAAAAGAGTTTCATTTGGCAATTATAACATCACAAATGTAAGACTTTCACCAAATTGCCATTATATATGTAACCAACTAGTTACATTTTTCCCCTTTCAATGCAGTAAACTTGTATTCCATTTCCAAAGTATGCAAGTAACATGATGATGTCACATACTGGTGAAGGTATGTCGGTGACACGTCACACATGTTGCTCTAGAAGGTCATGTACACACCATTGTTAGTTTGTGACGAACTATAAGGTTGTCACATCGAAATGCGGAATCCGATGAGAATTTCGATGTTGGGGACCCGTATCATATGTAAGAAACAGTACTTTTTCTAACATTTCCATGTAACGAACTTTTATCCATCACTGGTGTAAGTAAGTAGCCTTCTATAGCAGGTGAAATCAGCAGTTTTATGATGACGTGCAACACATCATGTCATCGTTCTACCTATTATATACGATAACGTTCCCTAACATTAAAATCGTCATCCTGTATGTAACCAGCTACTTTAATTTGGTGAAAGTTAAGTTACAATTATGGTGAATTTAAATTGATAATAGTAATAACATACTAGTTGGTGAGCTTGCTGCAAATCGAACGAAGGACCAACGGACGCAATTGCGAAATGAGGACGAATCGGTTCCGATAATACTTTATTAACCACATCTTCTACAGCAACCTGATAAAATTAGGGCACACAATTCAAAAACGTGATTAAACGTATGATTTATATGAAAATGTAAAAAGCTAGGGTTTGAAATAAGTTATATTAGACACCGTACTTGTAAGGAGGGATTGAAGGAAGATGCGGAGGAGAGTTTAGGGCGACAAAGGACGCGATCGCAAACGAGATTCCATGTACGGTTAACGCAAGCGGCGGAGGCGAATGAGATGGCCGGAAGTCTGGTGAATATGTTGTGAAGAAGGTCTTCGCCGATGAGATCGATTGTGGAGGTCGTTATGCTCGCCGGATGTGGCCGCGGCACCGGTGATGACATTGTTACGTGAACACTTGACGGCGAATGGTGTGTTGGTGATGAAATGAGCCGGAGGATAGGTTAACCAAAGACTGGGTTAATCGGATGTTTCTTGAACCTGAATGTTTATCAATCATTTAAAAATAAATATCAAAATACAAATGCACACGATGTTTTCTATAAATTTTACACGTTGATCACTCCAACAATAAATGTAAAGTTTTCTTAATTAGGTACAAATTTAACATCAACATATAAACGCTGAACCAAGTTACTCACGAAACAAAATATAGATACACAAATATAATAATCGTCTAGATACAAACTTAACTAAACAAAATGCAAAAATATGGACATTCGTACAAACATAGATACAAAAATATGATGATCATATTCTAAATTAGAAGATATTTAGTAATAGTATCCTATATCTATATATAAACACGTGTTTAAAATAGCAATTTAAAATTTTTGATTTTTCGGTTAACCGGTTGTAGCAATATCCTGAACCGAAACGGAAACCAAAAAACAAAAAAAGTTCGGTTCAATTAACCTAAAATTCGCTACGTTTAAATAATATTCGATTTGCTTTTTCAATTTCGGATAATTATGAACACCCCTAAAATGAAGTATCTTTTCCATTTTACAATGTCACATATAAAATAAGAGTTTAACTCCAACGTAAAAAGCTTTGGAAAGCTAATCTCTATAAAACGCTTTACCTTAAAAGCTACAGAAATCTCAAGCTTTTATTAAAAAGACCTCTTCTAATTTCTATTAATAAAGAAAAGTTTTTCTAAACTTTTATGTACAGAAAAACTTGAAAAAGCATTTTATTGTAGATGCTCTAAAAATGTAAAAATTGCTAAGCTTTTTTGGTTGTTGGCTATACTCCAACTAATTATCTATTTTTCTAATAATACGACATCAAGGTAACTTCAACCTTTAAACTCTAGGTAGGATGGGACACGTAATAACTTTTTTATTTTTGGAATGTGGGTGTAAAAAGTGAAATATAAAGAGTGAGAGAGCAATGTTTATAAATCATAGGAACAAACTGTGAAATTAACTCAAAATAAAGTTTAAGTATTATAATATGCTACCCAAACTATTTGCCGTTGAAAACATTATCTTTAGTTGCTCATGATATATACATGTAACATAGAGATGTGTGCAAAAATTGTGGGTAAAAATTATTATTTATTAAAAAATATATAATGTAATGATAAGAATTTTTGAATTGTATAAGGTGCGTTTAGTTACCAAAAACTTCTCAATTTTTCTAGAAAGCTATAGAAATGAATTTTTCATGAAAAATTTCTATGAAGAGGAAAATCCCCATTTTCCCTTTTATAATTAAAAATTTGAAAATCACTTTTAATATTTTTCAAGTTTCCATTTCTACTATCTCTTAGAAAAGAAAAACTATATCCCTCACATTTGAACGTATTTCTTAATTTTTCAATGTGTTTCTAGAGAAATGAAAACACTCCTCATTTGTTTGCAAAATAGAAACGAAAAAATGAAAAAAAAAAATCGTAACTAAATGCGCTCAAGTTTTTACATGTGGACAATTTTAAACGAATAAAATTTTTTTTTTAATATCAATTTAAGACGAATAGAGCATATAATAAATTACCTTTGAATGTAAAAAGTTTGTACAACAACTACAAAGCCTTAACTTTATTCAATATAAATAAATACTTCAATAACAAATTTTATCTTTATTCTTTTATCCTTGTCTATCACAGGTTAATCAAGTAATGACCCATTCCTATTATTATCATTCTAATATCAATTACAAGCTACTTATAAATAGTAAGTAATTTGTCCTTTTGTGATTTAAAGAAATTTAGTATTAATGATAAGTTAAATTTTAAATGAAAGATAAAACAAAAACTAAAGATAGATGATTGGTTACTAAGTTGATTTGAGTTTTGTAACTAGATTTGACTCATGTTCTTTTCTTAGTGACTTAATTACTCCTTACTATATATTGATAAATTATACTATATGTGTTATTTGTCTTACCATTTTAGAGTTTTACATAAACTTTATTCTTTAAAATATAGTAATCTCTAAAGTTGTCATACGTAATATGATTAAATAAGTCGGAGCCTAAGTTTGGTGGCTACATTTGACACATGTTCTATTTACTCCTTAGTATTTAATGGTATATTATATTAGTTTATTTGCATTTCATTTTGTAAGTTTCAAATAAAATTTTCCTCAAACTATTGTAATCAGTAAAATTATCGTACATAATATGTAATATGACTATGCATATATATTAATGGTTTTTAATATGTGATCATATCATCACAATTACCTATTTAATTTAATTTAACCAATATAATATAATTATATAATGAATAATATTTTTATGAAAGACGAATTCAATTATCTATGAGAAAGATATTAGATTGATAACTTGGACCACATATATATACTAAAAATGAGTTGAGATAAAAGAATGATACATTATATACAAACTCACTTTCATATCAATGAGACTAAAAAATATCATTATACATATATGTACAATTATAAAATATTTTACCTTTGTCATATAAATTGCAACTTTAATAAATTATAATTAAAGAAAAAATTAAAGAAAAATTGAAGATACACTATTATTGATAAAAATAATTTTTAGAAATTGCTTATATAGTCAAAAATTCCGAGTGAGATACGAGATATAAGTGAAATGTTGTTATCATTTTCTAAACATGACAACATTATATAAAGAAAGATATTAATTACAATACGTAGTACCAATCGTAGAAAGCTACATCTACTATTTTGTGACGATGTATAGTAACTATAAAATGATTATTGTTGGTTCTTATGTTAAATTCAGTATGAAAATTATTAATGTTAAATATATTGTTATCATTTATATTATAATTTATATTAAAATTCCTTTTAATCGTATTATATCATAAAATTATGAGTTCTTAGTTTTTTTAAGTTAACCGGACTATATCAAACTATAACTTTATATATAGTGTATAATTATTATATTTTCAAACCCGTTGCAACGCACGGGCTTTATAATTCTAGTTTAATTTCATTCATGATTTAACACACTATTATTTAACTTGGTTCTTATATTAGTTGGTATAAACGTGTTGATAGTTACTCTTAGAACAAACTTACAAATGACACTATAATAAATTATGACATTTGTAATATTTAGAAAATGTCAGATACAGGCAACTTTTCAATATGTACGTCAATTAAATAAAACTGAGTTTCATTTAATAAAAAACTAGAGAAAAACTAAGAGCATCTTCAATTTTGGGGTTTAAAGTATTATATACAATCATTAAACTCTATAAAGTTCAAAGTTTTACCGCATCATAATTGTAGTTAAGTTATCGTAATTAAGATTGGATATACTACGTTAACCTAAAAAAGTATTATAAAGATGTAAAAATGTATGTTTGAACATATTACATAGGTAGGCAACATAACAACATATAAAATAATTGCAAAATGAACTTAATAATTAAAGCTAAATTTTTTTTGTTAAAAGTGCATTTATCTTCGTTAATAAGTCATTGTATAACTCACACCTTAATTTTTATACAATAAAGTTGATAATATGGATAATGTGAACATTGAACGAACAATTTAAGCAAGAGAAGGAATTACATGAAAGGAGAAGAGAGTGGGTTATACTAGTAAGTTTAAAGTCGCGTCCAAAGCTGTTTGAACTCTCTGTTATACGCTAAAAAACTCACTACGCAAAATTATAATTTTGAGTGATGACATGTAAAATTTCAAACTCGGCATTTAGTTATATAGTTAACTAGGCATTGAGCTCGTGCGATGCACGGCCGTTTGAAAAGTGCAGTTATATAGTAATTTGTAAGTAGCTGAATATATTAATGGGAATATCATCAGTGTTATCGATAACACAATTAATTTGTGGTGTTGACCAATTACTTTACATTTACTTCAATATTTTTCATATATATCATTCCTTTAATTTTTAGCATAAAGTTATAAACCAAACTTCTTTGAAAAAATGTTCAGGAGTTGAGTTTGTAAACTAATAACACGTAATCATTAACTAAAATAATACACTCTAATAGGTTATTAACAAACTTTATTTTATATATAAAAATTAAGCATCGAGCCCGTGCGATGCACGACCATTTATATAATATTGTTAAATTAGTTTGTATGTTATTATGTTTAAGTTTGAATACATAATACAATTAAATTAAGTGGTAAGTTATTTTGTTAAGTTTTAATACATTGATGAGCCTATGCAATTCAAGGTAGTTAAAAAAATAAAAATTAATCATATGTTTTTTAGGCTTTTAATTGTATCTTCATATTGTTGGAAGTTTAAAACATATTACTGAAATTCAATATTAATATATACCAGAATTTACAGAAAATAATCAATTTTATATATCTTTATTAAAACTAATTTTCTTAAGACATGGTAGTTGCTGATGATAATATTTGTTAATTGCAATGTATAGGATGTCGATTAAAAATGAATCTTTTTTTTATGAAGGTATATTATCTATTAAATATAATATAAGAATTTTAAAGGCTATCATGATAAAGTATGATAAATAATAGTTTTAGTAACTATTAATTAAGGTTTTTAAGGAAAAAGTAATATGATGATGTGGCAAATTATGAGGTTTTAAAGATTAGGAATCGTTATGATATGGTATGTTTAAAAGTCAAGAAAAAATATTTGTTTTATATGTATAGATAGATAGATTATATATATATATATTTATATATATATATATATATGTATATTTCCCTATTTCTCCCCCCCCCCCTTAATAGTTTAACAGTATGTGATGTATATATAGTTTTACCCTAAATGAGAACCTAATTTATGGTTAAAAACTAATGTCAAGTATGTTCTTAGAAAGTTCAATTAATACAAAAGATATCTATATTGCATCACTTTACAAATTTATATTGCCGAAAAAAGAAAGAAAAAACAAAATTTATTTGTCTACACAAAAAGTAATGCAGAAACAAATAGGAAATGTTTTTGAAAGCCCATCAAATTTCAAAAATACGGAAAACCGTTGTATCAAACACCAATCAAATCAAATTTCAAATACAAAACTCAAATAGAAATTCAAATTTAATTCACAAGTAGTTAAGATCCCACAATTATCTCAACAAAAACGTCTTTAAAATTCATCATCAATCTTGAACAACATCAAACAACCACAATGACAACACTTCTTGACGACGCACTTCAAAACCAATTTAATAACCTGCAAATGGAATGGGATTCAATCAAACAATCCATTTCAAGATCAAGAAACCAAAGTTCCACCACGATCTCCGACGACCACCACCGTCTTTATCAAATATACAACACGTCTCCTAAAGAAATTATGTCGTTGTTACAAAACGATAACTCGCCTGTAGAATGTGATGATGATGATTATGGTACGAATGGAATATTTGAAAAACGGAACGATTGTTCTGAGAATGGGAAGATTATTATTGGAAGAAGGCTATTTGAAGAATATGAAGTGGATTCAGATGATGACGAAAGAATGCAAAGTGAATGTTTGGATATGGATGAAAAAAGTGAAGTTAGTACCGAGTTTTCGTGTAAGGGATTGGATAAATATGAGGGAAAGTATGATAAAGTTTGTATGGATTTGTCACGGTGTGAGGTGGCAGAAAGGGATGGGATCGTTGTGGTGGTGAATGGTGGTAGCAGCGGCCGTCGTGGTGGTTTTGTTGGAAGATGGATGATTTGTTTGGTTGTAATGTTGCTTGCATTTGGTATTGTTGTATTTAAGTGTAGTGGTGAACATGAACAAATTTTAGTACCAACATGAAAATTCACTGATTTTTTCTCTGTTTTGAAAATTTGTAGTCCTAAGATGAATTAAAATAAATCGATTGCTTTATTTTGTATGTTTTTAATTTCTTTATATTCTATCTACTAATCAAAAGTATCATGATTCTAATTCTAATTCTAATTTGATTAGTAGATAGAGTATAAAGAAAATTAAAAACATACAAAATAAAGCAATCGATTTATTTTAATTCATCTTAGGACTACAAATTTTCAAAACAGAGAAAAAATCAGTGAATTTTCATGTTGGTACTAAAATTTGTTCATGTTCACCACTACACTTAAATACAACAATACCAAATGCAAGCAACATTACAACCAAACAAATCATCCATCTTCCAACAAAACCACCACGACGGCCGCTGCTACCACCATTCACCACCGCAACGATCCCATCCCTTTCTGCCACCTCACACCGTGACAAATCCATACAAACTTTATCATACTTTCCCTCATATTTATCCAATCCCTTACACGAAAACTCGGTACTAACTTCACTTTTTTCATCCATATCCAAACATTCACTTTGCATTCTTTCGTCATCATCTGAATCCACTTCATATTCTTCAAATAGCCTTCTTCCAATAATAATCTTCCCATTCTCAGAACAATCGTCCCGTTTTTCAAATATTCCATTCGTACCATAATCATCATCATCACATTCTACAGGCGAGTTATCGTTTTGTAACAACGACATAATTTCTTTAGGAGACGTGTTGTATATTTGATAAAGACGGTGGTGGTCGTCGGAGATCGTGGTGGAACTTTGGTTTCTTGATCTTGAAATGGATTGTTTGATTGAATCCCATTCCATTTGCAGGTTATTAAATTGGTTTTGAAGTGCGTCGTCAAGAAGTGTTGTCATTGTGGTTGTTTGATGTTGTTCAAGATTGATGATGAATTTTAAAGACGTTTTTGTTGAGATAATTGTGGGATCTTAACTACTTGTGAATTAAATTTGAATTTCTATTTGAGTTTTGTATTTGAAATTTGATTTGATTGGTGTTTGATACAACGGTTTTCCGTATTTTTGAAATTTGATGGGCTTTCAAAAACATTTCCTATTTGTTTCTGCATTACTTTTTGTGTAGACAAATAAATTTTGTTTTTTCTTTCTTTTTTCGGCAATATAAATTTGTAAAGTGATGCAATATAGATATCTTTTGTATTAATTGAACTTTCTAAGAACATACTTGACATTAGTTTTTAACCATAAATTAGGTTCTCATTTAGGGTAAAACTATATATACATCACATACTGTTAAACTATTAAAGGGGGGGGGGGGGGAAGAAATAGGGAAATATACATACATACATACATACATATATATATATATATATATATATATATATATATATTGTTGAGTCACTGATCGCTTAACTCTAAGTGGTCACTGATTACAAAGAATAAGGGGGAGATCATAAGGAAAATTTATAAAGAGATTGTTAAAGTCATTAGTCGCTGATAAGTGAAGTCACTGATCGTGCCTTTATATTCACAGTCTCTGACCCACTTAATGAAGAACTCTCTCTGAAGAAATGATTCAAGTCAAGCTCCTGTTGTTGAAGTTTATGATCACTGATCATCTTTCATTTCACAAAAAGAATGCTCAACTTTGTGTGTCGCTGATCTACATTAGCGAGAGTATTATTCTGAAGAACATGAAGGTTTATCTGAGTTGAAGCCACTGTCGTTGAAGGTCTTCTGGTCGCTGTTAGTATCTTAGACCAGCAGAAGTCAAGAACCTATAAAGATCAAAGACTCAACTATGTGTGTCGCTGATACTCATCTATCAGCGAGAGTCTCCAAGTCTTCTTAAGTTCTTCTCTCTGCTGAATAAAAGAAGTTACTGAAGATTAAATGAGAAGGATTGATGTATCTATCAGTGACTGCGGCATTAAATGCCACATTTAATAAGGAGTTGACATTCGGCGTTATTACGGCGCAGCACGTGTTCCTCGTAACTTGAAAAGAGTAACGTGGAAGCATTTGATTGGTTTGAGGTACAAGGTGATATTTCCCAAGACAGAATGTCGAACCATGATGTATCACATCTCAACTACCTCACCAATCAAGTAGCGACACGTGTCCTTCCAGATCCGGAAATTAAGGATTTCAGCGTCTATAAATAGCGTTGTATGTTGTACTTCATTTTGTGTCGATTACTTGTATTGTCACTTGTTTGTCAGTGACTAGTTTGTCTAAAATACAAGTAACACCAGTGAGTGAACTAGTAGCGTGTCTGTCCACTATTAGTTCATCTCAGCGAGTGAGCAAGTTAGCGTGTTTGTCCACTACTGCTCATCTCAGTTTGTAATAGCTGTATTGTTTGATTTAGATGAGCTCGGGCTAATCTATTCCGCAATCAACAATAGATAAATTTCATCAAGAAAAGAATTTATCTTTCAGCTAGCATTGCTTCAGTAATTGAACCGCTTATCATAATCATATATATTTGTGTTCATATTACTGTTACCTAAACAATATTAAAAACTTGCTAAACAAGCTAACATATTAAAAGGAAAAGTTTTTAATTGTATTCAACCCCCTTCTACAATTAATCAACTGTAAACGATTCATAATCACTAACATAATAGTGATTAGGGACTCACAATTGGTATCAGAGCGGAGTTGGTTTAAAATATAATTAACCAGATCTGCAATGGAATCCGTTAAATACAGTTGTGTTGATTCTGAGTACCAGAAGGGAAATGGCTCCATTACAAAACCTCCAGTTTTTGACCCATCAAGAATTGAAACCTGGATGTCCAGGATGATGATGTTCTTAGACCTTGTTGATGATCGTCTTTGTTCAATAATAACTGACGGTCCTCATACCCCCACTGTCATTATTCCTGCTGTTGCAGCTACTACAACCACTCCTGCATTACCAGAAATGGTTATGCCAAAAAGGGAGGAACAATGGTCAGATGAGGACAGGCGTATGGTTAGGCTGGACAAACAAGCTAAAATATACATAAGCATGTCACTTCCTGATGAAGTGTTTGAGTCCATTAGATTATGCAGTACAGCGAAACACATGTGGGACACTCTGAGAAATATATATATTGGAACCCCCGACATTATTCGCTGTAGAGAAGTAAATCTGACTCGTCAGTATGAACTGTTTGCCATGGAACCCAATGAGTCACTGGCCTCCACCTATACTAGATATCAAGCTTTGATAAATAAAATGGAAAAAGCTAATATAGGAAAAGACCAAAGATTTGTTGTCGAAAAATTTCTAGAATTGTTGCCTAGAAAAGTTTGGGGAACCATTGCAACATGTACTAGACAACGTAATGATTATACTTCTCTCAATCTAACTCAAGTTTATGGTATATTGTTAAATTGGGAACAATCTGAAAAACAGGCTGATCAAAGTGAGCACATTCGTGCTGCACTAGGCAGTCAAAGATTTCTAATGCCCTTGTAGCTGAGCTAGAAGAGATTGATCAAAAGCAAAAAGCTAAGATCACTAAGTTGAGCTCAAAGTCACTGATTGCAGATGAAGAAGGTTGTGCTGCTGATAGTCAGTCTGAAGTCAACTATGAAGAAGGACTGGAGAAGCTGGAAAGAGATATGGCCATGATGGTTGCAAATTTCAGAAAGAACACAAAGTTCAATAAATTTGCTGGTGCACGATCAAATGATATCTCAAAGTCAAAAGGTGACTGCTACAAATGTGGCAAACCTGGTCACTTTGCAGCTGATTGTAGGTCCAAAGCTGTTAACCCTCTTCCTGATCAAAGGCCCAGCTTCAGAAATGACAAGTACAACAAGTACAAGTCAAAATACAAGAAGCTAAAAGCATTGTCCAAATCTGGCAAGAAGAAGGGAAAATGGTTCGTCGCTGAAGAAGGATCTTTCAGTGACTCTGACTCAACCTCATCATCTGATGAAGAAGAAGCTATGATCTGTTTAGATAAGGACTACTGCCTGATGGCTGATGATGCTACTTTCCATGAAGACATCAAGGAAGTAGCTAAGAAATGTTCAACATCCGGTTGGGATCCAGAGACTCTCTACAAGGGCATTCTTAGAGAGACAATCTGGTATCTGGATAGTGGGTGTTCCAGACATATGACCGGATGTAAGTCCCTGCTCAGCGACTATCAGGATAAAAGAGGTCCTGATGTAGTATTTGGTGATAACAACATTGGTAAGACCAGAGGGTATGGGGTCTTGACCAATGGAAATGTTATGTTTAAGAGGGTGGCATATGTTGAAGGACTGAAGCATAATTTATTAAGTATCAGTCAGTTCTGCGATGCCAAAAATAAAGTGCTATTTGATCATGAAGCTGGAGTTGTTTATAACAAGAATGGAAGTGCTGTCCTGGGTGCTCAAAGGAAAGGCAATACATATGTGGTCAATATGGACTCAGCACAATCAGGAACATGCTTTTATTCCAGAACCGTTTCAGAAGAAAAATGGTTATGGCATAAACGTCTTTCTCACTTGAACTTCAAGGCCATCAGCAAGCTCAGCAAGAATGGCTTAGTTAATGGTCTGCCAAAGCTATCTTATGACAAAGACAAGCTTTGCTCAGCATGTGAGAAGGGAAAGCATCACAGCTCTTCATTCAAAAGTAAACAAACATCTTCAGTGACTGAATGTTTTCAGCTACTTCATATGGATCTGTTTGGTCCAGTAAGTTCTCCCAGTCTTGGTGGTAAAAGGTACTGCTTGGTGATTGTAGATGAATACTCCAGATATACTTGGGTATTCTTCCTCAAAGCCAAAAGTGATGCAACACAGGAAATCATATCCTTTATCAGAAAGATGGAAAACTTAAATGATTGTTCTGTTAAACATTTAAGAAGTGATAATGGCACCGAATTCAGAAATATTAACCTTGAAAGCTTTTGTGATTCAAAAGATATTTCTTAAAACTTCTCTGCACCAAGAACACCTCAACAAAATGGTGTTGCAGAGAGGAGAAATAGAACCTTGATTGAGTCAGCAAGGTCAATGCTCATAGATGCTGGTCTTAAGACCCATTTCTGGGCTGAAGCAGTCAACACTGCCTGCTACACCCAGAATAGGTCTTTGATTGTCAAAAGACATGATAAGACAGCCTATGAGGTGTTAATGGGGAAAAACCTGACATAAGTTTTCTTCATGTTTTTGGCAGTACTTGCTATGTCTTAAACAAAAGAGATCACTTAGGAAAGTTTGATCCCAAAGCTGATGAAGGTATATTCGTTGGTTACTTAATCATTTCAAAAGCTTTCAAAGTTTATAATAAAAGAAGGGAATGTATTGAAGAATCAATGGATGTTACCTTTGATGAATCTTATGATGAATCACTCACTGATCCAAAAGACTATGAAAATCTTATTTTTAATACAATCAGTGATGACAAGCATGAGATTCATATATCAGATTCTGAAAGGGAAGAAGATGTCCCTGAAGGCATTTCTGGCTCTACTTTAGCTAAGAATGATTCAGGAACATCATCTTTTCCTGTTGATATCCCATCATCATCATCTCTCCATCTGCATCAAATGTTAACACTCAATGTCCCAATCAAAGCTCAAACATTAATCATGCTGATGTGTCTGATGGACCATCTTTGGATAACCAAGTCACTGCTGGACCTCAGCGAATGACTAAGTGGACTAAACATATTAATAATCAATTGATTATTGGTGATCCACAATCCAAGGTCCAGACCAGATCAGCAACTGCTAACTTTTGTTTGTTTGTAAGCTTTGTGTCACTGATTGAGCCCAAGAAGATCGATGAGGCACTAGCTGATCATCACTGGATAGCTGCCATGCAAGATGAGCTATCTCAGTTAGAAAGAAATAAAGTCTGGAAGTTAGTGCCTCAAGTAGCTGGGAAATCTGTGATTGGAACTAGATGGGTGTTCAGGAACAAGATGGACGCTGATGGTGTTGTGATACGAAATAAGGCTAGACTGGTTGCACAAGGTTACTATCAACAAGAAGGAATTGACTATGATGAAACCTTTGCACCAGTTGCTAGACTTGAAGCAATCAGGTTGTTCTTAGCATATGCAGCTCACAAGAAGTTTTAAGTTTATCAAATGGATGTGAAGAGTGCCTTCTTGAATGGCAAGCTGCAGGAAGAAGTGTATGTGAAGCAACCACCTGGATTCATTGATCCTAAGCATCCAGGTTATGTGTATAAACTGGATAAAGCTTTATATGGACTAAAACAAGCTCCTAGAGCTTGGTATGACACTCTTTCTGTATTCTTGATAAAATGTGGGTATGTCAGAGGTAAGATTGATAATACCTTATTTATCAAAAAGGATAAAAGAGATGTCATACTAGTCCAAATTTATGTTGATGATATTATTTTTGGGTCTACTAACAGTGACATGTGTAAGGAGTTCTCTGATCTCATGCTAAAAGTTATGAGATGAACATGATGGGTGAACTAACATTTTTCCTTGGTCTGCAAGTTAAACAAACCAAAACTGGTATTTTTATAAATCAAGGAAAATATGTTAAAGATTTATTAAAGAAATTTGAATTCACTGACTGCTCCTCCATTGCTACACCTATGTCACCTGCAGTGAAACTACATGCTGACCCTGATGGTAAATCTGTAAACATTACTGCTTATACAGGAATGATTGGGTCACTACTGTATCTCACTGCAAGTAGACCAGACATTATGTTTGCTACATGTCTATGTGCTAGGTATCAAGCTGACCCAAAGGAATCACATCTGCTCGCTGTCAAAAGAATATTCAGATATCTGAAGGGTACACCAAATCTTGGTCTCTGGTACCCATCTGGCTCAGATTTCTCACTGAAAGGATATTCTGATTCTGATCATGCTAGATTTAAGATGGATAGAAAGAGCACCTCCGGTAGCTGTCAGTTTCTTGGAGAGAAACTTGTAAGCTGGTCCAGTAAGAAACAAAATTCAGTTTCAACTTCAACTGCTAAAGCTGAATATGTCACTGCTGGAGCTTGCACTACTCAGATTCTTTGGATGAGGAACCAGCTCGCTGACTATGGTTTTGACTTTCTCAATGTCCCTATATATTGTGATAGTCAAAGTGCCATAGCCATTGCAAATAACCCTGTAATGCACTCGAGGACAAAGCACATTGATGTAAGATATCATTTCATCAGGGACCATGTCATGAAAGGTGATATTGAGCTACATTTTATTCCAACTGATTACCAACTCGCTGACATTTTTACAAAACCATTGGATGAGAAAAGATTCAATTTTCTCATCAGCGAGTTGGGTATGCTGAACTTAAATGATTAAACCTGATTGTTTAATAAAAGGTATGTATAAAATGTATAGTGTGTTATTCTAACTCGTTGGCCTATTACTCTCACTGATATGATCAGCAAGAACAATGAGCTAGCACACTTATGATTAATAAACTATACACTCCGTATGTACACATGAATACACTTTATATCACATAAATAAAACACATACTATGACTTATAATTTGGCTAGCTGATTAAATTAGTATTCTAAGTTGTAATTCGATCAGCGAAATCAATTATGAGGCATAATGTTTATTTTATTTTAAGATATAACTTATATTCATTTTTTTTCTTCTTCGCTCCCTGATACTCTTGCTTAAAACTTTTATTGACAATTCTAGAATAAAAGCAAAGTATCAGTGACGACTTAACTCATTTAATAAGACATTTATTTCGATATATATTTCGTTAACATTTAATACACTCTGTATTTAATATTAACGATTTATATTCCTTAAAAATATCTTATTAAATATCTCATGGTACACCGAAAAGGCGCACTTTTTCTGACACATTATACACCTTTCCGGCGTACCACTCCCATCACCATTTAATGCTACCACTCACCACCATCATCACCCTATTTACCTACCACTAACCACCACTTTTTGACCACGTACATACTCGTTTTGACCACATAATCTGTACATCCGTAACCCTATAAAAGCAGAGACTCATCTTCCATTTCATTCTTTACGCTATCTTATTTTCAAAACTTCATCTTCTTCATTTTTCTCTGCAAAAGCAAAAACAAAAAATTAATAATTTTTTTTTTAAAATGGCTAGAACTAAATTCTTCAACAATGCTTACACACCGACCCCAGAGATTAAAGCTCTTCGAGCCTGTGCGGTTAGTGAGACGCTTGTTGTTACAGTTCCCAAATCTAACTATCTGGGAAATGTAAACTGCCCTAAACCAGAGTATGCGGAGGTGATAAACTTTCTGAAAAATCACTTTATCCTCCCTGCTCTTACCTTATCTCTTGGGCAAATGAACCCAGAATGGCTCAATGAGTTCTGGTTTACCTGCACTCACTCTGTTGTCTCTGGTGTTTCACAACTCCAGGGTTTCATCGACAATGGTACCCATCCCATCACCATAACTGCCAACACCATCCGGTCCATTTTACAACTCCCGACCTGTGAGTCTTATGAGTCGCTGGCAGAGAGCGACGAATCCAAACAAGGCCTCGTCGAACTTACTGAGATTGAGTGTAAATACTCAGTCGATGGCAGTGGCAACCGTAAGTACTCTACGGTCCACAAAACTAAGATGGATGGTGTTTGGAATGCCATTTTCACCAACTTCATTCAATCTTTGGGTACAAAATCAGAGAGCTATGATCAATTCAGCTCCCTGGAGGCCCAGATCAGTTGGTCACTAGTCAACTCTCTACGAGTTGACTATGCAAGTGTGATCTTCAAGGAACTGATCACCAAAGTTGCTGAGCCTGCCAGGGCCAAGTATGTACCCTACCCTAGGTTTCTCTCACTGATATTCAGGGATCAGTTTGATGCCTATGATAGGGTATCTTTTCAAGGTTTTGAGCCGACCCTGGTAGGATCTCAAATTTTTGCTAAACCAGCGACTGCGGTGTTACCTGCTTTTATGAAATACCCGGGGATCCTTGCACCCCAGCCTGTAACTTCTGTACATATGTCAGTTGCTACCCCCCCCCCCCCATCGACCATGTCATTGATCTCACCTCCAGTGACTACAGTTGGTCAACCACCACTCAAGAAACCACCAACTGCTCCCAAGAAAAAATCCAAATTAGGGTCTCTGACATTAAAGGATCAGGGACATAGCAAAAAGAAGACATCTACGGATGCCAGTGGAGAATCAGTGACTGTACGTTCAGTTGCTGAGGGCACCACTGCTAAACCCTCAATCTTACCTGCTTCACTGGACTCCCGAAAGTCCAGTGACTCTAAAAAGGGAAAATTACAGACAGCAGCAGTGGATCAAACCACTGTTCGCAGTAATTCGGGTGCATCCCACACCCATAGATTGAGTCAACCCAGCCACTTGTTATCTTCACGAAAAGATGACACTTCATTCAAAGGGCTAGTGGCATCAGTGGGTGATAACACACTCATTGTTGATGTCACACCACAGGCTACAGACCCGGGCCAACTCTTATCTATCACTGCACTGGCCGTCAATGTCTCACCACCTACCCATGGTGAGATACAGGTCGCTACTTCTATTTCCAATGAACCATCATCCAAATCACAAGCTGATGATGAGGAAATCATGCCCATGGACACTTCAGATAACACCCTTCCCATCCCCCCTACCACCACCTCTCCCATCCATAAATTATCTCCTACCTCCCTATCCAGTGACAATATTCAAGTCACTGCTGCTGATCAGAATACACCCCCTAATCATGTGGCCCAATCTACACCTACCCCCATTATTATTACCCAAACTACTCCCACAAACACCCCTACCACCTCCACAGATCAGCTGCTGATGGAGTACATTGCCACTTCCCAAACCCAGATTAAGATGCTCACTGAAGACCGTGAGGTACTTATTGGCAATGTCTCCATGCTTCACAAAGTGACTACTCTCACTGATGTCTACAACTCCATTGAACCATGGAGTGCCTCTGTCAGTGAGAGAGTCCAAACAGTTGCTGATGCTAGCGCTGCTATAAACCATGCAGTTGCTGAGCTAGCTTCTACCTCCACCGCAACCTTCACAAATCATACCGCAGCCATTGCCCAGCTAACCACCAACCAAAATGACTTAGCTATCTCTGTGTCTAACTACCTTTTCAACACTAACAAAGTTATTAATGTGCTTCCACAGGTTGTCTCTATGCTTGGAAATACTAGAGCTGAGGTCGCTGCCCTGCGAGAGGAAAATGCTAACTTCACTGAACAAATTCTTAGGGCAGTAGATCAGTTTGAGCGAACCAGTCAGGGGGAGAGTGAAGAAGAAGATGATATTGCTATCTCAGTCTCTGATCTTGAGATGCCCCTTCAAATGACTGATCCGCTGTCAAACAAAGCTCATAGGGACATCGTGCTCAAAACCTATGCACTTCGTCCGATCGCTGAGCAACCTGAGCTGGAAGCCCTTGCAGTTGCTGAACTGCATTGGGTTGATATGGAGATGACTACTGACATGGAGGATGTCGCTGAATGCTTCCCTGAGTTCAGTGCTGAAGAACTCAGGAACTATGATGGGTTGGTACAACAATGGGCTGTGGATGAGGTAGCTAGGGTAGAGGGTACCTCAGTGAGCTATGAATTGGCTCGCTGGGAGTGGATGAACAGGGAGGTTGTAGATGATGAATCTGATGATGAGGAGGATGATACCATCATGCATGATGCTGATGATGATGACAATGATGATGGTCAGGGAGGTGGTCAGGGAAATGGTCAGGATAAAAGCTCAGATAGTGATGATGAGGATGATGTAAACATGGAGGATCAGCAACCCATATCATCTATCATCAAGAGGAAAAGGACCAGTGACACCTCTCCTGCATCTATGCCTCCATCAAAGAAACAACAGGTCAGTGACCCTCAACCACATACTGTCATATCTGAGATAACCGTACCTTCATCCACACCAACAACCCAAATCCTACCATCACCTACAACAACAACAACTTCCCTTACCCTAACAACCACACCAACCCTAGCAACCATAACACCAATCTCCACAGCAACTCACTCCAACACTACCACAACTGACACTTCCCCTACAGCATGCCTTTCCTCTGACTCAGTCTCAGAAAGCCCTTGTCCTGATGAAAGTAAAGATCAGCGTATTGCCAGGAAAGTAAAGGCAAGACAGGACAGGGAGCAGGAGATGATTTTACAAATAACCTTTCAGGTTGAGTTAAGAGAGGAACAAGAAAGGAAAAGGCAACTAAAAGAACAATCTGATGCTGATCGAGCCTACCTACTGCAATTGAGCACTGAGGATGCAAATGAAAGGGCCAGACTGCTTAAACTCAAGCAAGATCAAGAAGAGTCTGATGCTGCAATTGCTAAGGTACTCGCTGAGGTTGAAGAGAGTGAGCTAGAGCAACTGAAACAGAAATCGTCAGCTAGCAAGAGCTCTAAAAAGAAAGGGGGAGTTGTCAAAACAGCAGTGGATAGGAAATGGGATGAGATAGATAGAAAAAGGTTTGTTGCCCGTATGACAGGGAGATCAAACCCTGCACCTATTACCAAGGTAAAGCTTAAGAAGTTAAGGAATCAATCTCAACCTCAGCTGCTTATCCAAAGAAGTTCAGAGACTCAATCTATGCTACTTGATCAAGTATGCAAGCTGCACAGAGAATAATGGAATGAAATAAGGCTTGCTATCAGCCACTCTACAAGTGCAGCTAAGGTTGATGTCATGAAGGAGATTATTAGACTTTATCAAAAAATGGTGTCGCTGCAACTTCTTAGACCAGAAGATACTGTCATACATGGTGAAGAAACTGTTCAGCCACCTAGCCCAAGGTATAGGTCAGGCACCAGCAGCATCTATCAAATCCCCAACACTTCAAGGTTAAATCTGTCTATCCCTGTTGATGTGCCAAAGCTTGAAGGACATGAAGTCACTGAGGAGGAGAAGGGTCTGGTATACAGGGACCTAAATGGTGCCCTTAGGTTTCAAAGAGAAGCTGAGCTTGAGAAGGTAGATCAAGAACAACTTATACACCTGATCAGGTCAGCCAGCATGCTTCCTACAGATTCAAAGATCAGAAAAGCAATTCTTGATGAAGCCTTAGCAAGAAAATTCAGATACCTGCCCTCTAGAGACAAGTATGAACTTGAAGCTGAGTTTGGCATAGTCAAAGAGGAGGAGTTGTGGAGAGATAAATAACTTAGAACTTTTGTAATAGTTAGTCTCTTGTAAATATTTATTTTATGATATATATGAGGCTTGAATCAAAGAAATCTACAAGTGTAAGTCTCTGGGCGACCAACTTACCGTCAGAGACTAAAAACCTTTCAGCAGCAAAAATCTTCAAGTACAAGTCTCTGAGCAACCAACTTACCATCAGAGACTAAAATTCTTCTGCAACTAGTTTGTCTAAGGGAGCTTTGACTTAAACCATTTAGGGGGAGATTATTGAGTCACTGATCGCTTAACTCTAAGTGGTCACTGATTACAAAGATTAAGGGGGGGATCATAAGGAAAATTTATAAAGAGATTGTTGAAGTCATTAGTCGCTGATAAGTGAAGTCACTGATCGTGCCTTTATATTCACAGTCTCTGACCCACTTAATGAAGAACTCTCTATGAAGAAATGATTCAAGTCAAGCTCCTGTTGTTGAAGTTTATGATCACTGATCATCTTTCATTTCACAAGAAGAATGCTCAACTTTGTGTGTCGCTGATCTACGTTAGCGAGAGTATTATTCTGAAGAACATGAAGGTTTATCTGAGTTGAAGCCACTGTCGCTGAAGGTCTTCTAGTCGCTGTTCGTATCTTAGACCAGCGGAAGTCAAGAACCTATAAAGATCAAAGACTCAACTATGTGTGTCGCTGATACTCATCTATCAGCGAGAGTCTCCAAGTCTTCTTAAGTTCTTCTCTCTGCTGAGTAAAAGAAGTCACTGAAGATTATCTCTTCAAGTCATTCTTTAGAGCACGATAGATCGCATCGAGAATGAGAAGGATTGATGTATCTATCAGTGACTGCGGTATTAAATGCCACATTTAATAAGGAGTTGACATTCGGCGTTATTACGGCGCAACACGTGTTCCTTGTAACTTGAAAAGAGTAACGTGGAAGCATCTGATTGGTTTCAGGTACAAGGTGATATTTCCCAAGACAGAATGTCGAACAATGATGTATCACATCTCAACTACCTCACCAATCAAGCAGCGACACGTGTCCTTCTAGATCCGAAAATTAAGGATTTCAGCGTCTATAAATAGCGTTGTATGTTGTACTTCATTTTGTGTCGATTACTTGTATTGTCACTTGTTTGTCAGTGACTAGTTTGTCTAAAATACAAGTAACACCAATGAGTGAACAAGTAGCGTGTCTGTCCACTATTAGTTCATCTCAGCGAGTGAGCAAGTTAGCGTGTTTGTCCGCTACTGCTCATCTCAGTTTGTAATAGCTGTATTGTTTGATTTAGATTAGCTCGGGCTAATCTATTCCGCAATCAACAATAGATAAATTTCATCAATAAAAGAATTTATCTTTCAGCTAGCATTGCTTCAGTAATTGAACTGCTTATCATAATCATATATATTTGTGTTCATATTACTGTTACCTAAACAATATTAAAAACTTGCTAAACAAGCTAACATATTAAAAGGAAAAGTTTTTAATTGTATTCAACCCCCTTCTACAATTAATCAACTGTAAACGATTCATAATCACTAACATAATAGTGATTAGGGACTCATATATATATATATATATATATATAATCTATCTATCTATACATATAAAACAAATATTTTTTCTTGACTTTTAAACATACCATATCATAACGATTCCTAATCTTTAAAGCCTCCTAATTTGCCACATCATCATATTACTTTTTCCTTAAAAACCTTAATTAATAGTTACTAAAACTATTATTTATCATACTTTATCATAATAGCCTTTAAAATTCCTATATTATATTTAATTGACATAATTTTTACCTTCATAAAAAAAAGATTCATTTTTAGTTGACATCATATACATTGCAATTAACAAATATTATCATCAGCAACTACCATGTCTTAAGAAAATTAGTTTTAATAAAGATATATAAAATTGATTATTTTCTGTACATTCTGGTATATATTAATATTGAATTTCAATAATATGTTTTAAACTTTCAACAATATGAAGATACAATTAAAAGCCTAAAAAACATATGATTAATTTTTATTTTTTTAACTACCTTGAATTGCATAGGCTCATCAATGTATTAAAACTTAACAAAATAACTTACCAATTAATTTAATTGTATTATGTATTCAAACTTAAACATAATAACATACAAACTAATTTAACAATATTATATAAATGGTCGTGCATCGCACGGGCTCGATGCTTAATTTTTATATATAAAATAAAGTTTGTTAATTACCTATTAGAGCGTATTATTTTAGTTAATGATTACGTGTTATTAATTTACAAACTCAACTCCTGAACATTTTTTCAAAGAAGTTTGGTTTATAACTTTATGCTAAAAATTAAAGGAATGATATATATGAAAAATATTGAAGTAAATGTAAAGTAATTGGTCAACACCACAAATTAATTGTGTTATCGATAACACTGATGATATTCCCATTAATATATTCAGCTACTTACAAATTACTATATAACTGCACTTTTCAAACGGCCGTGCATCGCACGAGCTCAATGCCTAGTTAACTATATAACTAAATGTCGAGTTTGAAATTTTACATGTCATCACTCAAAATTATAATTTTGCGTAGTGAGTTTTTTAGCGTATAACAGAGAGTCCAAACAGCTTTGGACGCGACTTTAAACTTACTAGTATAACCCACTCTCTTCTCCTTTCATGTAATTCCTTCTCTTGCTTAAATTGTTCGTTCAATGTTCACATTATCCATATTATCAACTTTATTGTATAAAAATTGAGGTGTGAGTTATACAATGACTTATTAACGAAGATAAATGCACTTTTAACAAAAAAATTTTAGATTTAATTATTAATTCATTTTGCTATTATTTTATATGTTGTTATGTTGCCTACCTATGTAATATGTTCAAACATACATTTTTACATCTTTATAATACTTTTTTAGGTTAACGTAGTATATCCAATCTTAATTACGATAACTTAACTACAATTATGATGCGGTAAAAATTTGAACTTTATAGAGTTTAATGATTGTATATAATACTTTAAACCCCAAAATTGAAGATGCTCTTAGTTTTTCTCTAGTTTTTTATTAAATGAAACTCAGTTTTATTTAATTGACGTACATATTGAAAAGTTGCCTGTATCTGACCTTTTCTAAATATTACAAATGTCATAATTTATTATAGTGTTATTTGTAAGTTTGTTCTAAGAGTAACTATCAACACGTTTATACCAACTAATATAAGAACCAAGTTAAATAATAGTGTGTTAAATCATGAATGAAATTAAACTAGAATTATAAAGCCCGTGCGTTGCAACGGGTTTGAAAATATAATAATTATACACTATATATAAAGTTATAGTTTGATATAGTCCGGTTAACTTAAAAAAACTAAGAACTCATAATTTTATGATATAATACGATTAAAAGGAATTTTAATATAAATTATAATATAAATGATAACAATATATTTAACATTAACAATTTTCATACTGAATTTAACATAAGAACCAACAATAATCACTTCATAGTTACTATACATCGTCACAAAATAGTAGATGTAGCTTTCTACGATTGGTACTACGTATTGTAATTAATATCTTTCTTTATATAATGTTGTCATGTTTAGAAAATGATAACAACATTTCACTTATATCTCGTATCTCACTCGGAATTTTTGACTATATAAGCAATTTATAAAAATTATTTTTATCAATAATAGTGTATCTTCAATTTTTCTTTAATTTTTTCTTTAATTATAATTTATTAAAGTTGCAATTTATATGACAAAGGTAAAATATTTTATAATTGTACATATATGTATAATGATATTTTTTAGTCTCATTGATATGAAAGTGAGTTTGTATATAATGTATCATTCTTTTATCTCAACTCATTTTTAGTATATATATGTGGTCCAAGTTATCAAGCTAATATCTTTCTCATAGATAATTGAATTCGTCTTTCATAAAAATATTATTCATTATATAATTATATTATATTGGTTAAATTAAATTAAATAGGTAATTGTGATGATATGATCACATATTAAAAATCATTAATATATATGCATAGTCATATTACATATTATGTACGATAATTTTACTGATTACAATAGTTTGAGGAAAAATTTTATTTGAAACTTACAAAATGAAATGCAAATAAACTAATATAATATACCATTAAATACTAAGGAGTAAATAGAACATGTGTCAAATGTAGCCACCAAACTTAGGCTCCGACTTATTTAATCATATTACGTATGACAACTTTAGAGATTACTATATTTTAAAGAATAAAGTTTATGTAAAACTCTAAAATGGTAAGACAAATAACACATATAGTATAATTTATCAATATATAGTAAGGAGTAATTAAGTCACTAAGAAAAGAACATGAGTCAAATCTAGTTACAAAACTCAATCTTCAACTAAGTAACCAATCATCTATCTTTAGTTTTTGTTTTATCTTTCATTTAAAATTTAACTTATCATTAATACTAAATTTCTTTAAATCACAAAAGGACAAATTACTTACTATTTATAAGTAGCTTGTAATTGATATTAGAATGATAATAATAGGTATGGGCCATTACTTGATTAACCTGTGATAGACAAGGATAAAAGAATAAAGATAAAATTTGTTATTGAAGTATTTATTTATGTTGAATAAAGTTAAGGCTTTGTAGTTGTTGTACAAACTTTTTACATTCAAAGGTAATTTATTATATGCTCTATTCGTCTTAAATTGATATTAAAAAAAATATTTTATTCGTGTAAAATTGTCCACATGTAAAAACTTGAGCGCATTTAATTACGATTTTTTTTTCTTCATATTTTCGTTTCTATTTTGCAAACAAATGAGGAGTGTTTTCATTTCTCTAGAAACACATTGAAAAATTAAGAAATACGTTCAAATGTGAGGGATATAGTTTTTCTTTTCTAAGAGATAGTAGAAATGGAAACTTGAAAAATATTAAAAGTAATTTTCAAATTTTTAATTATAAAAGGGAAAATGGGGATTTTCCTTTTCATAGAAATTTTTCATGAAAAATTCATTTCTATAGCTTTCTAGAAAAATTGAGAAGTTTTTGGTAACTAAACGCACCTTATACAATTCAAAAATTCTTATCATTACATTATATATTTTTTAATAAATAATAATTTTTACCCACAATTTTTGCACACATCTCTATGTTACATGTATATATCATGAGCAACTAAAGATAATGTTTTCAACGGCAAATAGTTTGGGTAGCATATTATAATACTTAAACTTTATTTTGAGTTAATTTCACAGTTTGTTCCTATGATTTATAAACATTGCTCTCTCACTCTTTATATTTCACTTTTTACACCCACATTTCAAAAATAAAAAAGTTATTACGTGTCCCATCCTACCTAGAGTTTAAAGGTTGAAGTTACCTTGATGTCGTATTATTAGAAAAATAGATAATTAGTTGGAGTATAGCCAACAACCAAAAAAGCTTAGCAATTTTTACATTTTTAGAGCATCTACAATAAAATGCTTTTTCAAGTTTTTCTGTACATAAAAGTTTAGAAAAACTTTTCTTTATTAATAGAAATTAGAAGAGGTCTTTTTAATAAAAGCTTGAGATTTCTGTAGCTTTTAAGGTAAAGCGTTTTATAGAGATTAGCTTTCCAAAGCTTTTTACGTTGGAGTTAAACTCTTATTTTATATGTGACATTGTAAAATGGAAAAGATACTTCATTTTAGGGGTGTTCATAATTATCCGAAATTGAAAAAGCAAATCGAATATTATTTAAACGTAGCGAATTTTAGGTTAATTGAACCGAACTTTTTTTGTTTTTTGGTTTCCGTTTCGGTTCAGGATATTGCTACAACCGGTTAACCGAAAAATCAAAAATTTTAAATTGCTATTTTAAACACGTGTTTATATATAGATATAGGATACTATTACTAAATATCTTCTAATTTAGAATATGATCATCATATTTTTGTATCTATGTTTGTACGAATGTCCATATTTTTGCATTTTGTTTAGTTAAGTTTGTATCTAGACGATTATTATATTTGTGTATCTATATTTTGTTTCGTGAGTAACTTGGTTCAGCGTTTATATGTTGATGTTAAATTTGTACCTAATTAAGAAAACTTTACATTTATTGTTGGAGTGATCAACGTGTAAAATTTATAGAAAACATCGTGTGCATTTGTATTTTGATATTTATTTTTAAATGATTGATAAACATTCAGGTTCAAGAAACATCCGATTAACCCAGTCTTTGGTTAACCTATCCTCCGGCTCATTTCATCACCAACACACCATTCGCCGTCAAGTGTTCACGTAACAATGTCATCACCGGTGCCGCGGCCACATCCGGCGAGCATAACGACCTCCACAATCGATCTCATCGGCGAAGACCTTCTTCACAACATATTCACCAGACTTCCGGCCATCTCATTCGCCTCCGCCGCTTGCGTTAACCGTACATGGAATCTCGTTTGCGATCGCGTCCTTTGTCGCCCTAAACTCTCCTCCGCATCTTCCTTCAATCCCTCCTTACAAGTACGGTGTCTAATATAACTTATTTCAAACCCTAGCTTTTTACATTTTCATATAAATCATACGTTTAATCACGTTTTTGAATTGTGTGCCCTAATTTTATCAGGTTGCTGTAGAAGATGTGGTTAATAAAGTATTATCGGAACCGATTCGTCCTCATTTCGCAATTGCGTCCGTTGGTCCTTCGTTCGATTTGCAGCAAGCTCACCAACTAGTATGTTATTACTATTATCAATTTAAATTCACCATAATTGTAACTTAACTTTCACCAAATTAAAGTAGCTGGTTACATACAGGATGACGATTTTAATGTTAGGGAACGTTATCGTATATAATAGGTAGAACGATGACATGATGTGTTGCACGTCATCATAAAACTGCTGATTTCACCTGCTATAGAAGGCTACTTACTTACACCAGTGATGGATAAAAGTTCGTTACATGGAAATGTTAGAAAAAGTACTGTTTCTTACATATGATACGGGTCCCCAACATCGAAATTCTCATCGGATTCCGCATTTCGATGTGACAACCTTATAGTTCGTCACAAACTAACAATGGTGTGTACATGACCTTCTAGAGCAACATGTGTGACGTGTCACCGACATACCTTCACCAGTATGTGACATCATCATGTTACTTGCATACTTTGGAAATGGAATACAAGTTTACTGCATTGAAAGGGGAAAAATGTAACTAGTTGGTTACATATATAATGGCAATTTGGTGAAAGTCTTACATTTGTGATGTTATAATTGCCAAATGAAACTCTTTTCTTTCTTTGTAACTTTTCATTGAATGGGAGTAATAATACCCGCCGCCTATGCAATGACTTTGAAAATATAATCAGATTTTGAATGTCTTGCAGATCACTGCAAAACTAGGCTCCACAGTTCCAGTCATTACTAATGATCCTTCTGGAGTTATTGGAAGGGATGTGATTACCAATGAATTCAAAGAGGTTTACTCCCTTTTCTGCTTACATGTTCACTTCCGTTTTAATAAAATTGATTGCTATGCTACTACTTTATATGCTTTGGTGTTAATAAAGTAATGATTCAAATACTCGACAGATTCAGTGGGAAATTACTGAGGAGGATGATGATCCTGGTGTTCCCCTAGCTCTATCTGAGAGTGCAAATAGAGCAATTATGTTAATTGTTGGATTTCTACCAGGGATAAAAGTCGAAGTAATCCCACTTCTAAAGCAAATTGAGGTAAAATTTCTCATCTTTGTTGAATAAAGCATTGAACTTCTAGGAGAGCATAACTCATATAACTGTAATTGTGTTGTTTTATTCTAAACTTATAAATAACATGGTGTATGCATATATATTAGGAACCACAAGTTGTCATGATAGAAAAATTTGTGACGGACATTAGGGAGTTCTCTACTTCTGTTTCAGGATGTAAATCCCCTGCTGCCATAATAATGTTCAGTGTGAGTTGTTACTTGTGTTATTTGTTTATCTTGGAACCATAAATAGGTTTTCATGTCCTTCTAACCATATCTTGGAATTGAATAACAGGAATTGGAAGTAGGCATGAAATCTGTTATGGAAAAGATTGGTGAGTGTTTTACGTTATAAAGTCTTCACTTTGTTAAGATGACTGCTATAATCAGTTCCAATCTTTTCGTTATCGTAGATTATGCCATGTCTCCGGATACTGTCATTGTTGGTGATAGTGGCTGCCAGATTTTACATAGCAATGGTAGTTCTAGCTGCCCAACCTCCACGGAAGAATACGTTTCCTCGGCTGTTGTGTTGGTATTTGCAGTGGATAGAAACAAACCTGCTGGTAAATCCAAAATTATACTTGTAGAAACGTGAATGTGCACATCAAATGTACTTTTTCACACCATTATAGTGTCAAAGTACACAATATTCACTTCAATGCTACAGTAAAACACTACATTGCTGTGGTTCGATACCCGAATTCCAATTCTTTTTTAATTGTAACACCATTCATCTCACCATAACTCAAATATTCATTTTCTAGCCTTTGCTATATATTACTTATATTGTTATATTCTATCAGGCTTTAGTTAATAAACATAATTGCTTTATATTGAACATCAAAAGTAATGTATAGTTAATATAAATCATCATAATATAAAAAATTCAAAATTATGTAAAATTATATATATAATGTAGTCTTCATTTCACCCTGTATACACTTCTATAGTGATTTATGCTAGCTTATATGAGTCTATGATTAAATTAAGTCAAAATGAGTGAAATATATCTTCTTATGCTGTATTTTCTGTTATCTATAAAAATTTTACTGTACCCATTACCACATTGGAACAGAAAAAATCAGTGTAGGCATATTCCAAAAGGATCAAACTTTTGCACTAGCAGTCTAGCATAGTGTAAACTATAGTGTGAACTGTGAACATTGGTGATGCTTCTTTTCTTAAATACATTTATTTGTTTCCTTTAGAAGTTGAATCCCTAAAAAATTAAAATTTTATTGAGCAGGTATGGGTGAAACTCATTTTCATACTACATTATCAAACGGGTTGTCACCCATAGGCCCAACATACAAGGCGGCATCTGTCAGAGAGAAGCATCATGATTCTTTGACTTGGCTCACTGCAAGAAGAGAAGGGTCACGTGAGAATATTGACGGTGAAAATATATTGAATCAAGTTTATGATGAAGTATGCTGCACTTCGTTCTAATTAATGCATATAAAATAATATGAGCCATGCTTTGGCATATTCTTTAGCTGTATTGTATTCTGATTTCTCTTGCCTTTTGACATAAATTATGACAGCTAGGTGACCGCATTCAGTTTCCTACTTTTTACATTGGGGTAACAAAGAGAAGAAAATGCTCAGTTGGGCTGGATAAAGTGGGATGGATAACTTCGCTGTCATTCCATGAAGTTCTTGGGTAAGAGAACAATTTTTTTTCTCGTTTCATAGTAGACCTGGCAAGTTTGACCCATTTATTGATGGGTCAGTTTGGACTATCATGAATTCTAATGGGTCAAACAAAAGGGAACATGACCACCTAAAGGGTATCTTTGATGCTCACTAGTCTACATTGCTTAATATTTAATATGTAATCTTATTTAATGCCTTAACCATCTTCAAGAAAATTCGCGGGTCAGCCTAACTGGTACTTTCAATAACCTGTTTTGACCCTCTTACCATCCGTCCTGCCCCATTCCTCATGCCACCTCTTATTGTACATCCTTTTATTTGACTGATTACTATTAATGCAACAATTGTATCGTATAACTTAACTTACCATAGGGCATAATTCATAAATATCTAGAATAGACCTTGTTAGCAACGATTATCTACTCATCTGTGCGTATCAATGAGATGTACTGAGAAATCACAAAATGCCAAAGTGTTAATTGTAAAAAAATCTGATAAACTATTGTAAACATATTTAACATTATTTGAAAAATCTGATAAACTATTATATTAATTACATTTTTCCTAATGAATTAGTTGAAAATATCTCTGGTCAAGCGAACCAAACCACATCGTGTTGACCTGTTACTGTATCAGAGTGAACCACCCCTTTTATTTTGACTATTGGCTGTGGATGTCTATTTTAGAAGTTCCTTATTGTGGGGTGCGTCTGTCATCTTCATGCAGGGATAACCAGGAGTATTTATTTGTTGGTGATGTTGGGATTAAAACAGGCGACAACTTTCGTTTTTACCACTCAGATTCCAGCACCGCTCTAGCTTCTATTTCCAATGTCTCTGACCAATTAAGATCTTTGAAACAAGCAAGCACCTCTGGTGATGATAAGCGGGATGTTTTTGGCGGTCTTATCTTCACTTGTTGTGGTCGAGGTGAGTCATTCTTCGGCCAACCAAATGTCGACAGCTCGCCATTTTTGGAAAACTTTCCTGGTGCGACTCTTGGCGGGGCATTTTGTAGTGGAGAAATTGGACGTGGTGACTTAACTACGTATGTTAAAGAATCTGAAGAACAAAAGTCGGTACGTTGTTGCCTGCATGTTTATAGTGCTGTCTATTTAGTCATGTCTTATACTCCGAAAGTAAATTAAAGGTGTTTCATGTACATATCTAACTAGACAATGGTCTGTCTTTAGTTACTGGAGTTCATGTTTGTTGGAGTGTAAGGCGGGATACTTTGATATGATCACAGGGCGTACTAGTGCTTTAGTAGCCATAGATGACCATAATTAATGTATCTGGTCATATGTTTGGTCCCTAGACCACGAGTACCAGCCTTGAGTTGTACTTCCTTTTATTGTGGTCTCATAGACTTGGTGTTGTGATCATGATTAACAACCGGGTGTTACCTTTGAGATACTGGATGCCTACAGGTTGGAATTATGTGGTTGAAACGCTTTGGGTTGCATGTTTTTTGTAATTTTTCATCATTAATTTACATGCTAAACTATAATCATCCTATTAGTCTGACTTTTTTACTTTACATGAAATCATTTGAGAGGTTTTACGCATCTGAATATGCTTTGAAGGCCTTAGCATCTTTCTGGTTCATCTCGTCTTCATGCTTCCGAATACTTTAGTTTTTACCTTCTTGACATATTAGGAAAAGAAGTATAATGTGAATCGATTTGTTTGTCCAGAAATGTATCGGAATTGTCTTATTTACTGTGTGATGCGAGCATAAAATGGCCTTGGTGTACATAATGGTATCCTTCTGGTTCGTAACCCTCGGCTGTAGCTGTTTCTCTAGTGTGGTAATTCCTATTTGAACATGAAAGTGATTATTGTCAACGACCAGAATAACTGAAGGCGTGTGGTGGTGAACTGGTGATTGGCTGATGGAATGTCAGTTAAACAGCCCCTTCTTATATTCATGAAAAAACATTTAACTTAGTTTTGAAGTTTATAGAAAATGTATTGTGACATTCAGCCTTGAAGTTTATGAAAATATTTAGACATTTAGTTCTTTGGTTGTATTTTGATTATCTATTGAAAGTTTGAATCTGTAAATGCTTGCTAGGTTTAAACTAATCTTTTGGAGTTCTGGGGATTTCTTTTGGGGAAGTTTGAATTTGTTGTTACTTTTTAGGAATCATGATAGATCTTTGGAGTTAATAGTTCGATCCAAGATACACTGTAGGTAACTGTTGATATCTTAACCTATTAATTTCTTGAATTTGTTTCATGTACAACTAGACAATGGTCTTTCTTTTGTTACTGGAGTTCATGTTTGTTAGATTGTAACATGAAACAATTTTATATAGATTGTCTACTTTTGAGAGGCTTTTTTTTTTTAATTATTATTATTTATTATTTATTTATAAATATTGATCATATGGTGTACTAGTGCATGGGTAGCCATAGATGACCATAACTGATGCATCTGGTCTTATGTTCGGTCTCTAGATCGGTCCCAGCCCTAAACGGTACTTGCTCTCGCTGTGGCCTCTTAGACTTGGTCAGGGTTTTGACTTGTTTCGTGAGTTGATCTGCTGTGATCACACTTCATAAACGAGTTGTTACCTCTGTATTATGGGTGGCAAAATGGGCAGATCAAGTACTTTTTTTTGGTATACTGGTCCGATGGGTTGAGTTGAAAACATTTATTTGTCATTTTCGTAATTAATTACCATGTTACATTGTTACTATGTTAATATATAAGTATAGTGAAGCTACTCAAAGTCATTATATTAATCCTTACAGTTTCACTTTTTTTCCCCTTCGTTTTAACATTTTTATTTTCTTTACAAGTTTGCATTGACTTGTTCATTTAACCTTTGAAGGGTTTATACTACTAAATTTTTGAAAGTTAGGTGATTAAACTAGAAAAACTTTAAGATATTGGTTCAACAACGCAAAGTCTCTTTTGGACGGAAGTAGACACAAGTGGAGGAATGACAAGGGTGACGCCACATATCCCTTTTCATTTCCCCCTTCAACTTTTTTCATTTCTTTAATCTTATCGTTTCTCCTCTATTTTTTTTCTTAAAATTTTTTAATGTTTTATTGTTTTACATTAATTTTGTTTCTTCTTCTTATTATTTTTTTTTAAAAATTTTACATTTTATAAAGTGCTTGTTAGTTATTATCAGTTTTTTTCAACCTTTTCATTTAACTTTTTTTACAGCTTGTTTATCATTGTTTTTATTTTTTTTTCACGTTTTCAACCATTTTTATGTTGTTGTTTTAACTCACGTTGTTATATTTAAATACAATTTTATATATAGTATTATAAAAAAAAATTATGTGATGCACCATATGCATACCTTGAATAAAATAAATTTTGATATAACAAAGTTATAACTTCAATGCATTGTAAATTAAAACTATGATGCACCAATATTTATACACTAATGATGTTTATCATATATATACATAAAAGTCAGAGCGTCATATTTATAACTATGATGCACCATATTTTATAACTATAATGCATCATATTATATAACTATGATGCACCATGTTTTATAACTATGATGCACCACCTTTTTATTTTTATTACGATATTTTATAGTATATTTTGAAAGTCGATACATGCTATTAAAACACTCGATGCACCATGTTTTATAATTATGATGAAGCATGTTTTTATAACTATGATGCACCATGTTTTATAACTACGATGCACCACATTTTAGTTCAATAACGGTGTTTTATAGTATATTTAAAAATTCAATGCATGATATTTTAAATACTCGATGTACCATGTTTTATAACTGTGATGAACCATATTTTATAACGATGTTTTATAAATTTTTGAAAGTCGATGCATCATATTCAACAAAAATCAGTGTATCATAGTTATAATATTGGTGAACACAATAATAATTTAGTTTTATTGCATCTTGTTTTTAATATTAATGTACATCATTATATTTAATATATGGTACATCACAAATTTTAAAATGATATATAAAAGAAAAAACTAAATAGGAAAAAAGGTTAAAAACTAATTTTTTAGATTTTTAAAGTGAAATTTTTTCAAAAAAAAAAAAGATAAAACAAATTTTATTTAATTATTTGTTAATTTTTTGACAAAAGTGTTATAGAAGACTTTACATTTTAAAAAATTTATTAATAAAAATTTTTTAACAAAAAAGTAAATTGAAAAAATGAAATAGAAAAAAATTGAAGAAATAAAGAAAGGGGGAGAATTGTATAAAAAAGGTGAAGAAATGAGAAATGGAGGGGAAATAAATAAAAATGCGGAGAAATGAAGAGACACTTGTCACCTCTTCATTGGATTCTCTCTCTTCCCTCACTTTCACCCCTTCTTCCAGGAACCACACCCAAACTTTAAAGGGCAAAATCATTATAAAAGAACTTTAGGGATTAAATCATTAAAATTTTTAAAATTTTGAAACTTGAAGGATTAAATCATCACAAAAAACTTGAGTGCCTGGCCATTTAACATCTTATTTCTAGCTTAGTTTGAAGTTGAATTTTTACTATTACTAGCCTCGTACCCGCGTATAGCAGCCGTGAATGTGGTGATGGTGGATGGAGGTGCGAATGAATGTTTTAACATAAAAACATATTGTACTCGTCCGTCCCATCAAAAAATGTCAACATTACTATTTTGGCATGTCCTATTATAAGTGTCAACATTGATATTTAACCAATTAAAAAAGACTTTAGTGGGTAGAATTTAGTGGATTTTGTGACTAAATTTCCACGTACACCTCGAGGAAACGATATGATTTGGGTGATTGTAGACAGATTGACAAAAAGTGCACTTTTTTTGGCTACAAGTGAAACTACATCTTTGAGTAAACTTGCACAGTTGTATGTTAATGAAATTGTCTCGAGGCATGGTATACCATTATCGATTGTGTCAAACAGAGATTCTCGGTTTATTTCTCAATTTTGGCAAAGTTTGCAACACGAGTTGGGTACCTATAACACCCCTCAATTTCAGAACCAATTTTTTTTTATTTTATAAATCATAATACAATTCGGAAGCGCTGGTCAAACATATATCGACAATTTAAATTACATATTATGTAAACAAAATCATACTATTTCAAACTCATAGTATTTCCAACTGGGTGTTATATAATTTCAAAAGACTACACTAACTCTTTTAAAATGATTATCAGAGTAAACGCCTGGTCAAATATTCCATCCAATCAAGCTTCTTGCCCAGCCCGTTATATCAAAACCATAACCTGCAAGAAGTGAGGTGGTGAGGTTAGCATAAAACTAAGTGAGTGAATAAATAATTAATAGTCCAACTTAGCATAACAACTCTGTTTACAGCAATATCATCGCAAACAAATATTAACCCTGTTTACAGCATAAAGCATCATAAACAAATATCAACCCTATTTACAACATCAAGCATCGTAAACACACATCGTCAAAGAGGATCAGGTGTTCTTGAGGTATCCTCCAAAGAACACTTAAAACAAATGCAGGCCAATACAGAATTTAACCGATAGCTTGTTGTTATCTTCACTGGACACAGGTTCCTATCAACTATGTGTATAAGGAACCCCTGAACCAGCCAAACAATAGCAACCGAGCTCAACCCAAACATTGACCTCTAAATATATATCACATATGCCCAATAGCCAAGTACCACATAATCACATACTCACATAATCCATAATCCTCATGACATTATGTCAGACTAAGCAATCTATAAATGATAACAATACGTTTAATTGTTGTAATCAAACTTGTTACAACTAAATCACACTGAGGATTACATATCCACTCACCGTTACCTTAGCTGCAAGCTCAGAAGTCTAATATTACCGAGCCTTCTTCATATCAGAGAATATAATTAAATAATGAGTTAGTAACTTGTCCAATAACATATAACTCATTATATTGAAATCATATAACATATCTCAATACATAGTATCAAAATACTAAACAGTAACTAGTTATAATAACTCAGTAATTCCCACTTTAGTTTAGAACTTAATTCAAGTTCATAATATCAATCATAACTACTTAATTGTATTTTAGCATCAAATGACTCAATATACCACATCAACATAACAATTATAATCGAGTTGTAAATAAAAATTATAATTACTCTAAAAACATATTTACCAGGGGGGCTTGCCTCCTCATTCCCTTTTACCTATGCCATGATGCTCATGGGCAGCTTATCTCTAATTGGATTTCCTTTTCCAACTGGATTTTATTCCAAAGATGTGATCTTAGAGCTCACTTACACTAAGTATACCATCAGTGGTAACTTTTCTTTCTGGTTGGGAAGTGTCTCTGTCCTTTTCACTTCTTATTACTCTTTTCATTCACTTTTTCTAACATTTCTAGGACCAACTAATTCATTCGGGCGAGACATCTTATGATGTCATGATGCGCCCATTCCTATGGCCATTCCTTTAATACTTCTGGCTCTTGGGAGTCTCTTTGTAGGATACTTGGCCAAAGTGTGACCTGTTAGCCCATAAGTAAGTACCGTGATGAAGCGGCTGTTGCTCACCCGACACGATTGTACAAGGTCACAATTCACCCAACACGATCATCCGGGGTGAACAAGAATTGGGGATCGGATGCGGGCAAAATTCCCGCCAATGGCTGAGATGTTCAGTCAACTCCCTCCCCCTTTGTGGGGTCCGGACCCCTACGAGTGAGCAGGTAAATCCCTCAAGTCTAAGAAATCAAAAGTCCAATCCGAATTGAAATCGAAAAGTCCCAAAACAAGGTCCAAAAAATTGATAAATGTCAATTTCGGCCCCTAGACGACCCCGAAAGGCCTAAAACCGCATAGACTCTTTGAATAGAGCTTTGATCATTGGGTCATTTTCGAGTAACCATGCGAATTTTAACCCAATCCAAGTTAATGAAATAATCACTTATTCGCGACCCTGAATTTTTTTTTGCAAAACTTAAAATTTGTCAACTACCTGACGGATAGTTGTGTTACCAGCCGGGTACCCATTTTAGGTCACTTACCCGTCGGGTAAGGGTTGTACCCGCCGGGTAAGGGTTGTACCCGTCGGGTACACCCTTCGTCCCAGCGACCTGCAACCTGTCCAAACCCAAAACCCGAATTTCTTATAATCAAAACCACAAACTCAGTTTCTAGCAAATCTAACAAGCTTATTAACCTCACATAACATAATATTAACAACATCAACATGTTTTCTAACCTCAATTCAATCAAAATCCAACTTGAAAGATTCAAAGAATCAAGAACATACTTACTTTTAAAAGGAAGGATCAAAGATGATGATGGTGAAGATAAAATCAGAGATTAAATCAAACACATAGTAATTAAGTTTCTTCCTTGGGTTTTTTGTATTTTATGTTTGAATAAAATGAGTAAACTTTCTATTTTTTTGGAAAGTTAAATGAAAAGGAAGTCGGCTCTCCTTTAGACCGACTCCGCATACCATTTAAAATTAGTCCACTTCTAAACCTATTATCTGGAACCTAAAACCAGTTACAATTCCAACAATTTTATTTTACCGTCAACTATATAAAGTTAAAATAATTAATAAGTTACTGGTCACAATAAGTCATTTGACTTTTTGACTAATTATTCACACTAAACTTAATAAAATAAATAATTTAATTTTCTAACACATTAAACAAATCATTTAAAGTCAGGAAATTACTGTAATGCCACTAGGCCCCTAAGGAGGATGTGATAATACCTCAGTAAATCTAAGTACAACATATCATCCTCAAACAGATGGCCATTCAGAAAGAACGATTCAAACACTTGAGGATATGTTACGTGCATGTGTTATTGAGTATGGCGGTTTTTGGGATTCTCATTTGCCGTTAGTGGAATTTGCTTACAACAATTCTTATCATTCCAGTATCGGTATGCCTACATATGAGATGTTATATGGGCGTCGTTGCAGAACGCCTACTTGTTGGTTAGAGGCTGGAGAGAAACAGTTTGCTGGTCCCGATATAGTTCAGATTACAGCCTATAAAGTAGCAATTTCTCGTGAAAAATTAAAAGCGGCGCGTGATAGACAGAAACAGTATGCGGATCCTCGTCATCGACCGGTTTCATTTGCTGAAGGTGAATTTTTTTATTTAAAAGTTTCCCCATGGAAAGACGTTATTCGATTTGGAAAACGAGGTAAACTGGCTCCTAGATATATCGGCCATTTCAGAATTTGTCAAGTGGTTAACGACCAATCAGGTACACTTGATCTTCCTCCAGAGCTTGCTGGTATTCATGATACATTTAATATTTGCTATTTGAGGAAATGCAATAGTCTCAAATACTTCCTTTGCAAGATTTACGAGTTGATCAGAATCAGAAATTGGTTGAAGAGCCCGTTGAGATTCTAGACCGGAAAGTTGCTAAACTAAGAAAGAAATAGATACCTATGATTTTAGTAAATGGAAACATAGTTTAGGTTCGAATCTAACGTGGGAGACTGAGGAAAGTATGAAATCTAGATACCCTAGTTTATTTGACCGTGATGATTTTTCGGAGATGAAATCTTCTTAAGGAGGGGAGATTTGTAACATCCTCCCTAGGGGTCCGATAAATTTCTCAACTTTAAATTAATATTTAAATGTGTTAGTAATTGTGAGTCCCTAATCACTATTACGTTAGTGATTATGAATCGTTAACAGTAGGTTAATTGTAGAAGGGGGGGGGTTGAATACAATTAAAAACTTTTCTGTTTTATGTATTAATTCATTTAGCAAGTTTTTAATCGTATTTAAATAACAGCAGTATGAACACAAATATATATATATATATAAGTATGATAAGCAGTTCAGTTGCTGATGCAATACTAGCTGAAAGATAAATCCTTTTATTGACAAAATTTATCTATTGTTGATTGCGGAATAGATTAGCCAAAGCTAATCTAAATCAAACAATATAGCTATTACAAATGGAGATGAGCAGTAGTGGACAAACACGCTAACTTGCTCACTCGCTGAGATAAACCAATAGTGGACAAACACGCTATTAGTTTACTCGCTGGTGTTGTTCGTATCTTAGACAAACTAGTCACTGACAAATAAGTGGCAATACGAACAATCGACACAAAATGGAGTACAACATACTACGCTATTTATAGACACTGAAGTCCTTAATTTCCGGATCTGGAAGGACACGTGTTGCTGCTTGATTGGTGAGGTAGTTGAGATGTGATACATCATGGTTCGACATTCTGTCTTGGGAAATATCACCTTGTACCTTAAACCAATCAGATGCTTCCACGTTACTCTTTTAAAGTTACGAGGAACACGTGCTGCGCCGTAATAACGCCGAATGTCAACTCCTTATTAAATGCGGCATTAAATGCTGCAGTCACTGATAGATACACCAATCCTCCTCATTCTCGATGCGAGCTGACATGCCCTAAAGAATGACTTGAAAAGCTAATCTTCAGTGACTTCTTTTATTCAGCAGAAGAAAGAACTCAAGAAGACTTGGAGACTCTCGCTGATAGATGAGTATCAGCGACACACATAGTTGAGTCTTTGATCTTTATAAGTTCTTTGACTTTAGCTGGTGTAAGATACGAACATCGACTGGAAGACCTTCAGCAGCAGTAGCTTCAACTTAGATTAATCTTCATGTTCTTCAGAATAATGCTCTCGCTAATGTTGATCAGCGACACACAAAGTCGAGCATTCTTCTATGAAATGAAAGATGATCAGCGATCATAAACTTCAGCAACAGGAGCTTGACTTGAATCATTTTCTTCATGGAGAGTTCTTTATTAAGTAGGTCAGAGACTGTGAATATAATGCATGATTAGTGACTTCACTTATCAGCGATTAATGACTTCAACAATCTCCCATAATTTATCCTTATGATCTCCCCCTTAATCTTTGTAATCAGTGACCATCTTGAGTTTAGCGATCAATGACTCAACAATCTCCCCCTAAATGGTTTAAGTCAAAGCTCCCTTAGACAAACTAGTTGCAGGAAGGTTTTAGTCTCTGATGATAAGTTGGTTGCTCAGAGATTTGTACTTGTAAATTTTTGTTGCTGAAAGGTTCTTAGTCTCTGACGGTAGGTTGGTCGTCCAGAGACTTGTATTTGTAGATTTTCTGTTTCAAGCCTCATTTATATCATGAAATAAATATTTACAAGAGACTAACTATTACAAATGATCTAATTTATTTATCTCTCCACATCTCCTCATCTTTTACAATGCCAAGCTCAGCTTCAAGTTCATACTTGTCTCTGGAGGGCAGGTATCTGAATTTTCTTGCTAAGGCTTCATCGAGAATAGCTTTTCTGATTTTTGAATTTGTAGGAAGCATGCTAGCTGACCTGATCAGGTGTATAAGTTGTTCTTGGTCAACCTTCTCAAGTTCAGCCTCTCTCTGAAACCTAAGGGCACCGTTTAGGTCCCTGTATACCAGACCCTTCTCCCCCTCAGTGACTTCATGTCCTTCAAGCTTTGGCACACCAACAGGGATAGACAGATTTAGCTTTGAAGTATTGGGGATTCGATAGATGCTGCTAGCGCCTGACCTATACCTTGGGTTTGGTGGCTGAACAATCTCTTCACCATATGTGACAGTATCTTCTGGTCTGAGAAGTTGCAGCGACACCATTTTCTGAAATAGCCTATCAATCTCTTTCAGGACATCAACCTTAGCTGCACTTGTAGAGTGGCTGATAGCAATCCTGATTTCATTCCATTCTTCTCTGTGCAGCTTGCATACTTGATCAAGTAGCATGGCTTGAGTCTCTGAACCTCTTTGAATGAGTAGCTGAGGTTGAGATTGATTCTTAGACTTCTTTAGCTTTACCTTGGTAATAGGTGCAGGATTTGATCTCCCTGTCATACGGGCAGCAAACCTTTTTCTATCTATCTCATCCCATTTTCTATCCACTGCTGTTTTGACAGCTCCCCCTTTCTTTTTAGAGCTCTTGCTAGCTGATATTTTCAGTTTTCGTTGCTCTAGCTCACTCTCTTCAACTTCAGCGAGTACCCTAGCAATTGCAGCATCAGACTCTTCTTGATCTTGCTTAAGTTTAAGCAGTCTGGCCCTTTCATTTGCATCTTCAGTGCTTAATTGCAGCAGGTAAGCTCGATCAGCATCAGATTGTTCTTTCAGCAGCCTTTTTCTTTCTTGTTCCTCTCTTAACTCAGCCTGAAAAGTTATTTTCATGATCATCTCCTGCTCCCTGTCCTGTCTTGCCTTTACTTTTCTAGCAACTCGCTGATCTTTAGTTTCATCAGTACAGAGGCTTTCTGAGGCTGAGTCAGAGGAAAGGCATGTTGTAGGGGAAGTGTCTGATGTGGTAGTGTTGGAGAGAGTTGCTGTGGAGATTGCTATTATGGTTGCTGGGGTTGGTGTGGTTATTTTGGTTGTTTGGGTAAGTGTAGTTGTAGTTGCTGTGGGTGAGGGTAGGATTTGGGTTGCTGGAGTGGATGAAGGTTCAGTTTCCTCAGATATGACAGTATGTGATTGAGGGTCACTGACCTGTTGTATCTTAGATGGAGGCATAGATGCAGGAGAAGTGTCACTGGTCCTTTTTCTTTTAATGATAGATGATATGGGTTGCTGATCCTCCATATTGACATCATCTTCATCATCAGCTTTTGAGCTTTTACCCTGACCATTTCCATGACCACCTCCCTGACCATCATCATTATCATTGTCATCATCATCAGCATCATGCATGATGGTATCATCTTCCTCATCATCAGATACATCATCTACAACCTCCTTGTTCATCCACTCCCAGCGAGCCACTTCGTAGCTCACTGAGGTACCCTCTACCCTAGCAACCTCATCCACGGCCCATTGCAGTACCAGCCCATTATAATTCCTGAGCTCTTCAGCACTGAACTCAGGAAAGCATTCAGCGACATCCACCATGTCAGTAGCCATCTCCATATCAACCCAATACAGTCCAGCAACTGCAAGGGCTTCCAGCTCAGGTTGCTCAGCGATCGGACGCAGTGCATTGGTGTTGAGCACGATATCCCTGTGAGCTTTGTTTGACAGCGGATCAGTCATTTGAAGGGGCATCTCAGGATCAGAGACTGAGACAGAAATATCATCTTCTTCTTCACTCTCCCCCTGACTGGTTCACTCAAACTGATCTACTGCCCTAAGAATTTGTTCAGTGAAGTTAGCATTTTCCTCTCGTAGGGCAGCGACCTCAGCTCTAGTCTGTCCAAGCAGTGAGACAACCTGTGGAAGCACCTTGACAACTTTGTCAGTGTGGAAAAGATAGTTAGACACAGAGATAGCTAAGTCATTTTGGTTGGTGGTGAGCTGGGCAATGACGGTGGCATGAGTGGTAAAATTGGTGGTGGAGGTGGAGGCTAGCTCAGCGACTGCATGGTATATTGCAGTGCTAGCATCAGCTACTGTTTGTACTCTCTCACTGATAGATGTGCTCCATGGTTCAATGGAATTGTATACATTAGTGAGAGCAGTAACGGCTTTTTGGAGGACTGAGACATTGCCTATAAGTGCCTCACGATCTTCAGTGAGCAACTTAATCTGGGTTTGGGATGTGGCAATGTACTCCATCAGTAGCTGATCTGTGGTGGAGTGGGTGGAGGTGTGCTTGGGAGCAGCTGGTGGTGTTTGTTGTTGTTGTTGGTGGGATATATGGATGGTAGGGGTAGGTTCAGATAGGGCTGCCTGATCAGGGGGTGTGATCTGATCAGTAGTGACTTGTATGTTGTCACTGGAGAAGGAGGTGGGGGATAGCTCTCTGACAGGAGAGGTGGAGGTAGGAGGAATGGGTTGGGTGTCCTTAGAAGTGTCCATTGGCATGATTTCCTCATCATCAGCTTGTGATTTGGCTGATGGTTCATTGGAAATAGAAGTAGCGACCTGTATCTCACCATGGGTAGGTGGTGAGACATTGACTGCCGGTGCAGTGATTGATGAGAGGTGGCCCGGGTCTGTAGCCAGTGGTGTGACATCAGCAATGAGTGTGTTATCACCCACTGATGCCACTAGCCCTTTGAGTGAAATGTCATCTTTTCATGAAGATGACAAGTGGCTGGGTTGACTCGATCTGAGGGTGTGGGATGCACCCGAATCACTGCTAACAGTGGTTTGATCCACTGCAGCTGTATGTAGTTTACCCTTTTTAGAGTCACTAGACTTTCGGGAGTCCAGCGAAGCAGTTAAAGTTGAGGGTTTAGCAGGGATGCCCTCAGCAACTGAACGTTCAGTCGCTAATTCATCCCTGGCATCCATAGATGTCTTCTTTTTGCTATGTCCCTGATCCTTTAATGTCAGGGACCCTAATTTGGATTTTTTCTTGGGAGCAGTTGGTGGTTTCTTGATTGGTGGTTGACCAACAGTAGTTGTTGGGGGTGTGATCAGCAACGTGGTCGATGGGGGGGGGGCAGCAACTGACATTTGTACAGAAGTTACAGGCTGGGGTGCAAGTATCCCCGGATGTATCATAAAAGCAGGTAAAACCGCAGTCGCTGGTTTTGCAAAAATTTGAGATCCTACCAGAGTCGGCTCAAAACCTTTAAAAGATACCCTATCATAGGCATCAAACTGATCCCTGAATATCAGTGAGAGGAACCTAGGGTAAGGTACATATTTGGCCCTGGCAGGCTCAGCGACTTTGGTGATCAGCTCGTTAAAGATCACACTTGCATAGTCGACTCTTAGAGAGTTGACCAGTGACCAACTGATCTGGGCCTCCAGGGAGCTGAATTGATCATAGCTCCCTGATTTTGTACCCAAAGATTGAATAAAGTTAGTAAAAATATTCCAAACACAATCCATTTTTGTTTTGTGGACCGTAGAGTACTTACGGTTGCCACTGCCATCGACTGAGTATTTACACTCAATCTCAGTAAGATCAACGAGGCCTTGTTTGGCTTCGTCGCTCTCTGGCAGCGAATCGTACGACTCATAGGTCGGAAGTTGTAAAATGGACCGGATGGTGTTGGCAGTTATTATTATGGGTTGGGTGATAAAACCCTGGAGTTGTGAAACACCAGAGACGACAGAGTGAGTGGAGGTAAACCAGAACTCACTGAGCCATTCTGGGTTCATTTCCCCAGGAGACAAGGTAAGAGCAGGGAGGATAAAGTGATTTTTCATAAAATTTATCACCTCCGCATACTCCGGTTTAGGACAGGTTACATTTCCCAAATAGTTAGATTTGGGAACTGTAACAATAAGAGTCTCACTGACCGCAGAGGCTCGAAGAGCTTTAATCTCTGGGGTCGGTGTGTAAGCGTTGTTGAAAAATTTAGATCTTGCCATTTCTTAAAAAAATAGTTAGGGTTTTTGTTTTTGCAGATAAGAGAAAATGAAGAAGATGAAGTTTTGAAAATCAAGAAAGCGTAAAAAAAAATGAAAAAGAAGATGACTCTCTGCTTATATAGAGTTACTGATATACAAAACATGTGGTCAAAAAGCGTATGTACGTGGTCAAAAAGTGGTGGTTGATGGTAGGTGAATATGGTGATGATGGTGGTGAGTGGTAGCATTAAATGGTGATGGGAGTGGTACGCTGGAAAGGTATATGATGTGTCAGAAAAAGTGCGCCTTTTCGGAGTACCATGAGATATTTAATAAGGCATTTTTAAGGAATACAAATCGTTAATAATTAAATACAAAATGTATTAAATGTAACGGAATATATTTCGAAATAAATGCCATATTAAATAAGAAGAATCTTCGCTGATACCTCAGTTTTGTGAATTAATTGCCAATTAAATTATGAAGCAAGATATCAGAGAGAAGGAAAGAAAGAAAATGAATATAAGTTATATCTTAAAATAAAATAAATATTATACCTCATAACTGATTTCGCTGATCAAATTACAACTTAGAATACTAATCTAATCAGCTAGCCAAATTGTAAAGCACAATACGTATTTTATTTATGTGATATAAAGAGTATTCATGTGTATATGAAGAATATATAAGTTATTAATCATAACTATGCTAATTCATTGTTCTTGCTGATCATATCAGTGAGAATAACAAGCCAGCGAGTTAGAGCTACAAACTATACATTCTGTACATACCCTTTATTAAACAATCAGGTTTAATCATTTAAGTTCAACATCCCCAACTCGCTGACGAGAAAATTAAATCTTTTCTCATCCAATGGCTTTGTAAAAATGTCAGCGAGTTGGTAGTCAGTTGGAATAAAATGTAGTTCGATATCACCTTTCATGACGTGGTCCCTGATGAAATGATATCTGACATCAATATGCTTTGTCCTTGAGTGCATCAATGGGTTATTTGCAATGGCTATGGCACTTTGACTATCACAATATATAGGGACATTGAGAAAGTCAAAACCATAGTCAGCGAGCTGATTTCTCATCCAAAGAATCTGAGCAGTGCAAGCTCCAGCAGCGACATATTCAGCTTCAGCAGTTGAAGTTGAAACAGGATTTTATTTCTTACTTGACCAGCTTACGAGTTTTTCTCCAAGAAACTGACAGCTACCGGAGGTGCTCTTTATATCCATCTTGCAGCTAGCATGATCAGAATTAGAATATCCTTTCAGCGAGAAATCTGAACCGGATAGGTACCAGAGACCAAGATTTGGTGTACCCTTCAGATATCAGAATATTCTTTTGACAGCGAGCAAATGTGATTCCTTTGGATCAGATTGATACCTAGCACATAGACATGTAGCAAACATAATGTCTGGTCTACTTGCAGTGAGATACAACAGTGACCCAATCATTCCTCTGTAAGCAGTGATGTTTACAGATTTACCATCAGGGTCAACATGTAGTTTCACTGTAGGTGACATAGGTGTAGCAATGGAGGAGCAGTTAGTAAATTCAAATTTCTTTAATAAATCTTTAACATATTTTCCTTGACTTATAAAAATACCATTTTTGGTTTGTTTAACTTGCAGACCAAGGAAAAATGTTAATTCACCCATCATGCTCATCTCATAACTTTTAGTCATAAGATCATAAAACTCCTTGCACATGTCACTATTAGTAAACCCAAAAATAATATCATCAACATAAATTTGGACTAGTATGCCATCTCTTTTATCCTTTTTAATAAATAAGGTACTGTCAATTTTACCTCTGACATACCCACATTTTATCAAGAATACAGAGATAGTGTCATACCAAGCTCTAGGAGCTTGTTTTAATCCATATAAAGCTTTATCCAGCTTATATACATAACCTGGATGCTTGGGATCAATGAATCCAGGTGGTTGCTTCACATACACTTCTTCCTGCAGCTTGCCATTCAAGAAGGCACTTTTCACATCCATCTGATATACTTTAAACTTCTTGTGAGCTGCATATGCTAAAAACAACTTGATTGCTTCAAGTCTAGCATTTGGTGCAAAGGTTTCATCATAGTCAATTCCTTCTTGTTGACAGTAACCTTGTGCAACCAGTCTAGCCTTATTCCTTATCACAACACCATCAGCGTCCATCTTGTAACTGAACACCCATCTAGTTCCAATCACAGATTTCCCAGCTACTTGAGGTACTAACTTCCAGACTTTATTTCTTTCAAACTGAGATAGCTCATCTTGCATGGCAGTTATCCAATGATGATCAGTAAGTGCCTCATCAATCTTCTTGGGCTCAATCAGTGACACAAAGCTTACAAACAGACAAAAGTTAGCAGTTGCTGATCTGGTTTGGACCTTGGATAGTGGATCACCAATAATCAATTGATTATCAATATGTTTAGTCCACTTAGTCATTCGCTGAGGTTCAACAGTGACTTGATTATCTAGAGATGGTCCATTAGATATATCAGCAGTTGAAACATAATTATTGTTTAAACTTTGATTTGGACAGTGAATGTTATTATTTTGATGCAGATGGTGAGATGATGATGATGGGATATCAATAGGCGAAGATGATGTTCCTGAATTATTCTTAGCTAAAGTAGAGCCAGAAATGCCTTCAGGGACATCTTCGTCCCTTTCAGAATCTGATATATGAATCTCATGCTTATCATCACTGATTGTATTAAAGATAAGATCTTCATAGTCTTTTGGATCAGTGAGTGATTCATCATAAGATTCATCAAAGGTAACATCCATTGATTCTTCAATACATTCCCTTCTTTTATTATAAACTCTGAAAGCTTTTGAAATGATTGAATAGCCAACGAATATACCTTCATCAGCTTTGGGATCAAACTTTCCTAAGTGATCTATTTTGTTTAAGACATAGCAAGTACTGCCAAAAATATGAAGAAAACTTATGTCAGGTTTTCTCCCCCTTAACACCTCATAGGCTGTCTTATTATATCTTTTGACAATCAGGGACCTATTCTGAGTGTAGCAGGCAGTGTTGACTGCTTCAGCCCAGAAATGGGTCTTAAGACCAGCATCTATGAGCATTGACCTTGCTGATTCAATCAAGGTTCTATTTCTCCTCTCTGCAACACCATTTTGTTGAGGTGTTCTTGGTGCAGAGAAGTTTTGAGAAATACCTTTTGAATCACAAAAGCTTTCAAGGTCAATATTTCTAAATTCAGTGCCATTATCACTTCTTAAATGTTTAACAGAACAATCATTTAAGTTTTCCATCTTTTTGATAAAGGATATGATTTCCTGTGTTGCATCACTTTTGGCTTTGAGAAAGAATACCCAAGTATATCTGGAGTATTCATCTACAATTACCAAGCAGTACCTTTTTCCACCAAGACTGGGAGAACTCACTGGACCAAATAGATCCATATGAAGCAGCTAAAAATATTCAGTCACTGAAGATGTCTGTTTACTTTTGAATGAAGAGCTGTGATGCTTTCCCTTCTCACATGCTGAACAGAGCTTGTCTTTATCATAAGATAGCTTTGGCAGACCATTAACTAAGCCATTCCTGCTGAGCTTACTGATGGCCTTGAAGTTCAGGTGAGAGAGACGTTTATGCCATAACCATTTTTCTTCTGAAATGGTTCTGGAATAAAAGCATGTTCCTGATTGTGCTGAGTCCATATTGACTACATATGTATTGCCTTTTCTTTGAGCACCCAGGACAGCACTTCCATTCTTGTTGTAAACAACTCCAGCTTCATGATCAAATAACACTTTATTTTTGGCATCGCAGAACTGACTAATGCTTAATAAATTATGCTTCAGTCCTTCAACATATGCTACCTTCTTAAACATAACATTACCATTGGTCAAGACTCCATACCCTCTGGTCTTACCAATGTTGTTATCACCAAACACTACATTAGGACCTCTTTTATCCTGGTAGTCACTGAGCAGGGACTTACATCCGGTCATATGTCTGGAACACCCACTATCCAGATATCAGATTGTCTCTCTAAGAATGCCCTACATCAGAAGTAAATAATTAATTCAATTTATGAACCCATCCTGAGATGGGTTCATAGTGTCCAAGCCTTGAACATGGCTTCCACTGACCAGCAAAACATTTGACTCACTGCTGGTAATTGGTTGGACACAAGCTTGTACTGATGAACAATCTGTTGATACATGTTGTCTATTTCCACATTTATAGCATTTTTTATTTGTGGCTTTGGATTTCTTTTGCTTGATGTGCTGATCTGATTGAGATTTAAGAGAGTTCAGACTTGCTACCTCAATTTGTTTCTTAGACTCCAAGTTACTGATAACAAGATCATCAGTCACTGGAGTATCAGAAGTGAGGTTGCTGAAGGACTCTTGATCATTAGCAGCAATTTTGATGGAGACTGGACTAATTGTTAACTTATTGATTTTCAAGTCTTTCAGTTCATCAATACATGTTGATATATCACAATTATCATTGACCAGCGAGCTTTTAACAAAGTAATTTGGCTTAGGCTCGCCGAAGACTGATATTGGCTCAAAAACAATGTTTGGAAAGGATTGATCAGGATTGAATACTTGATCAATGCTGGTTGCATCAGCCAGAGAAACAGCAGTTTCATAATCACCTCCCAAAATAGCTTTAACTTGTTTTGGAATTTGATTATTAATACACTGATTCATTTTTAATGCAGATTTACACCATGACTTTATAACTTCATTGAGTTGAGAAAATTTAGTTTTAAAGTCTACTTTCTCTTGAATGCATATTTGATTTGCATGTATTTGTGCATCAAGTTCAAGTTTTAGATTTTTTAATTTCAATAAATTTTCTTCTTAAAGTTTAAGTTTTGATGTCAAATCATTGATTATGCATTCTTGCCTTTTATCATGCATTCTTGCCTTTTCTGAATATCATGAGCATTTGATAGATCAACTATCAAAGTCTCAAAGATATTCTCCTTTTCAGTCGCTGATGCTGATTTAAAGCAATGTACCTTGTAGAGTCTCTGGATCCCAGCCAGATGCTGAACATTTCTTAGCCACTTCTTTGATATCTTCATGGAAAGTAGCATCGTCAGCCATCAGACAGTAATCCTTGTCTAAGCAGATCATAGCTTCTTCTTCATCAGATGATGAGGTTGAGTCAGAGTCGCTGAAGGATCCTTCTTCAGCGACAAACCCTTTACCCTTTTTCTTGCCAGATTTAGACAATGCTTTCAGCTTCTTGTATTTTGACTTGTACTTGTTGTACTTGTCATTTCTGAAGCTGAGCCTTTGATCAGGGAGAGGGTTGACAACTTTAGACCTGCAGTCAGCTGCAAAGTGACCAGGCTTGCCACATTTGTAGCAGTCACCTTTTGATTTTGAGATATCACTTGATGGTGTACCAGCAAATTTGTTGAACCTTGTGTTCTTTCTGAAATTTGCAACCATCATAGTCATATCTCTTTCCAGCTTCTCCAGTCCTTCTTCATAGCTGACTTCAGACTGACTATCAGCGGCACAACCTTCTTCATTTACAATCAGTGACTTTGAGCTCAACTTTGTGATCTTAGCTTTTTGCTTCTAATCAATCTCCTCAAGCTCAGCTACAAGGGCATTAGAAATCTTTTGACTACCTAGTGCAGCACGAATGTGCTCACTTTGATCAGCTTATTTCTCAGATTGTTCCCGGTTTATACGATTGATTTAAATTGAAAATGAGTACTTTTTATACTTACGATTCTTATCATTGCTTAATGTATATTGGATGAGTTCTATTACTATAAAATGAGTTACTAACTCATTATTTATTATGTTCTCAGATCAACAGAAGACTCAGTAACATAAGATTTCTGAGTTGGAGACTGAGACAAATCATGTGAGTGGATCTGGAACTCACAGTTTGATTTAGTTGTGATTGTTTGGTTGCAGCAAGTGAACGTAGATGTGTTTATTAGAATGTTTAGTTTGGATTGTTGATTATTAATCTAAGTGCTATGTGGCCTTCGGGCATCAGTGTTATTGAGGTCAACGCTTTAGTTGGGCTAGTTTGTTATTATGTGAATTACACATGGACTTGGTTCATGTGTTGTTTGTAGAACATGTGTTTGATTATAATAACAATTAGCTTTCGGTCTATTCTGTATTGGCCTTACAGATTGACGGTAAGTATTCTTGGATAGCCACCCGGGTATTATGGTTTCTCAAGAGCCACTGATCCTCGTTGAATTATGTGTGTTTACAGTTATTTGATGTAAACAAATGATTATGCTAAGTTGAATTATTTTTGCCTTATTCATTCACTTAACTTCGTGTTAATCCCTCCATATTACTTCCCGCAGGTTATAGTTTGAAATGCGAGCGGGCAGGAAACTTATGTTTTGAAAAAGGAATGTTTGGCCACGTTGAAACTCTGATATGGTTTTGTAATATATTAATGATGTTCGAATTATATAACATCTAGTTTGTTGTAGTATGTTGGTAAAAGATTTTAAACTGTTGTGTATCAAGTTTTGAAGCAGTTTATGTACATTATATATAATGTATAGTAATGAAATATGTTTTTACTTTACGTTTCTGAAGAAAATTATATAATATTAATGTATAGAGTGAGGGGTGTTATAGTGGGTTACCTTGTGGACCTTGCCTGAATACACCCTTTACAATAATCATTATTTTCATCAAACTAAGCCAGTGATTCCACATGCAAAGTAATACAGTAATACTCATTTTGAACAATTCGCTAAAACCACATTAATAGCCACCCTAGTACCCTACATGTCAATCCATATTGCAAACCGGTTATTATCATTATATTAAAAAATATTACGGGATCTTATGATAAAAAAATAAACATTAAAACTACTACGGGGGCATAAAATTATCAATGAGAAATGTGATATACAAACTCTTTAGTAATGAAGTTTTCGAATATAGTTAAAACGTGAAAATCTCTTGATATATGAGGCCACAGACCATTTGCTGCTATCAATGACTTCCCAACCATTACCATTGCTTAGCCTCTCTTTTTTGGATAAAGTACCATTGCTTAGCCTTAAAACCCCCTAACTAAGTACTCCCTCAATGATGCAAGGGAAACAATTATGAAGCATATATATTGCTTTAATCCTTAAAAATGTGAGCATCGGCTACTTAAAGTAAGTAGGCATTTCAAAAAATAGTACTCCGTAGTAACTAAGAAGTCTTAGAGCCCCCCCTCCCCTCTGGTTGATTGATATCACCCCAATTTACATACAATTGTAAGAAAACTACATTTAATTATACATTAAATATACTTTCGAGACAGCTTTCATCCCGTTTGACCGGTTCAACCCAATTTCCTAAAATTAGCCAAGGTTTTTACTTGGACCGTTTGAATTAAAACAATCCCAATCAATCAATGTAAATACTGACACGTCTAACACAAAAAGAAGACATATTGTTCTATATACATGGTTGTTGACAATATTACGGGGTACATCTTTAAGAAGAAAGCGTATTGTATATAACAACTTCATAGGCATCTTGGTCGTGAGTTATGGAGGCTCAAGCTGACATGAAACCAGAAAATGCCTTATTAGTCATTTAAATTATTAAGAAGACAAATTTTCAGACATCAATGAAGCAAGAGCAACGTAAAAGTCAAACATGTATACAATGACATTCACATATCACACTTGATATAGTAACATAGCAGAAGCTTGTTTCTATATGCAACAGAGATGAAGCTGACCATCTAGTGGTTTTTTGTTAAATCATGAAAATATATGTGGTTTATCAAATTGGTCTAAAGAGTGAAAAATATACATATGTAGTGTTACTACAATGGGTGAGGATATGACAGATATAGGGTAGTTCAAATACATGAGGAAACATTGTTGCCATCATATACAACTACATAAAGTCTAAATAACAAAAATAGTAACTTCTTGACATCAAGACATGTTTTTCGATATCAATGGTCGATTGGAAAACGTATAGCATTTACATAAGGTAGGAAGTTTTGAAGGTTACAGTTAAGAATAATGATAAAATGCGAAAGAAAGTACCAACCTTTCAGTCGTGTATTTACAGTGGCCACTATCGTAAAGAAGCTCATTAAGTCATATTATCCCTTCAAAATAAAAAGTACATTAGTATCAACATAAACCCATGTATGTTATTAAAAAAGATACTGATTTCAATAGTTCCACATATCGATGTCATAACTTAACTTGTACTGGGCACTACATTTCGCAATTATGAAAAAATGGATCAATAAATTCAAGAAGTGAATAAATTCTAGTGACACATAATCACAAACAGTTGGTGTGCAACACAAGCTTCAGATTCTATGAAACATCTTTCAGCAACCTTTCTTCTTAAGGATGATTAATTAGAGAAGATGCAATTAAAGTAACATGCATGATAATATCAACAATGTACTGTAGTAGAATTAAAAAGGGTTTCCACATGGCTCAAATTTCAGCAACCTCTAATCATCTCTTTTCTTAGACGGTTATTCCTACCACGTGGCTCAAATTTATTGGTAGAAATTATTCTTATCAACGGTTGAGAATCAAAGTCTACAAAAATATATATATATATATATATAATAACATTTTTTACACTTAAATTATATATATTTATAATTTAAGATATATATACTATATTATATTACTCCGTATTATATTATATAATATTTTGCCAATCAAATACGCAACAATATCTAATTAAACATAATAACATATATTGGGATTAACATATAGAAGTTCCGTTTAAAGTTTGGGGTTTAGGGGTTAGGGTTTAGAGGTGGGGGTTTGGGGTTTTCACATCAGAAAAATTAACATGAAATTGTATCACTAAAAATTAGGCATGTGCAAAGTGCTAGAACCGGCCTGAACCGAACCGAACTGCAAACCGTGAAACTACAAATATTAGAACCGAGAACCACGCCGTAGAATAGCGGTTCGGTACAGGACGGTACGGTTCCGGTATGATTTGCCAGTTCTCACGGTTCTAACCATATTTTGCACACCCCTAAGTGTAGAACCGGCCCGAACCAAACTGAATCGTGAACTGTGAAAATACAAATATTAGAACCGAGAACCGTACCGTAAAGAAACAGTTTGGTACGGGACGGTACGGTTTTTCGATTCTCACGGTTCTAACCGTGTTTTGCACACCCCTACTAAAAATTAAAAGATGAAATATTGAGGTATTGACTTACTTAAAAGTTGTATAACCGACTCCCAGTTTAGCTATTTGATAGTTGATGCCTAAAAGCACCGAAAATTCACTTTCACGGTTTAAAAGATCATCAAATAGAGATTTATCAGCCATTATACAATATACACACACATGTACCTGGAATATAATAATAATATTTCAACAAATTTCGAATTTCAGAAATTAAGACAATGAAACTAATTTTTATCATCTCTTTTTTCTTTTTCTTTCATTAATGCATTTCAATTGACACATGGGTTATGTTTGACACACTCATTTTTTGAGCTTATTGGAGCTTCTAGCTTCTAGCTTATGGTTTTTATAAGCTCCGTTTGACTAATAAAATTTTAAGTAGCTTATGGTTTCCATAAGCTCCAAAACCATAAGCTACTTGAAGTAGCTTATGGAAGTAGCTTGTAGCTTATGGAAGATGAAATTACATAAATACCCTTCAAATAATTATATTCATCTATTAAAATTAATATATTTGTCCTTTTATATCATTTTACATTCATAAGCTACAAGCTCCAGCTACTCTACCAAACACAAATATTACCAAAAGCTCCAGCTACAAGCTCCAGCTACAAGCTACTAACTACAAGCTACCAGCTATAAGCTATCAGCTACAAGCTACTAGCGTCAGCTACTTGCGTCAAACATACCCATGGTATGCTTATAAACTAAGAGAAATGAACTCTTGACAACATTGGCATAGACCAGGTAGTGGTGCTCCAAATTGCAAGGGACAATTTGGGAAGAAATTCATGTAGTAAACCACTTGCCCTTTTAAGTATTTGGTATATTGAAAACTGAATACATGTCCTTTGCTACATGGCCTTTTGGATTGTACATGAAGCTTCCTATTTATTACTCATATAGGTAAAAGTAAGAACTATGAAAAAGGTATCAACGATAAATTCTGTAACATCCGGTCAAAAAGTACAATTTTCACGCTCAATTTAAATTTTAAACATTCGTACTTTGTACGCACCTAGAATCAAAGAATTCAAAATTTTATATATATGTAGATATATATAACGCAAATGATATTTATTTATTCGGAAAACATTTAAACACATTTCATTTCATTTAAAAATGTGTTTCACTAAGCTAAAACCGCGCAAAAACAAGTTATAAAATTTTAACACAAGCATTTTATTTTTATAAAATGTTTCAACTCAAAAATATTTCGAAAATATATAAATGAATTTTTGAAATTTAAAATATAATTCATTTTACGATCGGGTATAAAAATACGGGCATTTTGTACCGTGGTTGGAAACCATAGTCCCCAAAATTGGGGATCTGAGTTTTGACAAAACCCAAATTCCCTCCCCATTCTCACCTCATTTTCTTCTTCTCCTTTTCCCATCTTTTTCTCTCTTCTTCATCAACAACAACAACAACAAATAATCATCTTCACCCATTCATCATCATCATTTTCGGCATCAACAACAAGAAGATCAACAAGAACAGCAGCGAATCGCCACTATCATCATCTCCATCTTCATCTTCTTCATCTTCAAGATCACCATCATCATCCTCAAACCCTCGATCTTCAAATCGTAAGGAATTACACGCTTTTCTTTGTTATTCCTTGTTAAAAACACTTAGGATATCATGTATTAACATTATAACAACAAGATTCGGCCTAAGAATGGGCTAGATTGCGTTTTTGGGTGAAAACCCGTCGAACAGACGGAAGTGTCGCCCACATACCAGCAGCGCAGCGTCACTTGCCTAAGTGACGCATGTAAGTGTCGCATGTAGTGACGCAACATAGTGACGCCTATTAGTGTCGCATATTAGTGACGCATCTTAGTGCCGCATGGAAGTGTCGCATTTAGTGACGCAAATAGTGACGCCTTTGAGTGTCGCCTTAAGTGACGCCCTAGCAAGTGACGCTACCCTCTCTAGTGTCGCCTATAGCGACACTTGCCTAGTGTCGCCTAAAACATAAAATACACATTTTTCACTAAGTGTCGAAACTCAAATTTTACCGCCTAATATTACTCCGAAATGAAATTTCGGAGCGTTTTCACTAAAGCAATATAGTAGAAATTAAAATTTTCCAAGCTAACTTGGCAGCTCGACCCCAACCAGGGGCTCTGCCCCTTGGACCCCGCCAGGGGTTGCCACCCCTTGGACCCCGCTACCAGGGCACTGCCCCCGGACCCCCGTACACAGTTTTCAAACCTGAGCGACGAACGAATATTTGCACAACTCGCTTAGACAAATTGATTTGTCTCTTACTTATATAACCTCACGTGTTTAGGACACTAGGAGGTTACCATCCGGACGACACGCGTAACTTAGGATCGCTGACAACTCACAGGTGAGTTCATAGCCCCACTCTTTCAACCGTTTTACTGTTTTCGGGGTGAGACGCATGCTCAATTACTGTTTTCAAATTATAATAATAAACCTTTATAATTCACACTTAATCATATTACTGTTATGTAATACAAATGTGTAATACATAGAAATTACACCCATCATAATGCTATTGAACAAAACCACTACTTAACCTAGTTAGGTTATAATTATACTTTGGTCATATTGTCGCGGGACAATATCATGGAATACATTAGAACTAGTTAGTTCTACCCACATTGGACAACATCTAGATTTTTACAGGATTAGTTTTCCTTTTAGGAACTGAGACTGCCAATACACTTCAGGATCTTTAGAATGGAATTGTACTTAAACAAACGTTAATCACGGATCTCAATATACTTCCTAGGCTAAGGCTAGGAGTACACGTTAATATCATACGTTAGTATAGATTCCTTATCCTAATACAAAACAACTAGGTGATGATTAGTCATACCTAGACTTATTGCGATACAACTAATATCTAAGTATTGTATATACATATTTAGATACAATAAATCACTATCATATGTACATGATACCCTATTAGATGTGTTTGTTAACTTGATACATACATATATATATATATATATATACACATAGATATATATATATATACATAGATATATATATATATATACATACTCGTACTCTACCTCGATCACTTGGTGCCACACACAACTTACTTATGTATATTGATATACATACACTTATACAAATACGATTACATTAGTCAGGCATGTCGTAGTATTGCTGACTCTCATTTACTCAAGTCGGGCATGTCATAGTACCACCGGCTCAATTACTGTAACACCCCCAAATTTACTGTTTAGCTGAAGCAAGCTTTGGGGTGCTACTAATCAATAATCAAAACACACAAGGTATAAGGAACGACTCTATATGCGTCGTTTTAAACATTACATTGATAATTCAAAAGTTTTACAATGTTATAATAGTTACAAAAGCTCGTGAGCGAAAATGTAAGAGATTTTAAGGCATATCTATTTTACAAAATGTAGAAATGCATATGAATCTCTTGAGATCTGCATGCGACTCGAGCTAGCTAATCCTGAGCAGTCCTACTACTGCTGTGTACCTGAGAATACATACTAAACAGTCAGCTAACGCTGGTGAGCTCACAGGTTTGCGTAATAAATATGTAAGTGTGAACCACAAGATTTAATGGTAACCGTTTGAAATGAATCAAATGATGTATATGTCTGCCATGAGGTCATAGTCTGCGCTTAACGTGGGTGTCAGGATCACAATAAAGTGCCTGATCGTGGGTGCCTTCGGGCAAGTGTCTAATCCACACTCGTATGAACAAAAGTTAATGCGTCCGTTTAACCAGTCAGTGCTTGCTGACCCGGACGAGGATGGTCAGTCCTATATGGTACCATACACTAACATTCGCGCTACATAAAGTATTACCAGAACTATGATCGTAGAGGACTTAAAATGATTAGAAAATAGCTCATGCATAATATAGTGAGTTTTGTACTCGTGTTCACGTGTAAAACAGTTAGAGCATGTATTCCCACCCCGGGAGTAAAAACAGTAAAAAGTCGGGGCTATGAGACTCACCTGAGCCTGAAGAGTTGCAATGAAGCAAATGTGGTAAAGTAAAATGGCGTGTCCGAAGACTGTAACCTGCCGGGCGTTTATAACGCGCAAGGTTGAATAAAATAAGTAGCTATCTTAAAAGATAACCTATGCTAGTTGTTCATCCAACTAGTAATGTCCAATGATTTGATTTGATTTGATTGGTAAGTTCGAGTTTTGAAAACGTGTACGGCCCGTTGGTGATTATTTGCAATAATATTATTATTATGTCGAAGTGTTATACTTAAAAAGTATTTACAAACTTTAGGTGACGGGGGTCCGGGGGCAGCGCCCTTGGTTAGTGTAGCACCCCCAAAATCACAATTTAGCGGAAGCAAGCTTTGGGGTGCTACTAATCAAATATCATAGCACAAAAGTAAAGCAAACGACATCTATATGCAACGTTTGTAAAATAGTTACATTTCCATACATAGAATGTTTGAAACATAACGTTCCCGGTTACAAAATGAAGTTCCCTAGAGTCCGCGTAAAAAGGCGGGAGATTCTATTACATAATCATAATAAATACAAAAGATAATGCTAAGAATCTCCGTTAAATGCAAGGTAGAAATCATGCGACTCTAGCTAGTATCCTGAGGGGATCCTACTCCGTCTGTGTACCTGAGATACAAAGCTAAAAAGGGTCAACACGAATGTTGGTGAATCTCACAGGTTTGTAAATAAAGTAAGAGTTTGAACACAAGATTTCATTAATAAGGCCCGCAGGCGTAAACCAGTTATTTGCAATTCTCGCAATATAAAGTAAGTAAGTTATACCATTGCCATGAGGCTCATAATCGAAGCTTAACCCGTAAATAATAAATTTGCTCTCGTGACATGCTCGGAAATTGAGCAAGCATCAGTAACGAATAATAGTCGCCCGTTTATACAGATCGGTTCGTGGTATCGCTACTACCCCGGGCGGGGAGGGTCATTTTCCTAATGGATCCATTAACTAGTGTTCGCGCTTAAGTACATAACTAACGATATATGATGAGGAGGCTTCCCCAAATAAATGGTGAGAAAACTCATGCAATTCCGTTTGGTAAACATGTAAATCAGTACTCGAGTTCGTAGAAATAAGCTATGTATCTCACCCCGTAAGTAAAACAGTAAAACAGTAAAAATGGGGCTATGAGACTCACCTGAGTCCAGTAAGTACGTATGCGTAATCAACCAGGTAAAAGCGGTTGTAAGTCTGTGTATCGATTTTCAGAATCCTGCAACCTTCTGGCATCCGTAACGCACAAGGTCGTAAGTAAACTAGTAAACGAGTTGGTGTCTTAAAAGATCACACATGCTAGCTGTCCACTCAACTAGGACATGTCCAAGTGTTTGTTTAGTAAACCGTTTGTATTTTGAAAACAAGTATGGCCCGTTGGTGACGGTTTGTAAAAATAATCCGAGAGTGGTATTATTATGTATATCGTTTTATTAAAAATTGTATCTAGGATTTAAATTCGGATAATTGGTCAAGTCGGGTTATGGACTGAAATAGTGGTGCGAATTGAGTTCGCGGTGCGAGCCGAGTTCGGCTCGCAAGGTAGTAGGCTGCGAACTGAACTCAATTCGCAACACAAGGTTCGGTTCGCAAGTCGACTCGCAAGTCAACTCGCAGGTCGACTAGCAAGTCATCTCGCAGGTCGACTCGCAAGTCAACTCGCAAGTCATCTCGCAGGTGGGTTCGGTTCGCCGTTGGGTTCGCGAGTTCAATCTTTGGTTCGCAATTGGGTTCGTCTCGCAGGACGAACAGATCTCGGTTCGCAGAACGAGCTGTTCGAACACTTTTTCATAAAAACGCATTTTCAAGTCGATTTTTGGGCAAATCTTTGTTGAGTAAACGTTCTAGCATGTAAATAAAAGTTTCCTAAGTAATTTAAAAGAGTTTTGAAGTTCCTTACCACGAAATCGCGAATGGAGAAGATGAAGATGGAGAGCTCGAGATGGTGATCGTTTCTTCTTGAATCAACTCCGCAAGATGATGAGTTTTGGGTGACGTTTTGAGGTGGTTTGGGGCTGTAAATTGAGAGTGAGAAGGAGAGAAAGAGTGTGTGTATGTGTGTTTAGTGTGAAGTGAAGAAAGAAGGGGACAAAAGGGTTTTAAAAGGGATGGGTCATGGGTCGGTTTGGGTTGGGTTCGCGGGTCCGAGCCGACCCACTTGGGTCTCGGCTCGCGGGTTGGTGTTTCCGAGTTTTTATATCGCGGGTCATTGTCGGTTAAATCCCGTAATTGTTTAAATGTTGTTTCGCGCTATTTGTTAAAGTGTATCCGAAGTATTTTATCATAATACTTAATAATGAGTTATAAAAATATAACTTGAATTACTTCTCGTTGTTAGGCGGGTTTCGTGTGATCTCGTCGCGTTCGGCATGTTTTTAAACGATACTAGATACGTGTAGTATATTTACACAATATATTAAAGCAAGTAAGGTTTGTTTGGTTAATTCTAAATTATTTAAAAGTTTTTGTCACCAACGTCCAATCTAGATTTTATAGGATCTCGTCCGTTTGGTAAGTGTATGATTTAAACGAATTACGTACGCGCGTAGGTAATCTCACAAAAGTCTCGTATATTTCGATTAATACAAAACTAAATACATGAAATTACAAGTAGTTTAGGCCCTAATCCAAAGTCATAAATTGACGGTTGTTACAATTAGCGGGGTCCCAGGGGTGGCAACCCCTAGCGGGGTCCAAGGGGCTGGCCCCTGGCTGGGGTCGAGAAAAACGCATCTAAGATTTGAATTTGGGTAAAATCAAGTGATAAAATTTTAGGTCTCGACACTTAGTAAAAATCTGAGTTCTGTTTCATGCGGCATTTATAGCGACACTTAGGGTCTTAGGCGTCACTTAGGAAGAGACGCATGAAATGGCAGAGTCTGGGTAAGGGCGTCACTTATGGCGTCACTTATGGAAGTGACGCATAGTGAGGCGTCACTTAGTGGCTTGGGCGACACTTAGGAAGTGTCGCATAAAATTGGAAATTCTGAGTTTAGGGCATCACTTAGGTAAGTGACGCATAAGGTGGCGACACTCCTTTAGTGTCGGGTATAAGTGGCGGTTAAGGCTTCTAGGCGTCACTAAATAAGTGACGGAGGTAAGTGTCGGGAAGAAGGGGTTTTATGCGGCACTTATGCAAGTGACGCATGATTAGGGCTTTTAGCGACACTCAATGCGTCACTTAAGTGACGCATGAAGTGACGCTATACTGCACCTTCGTTGCGACACTTAAAGCTGTTGACGAAAATTTGAGCCAAAAATGAGTTTTTGGGTTTCTTTTTGGCCTGATTCTTTTACCCAACCCTTATAGGGACATTCTAAGCTTAAAGAAACAACTAGAACCTAAAAATACTTGAAATCGAGAGTTTTCAGGTTTTGTCAGAAACTTACAAATCGTTGCGCGGAGGATTCGGAATGATAGAACGTAGATCGTTGCGAGGTGGTTCTTTTTCTCCAAACGAGTGATGAAGATCGAGGTCGTTTGGTGGTGTTATTAGTGAGGTTTAAGTGGTGGTGGTGTGGTTTGGTTTAGAGAGAAAAGAAAGAAGAAGAAATGTGAAAGTGAGAAAGAAAAAGGAAAAAGGGAAGAAAAGGAGGGGGGAAAGAGGGGGAAGGGAGGGCTGGCCAGGTGGGGTCCACGGAGGTGGACTTCACCCATTTTCGTTCCCGTGCAGTTGCGTTTCGTGCGGTGTTCGTTTTCTCGATCGTTTAAACGTTTAATAACTATTTAAAACATTTACTTGTATATTTTTAAAGAGCAATTAATTACTCGATATTTATGTTGAAGTATTTTATCAAAATACTTAATACTTGGATTATAAATCATAACTTTAATTTATTTGGTTTTGTTTGCGCGTTTACGTTTCAATCGCGTAAGTTGTTAATTATACGAAATGAATATGAAACATTATCAAAATAATATTTTGGATATAGTCGCGTTATTAAATAACGTTATATTATTCAATAAGAATGTTCACCAACGTCCGTATTTACTTGAACCGAATTACATTCGATTTAAAACTTGTACGATTTAATCAAATCGCATATTCGTATATATATTCAACAATATATATATATATATATATATATTTCGATACATTAATTAGCCTAAGACCAACTAATTACATGTATTAACAGAGAGTTAGACACTAATTACTAGTCCTAATTTGGCGGGTGTTACAATTACATACATTGCTTGCGAGCAATCCGGTCGATGCCATATGGGCACAAAACGATGCCACGGTAAAGTGGGCACAAAACGATGCCACGGTATTGAAGTGGGCACAAGTACGATATCGCGGTAAAGCGATACACTCGATGGATGGGCGAGCTTATGCTCGTGATCCACACACATATACGGATGGGCGAGCTCATGCTTATGATCCGCACTCATTCACGGATGGGCGAGCTTATGCTCGTGATCCGCACTCATTCACAGATGGGCGAGCTTATGCTTGTAATCCGCACTATTAACGGATCGGCGAACTTTTACGCGAGGCCGTCAACTCAGTATTTGACTAAACACTCAATCATAGTCCGTGGGACTACAATTATGTTGTTGGATGCAACACGCTATGCCAGGTGGCACACTAATTATTACGCAACATCATATGACGTGGTCATACAATTACCCGATAGTCCTTAGGCATGTATTGCCTCACATTGATAGATTTACTTAATACTTGATAGGTATCCAGGCACGGAATGCCTCAATCTTTATGTACTTAGGTACACACCATCATTATTTAGGTATGAAATACCTTGTAGGATATATACACATTGGTGTTGCAACTTCAATACAATACGTATCAAAATCGTAGATTCTGAACTACTTTTCAAAACATACAAGGTTTTATACTTTATGTTTTCAACTAACAATCCTATGAACTCACCAGCTTTATAGCTGACTCGTTTTAACATGTGTTCTCAGGTGCCCAACAGGATTAAGATTGCTACAGGCTTTTGCTAGCTCGAGTGACATGTTTTCAAACAACTGGATTTCTCTGCATAACTTTTGTATTACAAATTATGTATTGAAATTATTTTGCGAACCCGCAACTTGTATACATTTTTATTTTGGAATTGTATAACTATTTTTAAACGTCTCATTTAGAGTCATTCATTATTTACCTTTGTGCTTGAGATATTTGATTTGGTAACACCCGACCCGACCGCTTCCGCAACCTAAAATTTGAAGGTGTTACAAGTTCTTTTTATGAGTCATGTATCAAGAGCAATATTTAACTAAAAATGAATCTGCTGATCCACTAACCTCTAATTCAGCCTCTGCAAGAGCAGTACAGGATCAAGAGTGAGATAAGGATGATCCCAGTCAGCCAATACTCCAAATCTGTAAACAGATAGTTAAGATACTTAATATTATATCAATCATTTTCCAAAACAACCCTAATAACAAAAAAAAACAATCATTTGTAAGGTAAACATATATATTCCACTAGTAGATAGGTGAAACCACTTGACCTTATGATGTGAAATAATGAATGCATGAATAACGGTAAGTTCGTCAATGCTTTTCGGTTGTGTTGATTAGTTGTATTAATTGACCTTGAATTCGCCATTTGTGCCATCACAGTTGCTTTGGCAAAGGTAGCTACTTATGTTCTCAATTTTATTGGGCTTTGCTTAACCCCTTTCAGGTATCTTTGTCTAGTGACTGCAATACTAATTAGATAGTTCAACAAACAATTACCCATGGTGAAACCTAGAACCTGCCTTAATATTTTCAAGTAAAAAAAAACAGACAAAAAATATCACTTGCTTTTTTACTCAATTGGTAGACCATGGCAATCCCAACCAGGAATATAACGTACATTACAGTTTTGAAGAAACTGTCATATTAGAAAATTCTAAACTGATAATCGAAATTTGGATAAAGGAAAATACAGAAATCCATATACTAAAAAGGATTTATAGTGTATAATGGATTGGATTCCAGAACCAGAATAAACTGAAGTCGAAAACATGAATCTTAAAAAATCCCAACCCTCACTAAATGGCGTATTATAAAGGTTTACAGCGGATGAAGCATGAAGGATAAACAAACTACCATCGTATAGGAAAAAAGTAAAGAATGAGTCACTTGCCTCGAGCACCGATAATGAAGAGTACTCTATTGGCTCCTCTGATAATAGGAAATTAATGTGCACCAACAAACAAATTTACAATATATCTTTTTTTTTTTTATCAATACCAAAGCTACAATATATCAATAGCTAAGAAAATGAACAAAGGAAAAATAATAAGACGCTGCATGACTTGCATTATGAAACTTAAATATTTTGAAGTCACAAAAGCATTTAAAGTAACTGCAAACAAACCATTATAGATCTAACTTTGAGGCTTGACTCTGAATTCAAGTATTGACAGTACTAAACAAATACATCATCCCTTCCCCAAAGCAACCAGCAAAGCTCCCATAAGAACTTTCTCCATTATGAAATTAATACCACAAAACAACCAAATTATGATAATACAACTCTTTTGATCCTTTTAAGATCACGACCTTATACATCACAAAGTCAAATTACAACAAATCAAACGTAAAAAAAGACCATATGAATTAAACATCGAGCCCTAATTTTGTTAATCAAATTCACAACATCAAAATTAGGGTTTAAGAAATTCTATTACGCAAATTCACCTGTAAACAATAATCAAATATAAATCAGAAATGATTGGAAATCGAAATTGAACTAAAATCAATTGAATGGAAAAGGAAATTGAATCAATTACCTTTGGTTCAGTGGAGAAATCGAAATTACAATACCACAACCATAACCAAATCCGAGAAATCAGCCACCTTTATATAACGAAAGGATGTATATGAACTAAATCTAAAATCAGAGTGGGAGAAGGTGATACGGGTTGGTCGATGACCATGTCTTCACGTGCTTGAAGTCCAAGTCTCAATATCCTCATGTTTTATCATGCACGTTGAACAAGTCTTCCACTATATTCTCATGCAAGTTTAATGAGTAGTGTCTAGCATATTTTTAGGAATAATAAGTGGATAACCAGGCCACTTAATTAGATGCATTCACGTTTACATTAAGTCCATGTTTTCATTTACTCCCCACGCTCCTAGTATTTCTCCAAAGTTTAGGTCAGTAGGTATTTTGCTTTCTAGTATTTAAAGTGTAACGTTTGCATATGAATGGAAGAAGAGAAGAAAATTGCAGCAAGTATTGTCTTTAGTTTTTATTGCTAGTTTAGTTATAGTTGAGAAATTAACCATCTCGAATCAGTTGTATCAGAAGGTGACCTGTGATTCTCATTGCGGAAGCTGATTATATCATCGTTCTAATTTAGTTTTCAATTGATTGATTGTAGTAAATAATATTAATCCATATAGCTTTGACATAGCAACCATCAAAGCCCCGGATGATTGAATTTGAATATCTCTTGTGGTTTGAAGTACTTATAATTAATTATTTGTGTGAACGTATAAATATAGCATATTAGGGTAAAATAAAAGTGACGACTATAAGGTGTAGTGGTGAGGAGGAGAATTTTTGGATTTTAAAAGTTAGTTTAGAACTTCATGGCCGATTTACACTGCAGTTTGTTAGTGAGGTGAGATTTAGTTTGGTACTGAACAATACGTATAGGTATAGGTATCTTTATTTAATTTGAAAATTCAAATTTCAAAAAATTCACATAATTTGGTCGATTTAAAAATAAAAAAGTCGGTATTTTGATTTATTCTAAAAATTCGAATTTCGAAATATATTCCTTAAATTTCTCAGCCGACCAGTTTATAAGGGTTAATATAGTAAAATTACGGATCAAAAACTGACATATCACGTAAACAATCCTGATTATCATAATCAACGGTTTAGATTTATTTAACTAGCTTAATTAACGGGTAGGTTTAAGTCAACGTATTATAAAGTCAAGCTGTTTACGTAATTAATCTCATCCAATAATATTAAAAGGAGATATTTTGTAACTATGTCAGCAACATGAAAACGAATTATACCAATTTGACATTTTCTCCACGAACAAAGCAACCTCACACATTTTGACTTATCCATCTTTATTCTCTAAGACTGTAAGAGCATCTCCTATGATAATTTTTTCTAAAGTTTTTTTGTTTAAAAATGCTTTTGAAAAGCTTTTAGAGAAAATTAATGATATAAAGAGTCAACGTGACATTTCTCACTAAATAGACTGTGTCGGAATATTTTTTCCAAAATAAACCTCCATTCGCCAAAATAGACTAAAGTTTAGGCGAGTTCAGCGTAAAAATTTGAACAAATAAACGATCGCCAAGTGTCCCTAAATTTCGCCGGTCAATTTCAAATTCGCCGGTCAAACATGCCATTTCGCCGAAATTCAAATCACATGTATATCCTAAAAAATAGCCGAAATTATATTTAACCGAAATATAATGTTTGACCAGAGAACATGCAATTCCCTTCTAATTAAAATTTTGTTGAAATATAATCTTTTCGCCAAAAGGGGTAAAAGACATACACCTGGAGACTCACTTTTCCTTTTCGCCGAACACGTTTCAAAATCACTTTGAGACTTTCAGTTTTCTTTTCGTTTCAAAATCACTCTCATCACTTTTTTCGCCAATAACATATGAATCCAGATGTTTGATTTGTTCGTTGGTGGTTACTGAAATCCGAAAATCGCTTTCTCTCTTTTCGCTTCCATATCCATATGTTTGTTTCGTTTCAAAATCAACCAAATAAGGGTTTCACTTTGGGTTAGGGTTTGATTTGTTTGGGTTTTGCATTATATTTTTTGCTTCGGTGGTGGTTGGTGGCGGTGAAAGCGCCGCAGGTTGTTTAACTTGAAGGTGGTAGTTGGTGGCGGTGACAACGGATTGTTTGTGCTGGTAGGGTGGGTGATTGTTTGTTGTGGGAACGGTGGTATTAGGTGGCGGTGACAACGGATTGTTTGGACCACAGTGAAAAGGAACAAAAGTTATACACCTTCATTTTGCCAACTATTTATTTTATAATGTGTTAGATGTCCCTCTTTACATGATATAGAAGGTGCTATTATGTTATGCCCTGCAGCTTAAATATTTGTTTTTGTATTATAATTCTTTGTTGCAAAAAAAAACAGTGCAATATGTTCTAGAGATCTCTATGTTCTATGTCGAAACTTTAAGATACTAGATGGCTTGATGTAATGATAAGTAGCTTTACATTTAAAAGATAATCAACTTGGGCAAAAGTATATGTCTTTTGAGGTTATGCATTCGATACCCATAATATCGGTTATCCTCCATACCCACTTAAGGGGTTATGTTCAAAATTTTCATACCCATTCTCATTCGACCCTTTTATAAAACTCATGCCAATAGTGATGCCTCAGTACAAACCAGACTCCTCTTAAGTAGCACGTTGACTACCTTTTAAGGAGCCCACTTTTTATGATGTTATCTTAAAAAGTACTAACCTACAACTACAATATCCTCACACTTCTTTTTTGTGGGTTAAGTGGCTTATTGAGGGTATAATTAATTCTTCTTTTGAAAATAAATAAATAAATATTATTAAATTTTCCAATTATACTGTTGCAAAAATATGTGTATATATCATGACAGCTAAGCTAGAACTGAAAATGTAAAGATCTTTTAACATTCAAATTTTGCTAACGATGAAATTGGATAAACTTCTTGATGTACATTCTAGTATCATAATGTATGTCATTTTGATCCTAAAAAAGGGTATTATATGATACATACGTATGTGTTGCGATTATATTGCAAATTCGGGTGATTTGGGTAATTTGGGCAAAACATGAAAACCAAGTTTCGGTGATCTTTAAGAGGCTAGGCTGTAGCTTTTTTTGTATGTTGCTCTGGCAATAACTGAAAGTGTATGGTTAGAGTTTGGTCGAATGTCTTTAGAATGATATAACTTATGCTGAAAACGGGTGAGCCTAAGTGGTCGATAAGTGGTGAACAAAACAGCTTGTTGGGAATGATTTGTCAACTGTAAGCATCCATAGATGGTTTTCGCAAGTTTTTAAATGGTTATTAATAGACGTGCATTGCGTTGTATAGAAAGGTAAGAGTTATATACTAAAGTATGTCCGAATACCTTCTTAATGGTCTACTATATGTATGATTTGGAAAGGCTTAGAATGTCGGAAAGTGATATATAAAACAGAGGTTTGGTGCTGTAGGTGCTTATGTAATATACAAAAGCAACTAAATTAAGTCAGGTCATATACTTACAACGGTTCTCAAATCACAGTTAGAGGTACACAGTAATGGATTTAAATCTACTAATAATCTTTTATAATATGTTTACAAAATAGGTTTACAAAATCAGTAGCAATATTATCATCACCTTCTTAAACAACGAATCGATTTACAATAAAAATGTCTTGAAGTAATCATCTAGGAAGCATAAACAACAAATAATAACATAATGTAGTAAAGGATGTTAGTTTCCCCCCACAAATCTAATGTTACTTCCCTTGTTTAGATCCCACAATTTGCATTAATGTCACTTCCTACCTGACAGCCATAGTGACATATTCTCTAAGCCCCCAATTTCATATTATCATATCTAAGAAAATATACACTAAAGGTTGATATAGTAATTAATAGCTCCAACAAACACACACATATAAAACATAAATCATTGTCATTTTCATCGATCTTAATTTATGAGAAAATATAATGGTACCTACTGTAAAGGAAGATCTGTGCATTATCAACTGAAATTCGTGTGCATCACATGGGTTCGGAGGAAGTAGGAACCACAAGAACAAAAAGACACAAACAATGTTGGGAAAATGGGAAAAAGAGATCGGCACGAATCACAAAATTTCAAAAAAAATTGCATTGGCGAAATTTTATTTATAATTTAGGCGAAATGGTGAATTTAGGCTAAACCCTGAATTTCGGCGAAAACTTACTTAAAAGGGAATGGCTTTTCGGCGATTATTTAGGATATACATGTGATTTGAATTTCGGCAAAATGGCATGTTTGACCGGCGAAATTTGGGGGCACTTGGCGATCGTTTATTTGTTCAAGTTTTTACGCCGAACTCGCCTAAACTTTAGTCTATTTCGGCGAAATGGAGGTTTATTTTGGAAAAAAAATCTGACACAGTCTATTTAGTGAGAAAGGTCATGTTGACCGTTTATATCAATGATTTTCTCTTTTATCATTGGAGGGAAAACTTTATTTATGTTAAAGCTTGATGATGTGTCCTAATAAAAGAGCTTTGGGAAGCTTTTAACATTAGAGATACTGAAAGACCCGCTAGGATTCCACCACTGCAACGAACGAGTCAAACTTGATTGATGACATAATAACTTTAAAGAAATTCATTTAACCATGTCAGAGCATCATAAAAAAAACATATTGACCAACTAATCAAAGACTTGATAAGGCCGGCCTGCAGTGGACTGAGACTTACAGAATAACAGAAAACGTACTTCACTTCAATTGTTGTCCTTATAATGATCATAAGCTCAGTAAACAAATTGTGCTAGATTAAAGCTAATTTTGTTTCCATACTCCAGAATCATGGCCATCTTAATATGCTTTTATCTATTGTTATTTCCGTACGCAGCTTCAGTTACTTTCAATTTAAAAAATATTAGTCCAATATTTCGGGACAATTTCACATTAGGGGGTCAAGCTGACATCTCCGATGGCGGAATCCAAGTGACCCCTGAAAAAAAGAGTCCAAATAAGACGTGGTATAGTGGCGGTGCGACATACATAGAAAGGCTTCATCTTTGGGACGAGGCCTCTGGTGAGCTAGCAAGCTTTTCTACCAGCTTCTCATTCGTGATTGATTCATATTACTCACCTCGTTATGCAGATGGCCTCACATTCTTCCTTGCTGAGGATAATAAGGTATATGGCTTAGCAGGCAGAATGGGTCTTCCATTTGATTCATCACTAATGGTCAATATGTATCGATTTGTTGCAGTGGAGTTTGATACTTTTGGTTTAAATACTTGGGATAACCATTCAGTAAATGACCATGTAGGTATCGATATTAACAATCTTTCTTCTGTTATAATATCTGAATGGTGGACAGACATACCTAATGGAAGACGATGTCAAGCTTGGATAGAGTACAACTCTAATTCAAAAAATCTTAGTGTCTCCTTCACTAATTTTAGAAACAATAGAGTTGAAAGGCAAGAGGGTCTTTATTACAATATTGATCTTAGGGACGTGTTGCCTGAATGGGTTTATTTCGGGTTTTCAGCCTCCACTGGCGCAGATTCGTATCAAATAAATAACGTAAAAGATTGGTATTTTACTAGTTCTAATCTACAAGTTGATAACAAGATAGGGTTAACACCACCCAGTAGCTCAGAAGATATAGATCGAAAGAAGAGGGTACCGCCAACCCAGAAAAAGAAGAGCATGCGACATATAGTACTGGGGTTAATAATTGGACTATCTGTTCTAGTTGCCATTTTAGCTATACTTGCATATGTTTTCTGGCGGAAATACAAAAAATATGAAGATGAAGTTGAGGAACTTAAATTTTCTTTGGAGATGAACAATGAATTTGAAATGCAGGCAACTGGGCCTAGAAGATTCTCCTACCTTGAATTAGCTCGATCAACTGCTGGCTTTGCAGAGAAGGAGAAGCTTGGAGAAGGAGGTTTCGGTGAGGTTTACAAAGGTTTACTGACAGATTCAAGCACGTACGTTGCAGTCAAAAGGGTGTCAAAGACCTCCAAACAAGGGATTAAGGAGTATGCATCGGAAGTAAGGATCATTAGCCGGTTAAGGCACAAAAATTTGGTGCAACTCACTGGTTGGTGCCACCAGAAAGGAGAACTCCTGCTTGTATACGAATATATGGAAAATGGAAGTTTAGATTTACATCTCTTCAAAGGAAAAAGCTTGTTGACATGGGACACACGGTATCAAATTGCTCATGGTCTGGCTTCTGCTTTGTTGTACCTACATGAAGAATGGGAGCAATGTGTTTTGCATAGAGATATCAAATCGAGTAATGTGATGTTGAACACAAATTTCAACGTGAAGCTAGGTGATTTTGGGTTAGCTAAGTTGGTTGATCATGAGAAAGGCTATAAGACAACAACGTTGGCTGGAACTAGGGGTTACATGGCTCCTGAATGTTTTGTGACGGGCAAAGCGAGTAAAGAATCGGATGTGTTTAGCTTCGGAGTTGTTGCAATGGAAATAGCGTGTGGACGAAAACCTATAGACAACACGGCTCAAGAAGATAGAATAAGGTTAGTCGAATGGGTTTGGGAACTCTATGGCATGGGGACTCTTTTAGAAGCAGTTGATCCGCGTCTAGGGTCAGATTTTGTGGAAGAAGAAATCACATGTGTGATGACCGTTGGGTTATGGTGCGTGCACCCAGACCCTGAACACCGACCATCGATAAGACAAGTGATTCAAATACTAAACTCTGAAGCTTCTTTGCCTATACTTCCCTCAAAAATGCCTGTGGCATCGTACTCAACGCCGCCCATGTCGCCATTGGGTGTATCTGATGTGAATTTGTCAAAGCATAAGACACCATCAGCAACTATATCTTCTCTGTATGGTCGTTAATTAAATGCCTTTACTGGCCACCTTTATTTATAATCAACTTTAACGAAACTGTACATTGTAAACGTACTATACTCGATCACACATGTTTAGGTAAGGTAAAATTCTTCTGTTTTACATAATGCTAATGAAATAACGTTGTAATAAATGTGGTTTTTGGACACTGAATCGCTAGTTTTTTTTAATATACAATAGTCCGTGTGTATATATATACTAGCTTTGACACCCGTGTATACACACGGATTGTTCAATGTTAGTATAGTAGTCATGTTATAATAGATTTCAAGTATTTCGATAAATGGGTGCAAAACTGATTAATGGATTTTTTTTAACCTATTTATAAAAGTTCCATTGACAAAGGGTAATACCAATATTTGTATAACTAAATATCGATTAATGATCATGTACAAATACGTTTAGAATACTCTCATGTTGAATCCAACATGAGAAGTTATATTCACTCGCAAATCAAGTTAAACGTATTGAAATCTAAGTATGCCAATATTAGATATAAACTTGTACTCTTCATAAAGTACAATTTCCTTGAAATCCAACATAAGGAGTAATATAAAGTAACGAATATATTGTTTATTGTGTGTACAATTTCTTTATTCATATCGATTACTTCCTTTGTTCTAATAAAATTTCAAGTTATTGAGAGTAATAAAAGACCATAAATTATGGAGTTTGATTAATTTTAAAAGTTATTTTTATATATGGACAATATCTGTGATAGATTATATATTAAATTGATATTCTTATCGAGATATAGATGAGTAATAAATAAAAAACTAACTATAAGTTGAATGACTAAGAAGATGTAATGACATGTTCTTAATTATAGTTACAATACTCATCACACGGTAGGATCGAGTAATCATACATCATCAAATAAAACAAAAGGTAAATTATGTATAGCATAAACTTGCAATTCCAATCACTACGTATTTGAATAAGTTATCTAAACTTATTTTTACTTAACGAGTTATTGAGAGTAATACATGGAAGTAGATAATTTTTTTTGATGATTTTAAAACTTATATTAACAAATGAACAATTTCTCTAGACATAAAATAGTAACGTAATTTTTTTTATAAATTAGTCTTGTTTTAATAAATTTAACTAAAAAAGAAAATAATTATATAAGCAATTTATATTTACTTAGAAAACTAAGAATCGCATATCAACATTGGTCAATTATATAACACAACCCACTTCATATAATGTTAGTCATGAATACGTTGATCTTACGGGGTATTCATTATTATTCTATTAAATTATTATTAATTTTTATTGATGATGTCATTACTTCGTTAATTTTAGCTACTTTGATATAATAAAGATAATAATCAAATGTTGTATACGACACTGTTTTCTAATTGTATGACTAAATATTGGAAAGTTATCAAAACCCATCAAAAAATGAAAAATTGAAAGTCGTCGAAAGTATTAGGACAAAATTAACGAATTGATATAACCACAGGGACCAAAAATGTAATCACCCTTAATTTTAAATATATGGAAAAAGTGAGTTTTGAGACACGTAATACATTTTTATTGATTTCATATTATTTCAAAATTCTCATTTATCTGAAACTTGCTCTATCGAAACTTGCTCTATAAAGAGTAAAAATTAAATGTTGTGTACGACAAGGTTTTTAAATTGTATTACTAAATATTTGAAAGTTACCAGTTTAAATTTAAATATATTTTCTAAATCTAAGTGATTATTATCATGTTACACTTCATTATATACATTAATAGTTTCCTTATGTAAACTAGGTATGATCATGGTTGTGCTAAGCATGGCTCACGATATTTTATATTTAAAATAGATTTATGTCTAGATTTTAAAAACTGACGTTTATAGGAATGTTTATTTGATCTCATCGATTTGAATTGGACTCAATAGGTGAAATCAATTGGATTAGTGTTGATGAGTAACATATTCTATATCGCTGATGGTAGCTCTAAAAAAATATATCACACTTTTAGGTAGCTATACAAATCTCAAAGTTATTAATATGTGAGGCTTCACTAGTATAAACGGAAAAAAAATTAATGTGGATTTACAATTAAAGGTCCTTGAACTATATTGGTTTATCAAATGCATATGAGGTTATCAACATAATCTATGACATATATATGATTGATCATTAGGTAAAAAAGAAAATACATATCATGATTTAAGATAGTTATACGAAATAACACTAAGTTATGAATATGTAAATATTAGTAAGAATGTAAAAAGAATAACACAAGCTATGATTGATTAAAAAAAGTACATTTTTTAGTTTTATGAAAGTTAAGGTAAGAATTAAAAGTATATGAGTGATAGCATAAACATGGATTAGTTAGTTAAAAGTAATACAAATCATATACTTATGATTATATATACAAATTTAGCATTATAAAAAGTTAGTATAAATGATATGCTTGATTAGTAAAGTAAATGGTGATGATGTGTCTAACATTTTATGAGTTTATTATAAAGGCTATAGTTTTACTTATATATAGTAAGAAGTAAGATATTATTATTATTATTATCATTATTATTATTATTATTATCATTATTATTATCATCATTATTGTAACACCCTCTCTACGGGTCTAACAAATCCCTTATTTAAATTGATTATTTAATTGTTTTAAAAATTATTTGATATTATTTGTTTAATTGTTAAACTTAGATAAATGAGTCACAGGACTTATTTTGTGAATAGTGAAATACTATTTGTTTTAAATTACTGTAGTTGACGGTAAAAGAAAATAATTATTTTTGCAACTGAATTTCGAGTTTCAGACAATAGATTTAGGACGGGTATAAAATTAAAAGCAATCAAATACTGAGTCAGTGTGTAAACCGACCTTGCTACTTATTTGTTGTCAAAGTCTTCTTCCTCATATCATAAGCATCAAACCAAAACATAAACTTCCAAATCGAAATTCTACTAAGTTTGCAAAGGCTGTAATTTTGATTCTACTACATGAGAACTAACATCATCATCTTAAACTTCATCATCTTCTCCATCTTGTTCACTTTCATTTTCTTTAAAAGTGAGTTTGATTTTGAGTGATTGAATCAAATTAATGTTTGATATGTTGCTATTTGGTGTTAATAGATGTTATATGATGTTAGTTGGAGTACTAGAAACCTTAGACACTGAGTTTTTGGAGTTATGGGGAGATTTGGTTCGAAAAACTCGTAACAGCAGCGAAATTCGCAAAACTCAGTTCGTCTTGCGAAGCGAGTTGAGTTGTCGCGGTGCGAACTAAGTTACTGCGAAGAGAACCGAGATCTTGCGAGCTGAGTGGCCGCGAAGCGAGTTGAACTTGCGATGTGAGCCGAGTTGTTTCAGCTATGCGAACTGAGATTTTTGCGTTGCGAATCGAGTTTCTGCGAACCGAGTTGACTATGCGAGTCAAGATAGTTGCGAACCGAGATTTTAAACTTTTTGTTTTGCAAATTTTGAAAACGCACACTGTTTTCAGGGTCGTGGATAAGTGACATGGTCACTCGGAAATGGCCCACTGATCAAGGCTCTATTCTAAGAGTCTAGGCAGTTTTTGGCCATTAAGGGTCATCTAGGGGTCGAAAATGACATTTTTCAATTTTTGAACCTCGTTTTGGGATTTTCTGATTTCATTTCGGATTGTTGCTTAGATTTTAGGGACTTACCTGCTTAAATAAATATGTTAGAATGATGATTATGAGACAAGTTACTGACTTGTGTTATTCTATTGTGATTCAGATAAACAGAATACTCAGTGACATTAGACTACTGAGCGGACGACTGAGGTATTGGTGAGTGGATCTGTAAACCTCAGTGTGATTTAGTTGTAACAGGTTTGGTTACAACGGGTAAACGTATTATTATTGATTTAGTTGCCATGATAATTATGGTTTAATAATAATAATATTGTTGATAGACTGTTAGTCTGACATGATACCATGATGAGTATGTGAATATGTGATCACTTGTTGTATTGCCTTTGGGCATTGTTATAACACCCTTCGTTTAGGAAAACATATATTATATAAATAAACTTCGGAAGCGAGTCTCATACTTAGTTGTCATATTTACATATATTAAAATGTCACAGAACATCACACCTATACTTATATAATTACAAAACCGTTTACATAAGTTCGGGTGTTATATTAACTACCAAAACATGACTTTAGTTTCCCAAAAATCAGAGTAGACGCGATCATAGTCAAACACCCCTTCTATCATCCAAAAACCCGATCCATAACTTATTCAAAACCTGCAAAATGTTAAACATGGTGGGATTAGCTCACAGCTAAGTGAATGGAACTGTAACCGACAGTTCAATTCAAAAATAACAAATCTTACAACAAATCAACAATAAACACATAGCGTCAAAGAGGATCGGCGGTTCCTGATTAGCCAATCAAAGAACCCTTAAACCACTGCTGGCCAAAACAGTGATTTACCGATAGTTTGAAGCTATCTTCACCGACTAGGGTTCATCCATCAACTATGTGTATCGAAAACCCCGCCAGCCAAACAATAGCAACAAACCCAACCAGCATTGACCTCTGAATAATCACAAATGCCCAATGGCCAAGAATCACTTAATGCATAATCTTAATGCCATCAAGTAACAATAACAATCTAGTAAACCCAATTCAACAATATCTATAATCCAAATGATTAAACAATAAACACATAACATTATATGTTCACTCGTTGTAACCAAACTTGTTACAACTGGATTGAACCGAAGATTACAGTTACCACTCACCTGATATTCCTGGTCTCCACTCAGTGGTCTAATATTACTGAGTCTTCTGTAAATATGAGAACACAACCCGAAACATAAATTAGAAACTCATTTATAAATGATCATAACTTTACTTATAAATATTGTATCCAACTAGTAGGTACTATGTACTATTGATACCTCTAATTATAACAAGTACACAAGTCCACAAGTTATCATATTTGTCAAATTTAAATATGCAAACGCGATCCGGGCTTGAAGGGTGGGATCACGTTCCCCTTTGAAAATCTTTCTATTTCAAACTTACACTAGGCAACGCGATCCGGACAAGGGTTTAGGATCGCGTTCCTAAGAGCAAATTCGATTGACCCCAAAATAATACTGACTAACATGATCCGGGCTCAAGGTCTAGGATCGCGTTCCATAGTTCAATTCAGACTGTAACCAATTAACACATAGTAACGCGATCCGGGTAATGAAGATGGATCGCGTTCTCATGTTTAAAACAGAGTATCAGACTTGCAAATAACAGTGCATGAATTCAAATCCTAAATCATATATCAAAACATCATCAAACTCAATTTGTAAGTTATCAAACTTCAATTTATCATCAAGTAACATCATATAACATCATGCAAATCCAAATTTACAACTTCATACACATGCAACTTCAATTCTTAAATATATCATAAACCCTAACTAATTTTAGTTCAAAACTTGAAAATCAATCAAATAACCTTGCATATAAACTTCATATAATCATTAAACAATAATTTCTAAACTTCAATTCTTCATATACATAAATATTATACATGATTCCATCAAAGTCAATATATATCTTATAACAAGTTACTCACAAGTAAATGGATGAACAAGATGATATTGTGATTTGATGAAGAACAATCTGATTTCTTCAAGCTAATCCAATTTCTATTTGATTTCTTACTATAATGTTTGTTTTGTGAAAGTTGAGAGAGTTCTCAAGAATGAAAGAAAATGGATAATGAGAAAATTTAGGTGAATAAGTCGGTTTGAACCAACCGACTCAAATAAATACAGTGTAATATTATACTCCCTTCTAAGCCTATTGTCTGGAACCTAAAAATATTCGCGAGATCGAATATTTTATTTTACCGTCAACTCTAATAATTTAAAACAAGTACCATTTTGTTAGTCACAATAAATCATAAGACTCTTTTACCTATTTATTTTCAAGAAATCAAGTAAATTATTTCCCATTATTTAAATAATCAATTTAAAACTCAGTAAAATACCATTTATTTATAGGCCCAAAAATAGGATGTTACAATTGTTGATTCAGAGGCCAGCATGGGGTTGGGCTTGGGTTTGCTATTGTTTGGATAACACAGGGTCTTAGTACAAGTATTATTGTCGTAGCTTGTGTTGTTTGGGTTAATAGCACCAAGTAGTCATTTAAACCTCTGTATTGGCCTGCAGTTGGTTTTTAAGTGTTCTTTGAGAAGGGTTCCCTCAAAAACCACCGGTCCTCTTTGACGTCAGTTGTTTGTGATGTTATAAGTTGTAAACAGATGTGTTGTGTTTATATGGTTATTTGTTGTACGCAAAGTTGTTATGCTAAGTAGAGCTGTTGTTTATTGATTTACTCACTTAGCGTTGTGCTAATCCCCCACATTTATATACTTCCTGTAGGTTATATTTATTATGTGGGTGACAGGAAGCTGAGGCCTTTGGCAGGAAATGTTTGACATGGCGAACTCTGATATAACTTTTGTAATAAAGTTAAAGAAATTTGTATTATATAACACCTTATCTATGGTTGGTGGTTTTAATACTTTTGAACTGTAATGTGTCAGGTTTTGAACAGTTATATAGTTAAACTAAGGTGTATAAAAGTTTGAAAAAGTTAATGTACATTTTATAATGTATATAAATGAAATCTATTATTTTGTTAAAAAATCTACGCTTCCGAGTGAAAATCATTATTAAAATGGTTTTCAAAAGGATGGGTGTTATAAGTTGGTATCAGAACATAGGTTTGGGTGAATTGGACATCGGTAAGTGTTCAATCCCAAATCTACAGTTGTGTTAGTCAAACATTCCATGATGTGGGATTTAGCTACTGTTGGGAATTGGTTAGTATATTAAGTACTAATGATTAGCAACTTGTGAGTTGTTGTTTTGAGTACAGATATGGCAGAACACGAGCACCCGACCAGTACCCTCAACAGTTCCCCTAGACCGGATGCCTTTCATACGGAGATAAATACAGAGAAACATGGTCAGACAGGTACATCATTTTCATTTGAAGAGCACACAATTAGAGACGAGTATGTATTACAACTAGAGAACGAATCACTGGAATTTCAGAGAAGACAACAGTATTTACAGAATAGACAGGTTGGATATTCTCAGCAGCTTTTACAATCACATTATCATGTTATAAGTACCGTTTCACCGCCTATAGTGTCATCTTCAGGGCCTATTAATTACCAGGTACTAGTATTTCTATCACCGCATCAACAGAGAAAGGGTTGTTCATTTAAAACTTTTATGTCTTGTAAACCTTCAAAATATTATGTGAGTTTTAATCCATCTGTTACACTTGATTGGTTACGGGATACTGAGAGAAAATTTGAGGTGTGCCAATGTGAGGAGGAATTTAAGGTTCCTTATGCAATTAAGCTTTTGAAAGGACGGGCAATATCTTGGTGGGATTCAATTACAGCAAATATGACACCACAACAGAAAGAATCTATTCGATGGAATGACTTTTATAATGATATATGTCGACAGTAGGTTCTCCGAAGCCGTAACCTTCTAGCGCCATAAACCCTAACTCCTAAACCCCAAACCCTAAACGCTTTACAAAACTCTAAACCCTAAATCATAATAAACCCTAAACTCTGCTAAACCCTAACCCTAAACCCTGCTAAACCTTAACCCTAAATCCTAAACCCTAACCATAAACCCTAACCCTAACCAGAAATCAAATGTACAACCAATCACTAACACATGTGTTACTAATTTGTAAAACTCACCAATGCCTTGAAGGACAACAAATCGAAGAGGAGAAAACGCTGAATTTTATGTTGCAATTTCCATGATTTTTCGACTTACCGTTTGTGATAAATTTGAATTTCAAAAATGTGAGGGAAATGGGTATTTGATGAAAATGAGTTGTTGAAATTGATTCCTCTATTCTCACTCAAAATTGATATACTCATTTAAACTCTGCTCTCAATGTGAAATCCAAAGCAGAGATATGAATATTTTTTTTACCTTTGGAATTTTCCCTTCAGACTGTGAGTTTTTTATTACATAAAGTATAGAAGAAATACCATGTATTTGAGTATGAAGTTGATCATCTTTATGATATATAGAATTACACACATTGTATATATAAATTGTTTCCTTTTTTATTATATTTATTATTATTATGTGTCTCTAATCTTGGAATCACAATTGTTGAATCTCCAAAAATCAGAACAGAAGTTTTCTATGGAACATCAAAGGCTTTGCATTAAATTGCGAAGAAGTGAGTCTGAGTCGAGTACAACTTGTACTAACAATAAAATATAATAAAAATCATACTGTCAATCGAGAAAACCATACGAATCAAGGACATATGCAGATTTATGTGGATCCAAGATAGGCTTAAATTTAGACTAACAACGTCTCACTTGATTGGTACCAAAAAGGGCCCCTTTTATACGTTTCATTTTTATAATTTTGAAATTTATTATAAAAAGTAAAATAAAAAATTATTTCAAATTTTAGGTATTTGACGATGTTAAGTTTGTGCTTAATAAAAATATTTCAAAGTGTTTACGGGTTATGTATAATAGTTAATTCATGATTTAAGATGTGGTAAATTAAGGTGGTCGAGAGAAGTTATATTCAGAGAATGAGTGGTTATTATTAAGATATAAATATTTAAGATGTGTCTAAATTTTTTATTCATAGGGCTATGTATAACATTTTTCAAAAATATATTATCGCATTCGAGATAAGACACTTTTAGAAAAGCGGTTAGAACGTGATTTTTCAAAACGTCATTTTATAAATGAAAGTTCTGTTTCAAAAACACACTATTATTGTATATATGAGGTAAAATAAGCATTTTACCATTCAAATGTGCAAGAAGTGCACTTTACTAAAAATGTATTTCATTTATACACACTGATAAGTTAATTTAGAGGTGTAGTAACAACACAATAAATGATTACATTTTGAGATCTTTATTGTAAATATCATTTTCTTATTCCAAAAAAGTAACTTACTCCCTCCATTTATAATTAAATGTCCACGATCAGTTTCCACAATTTTAAGAAAATTAAGAACCATCACACCGTGAACTAAAATAAAATTTTATGTTGACCACTGAAAACCACTTCGATCGATTAAAATTTTGAAACTGACACTCAGACAAATCAAAACAAAGATGTGGACACATATTTTAGAACGCAGAGATTAACTAGTACTCCCCCCGTTCTAAAGTGTCCACCTTGACTTTGCACGAAGTTTTAGGATTCCACTAACTACACTTTTCACCAATTAAATTACAAATCTACCCATTAAAGTCCTTTTCGATTGGTACAATATGAAAGTGAACACTTATTTTGAACAACTCAAAATAGTAAGGTGAACACTTAAAGTAAGACGGAGGGAGTATTAGAAAAAAGATGTAATTTATGGAAAGTGAATTATAGTGGGGAGTTTGTCATTTTCACTAGACAATTTAGCCAACAAGTAATTGCCATTAGTAACCCAAATAAGTTACCTCTCCATCTTCCCACGCATACCAAAAATAGAGCCTGCATCACTAAGTTGTACAGCCTGCAAAAACAAGAACCCAATTGGCATTATGTTTGAGTGTGGTGGACCCTATGGTAAGCAAGTACCATGAGTGGAGGATCAAACCCAGAAGCAATCAGATCCCATGGCTTCATCTCATGACACGTAGCACGTGGGCCCCACTGGAATTCATTAGAATGGTACACCAAAGTGTTAAGGTATCATTTTACTTTCCCTCACCTTTTCCATCTTTCTTTCTTTTCACTATCTCTCTTTAGATTTAATGCATTTCACCCCATTCCCACTTTCCATCATTATTCAACCCTTTTCCCACCCTTTTCTTTTTAACAATTAACACGTTTAAAAAGATAATTAAATCATGTTTATAATATTATTTTTTTTTATAGAATATCAACATAATCAACATATTGATGCTTCAACGAATTAATAAAAATTCAAAGCTCAGATTTTAAGAGTTATGATAATTTGATAGATATAAAATAACTTTTGGTAGTAGAAGTTATTCGCATTCTTCAAGTAGAGCCAGTGGCGAAACTTAAAGGTTATGCATGTGGCAGAACTAGGGATGACAATGGATCGGATATGGATCGGATGATGCCATATTCACATCCGTATCCATTTAAATATTTTCGTTTATATCCATATCCATCTAATTTCAATTCATCCATCCATATCCATATCCGATGGATTAAGCGGGTTAATGGATGTCCGTTCGATATTCAGAAAAAACGTTAAAAATTTTCTAATATGAAATGAAACCAACAAATACTGTAACAAAAAAATAAATATAACGTAACATACGGAAATCTATTCACAAGAGCGTGTAACAATTATCATTAATGAAGCAAAACTAGTTACAATTATAAGTAAACATATATTTTAACAAATACAAATGTGTAATCTCTATGTTTATCGGTAAATCACACATGTTTTGATTGTCTTTAATCGTGGATTGTGACTTCAATATGCGGTCGGAAACAAACTTGACTTAGCGTGATATATTTATGCATTTCGTTTTGTTATATAAATCAATAATCCAAAAAAGCCCCTCAAATATATATTTAATTTTAAAGATTTACGACTCTATATATTCAATAACACATTAATAGTTTATGGGAGCTGATTTTGGCAAGGAAACTTTTACTTGTTACAAGGAAACAGTTGCATAAATAGTTGTACTGTATGTATAAACAATTGTACTGTTTCCTTGAAGGAAGTAAAACCTTCCTTGCCGAAATCAGCTCCCATAGTTTATGGTTTATATGTACGTGGATATGTAAATTTATGTGTATATACCTATATATATGTATGTATGTATATGTATATGTATATATATGTATATACATATATATGTGTATGTATATACATATATATGTGTATGTATATATATATATATGTATGTATTTCGGATTAATGGATAAATTCATGGGTGATGACTTGTCATCTACATCCATATCCATATCTGTTATTCATCCATTTAGATCGTTCGTATCCATCATTAAGTGGATGGATCGAATGGATCGGATGGATATCCATCGGATCAAGTGACAATTGCCATCCCTAGGTGGAACTTGAAGGTTATGCTTGGGGGGCAAAATTGTTCAATGTAAATGTAACTTTTTTATGTTTGAAAAGCATTGTATAGTTATACATTCTAGTAATGTTATATAGGTCTACTAACATAGAACTAAAACTAGTTCTAATTTTTTGATTGGTTAGGATTTTTTCTCTATCTTAATCTTATACAATCAATTTTCATACCTACCAATCACATCCTTAGGTTTAGATTTAGTTTTACAAATTTATGTCTGTCAATCATTAATCTATACATTATACATGTAAGAAAAATAACACACATATATATATATCAAACCATCACTAAATTATAATAAATTAGCCTTTTAATTAAATCAACTTAAACTAATTTTTTGAATTATACATATTTAACGGTTTAGACCAACATAAATTAATATCTTAAACAACAAGATTACACAAAAATAAATCAATAAATTAAACCTTACATGCTTGAAGAGACAATAGGATTTGATCATGGAGAGCCAAATAACAACAAATATCAATAGAATGTTGGAGTCAAGCTTTTTCATTGTGATTGTATTTGATAGTTTAGGTTACCAGAACTAAAAAATATCTATAGTTGCTTGTAATTGAAGGTCTTTTAGTTTAAATTTCTATTTTCTTACGGGTGCTAATGTATAATATATAAGATATTTTAGTCTAGACCCTCCAAATACATACATATTTGCTAGTTCATCCTTCAACTTTAGAGGGGGGCCGGGACCCGCCCCTGCCCTCATTATCTTCCGCCCTTGAGTAGAGCTCAAAACATTCTTCAGCATCGAACTCAAACATGTATCTAACCTCGAAGTTATCTTGAATAGGTCTAGCACATATCAATTTCGATTCAACTTTATTGCATAATATGATTTATAATAACATGTCTTTCTTTTCTTTTTCCTTTTTATGTATTTTTATTTTATGTCTTACGGTCTTAGTAAACGTTAATGTGAAGTTATTTGCATAAAACATAGTTATTATTTTGAATCTTATATCTTAGATGTAAGATCAGAGGGGCAGCCTCTAAATGAGAGGTATGAGCGGTAGTAATAATCTCAACCATTGATTTTTTAATCAACGATTCATATTCACTGCATCTTATTTTACGTTTGAAACGCACTGAAGTTAAAACGCAGCGAATCTAGACGATTGATTAAAAAAATTAATGGATGAAATAAAGAGTTCCCTCATATAGGGAGTGTCTCTCTGAACCTTACCTTATGAATATCTTATTATATTAATTAATCAACTCCTAATATGATGCATGACAACTTTTAAGAACAACTACACATCCAAATACTATCTCATCAACCCATTTTACTATACTTAATTTCCTACTATAAATTAGTCCCTCGGTTCCAAAATAAGTGTCTCATGTCAAAATGCACACAGTTTAAGGAAAGTCACTATTTACCAATAACATTTTATCTTTACCCACTAAAGTCTTTTCTGATTGGTTGAAAGGGAATCTGGACACTTATTTTGGGACGTCCCAAAATAATAAGTGAGACACTTATTATGGGACGGATGGAATATATGATAATATGACACGACCACATATTAAAATTAAAAGCAATTAGACACAAGACATAATATTATGTTGAAATGAGTTTGACTTTAAAAGGTCAAGAGACAAAGTTTAGGTAGGGGGTTATAAAAGGAAAGACAATAGAAGAGAAGAGATTGAAGTAGTGAGAATAGTAACAAAGAAATGGGAAAAGGGAGGTTAGAGTTAAAGAGAATAGAGAACAAAATAAACAGGCAAGTTACCTTTGCAAAGAGAAGAAATGGTCTTCTCAAGAAAGCTTATGAACTTTCTGTTCTTTGTGATGCTGAGGTTGCTCTCATCATCTTCTCTACTAGAGGCAAGCTCTATGAGTTCTCAAGTACCTCCAGGTAACATTATTATATACTACTAAACCCTCCATTTTTCCCCCCTTTAAAAATTTCTTAACTATATTTTTTAGTATTTTACCCAATGAAAGTTTCAAACTTTCATATTTTAATTTTTTAAGCATGTCCATTATAGTATTAAATATTAATATAACACTGACTTGATGCATATCTCTTAGTTTATTGGGTATGATCAAGATTCTAATGTAAAGTTTTGAACTTTTTTTATTATTTTTTTTATTTTTGTATAATTTTCTTATGAAAGATTATACTTTTATGAAACAAGATAAACATATTCTTTCAGGCCTGAAATATGAAGATAAAGTATTTCTCTTGACTATTGATGTATATTTTACTTCTTCATGAAAGATTACAGTTCTTTAGAACATGATAAACATACTCTATTACTCTATAAGGATTTAAATATGAAGATTATTAAAAAATAGTATTCTTAAATTAAGATCTAGAATTTGATAGTTTATTGGGTAAAAGTTGAAGATTTTAATGCAAAGTTTCAATCTTTTTTATATGATATCACTTTCTTTAGCAAGGAAAACGTTTTTATTAATACCTAAGGAGTCTTTTTGAAAGATCAAGAAAATTATATCAATAGTGGAGTACATATTTGATAGTTTAATTACTTAGTTTAAGATTTTTATGCAATTTATTAACTTGTATATCTTTGAAATTGAAAGCATGTTGAAAACACTTGAGAGGTATGAGAAATGCAGCTTTGGGCCACCGGAGCAAAGGAAACCAGCAAAGGAGGATCTTCAGGTATGACTTATTATTATTGTGTTTTGAATCAATTGGTATATAACTATATATATATACAAAAAACTAAAAAAGAATGTCTTTTTGAACTATATTATTTAATTAACTAGTTTTGTTATGAAATGATGGTTGACAACAATATTTATTTTACTAAACTGAAAAGATTTGGTGATGAAGGTTTAGAAAAGTGCTCTCATAGATATATTTGACCTTTATTTCCAAAAAGTCAAACTTGTTACTCTGGTTGACTTATACAAGTCAACTATATAGTTTGATGCAACTGTTTGAATATTTTTTACTGTATGTCTTGTGATTAGGAACAAAGCAGCTACCAAGAATACATAAGGCTCAAAGAACGCTATGATGCGCTGAAACAACTCGAAAGGCAAGAATCGGATTGCGCAGGATTTCAAAATCCATCTATAATCGGTTGTTAATTCGTTTTTCACTGCTGTAACTTTCAGGAATTACTATGGTGAGGAGATTGACTCTTTGACCACTAACGAACTTGAATCGCTGGAAAGACAGCTTCATTGTTCATTGAAACAGATTAGAACAATAAGGGTACATTCACAAGCTTATAATTCAATGCACTTGACTCTTGAAAGTTTACACCTTTGATCTTTTATGAGTTTAAGGAAAAAGAACCTGTATACAGATTGCATTCATGGATATAACCCTTGTTTCTTTATCCAACGAAGAGCATACAAATGCTTCCTTTTTGACTTTTCATGTCATTTAACTGGCTATTATCTACCATTTGACTTCTAAACCTTATAACCTTTAAACTTATCTGACAAAAAGAAAAAGAACTGTAAACAGATTATATTTGTGGTTATAACCCATGTTTCTTTATCTAATAGAGAGCACATATATGTCGCCTTTTTGGCTTTTTGTGTTGTCTGTAACCGGTTATTATCTCAAATGCTGCATTTTGACTCTTGAAAGTTAATGCCTTCAACCTTTTATGAAATTAACCTGAAATATAATCCATGTTTCTTTATCTATCAAATAACACAAAAAGGTGTCCTTGTTGTGTTGTTTGTAATTGGTATTATCTTGTTGACACAGACTCAATCTCTGCTCGGTAAGCTCCACGAACAACAAAAAATGGTATGAACTCGTTTTTGGAATTTGATTTCATAGCATAACTGTATTTTCACTTGGACCACTTTTAACTTTCTCTTGGTTTTTAGGAACACCAGCTTTACGAGTCCAACAAGACTCTTCGACTCAGAGTATGCACGTTTTAATCTTTTGTTTCTAGTTTTTCTTGTTTGTTATAGGATATAGAGATGGCAAAATGGGGTATGTCAAAATGGATATATCTGACTATCTGAGTGCAGTCACACCAGGCTTGATTGGGTTTGACTGACCCGTAAACAGTATTTTATCCACTTATTTTGATTTTTAAAAGTGATTAATTTCTCATACATGATTCTAATGATATTCCAATATTTTGCAATAAGATGTTTTAAGGCGTTATGTGTTTAATACACTTCAAATGACTTGACTTGTAATCCTTTTAACCCATTCGACCCATTTTCTTTTTAGTTAAACCTTTTTGCTCGACTTGAATTACCCACAGAAAATAACACATAATGTCATAACCCAAATCAAAGTCAAAATAGCCACCTATAACATATTGACAGATTGTTGAATGATCTATATATTGAAACTTGTGGTACTCACAGTTGGATGAAGAAAGCCAAGTAGAAGCGCTTCAATGGGATGCACATGCACACGCAAATGGAATGGTGTATGGTCATCATCAACACCAAGTATCTCAACCTTTACGTGACGTCTTCTACCATCCAACTGGTTGTGAAACCACTTTGCAAATTGGGTAAGGAAGCACCTTCCTTTAATGGTAACTTTGTATCCTCTTACAAGATTCACAAAAGGTGAGAAATTTATGAATTATATTTTTGAAATTTTAGGTACCAAACTGAACAAATGTCAGCAGTGACCTCTACAAGCATGAACCATCAAATGCAGGGTTGGCCAGCCTGAAACAAGATTGAATCTTAGCTTGTTTAATCTGATCTTAGAGTTGTGTTCCTGTGGAACATTTGTTCTAGGTAATCTTCAAATTCTATGTTTATGTTTAATTGTGACTTTAATCTATCCTCATCGAATCTAAATTCAAGCTATCCACTTGTATTTGAAGTGTAACAGTTCAGTTTTGCTTAAGACCATAACAAAACCTCCCTACAGTATTTGATAGGTCTTATTGGGAACATAACTGAAACCACACGGATTAAGGATTTGCAACTTTTCATGGTTTAACACAAGATGATTGAACTATACATATTGTGAATTTTGTATGCCAACAAGAAGTAATTAGATGTGTATATCTTGATGCGAAATCTCATCTCCATTTTCACATGCCAGCAACCATTTTTGTGATTGACTTCTAAATTATTCTAACCCAATTCGACCCATTTATCAAAGTTATTGATATTTTAAACCAGCCATACCATACTGCACACACACATATAGCGAAGGTTGGCACTTTCTTACATCATAATCAAACAACTCTATATTAAAACCGTCTGAGTGTTGGAACTTGGAATAAGATTTCAAAAGTGATTATAAAGGGTTTCAAGAAGGAGATCAGTTTATAGTATATATTAAATACTCTTGAAATAGAAACAGTTAAAAACAAACTTCACAAAAGCAATGGATGAGATCAGAAGGATAAGAAAACAGAATAAGGGGATGATAAATGCAAAAGTAATTACTTAATGTTACAGTTATCATCCAAAAGAGACACATCCAAACACCCCTAAAATTGATGAGAGAAAATGATATTCAGGAGTAAAGATTCTACAAAGATCAGACATACATGGGTTTAAATGCGAATACTATGAAATACACTTTATATTTAGGGGTACATTTTTGGGATTGCAATTTTTAAATGATTATCAGATTATAACATTCACAGAACGCATATATTCAGAATATAGTACTTCACATACATACCATATGAAAAAAATGATTTTCTGAGTCTTCTTTCAAAGAAGCAGCAAAATCATTTTGCTTTTTGTAAATTCTCAATCAGTTTGCCAAACACAATCCCAAGCAACGACCCCATAAATTACTAGCCAGTGTATATATGTACGCCGACAGTGATAAGAAAAAGTGTAAGCATGCCGAAAAAGATGATGGCGTGAACGATAACAGCAGGGCAGCTAGTCCTCATGCTACCAAACTCCACCAGCCTATTGTGACCCGGCAACTGAAACAACAATCCAGGTGTTAACAGCACAAACAGCACCACCGCCACCAGCACCGGGCCCCAATCCGCCATACCGAGCTTAAAGATAATGAATGAAAAGTTTTGGCTTTGAGAGATCTATCACAAGTGTGAAAATGTAGTATGTGATTTGTGTGTTGAAAGTGTTTTATATTTGAGATGGTACATGGGATTTGAGTTAACGAGGTAATATTAATTGGGACGTGGGTTTGTATGGATTGATGTGTGATGTTTTCACGTGTGGACGGTGCATGTGATGCTGTGTGACCCTCGAGCCAAGAAGTGAAATGGGCCAAGACTTGGCTCGTTAATAGATGTTGTGGGCTAGTCCTGGTCCAAAGGTCGAGCTATCTAGGGAACCCATAAAATATCTTTCCTGTCATATACTCCGTATTTACTAAAAATGATGGAGATAACACATGTAATTTCAAAAGTACTTGAGTAGGGTAATGTACTAATGTTAATACTAAAAACGACTAACTTTAAGAAGTTACCTTACTCTAGCAAGGCCACTCCCAAACTATTTTTCCTATCACTTCCTCGTCACTTCTGTCACTTGAGCGTCACTTTAGTTTTCCACTAACTAATTCAAAACTGATTCACAATCGATTACCCACTGCCATCAATGACTAATCATTTCATTTTCTAGATCCCACATTTACCAATATATATACCACCATTTTTATACATTAAACAAAAAAAAAGAAAGTGACCCCACTTTTCCAACCGATCACAAATCGGTTTGACGATTGAATGTGAAAGTGATTAGGAAGTGATTGAGAAGTGATGCAACCAATGATACCAAATCACCAATCATTTCCTAATCGGTTGAACCGATTACAAAGTGATGCAGTGTTAAGAGCACCCTAACATTATCCTACTCAAATGCACATAATTAACCATCCATTTACACTAATTTCCCCCCCATAAATGGTTATTTTTTTAAGAAAAAGAAGGTTTAAAATTTGAAATTCAAGACAAAATAGTCTATGATGCACATGACTTTCGTATCATTAAAAGAGAGGTAAACCGGCTATCTCATGTTGCATTTTGATTCATACACCATATTATTTTATGTATTCAGATGTAATATTGTACAAGACTATATGTTTTCATTCTATGAATAAAAAACATGTTTGTAAATATCAACACCCTAAATCTAAATGAAAGTAACTATAAGTATTTAAGTGTTATACAAATTACAACAAAATGGAGAAATAAATTCTATATAAATATATAAAGTCTAGAATACCTTACAAAAGTTATAAAAGGATATAATTATCATTTAGTGTAGCAAATAAACCAAAATATCAAACTCCACGAAATCGACTCTTGTATTATTGTCCTTCATTAGAATTATATGATATCTTTGTGTTTTTTTTAGAGAAAAAAAAACTGGCTTCATTTCCTCCTCTAAAATTGGAAAACAATCATCTGCACAGAATTCATGAACAGTTCTCATTCATCATGAAAAGTTCATGATCCCCTGCAAATTCAATTGCTCAAATTCACGGTAATTAATCGTGAAATGTTCGTTTATATATATAATGTCATGAATAACAGATTATGATATTGTTCATTGAATTCATGAAGATGTGATGTAGGTTGTTAAGGTGAGTAAATTTGTACGTGAAGATGCCGGCTAGTCATGCAGGTTCTTCATCACGAAGAAGCATGGCGTTAACATCTTCGTCTTCACACAGGAAAAAAGTATCTGAAAATGGGGTACCTGATCATCGTAGATCGATTAGTTCTACACGTTCAATGTATGTTCTTTGATTCCATTATATATTTGAAATTTCGATTTATTAATATGTTGCTACCAGAATCTTTACTTTTACATGTAGACTTAGCAGATGGTTGTGTTATATATCTGATTATTGTGACTCTTAGTTGGGATTTTTAGTTCTTAGTGTAGGGATAAACATATTTTGTTTCATTTATTTTTATTTTTACATTTTGTAAGGGTTATATAATGAGCTTTTGAGAAATTCTAGTTGCAGTAAGACTGATTATAAATATATTTACTTCATCACAAGATGTATCTTATTATCTCACAAGACTATCCTTTTTGGCCGTTTTATTACGAATTAATTTCTTAAATCATCTGGATTAATCAAACACTAAAACAACTGAGTATCTGGTTAGTACAACTTTAACTGGATCTCACACTCGCATTCGAAACTTACATCTAAAGTTAATTATGTGGTGGTATGTAGGGGATTAACGGGGGAGCGTACAGTGAAAAGGTTACGTCTCTCAAAGGCCTTGACTGCACCTGAAACGACAAGTGTCTATGAAGCATGCAGACGAATGGCTGCTAGAAAAGTTGATGCTCTTTTGGTTACCGATTCAAAATCTTTACTATGTGGAATATTGACAGACAAGGTTAACTAATTGATCTTGAAGTTTGATGTAAATTATTTTCATTGAGAGTATTCTTTGCTACTTACCAAGTATTAACTGGTTTAATGAAGGATATTGCAACAAGAGTTATTGCTCGTGAGATAGATTTCGAGAATACGCCTGTCTCAAAAGTGATGACCAGAAACCCAGTTTTTGTACTTGCTGATACACTTGCTGTGGAAGCCCTGCAAAAGATGGTCCAAGGTTAGTTATCATATATTAGTACCTGCAATACACCTATTTTGCTTTACCCGTAATTACAAATCGGAGCGTCAAAATCTGCAGGAATGTTCAGACACTTACCTGTTGTAGAGCACGGACAGGTTGTTGCGTTGCTTGACATAGAAAAATGTTTATATGATGCGATTGCACGTATGGAACGTGCAGCTGAAAAAGGGAAAGCCATAGCAGCTGCTGTTGAGGGTGTTGAGAAGCATTGGGGATCATCTGTTTCAGGTTGGTTGAAGCTTATTACTCTGTTTTTCGCTTATGCATTTTAGGGTTGTTTGGGATTCAAAGCTCTTTTTGCTTAAAATGGGTAGGTATCAACCTGCTTACTATTTTGTACTGTAAAAAAACAGATGAGCAGTTTTCAGAATAGTGTTGGACCTTGCTTAAGCATTAAGTCGCTGAACACTTAAATAAGTGATCTCAAACTCCCCCTCAATAGTTGTGAAGCTATAACGATATAAGTATAATAATTACAGGTTCCAACACGTTTGTTGAATCACTTCGGGAACGAATGTTTAGGCCGTCTTTATCTACCATAATCTCTGAGAATCCAAAGTAGGTAATATCTTTACTTTATATCATTTTTGAATTATTCTTGTTGAGTTTTATTCATATATCTATGATTCCTACAAGATAAATTATTTACTTTATTTATCTAATTGAGCATATGCCAGGGTTGTTACAGTTACACCATCTGACACAGTGGTAACGGCAACAAAAAGAATGCTTGAGTATCGTATGAGCTCTGCTGTTGCAACTGTTGATAACAAGCCTGTTGGGATTTTAACGTGAGTCCTGATTATATAACAATAATGCAAACAAAAGTAAAACTCAAAATAAAAATTGGCAATAACGTAGTGTTTTACTTTGAATTTAGATCAAAGGATATCTTAATGAGAGTAATAGCACAAGATCTTCGTCCTGAACTGATTTTAGTTGAAAAGGTGAATCACTTCCTTTATGTATCGTATATGTGTTAGCTATATTTTTTTTAATCATATTTCTTGTATCATGTAGGTGATGACTCCTAATCCAGAATGTGCTACACTGGATACACCTATTGTCAATGCGTTGCATAACATGCATGATGGAAAGTATCTACATCTTCCCGTTGTTGATAGAGGTAAACTCAAGTTCACGTTGATGCACAAACACATGTAATAGGTTAAGAATATAGATTTCCTGCACGGGCTAGCTGCCAAAAAGTAACCAAATTTGGCCCGTTTTCTAATTTATACAACCTTAACTTTTCGAGATATCCTTCATCAGTGGTTGTGAATGACTGATTTTTTCAATCTTTTCGATCTTGGTTCCGTAGGAGCAAGTCAGAAAGTAGAACCATCTGATTTGATTCGTTCTCAATAGCCATGAGATGATCATCTTTGGCTGATCCTTTTGTTATAGGCTAGAACAACCATTTAACTTAATGACATTTGATTGATCTGACCCGTTAATGGGTCGAAATGATGACATGAATGTAACTTTTGACCATGTTAATCTTGTTTTCCTTGGCTCATGTGATTAGAATATTCTAGCTAATCACCTTAAATAATACGTGTTACCAAAACAAAAACTAAAGAAAGTTGGTTTCCTTTTTATGCATTAGCCTCTAATAGAGACCATAAACTGTTTAATATCTTTATCAATTTAGCTAAGGTATGTTGTTGATGTTATACAATTCATTCATATACATCTAATACATGGAGACTATTTGATGCAGAGGGAGCTGTTGTTGCCATTGTTGATGTACTTCACATAACTCGCGCTGCCATAACCACAGTAAGTAAACAATTCTCTCGTTTGTGGTCTGTACTATTCTCATACGGTTCTCTACAGAGCCTCAAAGAGATTGTAAACAGTATCTTATACATATAAAGAGTGATAATGTGGGTGGCCTTGGTTACGTGCCAAAATAGGTCAGGGTCAGATTGGGTTGACCCATAATAACTTTTCTTCTAAGTTATAAGTAGTTAATATGTTTAAATAGTTATGTTCCAAATAGAGTAATCTAAATATTTCAGTGAAATTGTTTAGGAGGTTGGATGCATAACTAATAGAGACTTGGACACTTTTTATTAATTTTTCTGATTTGACCCATATGAGATAAAACACAACCCAAATTCTCCCATTCATAAGTAAGTAATCGAACTTGTCAGCTTTAATCTATATTGTTTCTCAAACTTATTTGATTCTTGTAGTGGTTTGAATCTGATATAGTATTGATACAATTTAGGTGGGAAACACAGCTGGCATAGATAATGAAGCTGCAAGTTCAATGATGCAGAAGTTCTGGGATTCTGCCATGGCGATAACTCCTGTAGAAGAAGATGATGAAATAAGGAGGTAATGGCTGTTCCCATTATCACATTATAAGAGTCTAATATTTTTATTTTATTTTGGTTAGTCTAATTAGAATTGTTTATTAATTGATGATACAGTGAGAGTTCCTTCAGATTAATGTCTGAAGCAGACACAGTAAAATCTCTTCCTTTTCCTTCATCAACACTACCTTATACATTCGCTTTCAAGATACAAGATAAACGTGGTCGGATGCATAGATTTATTTGTGGTATGTGCTTTGATGTGTTTTTCCTTATAACATCCTCTGATCTTTTGGTCATAACCATGATTGATCATTCTAGAGGTGGCAAAATGGGCAGGTTGGGTCAAACCATGTAATCTATGGTACGAGCCCTCCCAACGCGAACCGGTTTCACCAACCGGTTAGCAAGTGGTTAGTTCCCTCCGTGCCAACGGTAACCACTTACGAATCACTTCAACTCCCAACCGGTTGAAACCAGTTAAGTGGTTCAAACCACTTACAAATCAGTTGAAAAGAACTGGGGCCCGCGTCATTTTGGTGAAAAGGTGATGTGGCGCTGATGTGGTAGAAGTGGTTTGGAAGTGGTTCAACCACGGTTGGGAGGGGTCTTAATGAAATAGGTCAACCTGAAGAAGTTTTTGTTCCAATTTTTTTTTTTAATATGACTAGTATGCCAAATATTATTATAGTATATAGTTTCTATAAATTATATAGTTTTGAATTATATAATGAAGAAATAGGTTTTATGCATTAAAGATACACCTAGGATGACTGTTAACAAATTTGACTCATATCTTTTATTATTTGCCCATTAGAGATAAACATAAACCAATCACCCCATATCAGTTAGATGGGTCGAAATTGCCACCTGTACATGTGTATGTTCTATAGCAATAAGCTTTTATCTAACGGATTTGTTTCATTCTTGAGGTTAGATACACGAAGTTTGGCAGATCTTATAACTGCGATACTTCAGAGAGTAGGGGGTGAGATTGACCGCAGTAACCTCCCACATATTCTGGTACATTAGATGATTTATTTCTGATCAATTTGTTTATCAGTTTTCAAATTTATGTTTATGCTTGCGAAAACTTTTTCATCTTGTAGTATGAAGATGAGGACCATGACAAGGTTGTAATTGCAACTGATAGTGATCTTTCTGCAGCTGTCGACCATGCAAGATTATCAGGGTGGAAGGTACGTATAAAAATTGAGTTTTGACCCAACTAAAATGGGTAAAATATAAACAGACAAAGCAGAAATAGAAACGGTTCAATTACTTCAAATCGGTCGAAATTAGATAGTCATCCAAAATGTATTTTTAATGCTTAAAATCTTCTAAGTCATTTAATTCAGAAATCAGATTATTATTGAACTTGTATACTTCTATAATCATATTATGAAACAGTAATGATTTATAAACTAAACTTGAGCAAAAAGTGTTCCAGGATAATCTGATTATAAAAGTTTTCAAATTAAATACTCTTTTTATAATCCTAACTCATGACTGGTTAACCAACCTGATACACATTTTGGCACCTCTAATCGGCAATCACCAGACTAAAGATATGTTTTCAATGATGAATCTATGCAGGGTTTAAGATTACATCTAGATTATTCGGGAACACCTAAACGTCGAATAGGCTCAACAACGGAAACAACCAGTCTGGACTTTGTTCAACGAGATGCATGGACAACAGCATACAGCTCAGTTGCAGCTGGAGCTGCTTTAGTAGCTGGTTTAGGCATGGTAGCTTTTTTAAGAAGATCTGGTAACTGAAACTAGTTTCAAGTACACTCACAAAGAGTCCTTTCTCAAAGCCAGATTAGTTTTATAACAGTAATCAGGGACAGAGCCATAAATCTTTTCCTACAGCTTCATAATATTCCAACAGGTTCGTACGTAAAGTTATGATGGAATTACACTAATATTCTACTAAAAATTTACAGAACGATCAAAGTAATGTGTTGTATGATCATAGTTCATGCAATATTCTTTTGTATAACTGTTATTATTTTTTAGAAGACAGATTCTATTGGTTAATTGTAAATTACTGAATTGTAACTTGTAAGGTAATAAGGTCAAACAGTGTAGAAAGTCAATAAGGTCAACGCTGTAAAAAGTCAAAATTGATAAAGTGTTAATAGCAGAAATAAATCGTCGACAGCAGGGTTCGAACCTGCGCGGGCGAAGCCCAACAGATTTCAAGTCTGTCTCCTTAACCACTCGGACATATCGACTCTTGTGTTAAGTTTTACTTGAAAATATTTATATATGAACAAAAATGCTAATATAGATATATTATATATTAATTTATCAAATAATAATATTACTAATAATAGTTTTTGGAAATATATTTAATGGCTGACCAATTACAGAATTCACTAAGGGGTTGTTTACCTTTTTTCTGCATTAAGTGCTGTTTGGATATGTGGTCTGTTTGGATATATTTGTCTGTTTACAATAAATGATGTTTTAGTAAATGTTGTTTCTTTTCTGTTCTGAATAAACTATCTTAATATATGAAATGACCATTTTACCCAAGTAAGCAGCCCCTAAAACATGTTTAATAATAAATCACATGTAATACTGATTACATCTAAATGATAAAAAGTTGCCATCGAAAGCAAACAGTGAAATATTTTGATTTTATTTTAAGCCCCAGAAAATCAAGTATATTGTATTGCATACTATAATATTTATTACTCCGTACTACTTATAAAGTATGTTCAATGTTGAATCTTAAAATATTTAAAAGTAATTAAAGTTCCTAAAATATCCCTATCACGTTAATACTTATTAATTATGTATATATTACCATAATCATTTCCATTAATATTCTGATTAGTATTAATATAATCAAATCAGATTGCATTCTATTGTATAATTATCATACAATAAATTTTGAAAATATTTATATTTATTTTCATTTTAAAATCGTCACTCGCGTTCAATCCAACCTCATCAGTTTCACCGTCGCATTACGCGAGTATTGTGCTAGTTTTGGTTGATCATTTATATTACTACATACTCGCTTCGTTCCATTTATTGTTATAGATACCAAAAATATTTTTCTTACAAAGAATAAATTTTAAAAATCACAAAACTTTCACTTTTACCTACATCTATTACTCTCAATCATCTATATTTAATAATTATTAGTCAAACTTATGTTAAATATGAGGATAAACTTCACCTGCATTCAATCCATATTAAATTTTAAAAATACTATCGAAGGACAATAAAGTGGGATATATGTAATTAATCCTAACTCTACCACAACATTTGTGTTTTTTTTTACATTTTTAAAGGTTTAACCTTTTTTCATAGGTTGATATTTGTTCTAAGGAACAATGTCTATATGCAAGGAAGCCACAAATGAGGCCAAATTGAGTGGTAACCATGAGTTTCAATTTAACTACAACTCATCTTCTCCCTCAGCTTCCCCTCAAGAACACAACCACCAACATCAAACAATTAACCCTAATTAAATCATCTTCAATTTTACAAAACCCTAATTCTTCCAAACCCTCATCATCTTTATCAAATAATTTGCTTTCCTTAGCCATTGCCATCATCACATTTACTTCACCACCATCCTCATTTGCAATCCCTTCCATCAACAGCCCAATTCCGCCTCCCAATTTACCTCCGCCCACCACCCCATTTTCTCAATCCAAAAACCTAATCACCGGATTAGATAATGGGTATTGCTCATCTTATATATTTTACATGTTTCTTGTAAAAAAGATTAAATTTTCTTGTTGGGTTTTGCAGGAAAATTAGACCCTGTCCATCAAACAATCCTGGGTGTGTTTCCAGTAATCCGAAATCATCGTCGTTTGCATTTCCGTGGAGGATTCCGGAGAAGGCATTAGATAATGCAGTCCAGGTGTTTGATATAATGTCACTTATTTATATATATATTTTTTAGTTGAGTGAATTAGTGAGGCATAATGTGAAAATATTGATAGTGTGAGTTGGTTGGTTATTGCAGCAATTACAGGAAGCGATTCTAGAAACACAGAAGAATCCCAAGATTGAGATTGTAGAGAAGACTCCTGATGGTAATTTGTTAGTCTCAATCTTTAAATATCAATTACTTGGAAGATGTAGTTATACTCTTTTATTCACAATTTATATTCTTTATTTATTTATTTCACATTCACAATTTCAAAAGGAAGGTCATATTTTACATGTTTTGAGATTAGAAGTTCCTTTTCAATTCATGAGGAAACGATGCACTTGTGTTTAGGTGGATGTTTTGACCTAGTAGTATATGAGTAAGTTATCACCTAAAATGTTGCGGTCTTAACTTTTAGGGACAAATATCCCTTATAAACCTTAAAATATCAAATTAACCAACCTAAACTACAATATATCATATATACCCGATCTGAATTTAATAATATCCATCATCTATACCTAAAACAATTTATGTAAGCATTAAAACTAAATTTATACCAATATATTTTGAAATTACCCATAACAATAAACAAATACATATGCAATGCAACCAATTTCATCATATCATACTACTATTAAATCAAAGTGAGACCACCGTCCCACCACATCAACTAGTAAAAAAAAAAATTACTCTACCTACACAGGAAAAAAAAAACCTCATGTGCTAATATGCATTTATTGATTATGAACCTAAACAATTCATATCTCGTACTACCACAAATGAAAACATAAAAACGAACGTATCACTCAACAACTCATCATGACTCATGAGATCCAAAAAAATATTAAAGTTCAACTAAAAATTAACAAGAACTTGATAACATACAATCGACTCGGCCCCAATCTTGCTTAACATTCACGTGCTTTTACATTCATTCCTCGTCTCCTGAAATAACAAGATGTTATTAGTATTCAATAAATTTTGAATAAATCTATGCAGATAATTCAAAAGGAAAAGGAAAACTGTTAACCTTTTACTTGTAGAAGCTTGATTTGGATTAATATCTTCAGATGCCAAATTCTTGCATGTCTTTTCACCGTGTCCTTACTGACCACATCGCGGACACTTAAGTCTTCTTTTAGGCTCATCATGCGATACAGTTCTATTCTTTTATGATCTTTATCGGGCATTGGAGCAATTTCTGGACTATATGCATCTTTGAATTTCTTGACGACCGATCAAAAAGAATCAATATATTTATCCCAATTAGCATCCCTTATCAAAGCAATAAAGTTTGCTCTATGGACACATGGGAAACCTCTAACTTGCCTGACCTGACAAGTGCATTTTATCTCATCTAGTATAACATCCCAACATTTTCCCTTGCACTTCACTTCAGCTCGATTGTCGCTGCATCTATAATAATGTTATTAAGTAGATGATGGTTTCTGATGCATGAGAAGTCACCCATGTATATCAATTTATTAATCATAAATATTTAGACTAGGTATTGAGAATAACGATAAAAAAATAATACAATCCTTGTGATGGTTGTATCTCTGTAGAGAAATTAGTGAGGGAATGAACAACTTGATATATTCACAATTGAGATGAGGCATGCAGCAGATAGGTTTAGATAGTAATATGGCAGGAATATTTACCACTATTAGAGTGAAGGGTAGGATTTTCTATATTTTCATATGGGATAATTAGTATGAATATAGTTTACTTATGATTAGAACCATATTATTGCTTAAAACCTACACTTTTTGCTAGAATTTAATTTATAAACCTATATCTTTTGCTCAAATTCAATTTATTAATTAATCTATAAGTAATATGGCTTCAATAATGATTAAAATATTTAAATCTATACTGATTATCTCATATTAAAATATGGACATTCCTACTTTTCACTCTAGTAGCGGCAAATATTCCCGCCATATTACTATCAAAACCTATGTGCCCACTGCCGCATGCTTCCATCTCAATTGTGAATATCATGTTGTTCATTCCCTCATTAATATCTCGACAAAGATACAACCAACACAAGGCCTGTATATATTCTATATCTTTTTCCTCAAAACCTTAGTCTACTAAATTATGGTTATTATATTGATATACATGGGTGATATTTCATGCGTCAGGAACATCATTTACTTGTGTCCAAATTTAATAGCATTTTTGTAGAAGCAACGACAATCGAGCAGAAGTTAAGTGCAAAGGAAAACGTTGGGATGTTATACTATACGAGAGAAAATGCACTTGTCAGTTAGAGGTCTCCCATGTGTACATACAATGGCTTTTATTGCTTTAATCAAGGATGCTAATTGGATTAGATACATTGATTATTTTTTCGAGGTCAAGAAATTCAAAGATGCGTATCGTCTAGAAATTGCTCCAATGCCCGATAAAGATCAATGCGTGCACATAGAAACGGAGGATAAAGTATACCCACCTATTAGTAAATGTCCTCTTGGAAGACCCAAAAAGAATAGAATTGTATCGCGTTATGAGCCCAAATGAAGACATAAGTGCCCGTGATGTGGTCAGTATGGACATTGTGAAAAGACATGCAAGAATTTACCATCTGAAGATATTCATCCGAATCAAGCTTCTACAAGTTAACGGTTCTCCTTTTGAGTTATCTGCTTAAGTTAACTCGATATTTATTGAATACTGATAATATTAGGAGATGATGAATGAATGTAAAAGCGCGTGAAAGTTAAGCAAAAACTTGGCCGAATCACTTGTTTTTTGTCAAGTTCTGGTGAAATTTTTGTTGAACTTTCAGATTAATTTGGTTCTCATGATAAGTCGCCAAGTGATACGTTCATTTTTATGTTTTCATTTGTGGTAGTTTTGGGGTGAGATTTAGGGTTCATAATCAATAAATTCGTATTAGCACTTAAGGGTTTTTCTCTTGAGTAGGTAGAATATTTGTTGATGTTGTGTGACAGTGGACTCGCGTTGATTTAGTAGTAGTATGATATGAGCTTTAGTGATTGCTGCGGTATAACCTGCTAGCTAATTCAATGTAATAATGATCCACTGATATAAAGTTACTAGTTGAAGTGTTGATAAAAGATAAATAGAGAATATTCATCACCTTATTTGGGTGATTGTTTATTGATCATCTCCAAAAATTTTATGGTTCAGGCCAATATTTGCAAGCAACGGTTGATGGAGGTTTTGGGCGTGACGTTCTGGAGTTCATGGTGAAAGGAGACGTGGTCTCTTATCGGTGCATGGCTGCAAAGGTTACATATGTATACCCTTTCACCACAGCCTTAGGGGATTCAAAGGGTCAAGAAGAAAGAATAAAGAAAGTTGTGGACCAATTAGGGTGGGATGCCCCTAGTTTCAGTGCCATGGATTAGGATCACTTTGAATGTATATATACAAAAAATTATGTTCATTGTTTCCAGGTAATTATGTCTATACAATTTTTACATGAGATAGTTACAGTAATACTTAATATTGTTTGATTCATTATTTATTTCTTTGTGTTCAGTGTGTTGTTATTGCATTCCTCAAAAATGGAATTAATAGTTTAACATAATACTCTATATTAATATTATAGTAAATCTTTGTTTATAAATAGCAACAGAATTAAAGAAAATTCAAAAGGGGATAACAGAAGTACCACAATTTCATAATTAAGGGAATGAAACATGATGTATTCAATTAAATGGTTATAAGTTCAATTAGAATACTATAATTTATTATTTATGTCACATATTTTGGGATTTTACCCACGGATAGATGCATAACATGGACGTTACCGTAGAAGATCTGAAATTTTCTAGGGAAATTGATGGATTTCCCCCAAAATAAAAGTGAATAATGATTTGCCCTTCTAAAAAAATATTGAGGATTTACCCCTTCGGAGCAAGTCGCAAGCTGCGTCTTGCGACCCTATGCTTGCGACCAGCATCCGTGAACGAGAGCGAATCGAAAATTGCGACTTGTGAGCAACTTGCAACCCCTTTGCGACTTGCTCCCGCAACATGACACAAAAAGCATGTTCACGGTTACGATCTCGATCATGGTTTCTTTTGTAGCCTGGTCGCAAATCCTAAATTTGCGACTTGCTCCTGCCATCTTGTGACTTGCACCTGCAATCTTGCTACTTGCTCCCGCTACCAGGACACAAAAAGCACGTTTACGATAACGATCCCGGTCATTGTTTCCTTTGTAGCCTGGTCGCAAGACACAAGCATTGGATCGCAAGTCGCAGCTTGCGACTTGCTCCGGTTAGGGTAAATGCTCAAAAAAAATTTAAAGGGCCTCAATCAAACAAACGGTTAGCTCATTATATATGCCATATTTTTTTTGTCGGTGCATATTTTAAGTTGTTTCGTTGTTGTCGTTATGTGTTTTTAGCTTCTTACAAATTTTATATAAGATATTAGTTCAGCTCAAAAGAATAAGAAAACGTGTGACATATTATAGCCTCAAATCTGATGGTCCAAAGTATTTAAGACATAGAATAGCCCACTCTTAGACCGCTCACTATGGTGGAGTTCAACTGATGCATCAGTTTGTGCCACCTCAGCGTCACGTCAGCTTTTTTCAAAACTGACACTGCACTGCATACAGTGAAAATTAATTTTAACATCACTTATCTTTTTTGGGGACCCACACACTTATTTATTTATTTATTTAAAATACAAATTTAAATAAAACATTTTCATTAAAACTAAAAACATTACATTAATATAAAATAAAACGTTACAAATCCTAAAAAAATATATTTATTGAAGAAAAAAAAAAGACAACTAGTCGTCTACTCCGAATCGTCCGAACCCGCTTCGTCTTCATTTTCGTTATCGTCTTCGTCCGAATTGTTGACTTGAACAGAACCCGAACCCGCTTCGCGATCAAAAACCGTTTTATAATCATTCTCATAATTATCCACCATGCTTTTTCGCACCTCCTCGAGCATCCTTTTTTCCTTGCCTTTAAGCCCCTTCGGTATTTGTTTATATAACATTTTCCACGATTTGAATATAGTTTTTTTGACTGAATTTTTGTCGATTGTGGCCAATGTTGCTTTTTGTGCTTCCGCGGCTTCTATGTTGGCTAAACGTTCTTTTTCTTTCAAACTACGCGAAGAAGTAGCGGCGTCACTCGAACCTGAACTTTTTTGACTTTTTTTAGCTTTAGCTCGTCCGGGCTGGCGACGAATAATGTCGTCTTGGAACAACCGTTCCATGTTGGTCGCAAGAGGCTCGGAAGTAGGAATATCTTCACCAAAATTAATTGGTTCGACTTCGGCTTGGTTGTCGGCTCATGACTCCATCATTTTCCATAAACTTTGGACAATATCGTAGCACATTCCAACATTTTTCATATATGAAGCATGTTTTTGTTGAGCCTTAAACGCTTCATGACACTCCCTAACAATGTCGTCGTCACTCACCCCACTTTGACGAGGATTGGTAAGATGTTTGTGGTGTGCAATGAAAATTTTGCAATCGCTACAAATTTTGTTCCACTTTCCTTGAAGTTGGCTTAAACTACGTTCTTGAGGTGCCACCGAATTATAATCACTTTGAACTTTGTCCCAAAAAGTTTCGAAGCTTTGTGAAACCCTTTTTATTTTTATTTTTCGGAATGGTGGATCCAACGTTCGGATAATATAAGCGCCTCGTTGTCGGACCATCTAACTTGAACCCCTTTTTTGTTCTTCTTTTCCTTTTCCTTTCCCTCTTCCTTTTCCTTTTCCTTTCTTCGGGCTCGGCACGGGTTCGGCTTCAGCTTTGGCTTGGGGCTCGGGTGGAGTGTTGATGTTTCCGAATTGTGGATAGTTAATATAACACCCCAATAATTTACTAACGCATTTTATATTACTTTAATACCGAAAGCGCAAGTCCTTAAAATTTTCAAACCAAAAACATGTACATATCATATGTACTTACTTAATTACATGTGTACACACATAATTTACCAAAGGTTTAACGTTTCAAAATAGTTACATTTATAAACTAAGTTACTATTCCAAACATATTATTGATTAACCCAAAATATCAGAGTTGACGCCACATTAGTCAAACATCCATCCAGTATTTCACTCGCTACCCGTCATCTAACCAAAATCTGCAAAATATTGAATATGGTGGGATTAGCTTACAGCTAAGTGAATTGAACTGTATCCAACAGTTCAATCCAGAAATAACAAATCTTACAACAAATAAACACATAAGCACTCAATACTAGAGAGGAGCGGCGGTTCTTGGTATGCCATCACAAGAACTCCTTAAACCACTAGTATGTCATCACAGTGATTTACCGATAGTTTGTATACTATCTTCACTGACTAGGGTTCATCCATCAACTATGTGTATTGAAAACCCCGCCGGCCAAACAATAGCAACAAACCCAACCAGTGTTGACCTCCCAATAATACACATATGCCCAGCGACCAATAATCACATATTGCACATTAATCATGCCATTATAGAATATAATCAACCAATCAACAATAACATTAACCCAAATGATTCAACAATCGATATCAATAACAATATATGTTCACCCGTTGTAACCAAACCTGTTACAAGTGGGTTGAACCGAAGAATACATTTACCACTCATCAATATCCCGATCTCTGAACTCAATAGTCTTATGTTACTGAGTTTCCTTCTGCTTATCTGGAATTACAAATAACAACAAGTTAATAACTTATTCATAACAATAAACTTATATTATAACTATTTAACATATCTCACAATGTAACATAAAACTACCACATCAACTATTATCTAGCATCGCATTATAGTATTAATCATTCACTTAGTTCATCAAATATATAATATTTATGCGTTGCAAGTACATCATTATATTAAAACTTATTTGCTCCTGCTTTAGCCCTTACCCGATCGGCTACCCTTCCATAGCCGATCGGCTAACACTCTCTACTCGATCGGCTCCCATGTATAGCCGATCAGCTATTACATAATTTCTTAAACCTTTGTTTCAGATGTAAGCCACGGTAGTAGTTTTGATCTAAGTTAGCCGTTAGGCTTAAATTACCCGATTAGCTTATACACATGTACCCGATCAGCTATATTACCATAGCCGATCGACTAGGTAACCCAAACCCAGATGCTCTACAATCTGATACTAATCAGCTCCGAAAATCATAACTAAAATCACAAACTTTGATTTCTACTTGATCAATTACAACTTATTTCGATTACTAAGCTTCTAATAATTTTAATAACACATTTCTTAACATCATCAACATCATATATTACATATCTCATATTAAATCCACATATTTATACATAAACCCTAACTAACTTAATAAACTTGAAGAACACAATTAAATCACCTCAAATCATCACAAATTCAGTTTAGTATTATTCACATAACTCATTTAATCATCATACAATTATCAAACTAATACTTTCAAGCTTCAATTCATACCACACAACAATTTTACTTCAAATCGTCCTTTAGGTTAAATAATAACTATTACCTTCAAGAAGAAACAAAGAGGATGATGATGATAATCTGATTTCTCTTATTGATAAGATTGTATTCAATTACCAAAAATTTAATTTGAGTTCTTATTAAAGTTTGAGAGCAAAGAAGTGACAAGAACTTTTGGGGAAAGTGAGGTTGAGTCGGCAACAACCAACCGAACCCATATATATTTATGTAATTTTATCCCCCTTCTAATCCTGTTGTCTGAAACCCGAAAATACCCGTGAAATAAAATATTTATATTTTACCGTCAACTTCATTAATTTAAAATAAGTACAATTTTATATGTCACAATAAATCCTGTGACTCTTTTACTTATTTATTTTCAAATAAACCAAACATAAATCATTTTCCATTTCTTTAAATGACCATTTGAAACTAAATAAATTACTAAAAATTTCTAGACCTGAAAACAGGATGTTACAGTTAATTGGAGTTGGTGGAAATGGAGAGAAAGCCGAGGATGGTTGGGTTAAAAATCGTGGGTTTCCAAATGGTGGTGGAGTTTGTTGGAATGGTGGTGGAATTTGTTGGAATGGAGAATAAGGTGAAAAGTGTTGGTAGTTTTGGTAATTTTGGTAACCTTGAAATTGTGAAAAATCGGGGGGTTGACTTGGTGACGAGTTGCTCGATTGAGCGGAACGTGTGACTGTTGGTGAGGTTGGATTATGGGTCAGGTTCGGTATGGGGTTGTTTATTAAATTTTTCCACATATCATTTTCGGTTGATTCATTGCGCCTCATTGCGCCTCGTTTTCGGTTTAAAGATATATATATATATATATATATATATATATATATAGTTTAGGTCAAATGAGAACACTTCAAAAATAAGAACGGTGAGAACACCTCATAAAATTCCCAACTAGGCAACAAAAATTATTAGATTCACAGTCATACATCTCAAATATGCAAAGAAAAACAAATTCACACTTCTAAAAATGCACAAAAATTGAAAAAAACGATTGATGCACGATTATCTCTATAAATGTGCATCAATCGTTTTTTCAATTTTTGTGTATTTCTGAAAGTTCACGTCTATTCTAATCAATTTTTCTACACATATTTGAGATGTATGAGTGTGAATCTAATGATTTTGTTGGCTAATTGTGTATTTATGAAGTGTTCTTACCGTTCTTATTTTTGAAGTGTTCTCATTGGAACCTTACCCTATATATATATATATATATATATATATATATATATATATATATATATGGAAATGGGATAAAAAGTGGGTTGAAAGTGGTGTGTATATATTGTAAATATATTGAGTGAAAATGGGTTAAAGTTTGTGTATATTGTGATGTGTATATATAGTGTGTAAAAAAAGGGATGAAATGTTTTTTTTTTGCTTCTGTCGCCCACCTCCAACGGATACATCATTTATTTATTGTTTTCTAGCCGTTGAAAACACAAGAGATCAAAGCGACGCGGCCCCACCCCCTTTCCTTTCTCTTCGGTTTGCCGAAGTTATCAACAGACGGACAACAACCGACGCCCCGTGCCTATAGCAACCGACGCCCCGTGCCTATGGCGTCGGTTGCGTCGCTTTGGCCGACGGGTTCCACCGACGAACTGTAGTGAGGGGTCTTATATTTATTTACCAACATGTTTTCTCTGATCGACGTCGGGAAGACATATATTGCGATAAGGGATTTAATAAACAATGCTTTAAGGGAAATGGTTTAGTATGCCTTAAATTAAAAAATTACATTAATAAAGCATAAACTTTCTATAAAAATAACCATTAGATTAATAATATATGGAAGGTGATGTTTATAATACATTAATAAAGCATCAACTTTCGACGCCCCTTTGCGACTTGCTCCCGCTACCAGAACAAAAAAACACTTTCGCGATAACGATCTCGGTCATTGTTTCCTTTGTAGCCTGGTCGCAAGACGCAAGTATTGGGTCGCAATTCGCAACTTGCAACTTGCTCCAAGATGAGGTAAATCCTCAATTTTTTTTAAAGGGTAAATCGTTATCTTCAATTTTTTGGAGAGCAAATCCATCAATTTCTCAATTTTCTATGGTTATGTTCATCTATCTCGTTGGGAGACTAATCATCTTTGACAAGCATAGTGATTAGTGAATGAGCATGGTTAATTAGTCTGCAATTGTTTGAAATTAGATAACGTACGTTAGCATGTCGTCTTGCTGTCGGAACTGGTTCGCTACAGTTAAGTTTTTATTTTTATTTTCCTTGTAAAACGTTAACAACTGACTGAGTACGCTAATTGTATCGTATGAAATAGTTAAATTAATTGTATTGTATGAAATAGCTAAACGATTAGACGTTTAATTGTATTGTATGAAATAGTTAAACAACTTGACGTGAAAGAATATTTCGTCTTGTTTTTTACAATGATTACAACTTGCACAGAAGAGAACTTTAGGCATGATATATCAAAGTCGAGTTAACATTAGCCTATAAATTAGATCACCCTCATGTCTTTGTCCATAAGCCATAAACATACATTTATTGTTTCGTTATGTACAAAACTTTATAACTTATACTATTGTACGAATCGAACTTTGCAAACTTGTATTGTACATAATGAATTTGTAAATAAGGTTTACTGTATGTAACTTTCCTTTTTGGGTAAGATCAAAATTGGAAAGTTTCATTTTTTAGCCTTACCCATAAAGAAAAATTCAGATAATATACGATATTTACAAGTTCAATACATACAACGGAACAAATGAAAGGTTGTTTCGTACAATAGTTAAAATGTAAACTTTTTAATACATCACGAAACAATAAACCCTTATCTAAACTGGGTTTCATTTATAGATTTAATTCCTTAGAAAGCAATTATCCATTCAATAATTAAACACTACATGTATCTTTGGTCACTTCAACAAATGTATGAATCTCCTTATCTATTCAATAATACCTCAAAGGCTCAAAATGATAAGCCTATTGTGTTCCATTTGTTACTTTGATTATACACATGTTTTTTGGATTTTATGTTACGTAAGAGAAGATAATGTATGGTTTTTCATGGTTTTGAACCCACAAGCAAAATTCTCCATCATTAATTTCATTATCCAACATATACATATATTTTCTAATAAATGGATTTGCTAAGTAAAAGAGAATTCTGAAGTTTCTTATTTTGTCTTTCCAAATTTTTACTACTGGAATTTACCTTACAAATCACTTAAAATATCATATCCGATCTATATATAAGTTAATGAAACTGGTCACTTATGATATCATGAATTCATGATATCATGTAACATCTAGTAAGCAAATAGAACCTTATTACTCGATGATTCACGGTAATAACGTTGTCTTTGTTTGTATGTATTCGCGAAAAAAACTTTTATAAGTAGTCGATTTATTGATTATACATGAAATTATGATGTTTTTAAATGATAATAACATGATGAAATTTAGAAAGAAAATATACAAACTATTTGAATTTCAAGATGGTATATATGTGACAATCTTTGATAAAAATCTCATTTCAAAAAATCAACCCCACAATACTATAATTGAGTAATTTCATATGGTGCCAACTCATCTCCATCCATAAAATTTATTGCTAAAAAAACATCAAATCATCACTAGAGTATTCTCTCAATATTCATTTAACATTAGTTTTTGATGCTTTGAACATACAAAGTATTGTAACTCAAAACGAATAATGATGGCTTTCCATGAAAAAATGAAGAGTTTTTTCAACAACAGATGGCTGGTTTTTGTTGCATCAATGTGGGTTCAATCATGTTCTGGTATTGGTTACATGTTTGGTAGCATATCACCCGTGATCAAGAGAAACATGGGTTATAATCAACGACAAATTGCCATGTTGGGTGTGGCTAAAGATATTGGTGATGCAATTGGGTTCGTTGCTGGTAGTCTGTGTGAAGTTGCTCCAATTTGGGTAGTCCTTTTCATTGGTGTTGTTCAAAATTTCTTAGGATATGGTTTAGTTTGGCTCACCGTTAATCACACCTTGCCGGAATTGCCTTTGTGGGTGGTACGTTTTTCTTACCTTTTGTTCTGGATTGAAATTTGAATCATGGGTGATGGATGTTGATTATTGTGTTTTATGTGATTTAGGTATTTGTAGAAGTATTGATGTAGTTCATATAGTTGTTGAAATGTTTTATTACATTATTTCTTCGACCGAGTTAATTGCATAAAACAGAATGATACTTCGATGTAAATGACTGAACATAGTTAAACATATTTTTACAGAACATAGAAATGTAACTTACAGGAATGTAATAGTAATAAGGACTTGATATACGTTCATGTTGCTATGATGTAATAAAGGTGATAGTATGTTTGTTTTTTCTTAGAGCTTATAAGTAAGTTGATATTGTAAGAGATTGAACGTAAGCTGATATTTGTATAACCATAAACTTTTCCGATTTGGCATAGAGGAAAAAAGGGGTTTCAGTTTTGTAAATACTGATGCTTTGAAATAACAATTCTCGATCTTGCCAAAAGTATTAAACACAATATAGCCTTTCAATATTTTAGTGTTTTCTTATCTTATTATAGCTGATTGGAATGTTATTTGAGGGTTTGTTAAAATTAAAGTGTCAAGAATCATTCAAGATCATCTTATTGTCAGTACAAAAAAGTAGAAGGAAGCATGACTGGTGACTAGGATTTTGAACTATAGTCCTGATATATACAAATTCAATACTCCTGCTCGCCAAAAGTAGTAAAACACACGTCAGTTATGAGCTGGACTTGGCATAGGTAGCGAACACTAAAATATGGCCGGACCTACATGGAAACCAGCGTATGCACCAGATAGATAGCTGTTACCCTGCACGAAAAAGATTTTGTCTCATAAAAATTTAAGAAGTAAGTTTTTTTTCTTAATTATTATTATTATATTATTATCTATTGTAGTGAATATCCTGGCCACCTCTAGTGTATCTTCCTTAATTTATAATCAACTCGTCTTCTTTCGCCTTTTTGAATGTGATCTCTTTAAAATAAAATGTGCAAAGAACCATTCAAGATTGTATTGTTGTAGCTGTAGTAAAGGTGAAAATTGTGTGTGTCGAGTGGGTTTTTAATGTGTCAAAATGGGCAGCTTGGGTCGGACTGGGTTGACTCAGGACAGTTTTTGTTCAATCATTTATATTCTTGATAAATAATTAGAGTGTCTAATATGGTAATTTTTTTGCATATAATTAATAATAGCATTTCATTTCCTTTTTCCGGAGGAAATGGGATTTGAACCCATGACACATTCTTCTTGTATGTCGATTTAGCAAACCAGTGCCTCAAGCCACTCAGCCATACCTCCAAGTTTTTGTGTCTTGGGTGCTTTAGAATAAAATAACTTAGGAACTTGTAAGCATTAATTATACACTTTGGGTGACATCTGACCTGTTTGACCTGTTACAGATTAAATGTAACCCGAATAGACCCATTGCTTACTATATTTATCATACTCGTAAAGTAGAAAAGGTAAGCAACTGACAAATCTATTTAGTCGGACAAAAAACGTATGTGCCCCTTTCATCTTAACACTTTTGCTTTGGTTTTAAATAATCTTCAAAATGTGATCTGTATTTGCAGTTATGTATGTGCATATTCGTGGGAACAAACGGGGAAACCTACTTTAATACAGGAGCTCTTGTATCTGGAGTTCAAAACTTCCCCAAGAGCCGTGGTCATGTTGTAGGAATACTTAAGGGTTTTGCTGGCTTGAGCGGTGCCATTTTGACACAAGTTTATACCATCTTTAATTTTCCCGATCAAGCTTCTGTCATTTTCATTGTTGCAGTGGGACCCACAATCGTAATTTCTTCTTTAATGTTCCTAATTAGGCCCGTTGGAGGCCATAGACAAGCTCAACAATCTGATAGCTCAAGCTTTTTTTATCTTTACGGTGTTTGCCTCATTCTTGCAGCTTATCTTTTAGGAATTTTAATACTACATGATGTAACTTATTTGAACCAAAATACTATTACTTGGCTTACAATCGGGCTCGTAGTTCTCGTGCTTCTTCCTGTTGCAATTCCCGTTTATTTAGTTTTTTTATCGTCTTCAAGATCCGAGAGTCCTTTCGAGGAAATTCTTATTAATGAGGATGAAAAGCAAGAAAATGAAATGAGTTCGAGTGAAGTAGAAGACGAAAAGGGTTCAGAATTAGACTTGCTTACGACTCACGAAAGGCAAAAAAGAATGACCCATTTGCAGGCAAAACTAGTGCAAGCTGCAGCCGATGGGGCCGTGAGGGTCAAACGTAAAAAGGGGCCACGAAGAGGGGAGGATTTTACGTTAATGCAGGCATTGGTGAAAGCCGATTTCTTGCTCATGTTTTTCTCTTTGGTCTTGGCTTCCGGATCGGGTTTGACCATAATTGATAACCTTGGTCAAATGTGTCAATCACTCGGGTATGAAAATCCTCATATTTTTGTTTCCATGATCAGCATTTGGAACTTTCTTGGTCGTGTTGGTGGTGGATACTTCTCTGAGATAATTGTAAGGTGCGTTTTCACAAAGCCTTATTCATGTGGTTGATCCATGATTTCCAGAAAATATATGCAATTTGAGGTGCAAAATGGACGGGTCATGCAACGGGTCAATTCAAATTAGTATTAAAATGGTCTATTCATGGAATGGACCAGTCGGGTTGACCCAGAACACCCTTTTCCTTAATATATAACATTTCAATATAATGTAAGTGGAAACTATGATTAGCAACATCATATTATACAAAGTTATGTGAATAAAATGATTAAGGAGGTTATATGCATGAACAATACTCTTTGAAACCTTCAACCCATTTCCTTTTAATCTATTCTGTACATATTTTACAAGCTTGACCTGTTATTCATAAATAAATGGATTTACTAGGATACTAAATATAGTTTTTTCTTACTAAAAATATTTTGGGGTATAACCACATTGGTTGACCAAAGATGACATCTGCTAGAGTCAGCAATTTGGACTGTGTACTTATAATTTGGGTCATGTTTAATATCAAAAGGGTCTAAATTAAAAGGCTAGGTTAAAAGGGAGGTGGGTTGAATGGGTCCATAATCATGTAATTCGTATGTTAAATGCATACAACCGTCAAAAAGGCTAAAACACACTGATAAATTCAACTTTCTAATCGTATTTAAAGCACTAATTATTTACAGAAAATGGATAAAAAATGTCGGTGGGTCAAACCAACCCGAACCAGTTTGATTTGTACTAAAAGATAACATGTTATCCAACCCGCACAAACTGTCCTTTTTGCCACCTCTAGCATCTGTGTATGTGCTTATCTGTCTGTGTGCTGACAAACTTTGTGCATAACAGAAAATATGCATACCCAAGACCCGTAGCAATGGCTGGAGTTCAAGTTGTAATGGCGGGTTCACTTTTCTACTACGCAGTGAGTGGCCCGGCTGCAATTTATGTCGTTTCGGTTGTGATGGGCCTATGTTATGGGGCCCATTGGGCCATTGTCCCCTCTGCAGCCTCAGAATTATTCGGTTTAAAGAGTTTTGGTGCAATATATAACTTTCTTACACTCGCGAGCCCAACTGGTTCACTAATATTCTCTGGTGTCATTGCTAGTGGGATTTACGACTATGAAGCAAAGAAGCAAAACTTACTGAAACATGACATCCTACACAAAAAGGAGGAACTCACTTGCTATGGAAGTATATGCTATTCCATCACTTGTGGGATATTATCCGTCCTTTGTATAGTAGCCGTTTCTTTGAGTATGACTGTTGTCTACAGAACCAAAAGAGTGTATGCACAACTCTATGGGAACTCGCGGGCTTTTAGTTAAAATCAAGGTGTGCTGCGAGCTTTTTTGTATTTTATGATGAATATTGGTAAGAATTGCTCGTGCTTTTGAGATCGGAGCATATTGAAACTTGTTGAAGAGATTACGAAATGATGTTGGTTTTAGGTTCTTATGAAAAGAAAGATGATTGGCTTTATTATAGTTGTCATGTAAGAGGTTAACTCTGTTGGAGCTAGAGCTATACTTATACGCGAGAAAGAATGTATGTAAAGAGATCAATAAAGTATATGTTACCATGTAAATTTATTTATCTGGATGCAACAACACTACATGCTACAAGACAGTTATTCTACCAGAGTCCCCAAGTCATTGACACCTAACTTGCCCTATTATTGATCCGAACAAATGACATAGTCTTATGTTAAATGCCTCAAGAGGGCTAATTCTGTGTGTGTAACAGTCAAGTTTGTATATCAATCTGGCATTGTGGTGTACGTGTATCAATTTGAGTGAGATTGTGAATCAAATCAATAAACCCATCCAAAACTTTGATACACAATTGTCACGTGTCGTCATCTCATTCTTTATTATATTTTCTACCATAATATTTGGTCGAAGGAAAAGATATTATAAGGGAATCATATATATAACTTACCTTACCAATAATATTCATCAATGAATATTATATGAAAATCTAATCAGTGAATAGTGAGAAGGAAATATCCAACAGTAAATACATAGTATCACAAAAATCACTTCTTCCATGATTTACTATAAGAATCCACTTCATATGGCTTCTTCCCAATGTTATATGTAATCAAAAGACAATGTCAAGCATCCAGACTTGCATATATTATGAAAAATGATAATATTCATCTACGAGATGGCATGCCTAATGTTAAAAGAAAAGAGACAAGAAGTAAATTTAAAGATGCTTATCAAACAACATACTTGAGTGGTTCACTGCATTTCATGATCTAACAAATTTGTAAGAGCATAATCATAGATATGTGTGATTTATATAAAAGAGAACATTGCTAGCTCATGATACTTGAGCATCAACCGTTGAGGCCTCGAAAGATTTCTTCCTAACGAGAAGGCAAGTGACTTTCGCAATGTCATATGTCTCATTCTCAGGATTGCATAGCACAAAGTCAGGCCTATGTAGTGCGAGGTTCAACTTTACTTCTCCCATAACAAATGTCGTTGCATCAAGCAAAACATGCCATGAATTCTTATGAGCTTCTGACACCCAATGAACGGAATAGTAAATCCCATCCACGTTCAATGGATATGAAAATAACCCTTTTGGGCTATGTTTAGATTTCCTTCTCAAGTATTGGCTTAGTTGTGAGCCTTTAATCCTTAGATCCAACCAAGTCGTTGGTCCTAGTATCAGTTTCGAGCCTTTCTTCATGGCAAATTTCTTTATGTGGTCATCTTCTTGATTGATAAACGCCATGTAGTAATTACCCCTGAAAAACGGGTAGCTCTCCCCAACTAACATCATGGTGTCTATGTAACTTGAAGTGAAAAGAACAAGATACTCTTCATCAGGGAGTCCACAATGCTCCAGAACCTTCTTTCTTGCTTGGATTTCAGGTATTGAAACGAAGGCTCCCTCGTATGAGAATTTCTTGGCAAGAACGTCACTTAATCTTGATGGCTCTAAGCAGATTGTTTCTAAATAATCGAAGTTACTTCTTAGTGTGTCTCTATAGATCCCCTTTGGTGTATTTCGCTTTCTATCATGGAAACGATGGACATGCTGATCTTCTTTGATGCAGAGATCGTAAAGATCAACTTTATTTTTTCCTTCTACCAGTGCATTGGAATACTCGGGGTACTTTGCAAGAACATATTGTTCGACATATTGCATTTCTGCAGGTGTGGTTGGCCTTGACCATCTGAGGTCTACATAATATAAACTCGATATAGCTTCTGCTATTATATGAGGAGGAATCGTTGTTCGTGCTTTCTGTCAAGTCATACAAGTCAAAATCTCATAATTGCTAACAATCATAATCTTGAATTTTCAGTGTGATGGAAAAATTGCATGAAATAGTAATAAGGTGACAAAATGAATGGGTCGGGTCGGGTCTAGATGGGTTTGGGTCTATATGGGTCCGGGTCTAGATGAGTCATTTAGAAGGATGAGTCTAAACGGGTCCGGGTCAAATGGGTCTCAAGTCGGGTCGGGTCTGTTGGTGTCAGCCTTCCTCTAAACCCGATGAACACACACAAACACACAATCATTAAACGACTCTCATACGTTTTGGGTTTTTCACTACTATATTACTTTCAAAATATGGGAAAAACTGATTACTATGCAATATGAAGCCTACTTTTATATCTAAAAACCAACGGTTACCCATGCCACATGCACAGTCACGTTTCCTAATTTACTGGCAACTTACCCACTAAAGTCTAACCAACGTGCATATGAGCATTTCCCATGCACATTCTTATGACTTGGTCAAACACCCTACACCCATTCTACTTTATTCAACTAGTAGATAAAACAGATTAAATTAACTGAAATATCTAACCCATGAGCTACCAGACCGTGACCCGCTCCATTAACCCAACAGGGTCATCGGGTTCACCAAACTTTTTTTTTTTAGTGAAAAATGAAATGAGGTGGAAAAAAAAATTACCCGCTAGACCCATCCAAACCCGTTGGTTAATTGTTACAAAATTATAGGTTATATTGAAAAACCCATTTTGACCCATCCAAAAAATGGGGAGGAGACCCAACAAACCCATCCCCTCCTAAAAATTAACCAAATTGACCCATAATTAACCAATGGGTCTAAAATTGTCACCTCTAACATACACACTACTTAACAATTTCCTAAGAATAATTCATATAACATATTCATACATATAATACCTATTTTAAACATACCTGAAGGATCAAACTGGTTGATTTGCCATTTATAGTTGACTTTTGGGCTGACCTAAAGATGCATTCCACCAGTTCTTCTGTTGTTGCCTGCAGATTCATGCAAGTTTGTCTCTAGCTATGATTCTTGTTTTATACTATATCATATCATATAAAACTGTAACAATTTTTTTTTAGATAATTAATAACGTTACCTCTTGTATGGTTTCAACTTTAAATGCTTCGCATATCTTTGCCATTATGTATCATATATGCCCTTCGATCTTAACAAGATTGAGTTTACAGAAAAGGCCAGGACAAAAGGCAGTGAGATGCACTAAACTCTTTCCGGTATATAATCTGAACAGAGAAACTGAATTGCAAATATACATGCCTTTTCTTTAGGCTCGATGGAGTCCGGGTTACATGAAGCTTGTGTTGAAGTTGCTAGGAAAAACAAGTTGAAAATGAAACATAATTCTTTATGGATGTTTTAAGGTTATAGGTGACTTTATTTGGAAGAAATGATCATCATTCTTATTTTATGATTAGTTATGGTCAACATAATTATAAAAGTATAAGACATATAATAAGAATCAGATTAAATAAAGGGTTAAGTAGCCGGCTACAGAATAAACCATTTGAAGTCATGTAACCAATTGTAGAAAGAGGTTAGTGAACCACAAATGTACCCAAAGAAAAGGTACAGATATAAAATTATGTTAATTCTATAAGTTACAGCATACTATTTATTAATCTAGTCTGGTGTTTCATATTGCAATAATAAATAATCCTTACTGTGTGTATATCAGTAGATGTATTTGTCTATATCATTTTTGTTAAAATTCCCATAGAGAACTTTGAACATTATTTGTAGTGACCGGCACATTATGGGGTCCTTTGAGATAAGGAATTAAAACTAACTACTGACACTGCTGTTCTATATTTGGATTTGGACGGTTTGATGGTTACAGCACCATAATCATAACTTGACCAAATGAGAATAGGCTATTTTCAACACTATTTTTTGAGTTAAGAATCGTAAAAAGAAGACTACATGGTATTGGTAACCAAATCAAACAAGAAAAGCCGGCATGTTTACTTCATTACTTGCAGTACTTATCTTCGCTCTCAGTTGGCAGTTCGTTCAATCAAGCGATTCTGTTGAGATCTTTGGATATTGCATCTTGAATCTATATGCACCAGTGGTTTTAGTAAATATACAAAGACATCATAATAACATAGGCTTTGACGGCAAAACTCTTTTCTGGCTGTAATCAGTAACATCATCCATTGTCTTCTCGCCGCTGCAATTAAAACACCCAAGGCAGGAAGAAAAACATAAAAGTTAAAGAGAAACATCAGTGACACACACATACACAAATAGGTATCAACTTCCTATCAAGATTTAATATTGATACTACCTAGTAAATGTAACAAGATGAACGAATAGGGGAGACAAAACAGGTAAAAAATGCATTAACCTGTTTGAACACTTCTCAGGAAGGTAACTTTTGTACAGGACATGTTGAGTTAGGGCAACCCATACACTTTCTTATCTTTTATGTTTCAATAATTTATAAATATAATAGAATGTGTTATTCATCATTACAATAATAGTCTGACCTTCTAAGTAAAACAATTAAAAAGTTTTTAAGCATTTTAACAGAACCACGCGCAACTTTTGACCCGTTTTCATTTCAGCTAAGAAGATCATCCATAACCCATTTGACCCGTTAGAGGCAGAACATAAGACAAATCGACTCATCTACCCATACATTGGTCAAAGATTGCCTCCTTCAAAAAGATAATAAATTTATAAGCTTACCATTCTCTTGCTTATATAAGGCTGTAACTGCAATGACGAATCAGATTGATTTTCATCCATAACAGGTTTCTTGGCCTCCACCTCGAATTCTTTCCGGGAGTCTTTCCTGCTCCCTGATTGCCACACTCTACCAAAGTTGGGAAGCCAGTTAGCATCAAATTTATTAACAGGTAACTCCCCTCGTCTCTCCATCTCCATCTCTAACTTTCTTTTCTCTGCCCAAGCAGCCCCAACCCTATTAGGATTTAATTTTGACTTCACGGTTTTAACAACTGAATCAAAATGAATTCCATTGGTTGCATCAAACCAAGGAGGGGGAGCTCCAGAATGCACATTTCCTGCATCGGATATTTCAGAAGAAATTTGCGTGAGCTTCTGCAAACCTGTAAGGAAAAGCCCGAGAAACAAAAGTATGTATAAGAAAAGGAATGCAATGTTATTAAGAGTCTCATAGGTATAATAAATCTGATTTCAGGTTGTACGCTGTTAGAGGATAGCGAGATGTGGATAACGGGGATTGGGCAGGTTGGGTAACGGGTTATTTTTTGTATGTACAACCACATTTTTGTGTTTTCTGTTCGTGACATGCTTAAAAAGTACAATAATTATAGAAAAAACACAAAAATGCTGCATCTGACTATGGGCGTCAACCATAATATATCAAGTGCATTACCCATTATTGATTCATTTTTTATTATTTTGCAATTTATTGCTTGTTTTACAAGAACATACTTAAAAATGTTACATAACTACTACTGAAATTGTAAATGATACCTGCTGAACTACCCTCCATATTAGCTTCACTTTTCTCTGCATATACCTGACATGTCTTCCCCTGTAATATTAGTATTTGCCAAAAAATGCCAGGCAATTGGTGTGCGCAAAGACCATGCAGGAAATAGACCAATATGGTCCAACTTATGATAAGATATCGGTGAAGCAAAACTTGCTCGGAATTTCAGGTGTTCAATGCAATAACAGTCAGACATAAGGAAGCTTCACAGGATTAATAAATCTCAACATCTAGCTAAATCATATATGAAGCACTAAGATAACATAATTCAGGTGTAATCATTATGTTGATTAGAAACATACCAGTCCTTTGTTATGACAACCTCCAGTTAGCCCACTCTTGCCTGCATTCCCTGAATAGTAAGATGAGCACCAAGAATTGCTTTATTAAAGTGTTCCATATCTAGTAAAAGTACTATTGGGAGGATAATAACCTCTTAAATTATTTGAATGCTTTGTGTCTGAAGCCAACAGCAATGATATATTATCAAATGAAGAACTGCTAGTTGCTGCACCTCTAGAGATATCTGAATGGGACACCTGATATTTCTCATTTGTATGAATTTGTAAAGGTAAAACACCATTTAGAAAACTAGAATTATGACTTCTGTCAAAGTTATCTACATAATCAAATTTCAGTTCAGTGTGGATATCATTTGAAGGTCCGATTAGAGCTCCACGAAGTTGTTCTCCACCACCTTCACTCCTCATTGATATGCACTTCTTTTGATACTACAATACAAGGTAGCTGTCGTAAGTATCTTTACAAATTTGATTATAGATCCTTAACATCATTGAAGCTAGATTTGGGGAGTTTGAAATGAAGGCAGTGCACAAGTCAAGAAAAAAAAGGGCATGTTCCCATTTCTGAAGTAGAATGAAAATATATAACTAAATAAATTTGCTTAAAGGAGTCACAGAAAACAAGCTACCTTAGAAAGATCTGTATCAGAAACCCGGAAAAGGTCAACACGATCCATTTGACCACCGTATTTCCACATAAAACTTTTTAAGTTTTTCAAGTGATCTGCACTCGCAAGATGGCTGATTGCTTTCTCACTGACAAAACAACGTGAAAGGAAACCACTGAAATACTAGTTGTTCATACAAAACATCTTCTTAAGCATATATATTATCGTTTATCATACACATATCAAAAAAATTCACTCATCTCCTAATATTCTACAGTACTAAACAATACTAACTGAGCACCTGAAAAATCTACTCACCTCTTAATGTTCTACAGTTATCCGCATTCACATGTTCAGGGGTTTTGACATTGCTTAAACAGTGCTTATGGCTTTTATCAAACACAATAAGACACTAATTATATGTATGTAACCCTATTAATAAAACTATCAACAGAACATGTGATCTTCAGATTCTACCTACATTTTCTAGGGGGACATTTCAGATTGCTTATTCAGGCGTTTATCTAAATTTGCTTATCTTCCAATTTTAAGAACACTTATGCAGTTTAATATGAGTACGGACATCAGCACAGAGCATTAAAATTGTAATAAATTTGCATAAATTAGGTCAAAATTAGCTCACCAAGCAAACGAGCTACCGTGTTCCGTAACATCGGAATCGCAAAACACGCACCAAAACCTATTTTGAGAAGCAAGCTCGGGACGAAGTAAGCTAGGGTTCTTAATAAAAAACCGAACGTCAGATATCTTGGATTGAAATCGAGATAGAAATGCTGATAGAGATTTAACGTGATTCGGTAAGTAATTATGGCGACGACCTAAGTTGTGATTGAGCTTACATACTTTACAAAACTCAAATTCGTTATTCTTCTTCTTCTTCTTCTTCGAGTTTCGTTTGTTATGGTCATGGTTAGGGTTAGGGTTAGGGTTTGATGGTAATTCCATCGCGCCAGCCGTTTGGACGATAATCAAATCGTGAAATTGTTACAGGTTATAAATTTCACAGTTCAGGAGTAGAACAAATGGCAACTCCGGCGGGTCGGGTTATTTTGATCCGAGGAGTTTAAACCGAGCCAAAAATATTTTAAGAATAAAATGAAATTTAAAACTATGGGACTTACTAAATTGGGTCATAAGCTCCGTAAGTTAATCTTCATTAATTTCACTATTTATAAATTTCACTATTTATAAATTATGAATAGGTAATGATATTTAATATTTTCACCACCATATTTCATCAATCCACCACCATAGCTTTAAATATATCACAAAAATTAAATATTAAACTCATCAATTTTCTATTATACATGTATATTAATTTACTTCATTAAATATTTTTTTAACTTATACCCTTATGACACTAGTTAGATTTCCCTTAAAATATTGTCGCAATTCCGCATTGAGTTTTGACCAACTTACAAAAATTAAGTCATTAGAAAGTGAAGATAGCACTATTGTGTGTTGTGACTGTTTTAAGAAATAATATATGTTATAAAAAGTTAATTTGTTATTTTTGAAAGTGAACGGTTACTTTCGAATAAACTAAAATGCAAAAGTATATACTATATTGAGACGGAAGACGTAGTAGTTTACATTTTTCATTCTTTTTTCAACAAAATTATTTGGAAAGTTTCTTAAAATTTTTTTTTTCATGAGTGTACAAATTTTTTGATAATTTTTTTGGGAAATTATAATGACAACACTAAAGGCTGTCAATAAGAGAAAATTTATGTATTTATTGAAGTCAAAGTTTCCTTATTTAATCAAAATTATAATTAATAAACTAAAGGTTTGCATTTAATTAACTAAAACATTCCTTTTATATTTGATGTATTAATTATGAATTTTGATAATAAATGAAATTTTAAGTTTAATGATTAACTTTAAATGGTTCTTATTAATAGCCCTAAGGGCTGTTAATATTATTTCTCATTTATTTTTTAAACTAAACTTTTGCATAATAACCTTTTTAAAAGATATGGGTGTAGCTTTTATAAAAAGATTTTGAAAACTTTTTTTTTTAGCACATGACTTTTGTTATAGAAATATATTGAAAAGATTGAAATGTTAAAAAAAGTTTATGATACGGTAGATACTCTTAGACTGTGACACCTGCCAAGCTAGAACTAGTAATTGGTTCCTACTTAACTGTTAATACATGTAATTAGTGTAGTACTAGGCTAATTAATGTATCAAAATATATATTGTTGAATATATACTAATATGCGATTTGGTTTAAATCGTACGAATTTCAAATCGAATGTAATTCGATTCAAATCATACGGGCGTTGGTGAACATTTATATCAAATAACGTAATATTAGTTAAGGACACTTTTATGTCACAAATATTATTTTAATAATATTTCAATTACATTTTGGGTCATATAACAAACGTCTACGCGATTTACACGTTTAACATACAAACGAACGAAACCATTTAAATTATTAAGTAATTGGTAAAATACTTCAACAAAAATATTAAATAAATATTTGTATTTTAAAACATATAATTAAACGTATAAGACAGTTATTTAACGTTTAAACGAACGAGGAAACAAACACCGCACGGAGCGCGATTGCACGGGAGTAAAGTGGAGTCCCACACCCGGTGGGCCCCCACCGAAAATCAGCCAAGGTGAGGGTCACCACCTCCCTCACCCTCACTTTTCCATTCTCACTCTCTCTCCTTCTCTTCTTTCTTCTTCCTTTTCCTCTCAACTTTCACCACCACCACCATCATCTAAAACCGCCAAATAACATCAACAAACCACCATAAATTGTCACACTCATTTAGAGAAAAACGATCACCACGCAACGATCTACACTCCTACCTTTCCGGAATTTCGATTCATCACTTTGTAAGTTTCCGACAAAACTCGAAACCTTTCGATTTCAAGTGTTTTTAAGTTCTAGTTGTTTCTTTAAGCTTAAAATGTCCAAATATGGGTTGGGTAAAAGTCTCAGGTCGAACGGAGGCCGGAAAACACCTTTTCGGCTCATTTTCCGGCCAAGAGCTCGTTGTGTCGCAGAGGCTCCAGGCCACCTGCGACACAAGCCTTTGTGTCGCATAAATTGAATTGTGTCGCAGGATAGCGACACAAGCCCTTATGTCGCTAAACCCTCACTTATGTCACATATAGCGACACAAGTGACTATGTCGCAAAAACCTAATTCCGTCGCATATAGCGACACAACACTTAATGTCGCATAAATTGCGGATGTCGCAATTAGCGACACAAGCCCTTACGTCGTAGAGGTGATCTGCGACATAACAGACTATGTCGCACCTAGCGACACAAGCCTTATGTTGCATGAAACAGAACCAAGAAAACCCAAATTTTACTAAGTGTCGAGACCTTAAATTTTATCACTCGATTTCATCCAAATTCAAGTCCAGATGCGTTTTTCACCAAAGCAATTTAGTAGAAATAAAAATTTTCCAAGCTGACCTGGCAGCTCGACCCCAGCCAGGGGTTGCCGCCCCTTGGACCCCGCTACCAGGGGCGCTGCCCCCGGACCCCCGTCATCCAGGAACTTGTAAATACTTTTCACATTAAGTGTCGAACACTTACAAATAATGAAACCTAATACAACGATACATATAATAATAACACTTTGGATTATTATTACAAACCGTCACCAACGGCCCTTATTTGTTTTCAAATTACCAACGGATTACTAAACAAACACTTGGACATTTACTAGTTGAACAAACAACTACAAGGGTGATCTTTGAGATACCCAACCATGTTATAACCATCGTGTGTCATGGACACCCTCAGGTTACAAGTCGTTGGACTTCAATTCTTGGAAAATCCATTCCAGTTTATTTAGATAAACTCTTCAGGCTCAGGTGAGTCTTACAGCCCCACTTTTACTGTTTTATACATATGGGGTGAGATACATTGCTTACTATTATTGAACACAAGTACGAACAACTTATTTTACTATACGGGATTGCATGAGTTACTTACTTTTACTGAAGTCTCTCCATCATATATCGTTAGTTATGGACTTAAGCGCGAACACTAGTTAATGGATCCATTAGAGAAATGACCCTCCCCGCCTGGGGTAGTAGCGCTACCACGAACTGTACCGTATAAACGGGCGACTATTATTCGTTACTTATGCTTGCTCAGTTACGAGCATGTCACGGGAGCAACTTATTACTTACGGGTTAAGCTTCGATTATAAGCCTCATGGCAACGGTATAACTTACTTACTTTACAATTGCGGGATTGTAAATACCTGATTTACGCCCGCGGGCATTACTGATGAAATCTTGTGTTCAAATACTTATATTATTTACAAACCTGTGAGATTCACCAACATTCGTGTTGACCTTTTTAGCTTGGTATCTCAGGTACACAGACGGAGTAGGATTCCCTCAGGATACTAGCTAGAGTCGCATGATTTCTACACTGCATTTAACGGAGATTCTTAGCATTATCTTTTGTATCTATTATGATTATGTAATAGAATCTCCCGCTATCCGCGCGGACTCTAGGGAACTACATTTTGTAACCAGAAACTCTATGTTTCCAAACATTTTAGGTATGGAAATGTAACTATTTTACAAACGTTGCATATAGATGTCGTTTGCTTTACTTTTGTGCTGTGATACTTGATTAGTAGCACCCCAAGGCTTGCTTTCGCTAACAGTGATTTTGGGGGTGTTACATAGACCATCTATAATGGGGTGATATGGATGGTCCAACACACTAACATCCAACCCTTGATGCATTGTGGTATTGCCACTTAGATGGTTGGACCAAACCAAGTCTCTCGCTATACCAACCTTCTTTTGTTGCTATAACTAGTTTTCTTTTGTTGCTATAACTAGTTTAGTGACCCGTGACTACACGGGCTTTATAAATAAAATTTTGAATATTGTTACTAAAAACTAAATTTGTTTTATTATGTGTTGTAGGCAATTTAGTTTAACACATTTTTTAACTCGTCAGAACCACTTAACTTGTCAATCTAAATTATAATTATCTTGGTTTTGTAAAGTGAACAACTACAGTAGCAAGCATTGTGATTCGTGAGTTGGTTAAATACCAAAATAACATTTCATGGGCAATAAACACTTTCAAAACTGAAACAAATGCATGAATCGTGATTTGTTAAGCCAAAGGAAGATACCAAACCTAATATCACCTATAATCTACAATATAAGATACACTTCAGACTATAACATGTATATACAATGACTACATGAGCTACTTGCCTCAGCAGGGAAGCTTACCTATCGTGTACAAAGAAAGGTTTATAAAACAGAATACAATTCCCATCAAAGCTTGTTGTGCTGCTAACTATCTTCCAGAACACAAAAATCAATCTCTTTAAAATCATTTTGAACTGGAAATCCATTAATCAGTGCTTCCCATGCTCTACAACCAGGATAAACATTCTTACCAAGCATTTCAGTCAGCAAGTTCAAAGCTTTCGAAACTAATCCGTTCTCACACAACCTGCAGATGATTCCATCAAATATTGAAGGCTGAGGAACCCACAAAACTTGCACCATCTCATCCAAAAGATCTAAAGCTTTCGAGATATCATTTTCCTTAACCATCCTACACATCATTTTCTCGTACGTTTGTGAGTTAAAAATTAGTTAACGAGAAATATCAAACTATTCAAATCGCTTCATCTATGTTATTGTAGTTTCTTCCAGGGCCACTATTAACACATCTTTATATCTTCAAGTTTAACAACTTCCACCGTAAACTACATCAAAGCCCACATAAATAACAATAATAGATGTTCCAGTAGATGATGTATTTTTTAATTCTTGCGTTAATCTCCAAGTCTTCCAGTTGATGATGTATTTTTTAAGGGCTAAGTCCCTCGAAATTCAACGAACTTTGTCCAAAAGTCTATTGTATGCGACCAACTTTCGAGGAGGCATAAGAATGCAACCAACTTTCAAAAATGGTGTTTTGATGTAATTTGCTGACGTGTCGATGAGTTGTCAAACTCTCCGGAAGCCATGTGGCACATCCGTACGCCAAGTGTCACCTTCAACGAGTGACACATCAACAAATTACATTAAAACACCATTTTTGAAAGTTGGTTGCATTCTTATGCTTCCTCGAAAGTTGGTCGCATACAATAAACTTTTGGGCAAAGTTCGTTGCATTTCAAGGGACTTAGCCCTATTTTTTAATCCTTTTTACAACTTCAACTTCATAAAAAGGAGAAATTAATGAACAACATAGCCCTATTTCAAATCGTGAATATGCAAACAAAAATGGCATTTTTGAATTCATATAACTGCCCAAAACAATAATCAAAAACACTGAAAATTTGTGATTTAGGGTTTAGAATTTATAAATGGAACCTGTAAAAACAAGTACCATACAAGCTTCTTAGCAGAGTGTTTTCAGATATTTCCAACATGGCACCCATAGCCTTGTAGTAGCACTACCCTGCTCACAAGACTAACCTCAAACATTGCAAAACATAACCATACAAATATACACACCTCATTCGAAAAAACTTACATAAAAAAGAGAGAATTAAAGCAGTTTATTACCACATAAGAGAAACGAACTTTCAAGAACATAATCAATTTGAAAAAGAGGAGGCATGATATTGGTCAGAGCAGGCCTTGGGGCTGGGCCACATGGGCGACGGCCCAGGGCATCAATATATGAGGGGCATCCTACTGCAAGGGTCATATACAGTGGGTTTGTATATCTTTTTCAAGAAAAGCTGAACGAAGTAGACGGAAAAAAAAATGAAAGAGATGACAAAATTTTCATATAATCCTCTCTAGTATTAATTATTACTTTTCCAACCAATCTCACATTATTTCAAACTTTATACTTAAGCCTTATAAATTTACAACTTTTCCAAAGTAGCCCTTTAATGTTTAAATATATACATAATTGTCATATATAATTAAATAGCATCAGTATGGAAAATGATTTGGTCATATGGTTTTCTTTTGAAAATTTAATGATACGAATTATTACTACCTTAAAAGGGACTTTTTATTTTAAAGAATGAAAGATATATATTTTTTTCACCAGTTAAATAGTCTTTATTAAAATTGTGGATCATTAATTAACTAACATGCACATATGATTATAGATATGAAATTGAGTAACATATAGAGAGTGGTTTTATCTATGACATGGCTAAATAGTTGTTATGTAAAAACTTAGGCTTTTATCTCTTGAGTAATACTTTCTCTCATAATACGTATATAATAGAAAATTGTAACTTAACTTCATTAGATTCCAGTTTTATCCGGTAATCAAGTCGTTCATATTATTTTAATATGTTTTTCTGCAACAAACGAATAATCTTTTTAGGTTCAACATCAGTCCATATTACATTATAGAAGGTTCATTTTAACCCCATTTTGATCACATATATTCTTATATTCATAAACTAGAGCGTGTGTTACCTTTTCATTGTTACTATATATTATTTAAATCGCAGTGTAAATATGGATTAATTTAGCTAAAATAAGTTTGAGTTTTATAATTCGAAACTTATCGCATGCATCAAGTTGTAACAATTACCTATCTAATAGAAATCAGCATGCGTACGAGCCACCCGACTACATTACAAACCCATAGAAAAAATAGCTTTATTAGTAAATATATATTAGGGGCATCTTTTTATTGAATCGCCCGGGGCACTAAGAGACTCATGACCGGTCCTGATATTGGTTGCTGGTATATATCAATGAAATTAGAGAGTGCAAAAGAAGATTGTTTATTTCCATGTTTAGAAACTTACAAAATAATGTTTAATCCGATTTTAACAATATAAGTAATTAAAAGAAAATAAAAAAATAAAAAAGGAGAAAATTTCTTGTCTTTTAGCGATGCCACATGAGTATGCACACTATCTTAGAGTTTGAAAAGTCAGCTTAATGACATCATCATAAACTCCCTTTTATTAGATAGGAGAGATGTGTCTCATTTTTGTACTTCAATTCATTTTATATTCTTTTGTTATTTATTTAATTCTTAAATTAATGCTTGTTTCTTTCAATGCTTGTGTTGTGAGTGCATATTAAATTCATTTGGCAAGAAAAAAGATTAAAGAAAAAAAAATATAGTACAATGATGTGTCAAGTATCCAAACTTTTAAATGTTTAATGGATTGTAAAGAATTGTATAGAAATAAATAGATACTGATGTGACATTGTATTGAACTCTAAAAAGGCTACTGCATTGTGGATGGTCTCGGTACATATGCAATATTTGTATAATTGAAATCTTCTTTGTGAGAGTGACGGTAACTACTTAGATACTGCTAGTCGCACTCATTATTTTCTCACATATAACTTGATGTTCGTCAATGGAGAATCTTAACTAAAAACTGATCAAGGCGAATCAATTTATATGGCTAAAGAAATTCAACTAAAAACAACAAGACTTCAAGGTCGAATTTAATCAACTGTACTGACGATATAGTTATAGTTACTAATACGGGCCAATTCATCATATATCAAAATGCTTGAGTGTATCAATAACAATGACGAATAAAAATGTTACTTATCAATTATCATCATGTTATATGCACGATGTCACAATACTCATTATAATATGGTGTTATACTTGTCATGAGTCCCAGTGTCCCACCACCGTTTCCTGATCAAGTCTTTCCCTTCAAATCTTCAATGATAAAAGTTGTTTCTTTTAGTTGAAAAAGAAAATATAAACCACTGAGGATCATTGATGAATATTGTATCATGCAATTATATTAATAAGATGCATCAAGCCAACAAAAATCTATTAAAAAAGCATCCTCGTGTTTATTTGTTATGGCAAAGATTTCTCTAGTGTGCGTTTTAAAGACTAACTAAAGGCATGCAAATATCCATGCATCTTGTTACACATGAAATTATCTTCAAGTATTAAAATCAAATTACTTGTTGTATATCAATTACTGTTAATCCCTTATTGATCTTCAGTCAAGCTTTGACAATTTGTTAAACAATCATGGAATAATTATTTAAACAATACTAAGAAGATTATATTAATACAATTTGATGAACACATAATAATCACAAGCTCCAATCTTATTAATAATAACAAGACGAATACACGGAGTATTAGGGTTTACACCTTGAAGCTAATAATGTTTTATTATTAATAAGATTAGAACTAATATTGTTTCGTTAACTTATTCTAGGTTCTAAGGATCTCTATTTATAGTACATAAAGTCATGTACAAATCATCCTATGAATATGAAAACAAATACATTCCATATATGACTCAAACTCTTACGACCGCCATAATAACATAAACAATCATAATGACTTCACAATCATAATGACTTCACAAGACTAACACTCATAACCACAACCTACTTAACGGTCATAACTACTCAATATATATAACTACTAGCCATAACTATACACACAGTAATAACTACTTAACACAATCATAACTAACAGTCAAAAATATCTTCAAGTAGTCATAATCACTTCTCTTTTCTTTAAGCAGTTACAACTTCACTATGAATATGGAGCTAACAATTACGTATAGAAATAATAATAATAACTATCTGATTGGACAAAAAGGAATAGTAATGTGGGATCTAAAAGCACACAACATTGGTGTTGTTTAGGTTAACCATCACAAGATGGTTGAGTGACTGGCGTTTTGATATCTTCACAACATGCATGTATCTACTTCAAATCCCATTAGCTTCACATCTTAGGGTAATCAAAGAAAGGGTTAGAAAAGGTTTCGAGATCGAATATCCCAATTAGCCTGCATACATCTTAGTACGTAAAAGTATTCACTCTTTCTGGATAACCTGAATAAGGAAAATGTCAAAACTAATAAATTTTATAGAATTTACCCTTAGGTTGTTACCATACACAAGTACATAAAGTCATGGTGATATGTGAACTCTTTGACTTGGCACATGTAGTCTTCATTGCATAATACTACTCCTAACAGTGATGCAAACTGCATTAGTTTGTATCAAATCAACGTCACATTAGCACTTCTCAAAAATGACACACAACTAACACAACACTACGAATCACGGCAGATCACTCGGGTTTTCCGGACTCCACATTTACATGTAGATCTTTAATTCTAGTTTTCTATACACCAAAAAAGGCAAAAATATATATTATCAATGGCACGACCCCACTATTACCTTCACTTCTACTTCGGTTTACCGAAGCTCCACAAAACTGAACTGAAGAAAAATGATGCATTGGTGTCAATGGCGTTAGTAAAACGGAGGCATCAGTTACCTAAATCGAAACAACCATTGACACGGGTCTAATAAACCCATTTTAGGTTTATGATATGTCGTTTAGATCAAAATTATACATTTGCCACAATCAAGTTAAACAACTAAGCTACATAATGGTTGTGTTTTGAAAATGTTTATAAACTAACAATTATATCAACATATGAAGAAAAAATGTCATGTAATGAATCAGTTCTTTTGGGTTCATTTGATCACTCAATAAAGATATGCCTAATGATATTTGATCACTCAATAAAGATAAGCCTAATGATCCTTGGCCAATGAATGAAAGTTTCTCCTTTGTTTGTACTTTGAAGTAATTGGAAGATTGGAAGATGTTAAACTTTGACATGAAAAAGAAAAGCAAAATCTATAAATCATCACATGGCACAAACACATCCACCATCATTTGTCCCTTCCCAATTTCAATTGCACCCCCATACTAAAAGTGTCCAAATCATTTGTTCCAAATATTACATGAGGAAAGGATCAACACTTTGTGGTTGAGTACACACCAAATACTTTAACCATGTATGGATGTCCTATTACACATAAACATCACGATAATATCAAGTCGGTCGGTTTATATAATATCATAACGATAAGTTCAAGTATTGTAATCAAACTCTTTGTCTCGTGTTAAGTCACCCATTACGATTTTTTCATAATTTGCCTACTAATCATGTGCGATAAGAAAAGTTATGTCCACCACAAATGAATACCAAGTCCGATTGTAGTCGGGCATAATATCTTTGATGTTATCAAAATGATCAAGATACCATGTCTAAGAATCCTACAAGAATATTGATCCACACACTTGCTCGTACTCGACCCATAGGCCATATGAAATCATACTTTTTTTCAAGATTGTTGTTAAGATAAGGGTTTGAATCGATGTTGGGTTGACCAAGTTGAGAAGAAGGGTCAGAAAAGGATGGTATCTTTTAGTGTTTGGAATTAAATTGGCAAAGGGGACATGGGTAGTGGGTGTTTGGTTGAATGGAGCTAAAAAGGTAACAAGGTGTAAAGTGTAAACAATGGATTTGGTCTTGTTAATTTCTTATCCCAAATGAATATTTTTGTGAATAACATAATGTACTATGGTCCATTCCTTATTGTTTTGTAAAATGATGGGTAAAAACTCTATTATATAGCTTTTGTTCAAATTATTTTCCTATAATGATTTATTATTAGTTAGATTAACTTAATGTTGAAGTTGTGATGTGATATATACAAGTCGTGACAATATAATTGTGATTGGAATTTATCTTTAATTATTAATTTATATTCGATTTTAGAATAGACAGAACTGCATCATCCAAGCAAATGCAATACTTAGAAACTATAATTGCACTTAAAATAGTGTCATCAACATACTCTAAATAAAATAAGAAAATAAAGATATAATGTTTTTTTTTAACTGCAAAGCTACAACCTAACCCATATATATTATTTACAGTTGTACATACATGTATCATATATCTGCTCAATCTCTTATAGTTCTGATTATGATACCAGTTCGATTTATAAACACGACAATAAAGATATTGGAATTAACCACCAAGCCGTGTCTGAAGTATCTCGTTCTTTAGTAACTCTACACAAACGAGTAGTAACATTTTTATAGCAATCTAAGCTTTACTAATCATTTGCGCTTCATGACCCAATTAAGGCCTAAATGGTTGTCTACATGCTTGACAAGTTATCTCCATACAATTCGAATCAATCCAACGCGTTGCATTCTTTTTCATTTTCTCCACCCTTTCAACCTCCTCTTGCGCCCTCTCCCACATGTGCCTCGCACATGACAACTCTGATTGCGCCAACTCCATCTCTCGTTGTGTCATCTCTCTTACACGCTCCACGTAGGACTTTTCCATTGTTCCCATTCGAATTTGATCACTTTTTTGCCATTTAAATGCATTTGGAGAGCCTCTTGAACCTCCAATCTTGTAGTTGTCTAGAGATGGCCTAATGGGCTCAAAAGTGCTGGATAATTGAAGGTCTAATGACGGACCTCCAATATTCGAGTGATACTGTTTGTCGTGAGGTTGATACCTTCTCGAATCAGGTGACCATGATGAGGCAAATGATTGAGAAGGTCTTGTGTTTGTTGTAGGAAGAAGTTGTAATTCCATTTGATCATCTTCCATTTTTCTTGGGAGGAATGTAGTTTGCAAAGGGATAGTTATTTCACATCTTTATATAGCATGATCACAAGAGAACTTCCAAAGTTACCCTTCATGTACATAAAATATTACAAAACCAGCTTGGGATGGCAAAATTACATGTATGCCCTTCGGTTGCTGCCCCTAGTTTAGCATATGTGAAGGGTAGTTTGGTCAAATCTTGTTTGTGGGGAAGGTACTAATTAGTTGTACTACAATTCAAAGAAATGGATGGCGTTAACCTTTTGTCTTTGAATTGTTTTGCCAACGCTTTGTTTGTAGGAAAGGAATTGTTGTTACCTCCCTTAATTTTTTAACTTGTTTGTTAACTCATTTTAACGTGTAAATGTTGGTAGGAATCGCAATGTTTTTGATTGCGTGCATTTTCGAGTCATAAGATCGATTTATAACAAATGAATAACTTAGCATGTTATAAATACCTGGCTAAAGATTAGATGGATTAAACTTTTTACATTGTGTATATTTAGAGTGTTGTAAAATGAAGAAAAAAATCGATGGATCAAGCCAACCAAATTGGACTAACGCTTTAAACGTACTCCGTATTAGTTTTGACATTACCTCAACCCGACGATACAAAACGTGCTACGTCCCCGTTAGCTTATGGATGTTATCTTTGCTTTTGGTAAACCAAAAAATTAACTGTGACAAAAAAGATAAGGACATTTTTGAGCAAAATATGTATTGTGGCATTTCATCTTTTCTCATCATCCCTCTTCAACGTTACAAAATGACCATCCAAAGTGATTCAGTCTAATGTTCAACAATCAACCCTAATGTAAGAAATTCATGCAAAAAGGGCATACCAATTATTTGAAAAGACTTCTTTTTACCCTGTATTTGAAAATAAACAATATAACATCTCGTGAAACCTTTTTAGAACTGAGAATACTACAAGATTTCGCACTAGTAAATAGTAGGGGTGGCATCACAACAAGAAACAAATACAAACGGATTAGAGCTTCGTTTAAATGAGTAAGGGTAACCCGATTACAAAATGGGTTAGGTTAGGGTTGAGCTTCACATTGATCAGTTTCTAGCTTGTCAACCCATTTTGTCACACCCCCAAAATCGGTAATCGCATTTATTTAGTAATTAGCGGAAGCATTTTAAGTTTACAGTTTAACAGCGGGGGTGCTGACGTTACAATAGTGCATTCACTGTATCAGAGCATATAATCATACAGAACATATATATTTAAGATGCCAAAGTTAGAGTTATTACAAAAGGGTACGACTTATAAAGTCGTACAAGTAGTAGTGTTGTAGAACAACATAAGTTTTGACAAATACAAGTTTATAAAAGTGGAATTTCGTAAGTATAACCAATGAAATTGGTAATACGAAAGAAATCTAAGTGTCCCAAAAGTGGCATCCTAAACAGTATGGGTAGCTTACGTCCTTTATGCATGCGTAGTACCTGAGTCTTAATTCCCTGAAAAACATAGTAAACCGTCAACATTGAATGTTGAGTGAATTCACAGGTTTAGTATATACGTAGTTAAACCAAGTTTTATATGAAACATTCATGTACACAAACATAATGTTTATATGTATAGTAGGAAACACAGTTATTCTATTTAAAGAAATCATTTCCTATTTTATGTAAGAATGTCATTCTTACTCCAAGTATTCATTGTGTAGGAAACACAACTTTAATCATAAACATTTCCTAATAAATATTTGCAGGAAACACAGGTTTAACAATCAAGTAAACATTTCCACAAAAGCAATCGTGTAGGAACACATATCCTATTAGTTATCATAGGGAATACCCTTCCCAAATCAAGTTGTAGTTTAGTTGTTTAGTTTATGTAAGAAATATAGACTATGATCCCTCTAAGGTGAGCGACACCTTTAAAGTTAAAGTAACGACACCTAGTGCTATAACCAATCCATGACTAGTGTTTTGTTGTTGCCTCAGTAACATGGTAAATATACACTCCTCGTTACAATTGCCGTCGATGGGGTTGGAATGACCAACGAGTTATATCCTGGGAGGTTTGTCAAATCGATAGTACTATCTGTATACTCAGTGGCTAAAGTCACCTAGCTAATGGTTATAGGTTGCAAGCACTGGGACTTATGTGCACTACAACTACCTCGCGTAAACCTAGGTTCGTACCAAGATTCATTGTCTTATTCCCAAATAGTTATGAAAAATATTTCATATAATTAATAGTTATGTATAAAGCATAAAGCATTTATATAAATTAGTTTTGTATAAAAGCCTATCAAGCAATTATATAAAACAAGTTGCATATAATAGCACATAATTCTATGTTTTCCACCCCTGGTTTTAAAAACATTTAAAACAAGTAAAAGGTAGGGGCTGTGAACTCACTGGTAGCGGTCTTCAGCGAATATAACAGCTAGTAATAGTAGTCGTCCAAACTATATACTTCAAGGTCCTAGACGCAAGAAAATATACTTATATAAGTATTCGACTAATCGTTAAGTTGAAGTGTTTATACAATTTTAGTTGTTGGTGATAAATGTGTGGAACCATTTGTTACGCGTAAATATATACCTATATATACTTATTTATTTGAATATATTTGAATATATATATATATATATATATATGTGGAATTTGTTGTTGTCGTATATATTTATCGTTTGTTATTGTTGCGATATATATATATATATATATGTGGAATTTGTTGTTGTCGTATATATTTATCGTTTGTTATTGTTGCGTCTATATATATATATATATATATATATATATATATATATATATATATATATATATATATATATTATTGAGTCACTGATCGCTGAACTCAAGATGGTCAGTGATCACAAAGATTAAGGGGGAGTCATTAATCGCTGATAAGTGAAGTCACTGATCATGCTATATGTTCACAGTCTCTGATCTTCTCAATAATGTTCCATGAAGAAAATGATTCAAGTCAAGCTCATGTTGCTGAAGTTTATGGTCGCTGATTCTATCTCTTCAACCAGTAGATGAAGAATTTATAAAGATCAAAGACTCAACTATGTGTGTCGCTGATACTCTTCTATCAGCGAGAGTCTCCAAGTCTTCTTGAGTTCTCTCTTCTCCTGAATAAAAGAAGTCACTGAAGATTAGCTGTTCAAGTCATTCTTTAGAGCATGTTAGCTCGCATCGAGAATGAGGAGGATTGATATATCTATCAGTGACTGCAGCATTAAATGCCGCATTAAATAAGAAGTTGACATTCGGCGTTATTACGGCGCAGCACGTGTTCCTCGTAACCTGGAAAGAGTAACGTGGAAGCATCTGATTGGTTCACAGTACAAGGTAACATTTTCCAAGACAGAATGTCGAACCATGATGTATCACATCTCAACTACCTCACCAATCCAGCAGCAACACGTGTCCTTCCAGATCCGGAAATTAAGGATTTCAACGTCTATAAATAGCGTAGTGTGTTATACTTCATTTTGTGTCGATTGTTTGTATTGTTACTTGTTTGTCAGTAACTAGTTTGTCTAAGATACAAACAACACCAGCGAGTGAACTAGTAGCGTGTTTGTCCACTATTAGTTTACCTCAGCGAGTGAGCAAGTTAGCGTGTTTGTCCACTACTTCTCATCTCCTTTTGTAAGAGCTGTATTGTTTGATTTAGATTAGTTTTGGCTAATCTATTCCGCAATCAACAATAGATAAATTTTATCAATAAAAGAATTTATCTTTCAGCTAGTATTGTATCAGCAACTGAACTGCCTATCTTACTTATATGTTTGTGTTCATTTTGCTATCACTTTAATACGGTTAAAAATTTGCTAAACAAGTTAACACATTATAACATAAAAGTTTTTAATTGTATTCAACCCCCCCTTCTACAATTAACTCACTGTTAACGATTCACAATCACTAACATAATAGTGATTAGGGACTCACAATTGGTATCAGAGCAGAGTTGGTTTAAATATAATTAAATCAGATCTGCAATGGAATCGGTTAAATACAACTGTGTTGATTCTGAGTACCAGAAGGGAAATGGCTCCACTACCAAACCACCGACTTTTGATCCATCTAGAATTGAAACCTGGATGTCCAGGATGATGATGTTCTTAGATCTTGCTGATGATCGTCTTTGTGCAATAATTACTGATGGTCCATACACCCCAACTACTATTGTTCCTGCAGTTGCAGCTACTGCAACTACTCCTGCTATACCTGAAATGGTTATGCCCAAAAGGGAGGAACACTGGTCAGATGAGGATAAACGTATGGTAAGGCTAGATAAACAAGCTAAAATTTACATAAGCATGGCACTCCCTGATGAAGTGTTTGAGTCCATTAGATTGTGCACTACAGCAAAACATATGTGGGATACTCTTAGAAACATATATATTGGAACTCCTGACATAATTCGCTGTAGAGAAGTTAATCTAACTCGTCAATATGAATTGTTTGCTATGGAACCCAATGAATCACTGGCATCTACCTATACTAGATATCAAGCTTTAATTAATAAAATGGAAAAAGCAAATATAGGAAAGGACCAGAGATTTGTTGTCGAAAAGTTTCTAGAATTACTACCTAGGAAAATGGGGAACCATTGCAACATGCATAAGACAAAGAAATGATTATAACTTTCTCAATCTAACTCAAGTTTATGGAATTTTACTTAATTGGGAACAATCTGAGAAGCTAGCTGATCAAGGTGAGCACATTCGTGCTGCACTAGGAGGACAAAAGATTTCTAATGCCCTTGTAGCTAAGCTTGATGAAGTTGACCAAAAGCAGAAAGCAAAGCTCACCAAGATGAGCTCAAAGTCGCTGATCGCAGAAGAAGAAGAAGGCAGTGTCGCTGATGATTAGTCAGAAGTCAGCTATGACGAAGGACTTGAGAAGTTAGAGAGAGATATGGCCATGATGGTTGCAAACTTCAGAAAGAACAGCAGATTCAACAGATCTGCTAGTGCTCCATCAAATGAGGTTTCTAAATCAAAAGGTGAATGCTACAAATGTGGCAAACCTGGCCATTTTGCAGCTGAATGCAGGTCCAAAGCTGTCAACTCTTTCGCTGATCAAAAACCCAGCTTCAGAAATGACAAGTACAACAAGTACAAAGCAAAGTACAGGAAGCTGAAGGAATTGTCCAAGTCAAAGAAAAAGAATAAAGGATTTATTGCTGAAGAAGGATCCATCAGCGACTCTGACTCAACTTCATCATCTGATGAAGAAGAAGCTATGATCTGTATGGACAGGGATTACTGCCTGATGGCTGACGATGCTGCTTTTCATGAAGACATCAAAGAAGTAGCACAGAAATGTTCAGCATCTGGCTGGGATCCAGAGACTCTCTACAAGGTACATTGTTTTAAGTCAGCATCAGCTACTGAAAAAGAGTTAATCTTTGAAACTTTGATAGTTGACTTATCAAATGCTCATGACATTCAAAAAAGACAAGAATGTATGATCAGTGACTTAACATCTAAACTTCAACTTTAAGAAGAAAATTTGTTAAAAATAAAGAATCTTACACTTGATCTTGATGCACAAATACATGCAAATCAAAAATGCATTCAAGAAAAAGTAAAATTTGAAACTAAATTTTCACAACTCAATGAAGTGATGAAGTCATGGTGTAGATCTGCATTAAAAGTGAATCAGTGCATAAGTAATCAAATCCCAAAACAAGTTAAGGCTATTTTGGGAGGTGATTATGAAACTGCTGCTGCTCTCGCTGATGCAACCAAAGTTGATCAAATATTCAATCCTGATGAAACATTCTCAGAGTTTGTCTTTGAACCAATGTCAATTGTCAGTGAGCCTAAACCAAATTACTTTGTGAAAAGTTCACAGGTTACTGGTAGTTATGATATTGCTGCAAGTATTGATGAACTAAAGAAACTATAAATTTATGAATCAACCACTTGCACAGCTCTTATCAAAACTATCGCTGATGATCAAGAATCTATCATCGACTTCACTTCTGACACTCCAGTCACTGATGACCTCATTATCAGTGACTTGAAGTCAAAGAAGCAAAATGAGGCAGTAAATCTGAGAACTTCTAAGTCTTCATCCTGTGTGAACAATAAGACAAAGAAATCTAAGTCCACAAATAAAAAATGTTACAAATGTGGAAGTAGACAGCATGTGTCATCAGATTGTTCATCATCATAAGTTTCACTCAGTCAACCATCATTAGTATGTCAGCATGTGGTATCTGAATGTTCAGCTACATCATCTTCAAAATCACAATCAATCAGTGAGCATTCAGATACTATTGATGCAAGCCTGTGGAAGCCTGAACCAAAGGCTGACCACCATGAACCCATCTGAGGATGGGTTCATCAATTGAACTAATTGTTTGTGTGTGATGCAAGGCATTCTCAGAGAGACAATTTGGTATCTGGATAGTGGTTGTTCCAGACATATGACCGGATGTAAGTCTTTGCTCAGTGACTACCAGGATGAAAGAGGTCCTGATGTAGTGTTTGGTGATAACAACATTGGTAAGACCAGAGGGTATGGAGTCTTGACCAATGGTAACGTTATGTTTAAAAAGGTGGCATATGTTGAAGGACTGAAGCATAATTTATTAAGCATCAGTCAGTTCTGTGATGCCAAAAACAAAGTGTTGTTTGATCATGAAGCTCGAGTTGTTTACAACAAGAATGGAAGCACTGTCCTGACTGCTCAAAGAAAAGGCAATACATATGTAGTCAATATGGACTCAGCACAATCAGGAATATGCTTTTATTCCAGAACCGTTTTAGAAGAAAAATGGTTATGGCATAAGCGTCTCTCTCACTTGAACTTCAAGGTCATCAGCAAGCTCAGCAAGAATGACTTAGTGAATGGCCTTCCAAAGCTAGCTTATGACAAAGACAAGCTATGTTCAGCATGTGAGAAGGGAAAGCATCACAACTCTTCATTCAAAAGCAAACAAACATCTTCAGTGACAGAATGTTTTCAACTGATGCATATGGATCTGTTTGGTCCAGTGAGTTCTCCCAGTCTTGGTGGTAAAAGGTATTGCTTGGTAATTGTGGATGAATATTCCAGATATACTTGGGTATTCTTTCTCAAAGCCAAAAGTGATGCAACACAGGAAATCATATCCTTTATCAAAAAGATGGAAAACTTAAATGATTGTTCAGTTAAACATTTAAGAAGTGATAATGGCACTGAATTTAGAAATGTTGACCTTGAAAGCTTTTGTGATTCAAAAGGTATTTCTCAAAACTTCTCTGCACCAAGAACACCTCAACAAAATGGTGTTGCAGAGAGGAGAAATAGAACCTTGATTGAATCAGCAAGGTCAATGCTCATAGATGCTGGTCTTAAGACCCATTTCTGGGCTGAAGCAGTCAACACTGCCTGCTACACTCAGAATAGGTCTCTGATTGTCAAGAGACATGATAAGACAGCCTATGAGGTGTTAAGGGGGAGAAAACCTGACATAAGTTTTCTTCATGTTTTTGGCAGTACCTGCTATGTCTTAAACAAAAGAGATCACTTAGGAAAGTTTGATCCCAAAGCTGATGAAGGTATATTTGTTGGTTACTCAATCATTTCAAAAGCTTTCAGAGTTTATAATAAAAGAAGGGAATGTATTGAAGAATCAATGGATGTTACCTTTGATGAATCTTATGATAAATCACTCACTGATCCAAAAGACTATGAAAATCTTATTTTTAATACAATCAGTGATGACAAGCATGAGATTCATCCATCAGATTCTGAAAGGGAAGATGATGTCCCTGAAGGCACTTCTGGCTCTGCTTTAGCTAAGAATGATTCAGGAACTTCATCTTTGCCTATTGACATCCCATCATCATCATCTCATCATCTGCATCAAAATGATAACACTTACTGTCCAAATCAAAGCTTAAACATTAATCATGCTTCTAATGCTGATGTGTCTGGTGGATCATCTTTGGATAATCAAGTCACTGCTGAACCTCAGCGAGTGACTAAATGGACTAGACATATTGATAATCAATTGATTATTGGTGATCCAAAATCCGAAGTCCAGACTAGATCAGCAACTGCTAACTTTTGTTTGTTTGTAAGCTTTGTGTCACTGATGGAACCCAAAAAGATTGATGAGGCACTCATTGATCATCACTGGATAGCTGCCATGCAAGATGAGCTATCTCAGTTTGAAAGAAATAAAGTGTGGAAGTTAGTACCTCAAGTATCTGGGGAAATCTGTGATTGGAACAAGATGGGTGTTCAGAAACAAGATGGATGCTGATGGGGTTAGATAAGGAATAAGGCCAGACTGGTTGCACAAGGTTACTGTCAGCAAGAAGGAATTGACTTCGATGAAACCTTTGCACCAGTTGCTAGGCTTGAAGCAATCAGGTTTTTCTTAGCATATGCAGCTCACAAGAAGTTCAAGGTATACCAAATGGATGTGAAAAGTGTCTTCTTGAATGGAAAGCTGCAGGAAGAAGTGTATGTTAAGCAACCACCTGGATTCACTGATCCCAAGCATCCAGGTTATGTCTATAAGCTGGAAAAAGCTTTATATGGACTAAAACAAGCTCCTAGAGCTTGGTATGACACTCTCTCTACTTTCTTAACTAAATGTGGGTATGTTAGAGGTAAAATTGACAGCACCCTATTTATCAAAAAGGATAAGAGAGATGTTATATTGGTCTAAATTTATGTTGATGATATTATATTTAGGTCTACTAACAATGACTTGTGCAAGGAATTCTCTGACCTCATGACTAAAAGTTATGAAATGAGCATGATGGGTGAACTAACATTTTTCCTTGGTCTGCAAATAAAGCAAACCAAGACTGGTATTTTTATAAATCAAGGAAAATATGTTAAAGATTTATTAAATAAATTTGAATTCACCAACTGCTCATCCCTTGCTACACCAATGTCATCTGCAATAAAATTACATGCTGACCCTGATGGTAAATCTGTAAACATCACTGCTTATAGAAGAATGATCGGGTCACTGCTGTATTTAACTGCTAGTAGACCAGACATTATGTTTGCTACTTGTCTATGTGCTAGATATCAAGCTGATCCAAAGGAATCCCATTTGCTCGCTGTCAAAAGAATTTTCAGATATCTGAAGGGTACACCAAATCTTGGTCTCTGGTACCCATCTGGTTCAGACTTCTCACTGAAAGGATATTCAGATTCTGATCATGCTGGATGCAAAATGGACAGAAAGAGTACCTCTGGTAGCTGTCAGTTTCTTGGAGAAAAGCTTGTAAGCTGGTCAAGCAAGAAACAAAATTCTGTCTCAACTTCTACTGCTGAGGCTGAATATGTCGTTGCTGGAGCTTGCACTGCTCAAATTCTGTGGATGAGGAATCAACTCGCTGACTATGGTTTTGACTTTGGCAATGTTCCAATTTATTGTGACAGTCAAAGTGCTATTGCCATAGCAAATAATCCTGTGATGCACTCAAGGACAAAGCACATTGATGTCAGATATCATTTCATCAGGGACCACGTCATGAAAGGTGACATTGAATTGCATTTCATTCCAACTGATTACCAACTCGCTGACATATTTACAAAACCTTTAGATGAGAAAAGATTCACCTTTCTCATCAGCGAGTTGGGAATGTTGAACTTAAATGATTAAAACCTGAATGATGAATAAAAGGTATTTACAGTACATATGGTTTATAATTCTAACTCGCTGCCCTATTATTCTCACTGATATAATCAGCAAGAACAATAAGTTAGCATAGTTATGATCAATAAATTATATACTTTGTAACTACACATGAAAACTCTTTATATCACATAAATAAAATATGTCTTATGCTTCACAATTTGACTAGCTGATTAGATTAGTATTCTAAGTTGTAATCTGATCAGCGAAATCAAATATGAGACATAATATTTATTTTATTTTAAGATATAACTTATTTTCATCTCGCTGAGACATAATCAGCGAAGTTTGTTCTTATTTAATATGGCATTTATTTTGACATATATTCCTTTACATTTAATACATTTTGTATTTAATTTTTAACGATTTATATTCCTAATAAGTGCTTTATTAAATATCTCATGGGACTTCGAAAAGGTACACTTTTTCTGACACCTCGTATACCTTTCCGGCGTACCACTCCCATCACCATTTAATGTTACCACTCACCACCATCATCACCCTACTCCCCTACCATCAACCACCATCTTTTGACCACGTACATACGCTTTTTGACCACATGTTTTGGATCTCAGCAACCATAGATAAGCAGCGAAACTTTTTCACTTTCACTTTTACGCTTTCTTATTTTCAAAACTTCATCTTTTTCATTTTCTCTGCAAAAATTCTAAATTCTAAATCTTCTTCTTTCATTTATTAAAAAAAAAATGGCTAGAACTAAGTTTTTCAACAATGCTTACACACCAACCCCAGAGATTAAAGCTCTTCGAGCCTCTGCAGTCAGTGAGACGCTTGTTGTTACAGTTCCCAAATCTAACTATTTGGGAAATGTAACCTGCCCTAAACCAGAGTATGCGGAGGTGATAAAGTTTCTCAAAAATCACTTTATCCTCCCTGCTCTTACCTTGTCTCCTGGGGAAATGAACCCAGAATGGCTAAGTGAGTTCTGGTATACCTGCACTCACTCTGTCGTCTCTGGTGTTTCACAACTCCAGGGTTTTATAGACAATGGTACCTATCCCATCATCATAACTGCCAACACCATCCGGTCCATTTTATATCTCCCGACCTATGAGTCGTACGAGTCGCTGCCAGAGAGCGATGTAGCCAAACAAGGCCTCGTCGATCTTACTGAGATTGAGTGTAAATACTCAGTCGATGGCAGTGGCAACCGTAAGTACTCTACGGTCCACAAAACTAAAATGGATGGTGTTTGGAATGCCATTTTCACCAATTTCATTCAATCTTTGGGTACAAAATCAGGGAGCTATGATCAATTCAGCTCCCTGGAGGCCCAGATCAGTTGGTCACTGGTCAACTCTCTACGAGTTGACTATGCAAGTGTGATCTTCAATGAACTGATCACCAAAGTCGCTGAGCCTGCCAGGGCCAAATATGTACCCTACCCTAGGTTTCTCTCACTAATCTTCAGGGATCAGTTTGATGCCTATGATAGGGTATCTTTTCAAGGTTTTGAGCCGACCCTGGTAGGATCTCAAATCTTTGCCAAACCAGCGACTGCGGTGTTACCTGCTTTTATGAAACACCCGGGGATCCTTGCACCCCAACCTGTAACTTCTGTACATATGTCCGTTGCTGCCCCCCCCCCCCCATCGACCACGTCACTGACCACACCCCCAGTGACTACTGTTGGTCAACCACCACTCAAGAAACCACCAACTGCTCCCAAGAAAAAATCCAAATTAGGGTCCCTGACATTAAAGGATCAGGGACATAGCAAAAAGAAGACATCTACGGATGCTAGTGGTGAATCAGTGACTGTACGTTCAGTTGCTGAGGGCATCACTGCTGAACCCTCAACTTTACCTGCTTCACTGGACTCCCGAAAGTTCAGTGACTCTAAAAAGGGAAAATTACAGTCAGCTGCAGTGGATCAAACCACTGTTAGCAGTGATTCGGGTGCATCCCACACCCTCAGATTGAGTCAACCCAGCCACTTGTCATCCTCACAAAAGGGTGACATTTCACTCAAAGGGCTAGTGACATCAGTGGGTGATAACACACTCATTGCTGATGTCACACCACTGGCTACAGACCCGGGTCATCTCTCATCTATCACTGCACCGGCTGTCAATGTCTCACCACTGACCCATGGTGAGATACAGGTCGCTACCTCTATTTGCAATGATCCACCAGCTAAATCACAAGCTGATGATGAGGAAATCATGCCCATGGACACCTCAGAGGACACCCAACCCATTCCTCTACCCACATCTAACTCTCCTATCAGAGAGCTTACCCCCACCTCCTTCTCCAGTGACAACATCCAAGTCACTGCTGCTGGTCAGAACACACCCCCTGATCATGTAGCCCAGTCTACACCTACCCCCATTATTATTACCCAAACTACTCCCACAAACACCTCCACCCACTCCACATCAGATCAGCTACTGATGGAGTACATTGCCCAATCCCAAACTCAGATTAAGATGCTCACTGAAGACCGTGAGGCACTTATTGGCAATGTCTCTGTCTTACAGAAAGCCGTTACTGCTCTCACTGATGTATACAACTCCATTGAACCATGGAGCACATCTGTCAGTGAGAGGGTACAAACTGTAGCTGAGGCTAGTGCTGCAATTAACCATGCAGTCACTGAGCTAGCTTCCACCTCCACCACAAACTTTACCACTCATGCCACTGTCATTGCCCAGCTCACCACCAACCAAAATGACTTGGCTATCTCTGTATCAAACTATCTTTTCAACACTGACAAAGTTATCAAGGTGCTTCCACAGGTTGTTTCACAGCTTACACAGACTAGAGCTGAGGTCGCTGCCCTGCGAGAGGAAAATGCTAACTTCACTGAACAGATTCTTAGGGCAGTAGATCAGTTTGAGCGAACCAGTCAGGGGGAGAGTGAAGAAGAAGATGACATTTCTGTCTCAGTCTCTGATCCTGAGATGCCCCTTCAAATGACTGATCCGCTGTCAAACAAAGCTCACAGGGACATTGTGCTCAACACTTATGCACTACGTCCAATCGCTGAGCAACCGGAGTTGGAAGCCCTTGCAGTTGCTGAACTGCATTGGGTTGATATGGAGTTAGCTACTGATATGGTGGATGTCGCTGAACGCTTTCCTGAGTTCAGTGCTGAAGAGCTCAGGAATTATAATAGGCTGGTACAGCAGTGTGCAGTGGATGAGGCTGCTAGGTTAGAGGGTACCTCAGTGAGTCATGAATTGGCTCACTGGGAGTGGATGAACAGGGAGGTGGTAGATGATGTATCTGATGATGAGGAAGATGATACCATCATGCATGATGCTGATGATGATGATGACAACAATGACGATGGTCAGGGAGGTAGTCATGGAAATGGTCAGGGTTCAGAAAGTGAAGATGAAGATGATGTAAATATGAAGGATCAACAACCCATATCATCTGTCATTAAAAGAAAAAGGACCAGTGACACCTCTCCTGCATCTACTCCTCCATCAAAGAAACAACAGGTCAGTGACCCTCAATCACATATTGTCATATCTGAGGTAACTGTACCTTCATCTACACCAGCAACCCAAAACCTACCCTCACCCACAGCACCTACAACTACACTCACCAAAATTACCACACCTACCTCAGCAACAATAATACCAATCTCCACAGCAACTCCCTCCAACACTACCACTTCAGACACTTCCCCTACAACATGCCTTTCCTCTGACTCAGCCTCAGAAAGCCTCTGTCCTGATGAGACAAAAGAACAGCGAGTTGCCAGAAAAGTAAAGGCAAGACAGGACAGGGAGCAGGAGATGATAATGAAAATAACCTTTCAGGCTGAGTTAAGAGAGGAACGAGAAAGGAAAAGGTTGCTGAAAGAGCAATCAGATGCTGATAGAGCGTACCTGCTGGAATTGAGCTCTAAAGATGCAAATGAAAGGGCCAGACTGCTTAAACAAAAGCAAGAACAAGAAGAGTCTGATGCTGCAATTGCCAGGGTACTTGCTGAAATAGAAGAGAGTGAGCTAGAGCAACAGAAACTGAAAACATCAGCTAGCAAGAGCTCTAAAAAGAAAGGGGGAGCTGTCAAAACAGCAGTGGATAGAAAATGGGATGAGATAGATAGAAAGAGGTTTGCTGCCCGTATGACAGGGAGATCAAACCCTGCACCTATTACCAAGGTAAAATTGAAGAAGTCTAAGAATCAATCTCAACCTCATCTACTCATTCAAAGAGGTTCAGAGACTCAAGCCATGCTACTTGATCAAGTATGCAAGCTGCACAGAGAAGAATGGAATGAAATCAGGCTTGCTATCAGCCACTCTACAAGTGCAGCTAAAGCTGATGTCCTGAAAGAGATTAATAGGCTATATCAGAAGATGGTGTCGCTGCAACTTCTCAGACCAGAAGATACTGTCACATATGGTGAAGAGATTGTTCAGCCACCAAGCCCAAGGTATAGGTCAGGCACTAGCAGCATCTATCGAATCCCCAACACTTCAAGGTTAAATCTGTCTATCCCTGCTGGTGTGCCAAAGCTTGAAGGACATAAAGTCACTGAGGGGGAGAAGGGTCTGGTATACAGAGACTTGAATGGTGCCCTTAGGTTTCAGAGAGAAGCTGAACTTGAGAAGGTTGATCAAGAACAACTCATACACCTAATCAGGTCAGCTAGCATGCTTCCTACAAATTCAAAAATCAGAAAAGCTATTCTCGATGAAGCCTTGGCAAGAAAATTCAGATACCTGCCCTCCAAAGACAAGTATGAACTTGAAGCTGAGCTTGGCATAGTGAAAGAGGAGGAGATGTGGAGAGATAAATAAATTAGATCTTTTGTAATAGTTAGTCTCTTGTAAATATTTATTCAATGATATAAATGAGGCTTGACACAGAAAATCTACAAGTACAAGTCTCTGGGTGACCAACCTACCGTCAGAGACTAAAAACCTTTCAACAACAAAAATTTACAAGTACAAGTCTCTGAGCAACCAACTTATCATCAGAGACTAAAACTTTCCTGCAACAAGTTTGTCTAAGGGAGCTTTGACTTAAACCATTTAGGGGGAGATTGTTGAGTCACTGATCCTGAACTCAAGATGGTCACTGATCACAAAGATTAAGGGGGAGTCATTAATCGCTGATAAGTGAAGTCACTGATCATGCTATATGTTCACAGTCTCTGATCTTCTCAATAATGTTCCATGAAGAAAATGATTCAAGTCAAGCTCCTGTTGCTGAAGTTTATGGTCGCTGATTCTATCTCTTCAACCAGTAGATGAAGAATTTATAAAGATCAAAGACTCAACTATGTGTGTCGCTGATACTCTTCTATCAGCGAGAGTCTCCAAGTCTTCTTGAGTTCTCTCTTCTCCTGAATAAAAGAAGTCACTGAAGATTAGCTGTTCAAGTCATTCTTTAGAGCATGTTAGCTCGCATCGAGAATGAGGAGGATTGATATATCTATCAGTGACTGCAGCATTAAATGCCGCATTAAATAAGAAGTTGACATTCGGCGTTATTACGGCGCAGGACGTGTTCCTCGTAACCAGGAAAGAGTAACGTGGAAGCATCTGATTGGTTCACAGTACAAGGTAACATTTTCCAAGACAGAATGTCGAACCATGATGTATCACATCTCAACTACCTCACCAATCAAGCAGCAACACGTGTCCTTCCAGATCCGTAAATTAAGGATTTCAGCGTCTATAAATAGCGTAGTATGTTATACTTCATTTTGTGTCGATTGTTTGTATTGTTACTTGTTTGTCAGTAACTAGTTTGTCTAAGATACAAACAACACCAGCGAGTGAACTAGTAGCGTGTTTGTCCACTATTAGTTTACCTCAGCGAGTGAGCAAGTTAGCGTGTTTGTCCACTACTGCTCATCTCCGTTTGTAAGAGTTGTATTGTTTGATTTAGATTAGCTTTAGCTAATCTATTCCGCAATCAACAATAGATAAATTTTATCAATAAAAGAATTTATCTTTCAGCTAGTATTGCATCAGCAACTGAACTGCCTATCTTACTTATATGTTTGTGTTCATTTTGCTGTCACTTTAATACGGTTAAAAACTTGCTAAACAAGTTAACACATTATAACAGAAAAGTTTTTAATTGTATTCAACCCCCCCTTCTACAATTAACTCACTGTTAACGATTCACAATCACTAACATAATAGTGATTAGGGACTCACATATATATATATATATATATATATATATATATATATATACCTAGCTAGTTGTCGTTTATGTTTCAAAAACATAACTTTATTTGTTTACGAAAATATATCTCGTTTTATCCATTGTATATATATATAAATACCTTTGTTAAAATTTTTTATCTATTTAAATATATAATTTGTCGTTCGTATATATATGAAAATGGTCATCGTTTATTTATATATATATACATTCCAAATTTATAGTTTGTATTAAAGTGATGCACCTAAAATTCTAAAGCGATGCACCCAGTTATATGTCGTAAAATGTTAAAGAACCAAATCATGTGTGCGTATCAGTTTATAACAATTGTCATTAAGTAAATAAATTCGAGTCATATATATATAGGGTAAGGTTCCAATGAGAACACTTCAAAGATAAGAACCGATAAGAACACTTCATAAATGCATAATTAGCCAACAAAATCATTAGATTCACACTCATACATCTCAAATATGTGTAGAATAATTGATTAGAATATATGCGAACTTTCAAAAATACACAAAAATCAAAAAAACGATTGATGCACAATTATAGAGATAATCGTGCATCAATCGTTTTTTTCGATTTTTGTGCATTTTTAGAAGTATGCATTTGTTTTTCTTTGCATATTTGAGATGTATGATTGTGAATTTAATGATTTTTATTGGCTAGTTGTGCATTTATGAGGTATTCTCACCGTTCTTATTTTTGAAATGTTCTCATTTGATCCAAACTCACTCTCTCTCTCTCTCTATATATATATATATATATATGGAATTTGTTGTTGTCATATATATTTATCGTTTGTTATTGTCGCGTCTATATATATATATATATATATATACCTAGCTAGTTGTCGTTTATGTTTCAAAAACATAACTTTATTTGTTTACGAAAATATATCTCGTTTTATCCATTGTATATATATATATATATATAAATACCTTTGTTAAAAATTTGTATCTATTTATATATATAATTTGTCGTTCGTATATATATGAAAATGGTCATCGTTTATATATATATATACATTCCAAATTTATAGTTTGTATTAAAGTGATGCACCTAAAATTCTAAAGCGATGCACCCAGTTATATGTCGTAAAATGTTAAAGAACCAAATCATGTGTGCGCATTAGTTTATAACAATTGTCATTAATTAAATAAACTCGAGTCGTATCATTTTGTAAATACAAGTCAGTGGTGAAAATGCTCGGGGATCCGCCGGATCATAAATGGATCCACCGGATCTACTTATTTTTACTCGTATATTTTGCTCGTTCATCAGACTTAGGTGTGCGTGTTTGGTGTGTGATCCTCCGGATCCATTTTATGCTTGATCCGGTCATGGCTTAAGGGCAAAAATACACACGTTTTACACAGTGATCCGCTGGATCAGTTTTGGTTCAACTCGTTCCAGTCTCGTTTACAAGGCATATTACACATGGCTTTTAATTGTGATCCGTCGGATCGAGTGATGATCTGCCGGATTAGTGTGTTCTACAGTAGCCAGTTCGTCCTCTGTTATACATACATACATACATACATACATATAGATTTTGATTTTAACTTCATTTTTACTCAATCAATCAATCATAACATGATATATAACCCTAATATAACATGTTTTAACAAGTTATTATAACAATCATTAACCAAATTTCATGAATTTAATAACTTATATAAATGAGTAAAAATGGAGAATTATCCTCACAATGAGATTAAGGATGAAGATAAAGATGATTTCTGATGTTGATGATGATGATGATGATGATAATGACGACTGATGATGATGATTATGATTATGACACCATTTTTGTTAGTTTCGGTGTTTGAAGGTTGAAGATGAAAATGGTTTTGGTTTGCTTGTTCTTCTGCTCCAACTTCGTGCTGCTGCTTGCTGTTGGCGATGAAGAACCAGAGAAGAAGAAAGATCACATAACAAATTTTAGGTAGCTCAAATAATTGAAGGTGGGTGTTGAATGATTAGGTTACGGAAGGAGGGAGTATTATATTGAACTGAGTTTTTGATTTTCAAAGGAAGGAATGGGTGTGTACGTGTGTGTTCCTCAGATATTTAGATTTTGGGTATTAGTTTGGGTATATAGCCCGTTAATTTTGGGTACGAGTATAATTAGTTGTACCCCGTGTACCAATCAATTATTCGTTAGTTTAAATTTTATTTTAAACATAGTAATTGATTATTATAAAATGAAATACTTTGTTGAAATAATTATCAAAATTATTTACAGTATTTATATAGTACCGTTCAATTGGGTGTCAAATTTCGGTTGAATTTCGAGGTTATATTTTGAAGTAATCTTCCAAATACTAAAACAGGAATGAGAAAAATAATATTTGTAGTATCTTTGACCTCTAGGCACGTTTTGTAATTGTTTGTGTTCGTGCAAGACACATTTTAACCTAAAACATATAATTTGTTATATTATGTCAATAATATAAATGAATAATATTTGTAATTAATAATTTTTGAATTATTAATTATTTTATATCACTATCTTTATTGAAATTAGTTCGTCGAATTTAATGCGTTTGTTTTTTGTACGTAATTATTTGTATATAACTACGATTTAACTAATAGTTCATGTATTCAAATAGTAAGTTTCACAAAATTTAACACACAAAATAGTTTGAATTCATTAATTCAGGGAATTACTCTAGGTAATGCATGTGGTTAAGTAAGGATTAATACCCTAATTTGAGAATTGTCACACGTTTGAAAGTACAATTACAATAAATTTTTTGGATTACTACATCTAAAGGCAACTAATTTGTATCTTATATCTATTGTGTGTACCCAACTTATGTATATTATTTTTAATGCATCAAACTTTCAAAAAAGTGTGTTTTAACGTAACTTGCTGATGTGTTGCTCATTTATGGTGACACGTGGCATCCGGAGAGTTTGACATGTCAGCAAGTTACATTAAAATACCATTTTTTGAAAGTTTGATGCATTAAAAATAGCATACGTAAGTTGGGTACACACAATAGATATCGTGTACAAGTTAGTTGCATTTCCAGATACTGATCCCTAATTTTTTTTGTATATTGCAAGTTCAATATCACTTTTCTATAAAACCTCAACTAGTAAATAACCAAAGGGCTATTGGTTTAGCTGTATTGTGTTACTCTTTCAACGAGGAGGTTGAGGGTTCAAGTTTTGGGATGAAAAAATGTATATATTCATGGTAGGATGTAAAGTATTAGTCTTTTTGAAAAATATATATATACGAGTAGTAAATAACATATATACGGAGGTGGCAATTTAAGACTCATGGGTCTAGTTGGGTTTTTCTAATTTTTATAGATGGGTCTAGTTGGGTAATTAAAAAAATGCTCAAGTTTATCATTATTACTCATTATGACCCAATAGGTAATAATGATATACCTAGTTCTTATTTTAATTATCCAACTAGGCTCATCTATAAAAATTAGAAAAACCTAACTAGACCTATGGGTCTTAAATCGCCACGTGTTAAAGGTATTACCTTGTAACTAGGCGTGAACAAAAAAACCGGGTTCTCAACCCTACCTGGAAAAAAAAACACAAACCCGACCCGGTCAATACCCTGGTTGACCGTACCCGGTTCGGGTATTTGGAGAACCCGGTGGGTTCATACCCGGGTAGGCATATAGCCGTTTGAAATCGGGTACAACCCGGTTCCTACCCGGGTCGGGTACAAAACCCGGTTTGAATACCTGGTTTGTACCCGGTTTTTTCACTAGCCCTTTAATTTGAGTTTCTAACCGTTTTCTAACCGTTTTTTGGGATTTTTTTTTACCATTTACCATCTTAAAATTAGTATAAATAGATACATTGGGTTTGAGTTAGTTACAACAATCAAATACATTCATTTTAGTCTTAAAACACTCAAAACGCTTACGATTTACATACGAAACTCTCAAAACATTACTCTCATTCTCTCAAAACGCTCTCAAAATGGCAACTCAATCCTCTTCAACGGTAGATGGTGTTGGTTCGTCAAATGTACCAACTATTGTTCAAGTTTTGCAAACAAAACGTAATCCGAAGATTTGGTGTAATTTTAGCAAAGTGTTGTTGTCGGATGGTTCGACTAAGGCACATTGTAAATGTTGTGGGAGTTTTTTGAAAGCCGACTCCAACACAACGTTGAATAAACATACTAAAAAGTATTGTAACGCTCTCAAAACTAACCCGGAGGAGGGGAAAGCAACAATGTCACAGGATGGAGGAATTTTTACATACCAAGCGAAGCGGTGTCGAGAAGCATTTGTCGGTTTGTGATTCAAGAAGCTTTGCCATTCAACCACTTCGACAACCCTCGGTTTACTAAGGTTATTCAAAATACTCTCCAACCCCGATATAATCATGTAAGTCGTCTTACCCTTAGACGTGATGCACTTAAATTGTGGAAAAACGCTAAAATTCAACTAATAACCGGTTTTGAAAACTTAACTACAAGTGTATCATTAACAACCGATGTTTGGTCGGCTCCTCATGGTTTGCCCAGTTCGTACCTTTGTGTTACCACGTATTGGGTTGATCCCGCAACTTTGCAAATGATGAAACGTACCATTGCTTTTGAAAACTTTGACTATCCTCACACGGGTCAAAATCTATTTTGCATGTTACGAGATGTAATGAAAATGTTTAAATTAGAACAAAAGGTTTTTTCTATCTCGTTTGATAACGCGAGTAATAACACAAATCCCGTTCAAAAATTAATACTAAAATATGCACCACCTTTGAAAGGAATTTTCTACCATAGTAGATGTGTTGCACACATCATGAACTTGGTTGTGCAAGACGGATTAACGGTTCCCCAAATAAATGTAGTAAAAGACGCGTATAAAACTATGTTACAAGATATATTTTGCAAGGGTAAGGCTAGATACAAACATTATATGAGATTGTGTAAGGAAACGGATTCCATTTTTTTAACCCCTAATTGGGACATGCCCGTAAGATGGAATTCGACTTACAACATGTTTGTATGTGGTTTACGCCAACGTGAGACTTTACAAGCTTTTCATTTTTAACTTGTCCAAAGGGGTTATGCTAACGAATTTCCAATTGAATATTGGGACATTATTCAAAAGATAACTGAATTGCTCAAACTCTTTAAAACCGTCACTACTTTGTTATCGGGTGTTTATTATCCCACGATTCATTTGGTACTTAACCAAAAATTTTTAATGTGTTCAAAGCTAAGCGAATACGAATTTGTTGGGAATGCATACGCAATAATGGTCTCTCCCATGAAAGAAAAACTAAGAAAATATTTTAAAGAAATGCCACCGGTAATTAGTTGTGCCCCGCATTAAACCCATGTTTGAACGTTTCCGGGGTGAAATTGCTTATCGATAACATTTGTCAAGATTTGGAATTGAATGACGAGGACCCATTTTTTGCACAAAATACAAAAGACCATTTTAACAAATGTTTTAAAGATTTATTTGGTCATTATTTTCAAAAATATGGTTCAACAAATGTTTGTTCTAGTTCGGCTTCCACAATGTTTGGTTCATCTTCCTCTCGCGATCCAATGATTAGCTTATATAATAGTTTAAGACAAGAAAACCATAAACGGGCAAGGGGTGATGGTAATCAAACGAACACTAGCGAATATGGGAGATATACCGGAACCGATTGTTTAAACACTATACAACCCGATGAATTTGCACAATTCGATATTTTGGCTTGGTGGAAAGGGAGGGAACCTCAATTTCCCGTTCTAACTATCATGGATCGAGATTTACTAACCGTCCAAGCTTCTACGGTAGCTTCGGAATTCGCTTTTTCTCTTAGTGGCAGGGTACTATCTATACGAAGAACAAGACTCACACCGGCCTCGTTGGAGATGTGCATTTGCTTGAAGGATCACCTAGACGCCGCGGAACGTATACAACACATTTCAAGTCTTGAAGGTGAAATGGAATACGAAGGAGATATACACGATGTCGAGGAGGAAGCGGGTATGACAATATCACTTTCCGATGAAGAAATTGCTCTCGATGAAGCTTTGCAAGAGATCATCACCGATGAAGATTTCGACCTTTGAAGAATGAAGACTACGCATTCGAAGATGTTAGAAGACTTGAATAATAATAAAACTTGAAGGTTTTGAAGAATTATGAAGACTTATTTGTTTCAAGAATATTTTTATGAAGATTTAGAAGACTTTGTTTTAAGTAATTGTTACGTTGACTACGTTTTAAGTAATTGTTAAGTTATGTTTCTATTCCTAAATGATGTTTTAAGTTGAATACTTTGTTATTTTTATGAAGATTATGAAGAATATGTTTCAACTACCTTGAAATGGTCAAGTATATGTGAAAATTGAAAGTAAATAAGTCAAAGTGTTGTTCTTATGGTAAATGGGTCAAAAAGTGCCCAAATGGGTCATGAAAGCGTGGTTATGTCAAAACGAGTCATGGTGTAAGTATGTAGCTTGTCGCTATTGCCTTAGGTGTCAAATGTATGTTAAAATATGTTGGTAAAATGTGGAAGTCTGAATGTGAGTCGTTTGTGATTTGGCTTGATCACCAAAAGCGTCCGAAATGACTATAAACTAGTCACATGTACGAATTCTTCGTTAACGTGAATTTTGAAAAAGTGTAAAAAGAGAAAGTTTTATTATGTTATAGTGGAGGTGCATGCAAAATTTCAGGTTCTAACTATTTACGAGTTAAAAGTTATGCGTGTCCAAATTTCGTATTTTGTTTTAAAAGTGTGCAGGCTGTGATAATGACCCGGCTGCTTTTCATATGAACCGGCAGGTTCATCGATAACCCGATTGTTTCTTGTGGAAACCGGCGGGTTTGTGAAGCTTCATAACTGAATTTGCTTCTGTTCAATTCACCCGGCTGATCGGTGTACTACCCGGCTGCTTAGGTTACGACACTGCTGTTCCAGGCACGACCCGACGGCACATTGCAAACCGGTTTTAAACCGGGTTTTCGACCCAAACAGGTTTGAAACCGGTACAACCTGGGTACAATAGGGTTGGGTTTTTACCCCACTAAACCGGGTCGGGTCGGGCAAAACCCGGTTTTTGTTCACGCCTACTTGTAACGAACTGAGCAATTTTACCGAAAGCCCAAGTAGGCCCAAATAATATTGGTTAGTCTGGCCCAAACACGCATTTTGCACACTCTTTATTTCCCGCGATCTTATCCATTTTTGGCGGCAAAAGTTCTTTCAAGGAAGGATTCATTTTGGTTGATGAAATCGGTGTTGTTCATCGCCGGCCATGATTTCTAGAGACCTGACTCTCATCACTACCGCCGCCATCGCCGGCGCAGTCGCTTCCGCGTTCACAATTCGGTTTATACTAAACCCTAGGAAGAATTTTTTTTCAGCTGCTACAGCTATTTCAGAAGATTTTGTAAAAAGGAAATCATCTTCTAATGATCCGTACGATCCTTCGAAACGCAAGGGGTAAAAATTTCTTACCTTTGATAAGGCTAAATTTGTTATTCGGTGACTTCATGTTTGAATATCATCATTTCTATCACTCCAGCATAGGGAAGCATAACTCTTTATTTGGAAACATTTAAAGGAAAATTTGAAAAAAGTAGACAAATCAGACTTCTTCAGAACTTTTTGATGAAATTAGCCAATTAGGTAACCCACTCTTCTAAGTTATAAAGATACATTTTCTAGAAAAATGGGAGATGAAGAATTATATAAAATTTAATTAAACTAAACTCGTCCATAGGTCCTCTAATTATTTTAATAGTATCATTTGTATCCGTCCAGCATCGAAAAGTGTGACAGCATAGGGCCTTCAATTATTTCCTTTAAATAATTTTACATTGGGCATATATAAAGTTGAGATAGCCTGTATTCTTCAACTGATTGTTCATTGGATACGACGATAAGTGTTCCTACGTTTGAAGTTCAGTGACATTTTAATGTAGAAGTCGTGTCTATGGTAATGCAGATACTTATCGTGGGATGACTATTTTATGGCGATTGCATTTCTATCAGCTGAAAGATCCAAGGATCCAAATAGGCAGGTTGTATTATAGTTCTTAAAGTATTTAAATTTGTTAATCAGCAGATTAAAGAATTTGTTTGTATGCATATATCATATTATCGGATGGGATTGCTAACTTGTACATTATTCTGTACTGTAGGTTGGAGCATGTTTGGTGAGTCAAGATGATATTATACTTGGTAAGAACACATATTCTAAGTATTTGATATCTCTCAATCTCTGCATTATAAGTATGGTTCCCTGATGAATCATACTATATTTTGTGCTCTTTTTATGTGTCTGTGTCCTTTTGAAATGTTTATTCTTGACTTACGAACAGGCATTGGCTACAATGGGTTTCCACGTGGTTGTTCTGATGACAAACTTCCATGGGCGAAGGTCGGTATTTTCTATACTAAGATAATAAGATTTGATAGGGCCTGTTACTGATAGATCGTCTTTAATCTTTAATCCCCTTTCAGAAATCCAAAAGTGGTGATCCCTTGGAGACAAAATTTCCGTAAGTGCTGTTCTTATATATTTTCAAAATCTAAGACTGCATGTTTTCTTACTTGCAAATGTTTGCTTTTAGTTCGTTATTTTTTTCCCTATTCCTACAAGTTCATGATAGGAGCTTCTTTAAAGCGTTAATTTTAAAGTGTTCTTTTGTCATCATACACCTCAATACTTGTTTTGTGAGTTTTATGTATTTTGTCTTTTTTGCAGTTATGTTTGCCATGCGGAAGTTAATTGCATCCTGAACACAAATCATGCATCTGCTGCAGGGCAGGTTGGTCCAGCTTTTTTTTGCAAATCTTTCATTTTTATTTTTTCTTCGCTGTTTTTTTCTTGTGTGTGGGTGTATATTATCGCACAAACAGAAGGCAAGATCCAATGTATTCAGAGGTGGCAATTTTGGCCCCGATACTTCTGAATGTCTTGGTTCACATGTCAAATGGGTTGGATTGGACATGTCAAAAGTTGCCGAAATGTATTATAAAACTATGGATTTGTAATTGAGATTGTAGTGTAGTTAAAAAATTTTGGACAAAAAGTATTTTGGGTCCACTAATACCACAAACATACATTATTATCTGAACCTTTTATGACCGCTTACCTAACCTGGCAGATCCACCCATGTTGTCACCTCCAGTTATTGTGAAAACGTTCGTTGCTGCATTGATAAGACTATTAAGGCATATATTGATTATGACCTGAACCTTTTTTGACCGCTTACCAAGCCTGCCTGACCCACCCATTTTGTCACCTCCAGTATTTGCAAAAACATTTGTTGCTGCATCGATAAGACTATTAAGACATATATGTTGTATTTATAACTGTGCAGAGGCTCTATGTAACAATGTTCCCTTGCAACGAGTGTGCAAAAGTTATCATTCAGGTGATTCTTATGCCCTTCCTTCACATGTATCTATTGCCTGCTTCTGCATTCTGCATCAAGAATTCTTAATCGATATAAGGCCTTATCTAACTGCTGAACTTTTATATAACAGTCTGGGGTTTCTGAAGTTATCTATTTTGTGGAGAAAAGTTTGGAGAACTCTGATGTTATTTACGTTGCTTCTCGCAAGCTTCTATCATTGGCAGGTGTAAAAGTAAGTTATACATAGGGTTTTTTCATCCGAAGCTACATTTTCCTACGATTATTTTTTTATGTTACGAAACTTAAGGGGTGTTTGTATGTGTGTGTTGAACAATCTGGATAGGATAAAAGTAGTTGTAAGATCGATATAGAGACTTGCAGATTATACGACAAAAATGGACATATTTTGCCACAACTGCGAGACAGTTTTATGGAATGGGAGTAAAGGTTACTAAAGTTAGGTTTGAATAAAGGGAGTAAATAGGTAATCATTTTACCCTCAAATAATCAATTTTGCTGTTACAGCGCATATGAAACTACTGTTCCGATCTTTAAATAGTTAGATCAACGGAAGTAGAATTAAGTCACAATTATCTGATAATCAGTTCCAAAGTATAATAGCAACCCTTAAATTGTTTCGCCTGGTTGCTTTTAGAAGGAAATGAATGAATAGATCAAACCTGTGTAGCGTTTATTATGTCAGTTATTGACATCTTTTCTTCATTTGAAGGTTAGAAGACATCAGCCAAGAATGGATCAGATTTTACTCAAATTTCTCGAGGCTTGAAACCACCTTTACCGTGTGCTCATCTTTTAAAATTAGTCTTTTTTAGGACATCCTAGTTTATGTTCGTTGTCCAACTGTTCTTCGCTTCTTGGGATCGCAAGAGGCCTATATGGGATTGCAATTAGCAACTTGTTATTAGTATCACTCAACCAATGATTAGCTTGAAACAGAATAAGTAGTTGATAAAATCAAGATTTAAGTGATTCGAATATTTGGCAGTGAAGCGTTGTACCTGTGTTACTGTGGTGCATCTGTGTTGGATGCATGTGTGTATTAGTGTAACTAATGGTGATCAATGTTGCTTACGGTTCATGATTCTTATATGTTTCTTTGGGATATGTTTCGTTGTGTATCCAACTAGTCTGAGATCGAAGGTTACTCTCTATTTCATTCCTAATGGTACTGATAAAGTTGGTAATGGGCATGGTTGAAGCAGTTAGTTGGAATGGGTATTTTATGCTCACTTTTTTTTTTTTTATATATATATTTGCAAGCACGCTTACAGAACTTTTACATTATAAGAGTAGTTGAATTATTTGAATAAGACGATTTGTCATGGACTCTATAAAAATTTTAGAAAACCTTACCAGCTCAATCAGACGAATAACAATCAAACTTCTACTTAAAGAAAACATAACTACAAATTTGTAAGGATCACTTCCGATACATTTTACCAGTTTATCATAGCCTTACTGCGTAGGCAACTATCTTAACACATTTTACCAATAAAATACAGAACATAACCAAGAGCTATCTATTTCTATAAGAATTACTTTATCTGAGAAGTGTACACCCATGATTATCATCATGGTATAACCATATTGTTTTCACATAGAAGTTACATCAGTTCAAATGGCATTAATACATAAAAATGAAAAGGTAACGAAAGCTCCTGTAACAGCACAACTTAATCTACGATCTCCTACAATATACAAAAGTCTTACTGCAAAATTATTATCAACCCACCTCTACCGACACAAAAGGACCTGATTAATGGGTTAATCAGAGTGGCAGCAATTTCTAACGAGTTTTCTTTGCTTTCGCCAATTTCTTCTTTTTCTTCTTCACAGCTTTCGGCACTTTAGTCTTTCGAGCTTCTCTTTTCTCTTCTTTTACTTTTTTCTTATTTTCTTTCCTAGCTGCTTTTCTCTCCAAAGGTGTCTGTTTTTCATCACCAGAAAATTCCTCATCATCTTCAGAATCCTCGGAGTTATCATCATCCGTTTCGGTTTGCGATTCATGATCTTGTGACTTAGAATGTTGTATTGGATCTGTAGGGGTGTCTTGAAGATTTGCTTCATGATGTTGTTGTTCAATTGACATAGCGTGTTTAAGTCCTGTAATGGTTTGATAGTACATGTCTCCTGTGTCTTGACCACTAGTTAGCCGTATTACATCCGCCTCAGCATTTTTTACGTTATCTAGGGTCTTCGGGATGAAAGACTAAGCAGATGAAAATAAAAAGAGCATCAATAAGAATAGGACAAAAAAGGACATATTTGAAAGAGAAATCTGGGACGCGTAATCAACCTCTAATGGGCATGATTACGATTGGTGCAAAATGGGCAGATTCAGTGAGTTGAGAACGAGTCAAAACTATGATAGTTGAATTCTAGGGCCAGTCTAAAAGGGTTATTGGACCCACAAATTTTGTTTTGCTAAATTAATTACACCGAGTACTCACAAAATGTATCAATATTTATCGACAAATACACTCTACAAATCACTATTCATCAATGAATAGTGTAATCTAGGGGTTCTCTGGTTCCCTCTAAAAGTTAGTTTCCATCTTGATCCAATAAAATTTAATAAAATAAAGCATTATCAGAATATAAGTAATCCAACTTTTCTGTTCAAAGCATTTAAAGGGTAATGAATACTTTAGTATGCTATGTGGTCGAGGTGATAGAATGGGCAAGTCATGAAGATTCAAAGGGTAAGTTCTGGTACGGGCCAGATGGGGTTTGAGCACCTTTTTAATAATTTCACATCATTTTATAGACAGACTATTAGTGTGTCAACCATCTTTTTGAGAGAAAAAAAATGTGCTGGGAGATTGTTTATTTGTATGCAACAAAAATGAAATTTAGGCGACCTTCATCCCTTAAGGACACGTTCTATTTGCTAAATTACTAATTATACCCGGTTGACTCGTTAAAGATGAAGCATAATCCAAACTGACCCATTTTCTCATAGAAGGGTTGAAATGACATCAATATAAACACTTTGTAAACACGAGTCTGTAAATGAGTCGTTTAAGATTATTAGAAACAATTTATTATTTAGGACGAAAAAGCTAATCAATATATAGAGCAGGACAATAAGAAGATAGAAGGCTCGCTGTTACGCATATACCTGGACGAAAACAGCATCTGCAATTTCATCCTCTGCAGAAATCTCATCTCCGCGGGCCAAAACTTTTCGTTGAGCCTGAATGTTTTGATGTTAATTGATAATGTATCACACTTTTTAAGAATTGAAAAGCTAGCCCATAACACAAAAGAAAAAGTACATGACGAAAACAAACCATAATACCTCCTCCAAGTAACTGTCCACAGAATCCTCACTAATTGACGGGTCAACAATAAAATCAAACAACTCCCGAATAGTCATAACAGCTACTCCATGTTTCTTGAAGAAATCCTACATTCCATAAGCAGCATGAACAAAATGAGCACTACTGATAAGCAGGTCACAGTGATTAAGTAATGGGGTCAACATCGTAATTTTTGTACTGGTCAGGTGGACCCGAAACACTTTTTGTCCAGTTACAGCCACTATGTTATTACATATGTTAATCTTTTACATGATTAGATTTACAAGATTGTGTACACTAAAGATTGGAGCTGAATTGTTTGACCCATTTCCTTTCTAACTATTTATTTTTATTTGCCCCACTTCTGAATTGTTTGACCTGCCATAAGTTACACATACCCCAAACTGACCCATTCTCAAATTTGCCACCTCTATGAATTACTTATCTACAGAACACAGTTTTTACAAGCAACTTACAGATACATGAACACAATCCTCTCTAAGAAAATCAAGTGCATGAGGATGATCAAGATCAACTGATTGAGATACATCAATGACGTACATGTGACCCTGCCAGCAAGAGATAATCACGAGATCTTATTATGTTAAACACGCTCAAGTAAAGAAAAAAAGCTCTAGAAGATAATATGACTTACCTCGTGATAAAGTATGTTATACTCACTAAGGTCTCCATGTACAAGCTTACACTTCTGATACAGCACCCGCATTATAGTTATCATCTACATATAGATATGGAAAGAGTAGCTCTAAGAATGTGATATTACATAACTCGAAATAATCAATCTGAATGCATACATCCAAACACCCCAGGATAATTGTACATTTCAATGTTGTAACTACTAATATAAGTTAAATAATCTCAAACTACCTCTACATAACCTTCTCGTAATTTGTCTAGAGACAGTGCAGCATCTTTAAGCCGAGGTGCAGCCCATCCTGTCGTCCCTGAACACATAAGACATAAATAAACTTTAATAGCTTAAAAAACAAAATGTGATCTCTTAAGAGTTACTTCACATGGCATGGTGCTAATTAAAGGGATTATATGATAGCATAGTAGACATATCAGTAAAAATATGGATAGCACCATGTACCTATGAACTCCATAACCAAGACATGGAGCCTTAAAAGAAGTGGAGTGGGGCAACGAATTCCTGCTGCCTTCAATCTGCAGTTGAATGACCATTAGAAAATAATAGCATTTTAAAAAATAGGACATAAAGGTAATTGAACTATATACATGTGACAATGAAGACCAATCAAAACTTGTACAATGTGACAGCAACAACAATATCAACCCGTTTACTTATTTAAAGAACCATAAGAACTATATTTTATCTCTAAAAGGTCATATTGATCAAATAAAAAAACATTGCATAAGAACTATGTTTTATCTCTAAAAGGTCAAATGGATCAAATAAAACCTTGCAAAAAGGAAAAAGAGTCAAATAGGTTAAACGTCGCCAGATTTCACCAAAACTATATTAGATAAAAATATAGAATATTATTATAATTTAGCCACAACTAATGCACTAACTATTTATATTAAATTATAATGAATACAATATTTGTGGCCCTACCAAGCCCCATTTGATCCGTGATAAAACAACTTGTTTCAACCCAAACCCTCTTTGGACCAGTTGACCACCTCGCAGAATGTGCCACATTTAGTCATATCTATTGTTAGTAACACAACAAGTTATGAGGGTATCTGAAATTATTCAATTTATATAGAAATGATAATTATGTTACCGCATTAGATTTCTCATTTCCTTCTCAGCCCAGGTCTTTACCATTTTCCTTGGGTTGTGTTTGCAATATCCATATCTAAACCGATAATCACCTTGTACATAGCGATCTCTATCCCTGAAGTTGTCATCGACCAATAAATAAATGAATTATGGCTATATATTGTTAAAAACTGCAACGCGAGATCAAAATAGCATAACAGGAGGGTCGATTGATGATTAAAAAGAATGACGCCGAACAACAGAAGTGAGATAATGTATGCCTAATACATTGATTATATATCATTAAAAGATACATAATCAAATAAAAGGTCTAAGGTTTAGCATGAAGAACATACTTGAACACAAGAACGGAAGTTTTGTAGACTTTTATTGCAAGTTCCTGGCCATCAGATTTTGTAGCATGATATACATTTGCCTATTTGACAGAAATTAGTTGATAATAAGAGATGATGAACAACATATAAAAAAAATTAATTTTGCTAGAGGGTGAAGAAAAGGGAATAGAGTAAGATGTACCTCCTTCCCAGTTGAAATGCAGCCATTAATATCATGGAAAACACCACGATTCAACATTTTGAATAAAACCATGCGAGTTCTAGGGTCAATTGCCTGACAAACAGTTAACAGATTTAAAACCATATTATTAACTTATTAATAGATATAAGATGCAAAAATTTACCCACCTAAAAGCAAGCCAATGAAAATTTTCCAACCCAACACAATACAAAAAGAAGATATGCTTCTTGAGAATAAGTAAATGTAATGGTGTCATGTCCAAGGTTGTAGAACTTGCTAGGCACTAGGAGTGGTCAAGGACCTTGTAGCTATTACTCAGTCTAGGCAGGGAGTGACCGGGAAATAATCAGAATGGGATTTTATTTATATATAAAGAATATGTTTTCAAATTTATATGTTTAGAAACATAAACATAATAGATTAGAGAAATAAACATATTTTGTAGAAACATAAACATAGACAATCAAATCCCTCATATATAGACTACAAATATAAACATATTATTTCAGCAAGCATCTTTTTCCAATCGATTTCACCCAGCTTTCCGATCAGTTTCAGTTTTGCCCTCAAATCGGATTAGAAAAAAAAACAAAACCCAATTCTGCGTGTAATAGAAGTGGCGGCCCAAAACGACCTTTTTTAAATAAAAAAAAAACACAATAATTTTAAGAAAAATTGACCGATTTTAGAATTTGACCGACTCTGAGCGATTTTGACCGACTTTGACCGTTGACCATCTAACTAGTCTGACTATATGCTAGGGGCATCGGACTACTCCCGATCACCAACTAGTCCCGATTGATCGACCGCCGAGGCTCATTTTTACAACACTGGTTATGTCCATTTTAAGTGTTGGAAACTACATCAGTTTTTTCACTAGAAATCAGAAAGAACACAAGGCTCACTATAAACATTATAGCCTATTTGGATAAGAGAACATAGAGACTCAACTGTTATAGCTACCAGGTTAGAAAAAAATATTTTTGAAGAAAACAAACACACTTGCATATGTGATGAATATCAAGGGTACAAACAAAGAGCATAGAATATACAAATATTATAATAAAATGATGTTCCAAGAGGATGGCATTCCATGGAAATTTTCACAAGTAGTTCAAGTCCTTTCGTCACAATAATCTGCTTATAAGGGGCAATTTGGAATTTTGGACTGCTGTACGTAAAGTTAGACATATATTTTATTATGCCTTTCCTTCTACACGATAGCATCAGACCAGTTCCAAAGTTACTAATACTACTGCTCTAGCCTCTAAACAAGCTACGACAGACAGTGGTTTACACAGTCTAGGTATGAAACAAAAGCTCAAAGTGACAAAACACCCAAGTTCATAACTTACGAAATCTGGGTTGCCTTACGATACTGGAGTGAAAACTGTTGCTCTAGCCCTTTTTAAACAAGTTGCAGTGGTGACTGGTCTAGAGGTTGTACGGTATAAAACATAATTTGAATGTGACGGAACTGCTACGAAATTAATTACGAGGGACGAAGGTTACATTACAATCCCAATGGTGAGTGGGCTTATCATCAGAACTCTAGAAACATCCCCAAAATTCTAGCTCTTGGAGTCCTAGCCAATTGTAGTACTATATGCAAAGGTTAATTTTGCCATAAGACACCTCAATCTATTATTAAGCACTAACTTAGTAAGAGTCACAAGCGTCATTAGCGAGCGTTGATAAAGAAGGCCTATAGTAAATTAAATATTAGCTTTAACAATCTTAACAATAAACATACCTTACCTAAACCCCAAATGAAGAAACAAAAAAAAATCCATGACTAACTTTGCTTTTAAAAATAGGAAAATATGGAAGACTAAATGTTGTCATTCACCTGCTCAACAGTTGCTCTGTCAGCTTTTTCAGTAGTTTTAGTTTTACCAATCGCCATCCCTCGCACACTCTCACGGATAGCAGTGGTAACAGAATTTGACATACCAGAATTCCACCTTCCTTCCCACTCCTGTATAACAACAAATTATTCATAAATATGTCAAGGGGAAAAATTATTGTCGGTGCCAACATTATCGTACGCCTATCAATTTTAATTTGGGCACCTTTTAGGATAAAATGCCATCGTAGTTTTTCATTTGTCCCATTTTAGTCAATTTACCTTCCTTTATATGTACAGAGTCATTAAACAATTAATTTGTTCCTTGTTCGGGTCATCAAAGCGGGTTTTAAAAACGAGTATATTAAAAATATATATATATTAAATTTTTAACGCTTGCAAACATGACCCAAATGACAAAGAAAACAGCTTTTAATAACTCAAACGTAAAAGGCAGTCGAGTAACTAAAACACGACAACTGAAAGCTACATTGGTTTTTTACTGAAACAAATAATAATATTAACTTATAACAAGGTAATCATATAGTTTACTAATTTTCCCATTTTACCCTTATGAATACTCCTTTATCACAGTATCATATGAAGTTGCATGTTCTAAGATTAAGTAGTATCTTTAAAGGCAAATTACCAAGAAAGATAGAATAAAAATAGAAAATTTGTGAATGTCGGACATAGACTAATTTTTCTCCCATTTAGTATTCAAATTTTAACATGAGTGAAGTGAAAACTTAATCTTTAACACTCGTAGAATCATAGAAGTGGAAGTTAAATTTTAGGCAAGGAGTAACAGTTCAACTTCTTAAGACCTTTAAAAATCCATGATTCTCATTTCTTAAAAAAATATGAACTTTACGACACTCCTTTTCACGAGAAACAAATTAGTATATACTCACTTTAACAAATTTTAGATTCTACATTACATTTCTACATCAAGGGCAAATTATAATTCTGCTAATTAAAAACACCCTTACACATACACAAACAAAGGGCCACTAGCAGTCTAGCCTAGAGGTATCGTAAGTCCCGAAGTTCGACAAATGTATATATTTGTGGCGGTTTTGTATGAGTTATTGTCTTTCTAAACAAATTATAATCACAAAGATTTAATATATGTACCTCTAAAGGTGAAGCCCTAATGTGATTAGTAAACTTCTGATTCCGATTCGAAAGCGGTTGAAGTGGTGAAGCATTAGGGCGTGAATGAATTCCACCGTGCGCATTTGGTCGTCGTGCGTTGAGAATTAGGGCTCCATCAACAGCTCCGGTATCATCTATGGAATCTAAGTAATCCAACGCTTCTCCGATTTCAGAATCCGATGACCATAACATCTCATCTTCTTCCTCTGATTCTGATTCTGGTTCGTCGATTTCATGTTGAATTGATACTGATTGAACTTCTATTCCGGTTTTCGGTTCTTCCATGGCGGATTATCGTAATTGAATTTGAGTTTGTGAGGTTTAGGGTTTTAGAATTTTTGTGAAATGTGATGGTGTTGGTGTATACGTTATGTATTATTTAGTTGAGTTGGGTTATATACTCACTGGGCCGATTATATTGGGCCAATGTTTCGTAGAACCATAATTTATTTATTGGGCCAGTGAAGAAAACAAAAAACGAGTTTATAGGTAAAAGACTTTTATGATAGATAAAAAGGATTGTACAAGTGTACATTTTAAATTTTTTATATTTTAGAACTTTTTGGGTAGACAACGAAACGGTCAGGCGATTTTGAGTGTACCAACTACCAAAGAGAATATGTGATGATGTTATGTGTGTGTACTAAGAGATCGACCCGATTATGTGTTAATTGGTTGCACGGTTAATCGAAACGAATACACACTTCTTCTACGACCACACACTTCATCTACGAAAGAATAAAAACAACTATTAGTAAACAAACATGATTGTTAGCATATACATCTTTGGTTTTGGCGGGGAAATATGTTTCGTGTCATGTGGTATAGGATGCATGTTAGTATCATGTAGGTTTGCTTCACTTAAGAGATGATATATTTTTAGATAGTTACCAAAAATATATATATATACTCAAACTAGTGTTAAACCCGTGCGATGCACGGCTAACATTATAAAATGTCGTAATATGTAAATCACAAGTCAAAATGATATATGAAATGGTGAAAACTTTCAGATTATAAAAGAAATTTTTTTAATCGGTATTAGTGATACTTTATAAATTTTAACCCCTCACAAATGAATTAATAACAACATATTTTTCCCACAATATATCAATTAAATGGGAAGGTTAAAAAAAATGTGTATGTTATAAATTGACATTTTTCAAGCTAACAAAAATTGTCTAGTCATTGTGACATTTCCGTTTCCTATAGTTATAATATGTTAACCTTGCAACAATTGATAAATATGTGTACGTTAATAGTCTTGGGGAAAATAAATTGTAAAAATTACTATAACAATTTAGACGTTTTATTGAATAACTAATGTACATATATATATGCACAAATATAAATCATTCTACAACAATCAAATATATACTTACATTATATAGATTTGAAAGTAATATAGAATTAATAGAAGTACACGTCTTACCATTCGCATACTGAATTGTAATTAAGTTATGCGAGATTAAAAAAATAGAAAAAAACTCTTTAAAAAATAAATGATGACCTTGATATGTCTATTCATAAAGCTTGTATTCAGTTTACTAAATAATAGAAATTGAATTCCCTTAATCTGTAAGATGATAATTAAAAAAATCAAATTAACAAAACTTTGATGAAAGATATAATTACATTAAAAGTAAGTGTCATAATTTACTAAAAGTTTATTTATTTATTTTTTAAAAAAAGGAAATAAGAGAAAGTTAGAGGAATAAGAGTTAAGATTAAGATGAAAAAAATAAAAGATTAAAATTAGAAGGAAACAATAGATTAAAGGATGTCATGAGTTTGAACTATAATAAAAAGTTATACGTAATTGTTATTATATGACACATTATTTTGAATTAAAATAGAATAATTTAATTTCTTTAATAATGAAAATAGTTATAATATAACTTTTAATTGAATATTACCTTATTTTGGACAAGGGTGTAGGAAAATCCATATCATCAAGTTTTTTTTATATGGTGATGACACATAGGATTTTTAGGATGTGGCATTTGTGTATATATTTGACAAATAATTAAGGGTCTCCTCCCTTAGTTATAAAGATAGACTAGTGTTTAATACCGTTCCATGGACGGCTCCTGAAAAAATGGATATAGATTATTTTACATATATTTCATATAAGTAATAATGATTATGACATAATATACCTGTGTATATCCGATTCATAAAAATGCAAAATTATTTTCTATTATAACGTGTATAATGTATGTTTAGTGTAATAAATAAGATTTTCCTAATCGTAAGCCTTACGGTTATGTTTATCAATATATCAACCGATTATTCACGAGTGGTTAATGATTAGCAGTTAAAGAACCAACACAATTGGTTGATGTATGATATTTAATTGTAATTGGTTGACAATTTCATAGCATTTATCGATCTTTAGTGATGGTTAGTATAACACCCCTTAATTTCAGAACCTTTTTTTTCTTTATAATATACTATATATCGGAAACGCAGATCAAAACATACATTACCAATTTACATTATTATATATTATGTAAACAAAATAATACTATTTTAAAATCATAGTATATCTAATTGGGTGTTATATAATTTCAAAAGACAACAGTGACTCATCCAGAGCAAATATCAGAGTAACCGTCTGGTCAAACATTCTATCCAAATCAAACTTCTTGCCCAGCCTGTTATATCAAAACTATAACCTGCAAGAAGTGGGGTGGTGGAGTTAGCATAAAGCTAAATGAGTGAATAAATAATCAACAATCCAACTTAGCATAAAAACCCTGTTTACAGCAAAGTATAGTAAACACATATCAACCCTGTTTACAGCAAAAGTATCATAAACACATAATTTCCATGTTTACAGCCCAAAGCATCATAAACACAGAAATATCAACCCAAGAGGATCGGGTGTTCTTGAGGTATCCTCCAAAGAACACTTAAAACAACTGCAGGCCAATACAGAAGTTAATCGATAGTTTGTTGTTATCTTCACTAGCCACAGGTTATTATTAACTATGTGTAAAAGGAACCCCTGGGCCAGCCCAACAATGGCAACAAAGCCTAACCAATGTTGACCTCCAAATCACATAGTGCCCAATGGCTATGTATCACATAATCACATAATCCATAATCGTCATGACATTATATCAGACTAAACAATCTATCAACAGTAATAATATCATGGCAGACTAAACAATCTATAAATGATAACAATACATTTACCCGTTGTAATCAAACTTGTTACAACTAAATCATACTAAGGATTACAGATCCACTCACAGTTACCTCAGCCGCTCACTCAGAAATCTAATATTACTGAATCTTCTCCGTATCTGAGAATACAATTAAATAATGAATTAGTAATTCATTCCATAACATATAACTCATTTTATAATCATATAACATATCTCAATACATAGTATCAAATACAAATCAAAACCAGTTTACTTAGTTCCAATTTATCAATAACTTAGTTCCAATTTAAATCAATAACTTCATTACTTAGTTCCAATTTATCATCCTATATATGTGATATCGGTTTCAATCATTATCATAACAAATTTACCCAAGCAGGTAATCCCTGAGGTCTAAACAACAAACGTTTAATAAGGAATGTAATCAAAAAGTTATGAAACAAAGTCCAAAAACTAAAAAATGTCATTTTCGGCCCCTAAACGACTCTGAAAGGCTGAAAACCGTCTAGGTTCTTTTTAAAGAGTCTTGATCATTAGGCCGTTTTCGAGTGACCATGCGAATTTCATCCCAATCCATATATAGTAAAAGATTGTCAAATTTTTTAGAACACTTGTGCACTTTTAGAATTTGCAAAATAAAACTTCTGAATCGCGTCACTATTTACTTGGAATCGCGCCGTGAACTAACCCAAATCACGTCGCAATATTTCACTCACAATCACGTTGTGATTACCCTAGGATCGCTTCGCGATCAACACCATTTCGCGTCGCGAAATACTATATATCGAGTCGCGATCCTAACGTTTTCTGCAAACCCGTTCTTCAGCTTCTGCTGCTACTGTAACCCGAGATCATAACCCACAAAACATCAACTTTAGCTTCCTAAATCGCTTATCTTAGTTACTAACATCCCACATCATCATTCAAACATCATATATCATCTATTTTAAATCTCAATTCAATCAAAATCAGAATATACACTTACCTTCCTTTAAGAAGAACATGATGATGATGAGATTTTGAAATTGATGATGATGATGAAGCAATTGAATCAAAGTCAGGATTCAATTTGTTTGTGTTTTGTTTTCTTCTTTCGATTTTTTGGATTGGGCATTTCTTTGTTACTAATTGATTGTAGAAAGGAAGAAAGGAAATAAATGAAGAATTTAAGGAATTTAGGAAAGTTATACAGTTGGGGAAATATGTCGATCGTCACTAAACCGACCCCAATTTAATCATTGTAATTAAATTCTCCTTTTAGACCTATTGTCTTGAACCTAAAAACAATTTGTGATTCTAACAATATTATTTTACCGTTAACTATATAAAGTTAAAACAAACAATAATTTACTAGTCACAATAAGTGATTTGAGTTTCTGACTAATTATTCATAATAAACTTAAAAACAATATCTTGATTTCCTAGCACATTAAATAATAATTTAAAGTTCAGAAATTACTGGATTGTTACTAGGCCCCTAAGAAGCATGTTACAGTTAGCGGTTTCTTTATGGCACTTACATTATTGTATATAGACCTTAGGGCTATGTTTTTAGCAAAATACTAGTAAATAAAGGCAATAATAATCTTAATAATGCAAACTTAATGTCAACATTAGGAATGCCGATATTTGGAATAACAATAAAGTAATTCTTTAAACCCTAATGACAAAACATTACAACCTTAAAATGTCGAGGGATGTCCAAGAGAAACCACTTTTTACTCCTATCTATGTCAAATATTCAATATAAAGCATACTAGTCACCATGTAATACACCATCAAACCCATCATGTAAGTGTCACAAAAAATGGTAAACTCCATACATCAAAACTACATAAATGTTGCTTGGTTAATCATATTGTTAGTACTCCATCCGTCTCACTTTTATTGTTCACTTTTGACTTTTGAGGTCCTTCTTTGATAACTTTAGCTATCTTTATTTGTGTTATATGATATTTGATGCAAAATATATGAATGGATTCGGTTTTGAATGTATTTTCATTGATATAATTTGCATCAAGTATTATATAACACAAACAAACAGTCGAAGTTGTCAAAAAAGACTTCAAAAGTCAAAAGTGGACAATAAAAGTGAGACGGAGGGAGTATAAATTTTTCTAGCATTGTTTGAAATGAGTACAATAATTTTCTACAGAATGGAAGTACCAATGATATTGTATAATGTGTACAAAGAGAATACTTCACATGTACAAAACCCATTTACCCCCAACATCAAATATCTCACAAACGACAAATTGAAAAATTATGAAAACTGCACCATAAAATTCGGCGTTTTATTCTTTCCGATTTGTCATCCCCTAAGACATACTTTCGACGAATTTCTTTTTCTTCTTTTATGGCGGGTTTCACATTTTACTAACACATGTGTTAAAGTGTTGCGTTTAGGGTTTAGGGCTTAGGGTTTGGGTTTTGGCAAAATCCTAAACCCTAAACATTTTACAAAACTCTAAACCCTAAATCTTACTAAACCTTAAACCCTTTTAAACCTTAAACCCTACTAAACCCTAGACCCTTCTAAACCTTAAACCATAATAATTAAGTTAAGTCATTCAATTCTAACGGTCAACATTTGAACAGTTTTTTGGTCAAAAGTTCTTTAATCTACTATCGCAATCCATAAACACATTCGCTATATATATAGAGAGAGAGAGAGAGAAAGAGAGAGAGAGTTTCATGTCATTCGAATTATATATTACATTTTGCTTCATAAGTTAAAAGGACGTTACTAATTGACCGTTAACGTACATTAATAATGTAACTTAGTCCGGATGTATATATATATGAGGCGACTTAAGTATTTTTTACTGACGATTCTGCAAATTTTACGAGTCCTACACTAGTATATCTGAAAGTAAAAGTATCATGTTCCCGAAAATTCAGATCAAGAGTTTCGAGTGGATATAGTCATATAGAACACAAGTGGGGTTAATAGATCCAGACTACAAGTTGTAATAACCAATGTCATAGAACACGGTACGGCAGAAACTATGGGGGCATAAAGTGGGAAGTCAAGTAGTACACAATTGAATTCATATAGTCAGGAAGTGATGGGGTTGGTGGTAGGAAACAAACACTGCATACCCCACCTAAGAATAATCAAAACAGGAAAAATCAAACCTTTTGTTCAGTCCTTATAATGCATTTGATCGATCTTCAACTTGCTTCAGAAGATTTTAGTTTTACATCTTTCCCATCCTCATCAATATCCTCTTCGATTATTGCGATTTCACCTTCTTGATTTGTTGTTATTTTTCTTTACTTGATCATCAACCCTCCAATCATCATGACCACATCGACCGAAAAAATAGTGCTCCATACATTCGGATTATACCTTGAAAGCATAAGAATCCCATATGAAGAGATAGCATCAGCAACTAACAACTTTGCTGATGAAAATATCATCTCACACGGAACAAGTACTGGCATTAAGTTATACAAAGGACAACTTTCTGAATCAGGACAGTTGTTCAATATCGTGGCACGACAATATCCAGTTTCAAAACTAGCTCTGATGAACGAGCTGTTAGCTTCTTACTGTAGTACTCATAAAAACATCGCCACTCTTTTTAAGACCTCTATGAACAGTAATGAAGATTTTATACTCATAAGCAAGCATTTAGCCAACGGAAGTCTCAACAAATATTTAAGTGGGTCAACCCTCACATGGATGCGAAGACTGCATATATGTGTTGGTATTGCCCATGCATTGAGTTACCTACTTAATGATATCACTGAAGGTAATGGTAATAGTTTTATACATGGTAATATTAAGAGCTCTAAAATTCTACTAGATGACAACTGGGAACCCAAGTTATCTGGGTTTGGATATTGCATGGTAGTGACTCGGGGTGATACTCACAGACCTCGTGAATACTGTGACATATCACCGTATACGGACCCTGTATATATCGATACCCAAAGTTTGAGTCATAAGTCAGATGTGTTCTCGTTTGGAGTTGTTCTATTTGAAGTATTGTTTGGGAGGGAAGCATCAACATATACCCCACCAGACGAAGAGGAGGAGGATCATTGGTATTTCGCTCGATTGGCAAGAGAAAATCATGAAAAGAAAACGTTGGATTATATGATCGATCCAGCTCTACGAAAACAAATGGACCTGCAAGCACTCAATATCTTCTCAGAAGCAGCATATTTTTGCTTGAAGGAGGTGCGATCACAACGCCCTGATATTGATCAGATTGTCTCTAAACTTGAGAAAGCATTGAAACTACAACAAAAACATGATCAAAGTCAAGTAAGCCCATATATCGTTTTTTTTTAATTTTCTACCTTCCAATATTTGGGTCATATACAAGTATAATATTACATGCTGGTCTATTAATTTAACTCTCATTATTGCCATTCATTTTAAAGGAACATTCTACAGCTAGTGCAATTGAGAGCAGAGTATCCAGCCACTTCAAGGTAATGATTTTCATGATCATTATTGTAAATATTTGCTATATTTCATTGGCTACACACAAATACAGTATGCACGCGATACAATATACATATCGGGTTATTCACGAATAACACAAAATCAAGAGACTGTTGAGTGAAATCGAGTTTATTGTAACAATGTAATGGAACCACGGATGATTGAATATAAAAGAAGAAAAACTATATTTTGGGATATCAAAAAATCTCTTGGTTCAAAGTGTTAAAACAGTTCAAATTATCATATCTGTTCTGGGAATTCTTAAGGTACATTTCTTTATAAACCGATTTTTTTGCAGGGCAAAAATTTGGATCATTTGAAAATTCGACTGAGTGATATACAGTTGGCCACCCAAAATTTTTCCGAAACATGTAAAATTGGGTCAGGTGGGTACGGTATAGTATACAAAGCAGAGCTATATCATTTTGATGGGACAAATTCGTCTGATACTGAATCTAAAAATGAAGGTGAATTTCCTAAGATATGTAGTACTGTAGCTATTAAACGCATCTTTAAGAGAGAAGACTCGCAAGGTAAACAAGGGTTCATTGCAGAAATTAATTTGCTTAGTAATTGTAAGCATCCAAACGTAGTCTCTCTTCTTGGGTATTGCGACGAAGGTCGCGAAATGATCCTAATTTACGAATATGCTTCTAATGAAAGCCTTGAAAGTTATTTGGGAAATCCTGATAACCTGACAAATCTTACTTGGGGTCAACGTTTACGAATATGTCTTGATATTGCACATGGATTGAGTTACCTACATACAAGTACGGAGAAAAAAGAAAGAATAATACACCGTGATATCAAGAGTGCAAACGTTCTCTTGGACAGTAATTGGGTCGCAAAGATTGCCGACTTTGGGCTATCCAAGTTACGCGATGCAAATCAACAGCGTAGTACCATCGTTACCAATAACATTGCTGGCACTGAATTGTACTTGGATCCGGAATATATGAAAACAGGTAAGCTGAAAAGGGCATCAGATATCTACTCTTTTGGAGTAGTCTTATTTGAAATCCTATGTGGGAAGTTGGCATATGATCCTGTTTACTATGCCAACAATCAAGGTGGGCTTCCATCAATAGTACTACGACAACCCTTCAACATCCAGAGATTGAAGAATATGGTGGATCCAAAAATAATGGAAGCTGATGATAATATTCTCGCGTTGACTGGAAGGGCCAATCAAGAATCTCTTGACACATTTATAAAGATAGCATATCAGTGTCTAGCAAAAACTCAAGCTCAACGTCCAAATATGGAAGCCATCATCAAAGAACTTGAGATATCACTTGACTTTCAAGTAAGTATCTTTTTTCAATATATGTTTTTTTCTTGATCGGTAGGTAATTATGTAAAACATACAATATAACGAGATGTTATGGGGTGCAAATAACGGGAAATGAACCTCCTGTCAAGATTCTTCTTAAAATAGACACCCAAACTACATCCTAACAAACTCAACCAAACAAGAAACACCTACAACCAAATTAACCCACACTATTGTTATCCTTATACATTACCAGCAACTAGGGGTGTTCAAACTATCCCAAAACCGGCAAACTGAGCTGAAAACCGGTAGGATCGAAAAAAAATTCGGTTAACTGAACCAACTTTTTTTTCGTTTTTGGGTTAACCGAACCGATTTTTTTATTTTTTTTTTATTTTTCGGTTTCGGTTTCAGTTAATAATTTTGGGATACAGTGATAAACGGTTAACTGAAAAAATCGAAAATGTTATATATAATTTTAAATATATGTATATATTGTACTTTCGATATTAATTTATATATAGATATTTACACTTGTATTTTGATAAAATCATCTATATTTCTTTTTCACTCATTTTAATATAATTTACTAGCTTAGTTTTGACCTAATATGGTAATTATTACTACTTAGTTTTTAATTATATCCAAATGATTTAACATTAATACACAATTATAAAGAGTAATTATATTCAAATGATGGTGACTTGGTTCTAAACTAAGTGATTCCAAATGGTTCTCAAAAACAAGCTCAACGGGCCCATACCCGTTAATGTCAATGTTTTTTAAGCCCACTAGAAGGCACGCTTAATTTTCAATGAGAAGATGTAAGTTCGATTATTATACCGATTTGGGTTTCACCGATGTGGGAATTGTAAACTCGTAAACCTTTCCCTCACCTTGCCACGTACGTTTCCGTTCATTATTCAAGATAGTCAATTACCGACCCCATGAAGTATGTCAAACCGTATATCCAAAAAATTCAAAGCTCCAATAATGATCTAGACTCGGAATATTATCTGTTTCCACTTAAGTGACCTGGCCTAGACAAACTATGAGTTTTTGATATAATTTACCATGAATTATAGATTGATAGTGATAACTGAAAATGCTAATCTAACGAGCGTCATTTACAGAAAAACAGCATGGACATCCTCCAGATGCCCCTCAAAGAGATAAAATTGGCCACACAAAACTTCAGTGATAACAATTGCATTGGAGAAGGAAGATTTTGGAAGCTGTATGAAGGAGAAGCTACACGTGATGATGGATGTAACACCATTATTGCAAAGCGGTGGGATAAAAGATCTGATCCAAAGTACCATCATGAGTTTTTGACAGAGCTTGAAGCTCTTTTCAAGTGTAAGCACGAATCTATCATTGGTCTTGTAGGCTATTGTAATGAAATGGGTGAAAGAATCATTGTTTATGAGCATGGATATAATGCAAGACTCAACAATCATTTGGCCAATGATAGTCTTACATGGATGAAACGCCTCAAGATAGGCATTGATGTTGCAAAAGGACTGGATTTTCTACATACACGTGGTGTAGAGAAAAAGACACCAATGATACATAGAGACATAAAAAGTGCCAGCATTTTATTAAATAGTGATTTCAAAGCTAACATCTCTAATTTCGAATTGTGCATCAGATCTGGGGTATTGGATTCGGTTGAATTTACCAGCAGTGATCATGCTTATAGCTCACTGGGTTATGCGGACCCGAAAGCAAAGAATGGTTACCTAACCGAAAATTCTGATATATATTCATTAGGTGTGGTTCTAATTGAGATGTTGAGTGGGAGATTGGCGTGGCCAGAGGGTTGTCAGGATCGCAGTGAGTCTTTAGGACCTTTGGCTAAACGTCACTATGAAGAAGAAGGAAACCTTGATGAGATGATATTTGAGGGTATAAAGGAACAAATTGTGCCAGAGTCACTGACCACTTTTCAAACCATAGCCCTTCAATGCTTAAATGATGATCTGTCCAAGCGGCCATCCGCAAATGAGTTGGTAGTACAGCTCAAAAAGGCACTGGAATTTCAAGTAAGTTTTCATACTTTTCACATAACAAAACCAAAATTTAGTTCATTATGCATACATTTTGATAATTTAATAAATGTATAGGAGGACACTGATATATGGGAACTCAAACTTCCTAGTGATTATAAGAGAATATTAAAGATGTCGAAAACTCCCGATATCTACTCTACCAAAACAAGGAAGCAGCTTTATCAGATTTTTCACAAAGGAATTCTTCTTCAAGAAGGCAAAGTGGTAATTATACCTCATTCTCACATGATAGTATATATTGCTAGATATGTAATTGGTTGATGATGTTTCATCTCATTTTTTTAAGGTTTATTGTTTCAAAGTGTATTACAATTTGCCTCCTTACCTTTTAGACTATTTTATGAGACGTTCTATTTGAAAGTACACCTCGTATAATAGTAAAAGTGATAAAAGTATACACATGGAAACAATAAACTCATTTTTCTAACGTGTAATTTCTTTAGTAATGAAAACTAATTAATAATATAAGTTCTAACATAAACTACTGTAAATCATTTCGTATCATTAATTCTCATTTTTTAATCTTATCAACTTTTACCTACAAACTGTCTTCCAGGTTCATCCATGGGTTTAAGGCTTCATCATATTCAGGTTTAATTTGATTTAATGCATTTCTTTTTTTATGTAACAGTGGTTTTCGTTAGGCGATAATGAAGAAAGAAATGAAATGATATCCGCAACAATGTTTTCGTATGGTAATCATAAATCACATAAGTCGAGATCTGTTCAAAATCCAAGGTTCGTATCTCTTGAGCACCAAGTGATCGACTTGTTAGATTTACTTTTATATGTTGAGTAAATGTTATACTGCCATTTTAATTTTTCTTCAATCCCTACACCATCATTCTTTATCCATGCACCATCAAATATGTTTTGTAACTTCCACTGTACAACACTATAAAGCATAAAAGATGATGTATGGATAAAAAATGATGGTATAAGGATCACCACCCTTTCTTTAATGGTAAGGCACTAAGTAAAAGTGCTCACCTGGTAACAATAAGATGTGCAGCTAAAGAATTAAAAAAAAAAAAAAAGTATTTTACCTACATATTAAAAATGTATATGTAGCAACACTAAAAAAGTTTGGGACATTATTTTTTAGACCTATTTGATAAGACAAATTTTTTTCATGATAATTTTTGGTAAAGTAAAGTTTACGAATTACGAATTTACGCTCGTGTTTATGTTCCAAAAGGAAAAGAGGGTTACACTAGTTTAAATTTAAATTTTCATATATATCTTATATAAATAAAATTTAAGATCTTTTAGCATTTACTTACATAGATCTAGTAGGCATAATTTTTTAATTTAGTTAAATTTTCTCCCTCTTAATCTCATTCAATCAAATTTTCATATCCACCACTAACAATCTAACATATTTAGGCCTCCATTTAATCTTACACATTTAAGCCTACTAATCATTTTTCTTTTTGGTTAGGTGTCTTTGTACTTGATTTATAGCTAGCTAGAGAGAGAACTAACCTGACCTTGAAATTGTTATGGCTTTTTTAAAAGGTTTTGTAATGTTTGTATTTCATAGTCATGATATACAATGATAAGATCTTTATGTACCTGTAGGTTTCCAAGAGTCGTAAGGATGTTGAATAGTTCAAATCTAGAGATCCAAATCAAGATAAAACCTCAATTTTTATCTCAAAATGTTAATTATGGAGCTTATCTTGTATTCAAGCTTTGTGATCCAAGAAAATTTTCAAATCAACCTATGTATGTGAACCTTAAGTACAAAATGGGGGGTGAAACCTTGCATGCATACTTTGCAACATGGCGAGATGATAAATGGATGATGATAGAACTATGCCGATTCTTACACGACGAGAACCATAGTGATTTTGAAGTTCAGTTAAATAGTTTTTCACGATACTATTGCGGAAGTGGGGCATATATTGAAGGCATTGAGTTTCGGGTCATCAGCTATTCGAGTTTAGAGGTACTCTTTCTTTCTCTTCTTGATCCTTTTGTTTATAGTTACCATTCAAGGAACGATACTAACACTAGATCATACAATTTTATAACATGGTCTTATGTGTTTAACTAGGTGGAATCGAAAGTGTATGATAAAATAGGAGGGCAACCGACTGATTATAATGAAAAGACCAAATTTGAGGATGGGGAAAAGGTTTGTTTTATTATTGTTGTGAATATATATAATTATATATGATTGAGATTTGGTGAAAACATATCCGATCCGAGCCATTGATTTGAAACCAAAGGTTAAAAATGGCAGTGACATTTTTGTGATTATTATAAATTTCTCAAAAGGGCGATGACATTTTGGTAGTTATTAGGAACTTCGATTTTCATTCACAACCTATATTGTGAATCATAATTTTTTATAACCCTTAAACCACAAAAATAAAGCTTTCATAACTCAACCAATAAAAAATAAAAATTCACTACTTCAAAACATGTTTTTAACCAATAATAGATAAAAACTTCTCCATGTAACACGTGAACAAAAGAAAAAAAAAAATCAACAATAAAAGTAGAATGTAATAATAACCGAAGTTCACATTTATTACCAAATATCACCACGTAAGAGTTGGTATGTGTTTTCACCATTTTTTTTACCTCCTTACTTTCACATGATCCTATTACTATGTATGTACGGTTTAACTCAAGTGAACACAATATGTTAAATTAAAACCGGTGAAAACAACTATGTAAATTTCTATGAAGCAGAAAAATAGTGAATGTTCTTAATTAAAATATTTAATTTTATGTGAAACCAACAAATAATAAAGGTTCACAATTTTAATAATTTTGTGAACCCAAAATAAAATAAATGGTCACAACTAAATGCTTTATGTGAACCAAAAAAAATACAAAGTTTCTAACTCTTTGTAAATTTTCGTGAAGCCAAAAATATAATAATAGAGATTCACAATTAAAATTTTCTATGTAGCAAAAAAAAAAAAGTTCACAAATAGTAAAAATTGTGAATGAAAACCGAAAGTGTTTCAATGTATTTATTTTAACATCGTGTTTTCACCAGATCTAATACCCCTAACCCCCTGGAATTTTGTAAATAGTGGGAAGTTCGGTTAACATTCACATTTCACCTTCATTGTTAACTTTGTTTCAGGGATTTATTTACTTGTATTTGTTATCAATCAAACCTATATCAACGTTCACATATAAAAGAAGTTAATCAGATATGACTAGATGATACTAGCTTTATAGTTAACTTGATATTTTATAAAGAGTTGCGTTCACAAAATGAAGCGAACTTGAATAAATTTGCACATGCTTTCAGTAACAATGATTTTGTCTGACTCTTCTAATACTGATATTTCGTTTAGTTATCTTCGACTACAATAATCAAGATTCTCTAATCTCTCTTTACAAATTTCTTAGCCTAGTTTGCTTATCCCGAATCAATCATGATTATAGTAGTTAAATTGATTAAAGGTCACAAATTTTATTAATGATTGTCAAAATACGAATATTAGATTGATACACCTTCTGGTTGAGTGTGAGGATGTGGAATGATGTTATTTTTAATCATTGATAGGTTGGAAATGACGTAAATGCATCTGGCAGCAAGAATGTGTTATACGTCACAAGATTATATGAGAAACTAAAAGGAGTGAAAAAATTCTTCAAAAATAACTTGCATAGTGTGCGACAACGAGCAGTTGATTTTAAAGAAACAGCCAAGCTGGAAGATGATGAAAAGGTTTCATTTTATGATGACTGAGGATTTTTAAATACATCCACACATGTATACGAGTATTGAAAACTCCTTGTTGAACTATTAATAATATACAATCTTCTTAACTCGATCTTTTGATGAACAGTGGATTTCAAGAAGCGAAGCTAACTTGTATAAAGTGCATAAGCTTGCAGCAAAGACGTTTTTGTCAGACTCCTGTAATGAGAAGTGTTTAGTTTGGAAATCTCTTCCCAAATCCAGGTTTGCTTTCTAGCAAACTACTCGTCATGTATCTAATATCAAGATTGAGATTTCATTTTAAGGGTGGATTCTCAATTTTTTGGAAGATAAAATGGCTTAGGGGTGTTTGAGGGAGCGTTAGCTTTTTAGCTTTTGCGTTCAGAAAAAGCTCCAAGATCCCAGCTTTTGACTTTTTAGCTTTTCTACCCTTTAAAATAGTGAGAAGCTCCTCCCATAAAATATATCCAAATATTAAAAAAGAGCTTTTCTGCGTTATTATACCACAAAAAGCTAAAAAACCTCTCACTAATGCTCCCCAAACACCCCCTTAGTATCTTTTGGTTTGTACTTAATTACTCAAATGAATTCATTATAAATGTAGATTTAAAGAGGTGGCTGAATTTCTATCAAACCAAGTGATTCGTATCAAATGCAAGATTGAAACTCAAGCATTATCCTCAAACACAGATTACTCGTGTTATCTCATATTCAGGCTAGCAGAAAAATGCCGAGGCCTGCAATGTCCAGTGAGAATTCGAGAAAACAAAAAGACCAAGTTTGTTTATTTCAGGACCCCAAGTAAAATGAATTTACACAATATCCAAAGGGTTCCGAAGCAGAGAGAAGATGGACTAATGGAAGTTGTCGTGTGGGAATTCAACTCAAACTCAAATAAGCTCAATGTTGATCACTTTCCTATGAATTTGAAGCTGAAATGTTACGAAGGAACTCTGCGTGGCCTTATTGTATATGGCATCGAGTTTCGACCCGTATGAGCTATAGGCAGAAAAGTCAGATGACAATGTATATTTGTATTGTGTTCTTTGCATTCAATAACTACGTTCAATGTTATATATGTTTTTTAATTCAGTAGATATTGGAGGATGTTCAATTTTTATAATTTCACATTACCATTTTTCAATTTGTTCTATCTTAAATGCAACGAGGGGATAAAATTGCCATGCTGGAGATAAGAACAACACTATAATCACAAATAATAGTAATGAAATTTAGGAAGTTTAATATACCTGTAATGGTCACTCCGTAATATGATTAGTAAACTTCTGATTCCGTTTCCAAAAGTTTCAATGTAGAATTACGGCTCCATTAACAACACCAACACCGACGATCATATCATCTCTTCATCTTCTGATTTCGATTCGTTAATTACATCTTTATAATCTTATAATAAAACTTTTTAACCCTCGATGTCGTATTCTGATTTTTCCATGGCAGATGATTGTAATCGTATACGAGTTCATGCATGAGGTTTAGAGTTTTGGAATTTTTAAAAGTTTGGGCCGAAGATATTGGACTAATTATCCTATAACTATTGGGCTATAGACAGCACAATGTAATGAAAAGTATAGATAGATGGGTTTGAGACAGACTGTTATCTTCAGGAACTTTGTTAGATTCGTTTGTTAATTCAGATGCAGAGGAACTTTAGTTTATTTAATATTTTGCTAAAAAAATAGTTTATTTAATATTTGTGCTTGATAAATTAATTAATGATTATACTTTGTTGGTTGAAATTGTAACTCCCGCTCCTTGAGAGACCGACATCGGTTCAACTTACCACGACTATACTACATCACAATAGGTTCTCTACCTAATGTGTGCTAGTCTCTAGTTTTAGTTAAGTTAATCGTGTTTCTAAAGTTAAGACTTGATACAACACATCAGGAACAAAAAACTGGAACAAGTGTTAAATCATGTTTACCCGGTAAGGATGTGCTTGTATCTTATACATGAGAAGAATCTGGAGCAGTTGACACTTGTGGAATACAATTTGTGCTTCTTCATCCAAAGGTAGTAGTGGCTCTTCACAAACCTCATATGTCTGCTATGGAATTCCTGGCATCAATTGTCACCTTTATGGAGCTACCAGCCTACCATTGATAGTTGATTCTTCTTTAGTTGACTATGCTGGCTTAATGGGTAATGTTCAAAGATACTAACATTCGGAATCTAATGCCTAAAGATGAAGATGGTGAGTTTGCCACTCTTGATGATGAGATAGATTTGAATGATGTAGAAGATGAAGCATATGCTCATGGTCATGATAAGGAAAAATCAGGAGATTGGTGATGAACAATAACCATAACAATGACAAGAGCAAGCATCTACTCCACATGATGCACCTTCAACACAGGCTATTGTCTCAGAAGTGTTGGTTGCACTTAAGCTTGTGTTGGAAGGTCAATTCACCCCAGTATTAGATGTGACGGTTTGAATTGATGCCTTGATGAATGAATACATTCTAGAACTACAAGGTTTCACTAGGAGATCAAGTTCAACATATGCTAATGACCAAAAGAAGTCATTGGCATTCCTGGATCAACTGGAGGGGGAGTCAACAAGTTGAAGCACAAGCAATCTCAACTAGATACACAAATGACTGTACAACAAGATACATCTTACTTGTAGTAGCAGCTGAAGGAGTTAAGAAAGGAGAATGATGCACTTAAAAAGGAGAATGAGTCCTTAAAAGATTAATGTAACATTCTAAAATTCGTTTTATGATTGTGCTTTGTGAAGTTAATTTGATGCATTTAGTTTGCTAAGTTTGGTTAGTGTTTGGACTTCAGTATCTAGGGTTATCGGTAGCCAATTCCATCTACGGGTGTATGCCCAACGGCGTGCTCTAGTTGAGGTGTCACCGATAGTGACGGGATTTGGATAAGGGCTAGCTCGGGATGATCCGGTAACTCTTCTGTGAGTACGTGACTGTTGTTCCGTGGATCACGAATCGCAATTAGAACTTTATATATCTTGTGCGGAATACAAGATATATATCAATTTATGAATAAGAGAAGAAGAAGTATTCAATATCAAACTTTGCTTTTGTATTTCAATAACACACAGAGAATTCTGCGACAATAGTTACAAAAGACTTAGATACAAATGACAAAAACTAATCTATTTATAAACTAGCTTCTAAGCCTATGCGACAATGCCTAAAGTGAGTTGACTTATTCAATCCGTTAATGCTATTCACGGACTACCTATTAATCTGACAATGACTATTCACGGACCACTCTATTGTCGCACATCACTTAACACTTAAACATATTTTAAACAAAAATAAAATCAAGCTTTAGACACTTTTGCTTCAACAAATTCCCCCTTGGATAATGCTTGATTTCTTGAAACTTTAAAGTTTATGTATATCCAGGCAAATTACAACCGGCATGAACACCTTGAGCACAGCAAACTTCAATAACTCTTTGAAACTTCAAGGCCATGGCTTCATCATCAAAGGCATCATCATAGATAATCGGATTCACTAGAAAAACTTCAAGATCATCTTTTGAGAGATTTATCAAACTCAAGGGATCGAACACATATACAATCGTTTCGCGATTCCACATAATTTCTCCCTTGGTATCTCGGTCATAACAAGCAATCTCCGCTTCTCCCGTGCTTCCATTATACTTCTAATAACTCACGAATTTCCAAAAATTAACTGGAAGTTTTTCAAGTGGAATTCTCCTCAGACATTTTACCTTTGGATAAGTAATGATTACTCGTGGTTGATTTGAAATAGGTTCAATGTCGAAGTAATCCACAGTACTTCTTGGAAACGTCTCTTTAACCCAAGTGTATTTTCCTTTATTACATTCACGAGAGAGAACTTCAGTCATCCAATTCACCAAACCATTTTTAGAATGATTTATAATATCAATTGAAGCGATATGATTGATTTCACACTTTGGAAGTTTCTAAAGAGCTTTAAAAGTTGGATAAAAATATTGCAGCCCATCTGTTCTCTTGATGATAAACACTTTGTTATCATTATCATACTTCCATCTAATAATCCTTCCCACATATTCATGTCTTGGAATCTTGAAGAATTTTCTGGTCTTTATAATCTCAGGCTCAGGTTGTTTAGAAAACCACCAAGGAACTTTTTGTTCCGGTTCTTTTTCTTCATCCGAATCAACCCAAAACCCTTCTTGAGAACACATATCAGACTGAACTTTTTCTGGATGCAGTTCATCTTCCAAATCTTCCCAGTCTTCAACATGTACATCATCAAAATCAGGCTCAAACCCTGGAGGAAATATTGGATCTTCAAATTCATCAAAATCATATTCACCATCATTACATAATTCCACAAACGGGACCAAATCTTCAACAATAATATTCAAAGGAGTAGGACATAGAATCTCTTCTTCGTCAATACTATCGGATAACTCCTCTTGATCAAATCTTCGTGAAGATTCACCAATCTCAAACATAGAAGATTCTCCAATATCATCAATCAAACTTCCAAGATATAAATCATTTAAATCTTTTTCACCAAGATCATCAAACTCCATATCTTCAAAACTTGGTTCGGGAGTCAACACCAAAGCAGGAACAGAACTTATTGGTTCAACATTCAAAGGTTCTTCCTCTTCAACATTCTGAACTAATACCATTGCTTGAGAAAAATTTGGCTGATCACCATTATCACCATTTTCATCAGAATCATCATAATCACTACCATCATTTCCTTCAATATCATCATCATCATCAGATCCTTCATTTCTTTGATCATTTAAGTCAGCATTTCCTTGATCATCATTATTCTGATCATTATCATCAACACCAACAACTTCATGCACATTCTCCCCCTGATCACCTAATTTTTCTTTCAAAAGAAAGACTTCTTGTTCGAGTGATTCAATCCTTAAGGTCTGAGAAGCGATTTGTTAACCTTGATTAGCAATAAGGATATCCTGGGTGCCAATGCGTTGCAAAGCATGAAATAAATCATCTCGCAATTTATCTACCAGAGACATCAAAGGAGTCACAGCTCTTTGAAGAGAAGCATCGAGAGCTGGCATACTCACAGTAGGAGTAGTTGTGGTAGATGAAGTTCCAGCAGCTGTAGAAAATGAAGTAGCAAGTATGAATGAAGGAATAGGAAGAGAAGTAGAAATACTAGGTGCAGAAGAAATAACAGGCATTGATATAGAAGAAGAAGGCAGTACTGAAGAAGTGACGGGCAAAGATTCAGAAGAAGATATTGCCGAAGAAGTCACTGGTAATGAATAAGAAGAAGATCCAGCTTCAGAAGATATAAGCAGCTTCCTTCTTTGAGTAGATCTAGACTCAGGAATATACTCAGGATCCTGTGCCTCCTCTCGTTGTCATCTTAAATCTTGTCGTTCCTTCTCGATATTTTCCTCAGTAAGTCGTTGAGAAGCCAAAGATTCTTCAATAGTCTTAGGACGAATAGGTTCCTCATCCTCCGAACTTGATGATTCAATCTCAACAGGATGATCAAGATTTTGGTGAACAATATCATCAATTTCATGAACCATTTGAAGGTCATCTTCTCCTTGAACTGACTCCCCCTCAGCTGAAGCTTCCTCACTATCATCATCTGATTCCATTTGAATATCAATCTGAGGCGGAAGAAAGTCGTCATCAATGATATGCCCAAAGAGATCAACAGTTGGTGGTGTAGGTTTACCACGATAACTGTTACAATCAGCAAACACTCTCTTGGGAATCGGAGTATAATGCAAGATTGTTCCATGATATGTAATCCCTTGAATATGTTGATCAAAAATCAATTGAAGAAATCGTGGGTACATAAAAAATCCGTCTTCATTGATGTTTCCAACCAAATTGTCAAAAATATATCTTGAAAAGTTATACGGAATGTTGAGTATCAAAGTTGTCATTAAACCAGCTAAGTGGTAACTCATTGCGTCAAATCCGGCTTTTCGTGGAGAGATACATCCAATCAACATGTGAGCCAAGAACTTCCAATGTGGGCAAAAGTGATTCTTCATGATCTGGACATCTTGTGGTCCTTTTATACAACCCATTTGGTGAAGACAATCATCAATAATATTTCGAGGAATATTATTTAAAGCATTTACAGAATCACCTAATTGTAAAGTATGTCGAATTAATTCCTCAGTGAGAACAAGAGGTCTTCCATCGACTGTGGTCGTGATGCAAGAAGGTTGAACATCCGTGTGATATTCAGCAGAGACCCAGAAATCCGTCATATGATCCTCATAGATGTTGGCCACTGGAACAGTCAAGGCATGAGATATCCTTGAACGTAAAAGAAACCTAACCATAGGAAAGAATTTCCTGGTTTCAGGTTTATCCGGTGCCTCAAGTAGATAAGCTGTGGCATTGTGTCTTTTCTCAAAAACAACAGGCCGTCGAAGCACATCAGGTTGTGCAGCAGCGACAGGATCAAGAGCTGCCATGGATATACAAATACAAACTGCACAAAGTATATATAAAGCAAAGAACCTAAACATACTTTTTAAAAAAAATTCAAGTCTCAAAAAAATCTGAAAATTTTCTAAGTGTTGAAAGTATGCGACAATAAGAATTTTGAGCACTATTCATGCGACAATCACATTATTATACGACAATAGTTATACACAAAACACTTTTCATGCGTGAATAACATTTATCGTAGTACTATTCATGCGTGAATAAGTACTGTTCATGCGATAATAATGAATTGTCGTAACAAGTATTTAAAAACAAGTCAAAGTCAACAAGTCAGATTCACAGAACACTGTTCATGCGTGAATAAGCTATTCACGCATCAAACCCTAATTCACCGTTCATCCGACAATAAGTATTGTCGGACGGTCTTAGAGTACTGTTCATAAACAGTGTATTTCGGCACAATTTCAATGATTAAAACTTATTTACAAGGAGATAAACAGGGAAAATTATACCAATTGATGCGTAATGAAAAGGCGTTTAGTTCTGTCGGAACAAAAACGAAAGAAACGAAACACACAACAAGTAATCGAAAAGAAACTCAAAAGTCCAGCGTATTGTCAGAAAGAGCTATTGTCGAAAAAAGGTGTTTGTCGGATGATTTTTGAAAAAGTGAGTAAAATTTCAAAATTTGAAATACTTATACACTTTCCCCCCTGTTTTATCCGTGAATGACATCGTGAATAATATCCGTGAATAAAATTGGTGAATAATATCCATGAATAAAATTCCGACAATATCTTATAATGAAAACATTTTAATCAAATCAAATATACTTTGGATAAAATGCTAAACTATTTTAAACATAAAATTTGAAAAATGAAAAATCATTAAACTAAATATTTACAAACTAATCATAACAAAATAAAAGTAAAATATTTTTGTTGGGATAATTCTCATGAGATGGGATCATATTGAGATAAATGAATGTATTTATTTTTATTATTTAGAAAAGAAAGTCTATTTTGATTGTTAGTATTTTTTACCTCTTTAAATTTACTTAGCATTAATAAAACATGCTTTCTAAAAATCATTCTACATGTGATTATTTGTATTTATTGGTCTTTCAAACACTTTTGCATTTAAATATCTTTAATACTTTTATTATTCGCATGCATATTACTTTAGACAATCTAAATAAAAATATACTTTTAAATTCATAATATATTAATATTTTCATATAAAGAGTGAGAATATGATGATATCTTTAGAAGTACACACATATGTTGGAATGACACTTAGTCACACATGTCATACCCCGGGTTGGACTTATAAACTGTATCAAAGGTCTATACATCGTATAACAGAGTGAAAGAGTTTATTTGATTTGATATATGAAACTTTGGAAGATTTGCACGTCCTTTTATAAAAATATATCAACTAAGGTCTGTACTCAGTACAACAAATAGTCAATATATTAAGACCCTAAATCATGAATCATAATATACTAATCCTTCAAAATTTAAGATATTTATTATCATTTTGATAACCTTTGATTGTCATATATTAATATTTTGATTATGTAAAATAATATGCATATGTGATTTAAAATTTCTTAGACTAGATATTTTAAATGCAAAAATGTCTACCAATAAATCACATATAAATTAATTAGTAGAAAATTTGGTTTAAAAATGCTATGTAAACCTACTAACACATCAAATATAGTACTTATCATTTTTTTTACGTATTATTTATTAATACATTTCCCAACTTTTTACATAAAATCTCCCCCGATTTTTTATTTTTCAAATGTTTTGGATTTTTGGTTATAAAAGAAAAACAAGCAAACAACAAACAGAAAATAAAAATGTTAAAGATCCAAAGTTTACTTAATTTGATCCAAATGTTTCATGTCGAGCATCGAAATGAGTTCCTCAAAACGTGGTTTTGAAAAGGCTTTGGTAAACAAATCAGCTCTTTGTTTCAATGTATCAACATGAACCAAAATGATCAAGTTTTTCTCATAGCAATCCCATATGAAGTGAAAACGTATTTCAATATGTTTAGTTTTTGAGTGCTGAACGGGATTACGTATGATACTTATGGCTGCGGTATTGTCAACATGCAAAGGAGTTTTGGTAAGAAGTAAACCATAATCTCGAAGTTGTTGTTGAATCCAGAGGATTTGCGAACAACAACTGGCAGCAGAATATATTCTGCCTTCGTAGTAGAGGTAGAAACCGTGTTTTGTTTCTTGCATTGCCTGGTCACGAGTCGATCTCCCAAAAATTGACATCCACCTGATGTGGATTTGAATTCAATACCACATCCGCCATAGTCAGAATCAGAATATGCTGAAAGTGAAAAGTCTGCATCATTCGAATACCAGATGCCTAGATCAGGCTTGCCCTTCAAATATCTAAAGATTCTCTATACGGCCTTCAAATGTGAGACTTTGGGATTTGCTTGATACCGCGAACAAATAGACACAACAAACATAATATCAGGTCTTGAAGCAGTTAAGTACATGAGAGAACCAATCATTGACCGATATTCCTTTTGATTAGTTGGTGTGTCATCAAGAGCAGGTCCAATTTTTTCAACAAGATCAATGGGAGTTAAAATAGATTTGACATCCAACATCTTAAATTTCTTTAAGATATCATGAACATACTTCGTTTGATGTATGAAAATGCCCTTGTCTAGTTGCTGAACTTGCAAACCTAGAAAGAAAGACATTTCCTCCATTGAACTCATTTCAAACTTAGACTTCATGATATGTTGAAATTCTTTGCACAAAATGTTATTCGTAGACCAGAATATAATGTCGTCCACATATACCTGAATGAGTAGCAAATTTCCTTTTGTTTTTCGAATGAAGAGTGTACTATCAATTTGACCCCTCAAAAACCCATTTGCGAGCAGATGTTGAGATAAAGTCTCATACCAAGCTCGAGGAGCTTGATGTAACCCATATTAAGGCTTTATCCAACCGAAACACATAATCGGGATATTTAGGATCTTCAAAACCTGGTGGTTGTTTGACAAACACTTCTTCATGCACTTTCTCATACAAAAATGCACACTTGACATCGAGCTGATACACTTTGAAATTCATGAAAGAAGCATATGCTAGAAAAATCCGAATGGATTCAAGTCTAGCAACCGGAGCAAAAACTTCATCATAATCCAAACCTTCAATCTGAGTGAATCCTTGAACCACTAATCTTGCTTTTTTACGAACCACAATTCCTCGATCATCTTTCTTATTTCTGAAAACCCAACGCGTGCCAATTGGATGAATATCCTTGAGAGGTTTCACCAATGTCCAAACTTGCAATTTTACAAACTGCTGCAATTCTTCTTGCATTGCTTGAACCCAAGAAGAGTCTGACAAAGCTATCTGAACATTCTTTGGTTCAATCTGTGATAAGAAACAAGTAGAAGACTTGTGTTGATGTCGAGTTTTGATCCCTTCAGAAACATCTCCAATCACATTTGTGAGAGGATGTTTATGCTCAGTATTAACCCGCAAAGTAGGAACAGATTCCACATTCAAGTTGGTTCCTAAATGTGAATCCTCAGGATTACTTACTACTTCATCACTAGAATCATCATGAGTTGAGTCTTCTAGTTCAGTAGAAGGTTCATGAAAATCTTCAGTATCATCAGGATTTGAAGTTGTGTCAACTTCATCATTTGGAAAAGGGTGAGAAGGTTCATGAGCAACAGGATTAGAAGTAGATACTGGTGGAACAGGAGAAAGAATCGGCTCAACAGGAGAAGAAAGAACCGGAATAACAAAATCATCAGAATCCTCAACAGGAGATGACACATCATGTTGAAAAGAAGCGAGAGAATTAAAGAATGAGTTATAGTCAAATAACCATTCTGGACTAATCCCATCGGATGGAGAGGGATACCGTAAAAATTCAACCTCATAGCATTCCTCTATTTGATGTGATGCCGTGTTATAAACTCGTTTATTTTGAGAAATTGCTGAGTAACCTAAGAAAAATCCAGATTCAGATTTCTCAGCAAATTTGGAAAGATGATCCTTAGTTTTCATCAATAAACATGGACATCCAAAAGGTTCCAGAAAGTGAATATTCGGCTTCCGATTATTCGATAACTCATAGCTCGTTTTCTTTTTGTCTTTGATCACAAGAACTCTATTTAATACGAAATAAGCCGTATTAACTGCTTCAGCCCAAAAAGTTGTTGGTAACTTTGCATCCGAAAGCATAGTTCTTGAAGCTTCAATCAATGTTCCGTTCTTTCTTTCATCAACTCCATTTTGCTGTGAAGTTCGAGAAGCACTGAATTGTTGGGAAATACCATGTTGAAGACAGAACATTTCCATGATGTATTTTTTAAACTCCATTCCATTATCACTTCGTAACCTCTTTACTTTCAACGAAAATAAAGTCTCTAATCGTAAAATCAGATACTTAATTTTCTCAGCCGTCTCATCTTTGGTACTTAGAAAGTAAACCCATGAAAATCTTGAGTAATCATCAGTAATTACCAAGCAATAGGATTTACCACCAATACTCCTCACACTAACTGGGCCAAACAAATCCATATGGAGAAGTTCCAATGGAGTGTTAATAGAATTCACCAACTTAGGTTTATGAGACTTTTTAGTTTGTTTTCCCTTTTTACAAGAAATACAATGATCATTTAGTGAGAAAGTCTGTTTAGGAACTCCAATCACTAAATCATTTTTGACTAAAAAGTTCATTTTCCTTAAGTTGATATGACCCATCCGTCTGTGCTATAAAACTGAGTCCTTCTCTGATGCTTTTGACAACAAACAAGTATGCTCCATTGTAGGAGTTATAGAACGCATATCTAGGACATACATATCTTTAACCCTAGGAGCCCTCATAAGAATCCATTCTTTTAGTACAACAAATCCCGGTTTGAGAATCAAACATTCTTCATCATTGAACCATGTTGACAGCTTTTTGTCACACACTTGTGAAACACAAAGTAAATTATGTTGAAGTTGTTCAACATAATTGTAACGTCCCAGATTTCAGGAATTTAATTTCGTACGTAAATATAATTTTATTACGAGGTAACAATGTGTAAATAATAAGATATAGTGAAAAACATAAGACGGTTTCTCAGTTCCAGACTGTAAAATTAAGGGATTTAAAAATAAATATGCAGATAGATACGTGGATGGGTCTGATGTTTATTTCTATTGTTCCTAAACATTCTAAATACTTCATGTGAAGAGCTAGAAATCGCTGAAACCATTTCTCTTCATCAAATCTTCATCTTTAGGGTAAATTCAAGAGATTAGTGTTAAATTATCACCTTTTTCCATCCTTTAATCTTTGTAAGTGTTAATTTCTCCATTTTAAACCTAGTTCTTGGGGTTTTGAGGGGTTTCTATGGGGTTTTGGTCAATTAGTGAAATAAATACGAAATTAAGGTTTATTATTGCTAGAATTGTTGTTATTAGTGTTATTGAGCTAGTTAATGATTAAATTACAACTCAAAAGTGATGAATATGATTGATTGGATATAGGTGTTCTTGAGTAAATATGGGGTTTTAGTTAAATATGTATGAATTAGTGTTAGTTAATTAAAAGTATGATCTATGATGCAATTAGGGTATGAAACTATGATAGAACTTGATTTAAGTGAAAGTATTAACAAGTTGATTAGGTTAATTAAAGTGGGGGAGGGTTTAAGAGTGGTTATTAGTTTAGAGTCGTGACTTCCTTGAATTTAAATATGTTGTTATGTGATATGTGTATAGGTGATAAGAAGTTGGAAGTGTTACCATTGGTATTGTATTGTGAATCATCAAATCAAGATTTAAGATGAGTAATATAAGGATTTAATCAAGTATATGGTTGTGTGTGTTTCCAGATTACTCCCAAGTAAGAGGATCATACAACCATGTAAAGTTAATTGTGTTTTAATTGTTTAAATTGTTATTTGTGAAATGTTAAGACATGAATTGATTGTACATGTTACCGGATAGCTTCCGAGCTAGAGGTGGGTACAATCAAGTGGAGATTAAGTGTATTACTTGTATATGATTATAGTGATATGAATTGATTGTACATGTTACCGGATAGCTTCCGAGCTAGAGGTGGGTACAATCATGAGTTAGTGACATGAAGCTTATGAAGTTTATGATACAAAGTTGCTAGTTTTACTAGCATAGTGTTTATGTAGCCATGTTATGTATTATTTGATTAAGTGCTTATATGCTCACTAAGCAAGAGTGCTTATTATTTAAGTGTTTCATGTTTTAGGTGGAAGTGGACAAGGAAAGGAGAAAGCGGTTAAAGAGGATTAGCGTGGATTGCTTGTTGATAGTGTATGGCAAGTTTCTCTTTTATGTCATTTGAATAAGACTTGTGTAAATCGCCCTTTAAGACATGTTTTGAAAAGTAAGTCATGGTGAGCCATGACTTAAGCATTTTGAAATAGGTTGACTTTGAAAGTCAACAACGATTGTACATGATGTGAATTATGGTTTTCAAGTTTTAAAATTTATGGTTGAATATGTTTGGTGCTTATGAAATGAAAGTATAGTTGAAAATAGTTAAAGTGTGTTTTCATTGGTTATGGAGTGTTGACATGTAGTCAAACCTTTCATTGGTCAATTATGGGTTGTAATTGGCTAGTCAATGGGTCAAAACAGTCTTTGTGTGACAGCGGGTCAAAAAGGGTCAAATTGGATCTTTAAAAGCATACACGGTTCAAATTGAGTTAGAGGAAGGTTAAGAGTGTGGAAAATAGCTTCACAACTTTGTTTTAGTATATGTGTTATGAGGTCAAAAGTTCAATGTTTTAGAAATCATGGTTTGGGAATTGGTATGTTGAGATTTTTGGTCTAATTTAGCCGAAAACCGTCTACGGGTCAAATCTTAGAAAAAATGTAAAACTTGAAAAAGTGGAATTGAGAAAAGGTTTATATGGTTATAGGGAAGGTGTGTGCAAAATTTCAGGTCCTAGTTTATAACGAGTAAAAAGTTATGCGTGTTTGAAATTGGCTAAAAAAGTTGACTTTTGCTGACTTCCAAAATAGGCATGGCTACGCGATCCTAGAAACTTTTCTGGATCGCGTGAGTAAGTGCAATTTGTGATCAGAAAGTTTTTCAAGTGCTTACGCGATCCAATTTCTTTCCAGGATCGCGTATCAATGTAGAAAATGAATATTTTGGTTTTTAAAAGCCCATTTTAGTTATGGAACTCTATTATAGATCAAGTACATAAATGGAGTAGCTGTGGGACATTCTCAAAAGCGTTTTTTTTTTAAAAAATGGTTACGTTTTCGGGGCGTTACAATAATTTACTTTGTCAAAACTTATTTCACCATTTGTAACAGTTCCTTCGCCAGAAATTATTTCACCTTTATCTCCCGCAAAAACAACAAACCCTCCATTTTTGATTTTAACATCTTCGAGTAAGGAGAGATTCCCGGTCATATGTCTTGAGCAGCCACTATCTATGTACCACACATTATCGATAGCTCGGGATGACTGCAAGACATTTGATGGAAACAATTAGTTGCTAATGGAGACCCAAGCCTTGGAGGCTTTGGGTCTTCCAGTGATTTCATCTATGATGAAAACGTCAATTTCTTTGAAATCCTTTTTGAAATCTTTTGACGCATCATAAGATGATGATTTCTTCTTAGAAGAAACAAAAGTATTGATTCTCGGTTTTTGTGGATTTTCATTAGATGATTTTGAAACATTGTTATCCTTTGAAGATTTAACTTGCTTCGAATGTTCTCTCGAACGTTTTCTGGCAAGTTTATGACAATCATTAAAAAGATGTCCACGAATTCCACAATAGAAACAACTTCGTGTTTCATATTTTCTCCGAGAATGAAAACTTTTATGAGAACCATGATATGAAGGTTTACTTGTAGAAGCATCACATTTAGAATATGAGCTTTTACTAGTAGAAGCTTCACATTTTGAAAAGTCAGGTTTGGAAGCATGATATTGACCTTTTGGTGATGAGGAAGATGATTGTGATTTGTGTGGAGAAGAAGTTCTTTTCAAAATCTTGGTAACTTGTTTTGGAATTTCACAAGCTTTAGATTTTTCTTTATCATTTTGATTCAAAACACACTTCTTATGCTTTTCACAATCATCACAATCATTGTTCTTCATCTTTGAAGATTGATTTGAAAAATCTGATGAATTATTCTCATGTAGTGATTCAGAACTCTCATTAGAAGAAACCTTTTGAGTTGCTTCGTTTTGAGGTTTTGAATCATCAACTTTTCCCTTCCCATACACAAACTCAGAATCAGATTCATCTTTAACTGGCAATTGAAAATAAGATTTTGGTGGTGGAACAAAATGATATCCAATTCCAGCAGTAGATTCTGCTTTTGATGCTTTGACCTTTTCATTTAAATCATTTTGATATCCAATACCAGATTTAGATTTGGTATCTAAATGCTGTTTATGGATAATTTCATCAAAAATCACTGCTGATGTAGAAACATTCAACAATTGTCTTTCAAGATCTAAAATTTTAGAATCTGCTTCAGATTTTTCTTGTTTAAGTAAATCCATATCAACCAAATAACTGTTTATGATGGATTGCTGATTTAAAATTTTAGCATTCAAATCATGAGTCTCAACATCAGTTGAGTCAAAACGTTTATTTAAAAGCTTGTTGTTTTCCACCAACTCCTTATTTTGATTTTTAATCAATTCAATGTCAGTTAAAAGCTGTTGATTTTGAGTTTCGTAAAGACTGAGTTGATCACTTAAGTCAGTACATTTTGAACAAATTTGTTCAAATGGAGAAGAATCAACCTTAGAGACATTTGCCATGAAAGCTTGATTATGAGAATATTCTTCCACGTGAGCACTCCAATCATAAAATTCATCTGCTGTTGAAATTAGTGCTGATGATGTGGAAGCAGGAGTTGTATCTTTTCCAGAAGATTGTGATTGACTAGAAGAAGAATAGGTTTTGGATGTAGAAGGCTTGGTGAAACCAGATGTAGGGGCTTTGCTTTTCTCACATTCTCGAGCAAAGTGCCCTAAATTCTGACAGTTGTAACACCGAACCTTCGACTTGTCAAATCCTGGTTTACCCCCCAACTTGCTTTTTCCAGTTCTTTGAAGAAACTTTTTCACCTTTCTTGCTAACATAGCAAGATTACATTGGAGATCCATTTCTTCAAGATCGTCAGGATGTAATTGATCGTAATCTTCTTCTGTCAAATCTACATTACCAACCTTTCCAGCAATAAATGCTTCATATGATGAAAGAAAAGCGGTGACAACATCTGCATGATCTTCGGTTATCTTTGAAATATGTTGGTTGGAATTTGGTTGTTGATGACTGGTAGCTGAAGCACTTCCAAATCCATAAAATCCATAACCAGAATATCCACCTGTGGATCCACTAGAATTCCCACCATTGAATGTCTCAGAACCAGAGAACAATGTTGTTGTTTCTGAAGTTTTCTTAGAACCAAATTGAGAATATTGCATCATCTTTCCAGTCTCCTTTTTCTGTAAAGAAACATCATATACTTGCAACTTGTTGATCAAGTCTTCATATGCATATTCACCCAATGATTCATCTTCCATCAAAATGTTAGCCTTAATATCCCACCTTGAAGGTAAAGCTTCAATCAACTTCTCATTGATTTCAAGACGTTCCAAAATCAAACCATGTCTTTTGAGCTCACTGATTAGCTGGGAATATCAGACAATCAAGTCATTAAAAGATTCATTTGGCATGCATGTGAATACATCCCATTGTTTCTTTAACAAGTCACGTTTACTTTTCTTCAACTTGTCATTTCCAGCAAAACGTTTCTCCATTGCTTTATAGAGCTCATAAGCCGTATTCAAATCTTTCCATCCAGCAAGAACATCACTAGGAAGACTCATAGAGATAACTGACTTCACTTTCTTGTCTCGATCATGTTCTTTCCTTTCATCAGAAGTCATCATTTTGAGTGACTTGGGAGGAGGATTATTATCTCTATAAATTCCTTCAGCTCTAGGATGAATGTATTGCTTCGAGATAGGGATCATTAGATCTGGATCATATAGAGCAATAAACGACTCAAATCGATACTTCCAATCATCATAATCATTTTGACAAAAAACTTTGGTGGTTTGGTTGTAGTTCCGATCTCTTGTTCATTCTTCATCATAGCTTGCCAATTCACATGAGCCATTGTAAACACTTAGAAAAATTCAAGAATACCAATATCCGTGAATAAGAAGATATTCCGAGAATAGCAACTTCAAAAAACTCCGAGAGTAACAATTAATCCGAGAGTAATTATCAATCCGTGAGTAATGAAAATCCGTCAATCACACTCTGTCAAATATCCGTGAATAACACTCCGGCAATAACAAACCCTCCAAACACTGTTTATACGAAACTAACACAAATCCGTCAATGACACAAATCCGTCAATCCGTCAATCAACTACTGTTCATGCGACAATAGCTTATTATCGGATCACTAATCACACAAATCCGTCAATATCAACTACTGTTCATGCGACAATAGCTTATTGTCGGATTACTATTCACATAAGTGCAATCATGGATAATATGGTTATCACTATTGTCGGAAGTATCTATTCACGCATGAAATTTCCAGAAAATGAAAAGTGTTGTAAACTCTTCAATTTTAGCTCGTTTTTGCTAAAATTTATATCACTGAGCTCGGAATTCAATTTTTGATACTAGTATCTAATCAATTTGACCTTTTACCGTCAAATTTATGAATCCGTACAATTTGACAATAAGTGCGTAATCAATTCAAAAGAGAATCAGATCAAATTTAGATGAATTATGATCACAGAATCACGTACAACAGTAATCTTCTTCTAATTTTAATAAAACTCTTCAAATCCAAAGCAAATTGATCGTCCAAATCAATCAAACAGTGTCCAATACCTCGAATATCTCAAAATCAATCAAACAGTGTCAAACTGAATTCTTCCGAAACCTTCAAATCAATCAAATACTTCAAATACAAACTCTAGTTCAATCACACAGTTCTAATTCTATTCGTACGGCTCTGATACCACTTTGTTGTTCCATGGATCACGAATTGCAATTAGAACTTTATATATCTTGTGCGGAATACAAGATATATATAAATTTATGAATAAGAGAAGAAGAAGTATTCAATATCAAACTTTGCTTTTGTATTTCAATAATACACAGAGAATTCTGCGACAATAGTTACAAAAGACTTAGATACAAATGACAAAAACTAATCTATTTATAGACTAGCTTCTAAGCCTATGCGACAATGCCTAAAGTGAGTTGACTTTAGTCAATCCGTTAATGCTATTCACGGACTACCTATTAATCCGACAATGACTATTCACGGACCACTCTATTGTCGCACATCACTTAACACTTAAACAGATTTTAAACAAAAATAAAATCAAGCTTTAGACACTTTTGCTTCAACAGTGACACTCGTGCTTCTCCAGTTACATAGTAAAGAGGGTTGAGAGAACCTCGCTTTGGTGAGACGGGTAAAGTGGGTATTTCCACAGTAGCGGGTAAGGTTCGAGTCTCATTGTCCGTGTTGGTTGGTGCTATGTTGGGAATGTCTGCCATTTCTGTGGCAAGAGCGTTAGCGAGTGAGGCATATATATATATATATATATATATATATATATATATATATATATATATATATAAATATAGCCTAGTGTGTCTAGCACAAATAAGTTTGGTCCCGTTTCTATCGTAGTCAGAGTCAACTAACGTATTCCAGTTCAACATAACTACTTCAAACCTTACATCCTTTTCCTTTAATTGTACATAGTTGATCAGACTATGTTAAATTAAATTCGAATGATACAATTCCTGAATCAGTCATACCTAATAAGGAATACAACCTCTACATGAGACGTTCGAAAATAATTCAAAAGTATTACATTGATTTATAAAGTGTTATACAAACAGCGAGTTCGCGAATAATCCTAGAGATTCTAATACATAACTAATATTACAAAATAGTAATGCAAGAAAATCTTCGTATGTTTGTAAATTGTGCGACTCTAGCTATATTTCTGTTGGGCAACCCTATTGTTGTTGTGTACCTGAGAATACATTGCTAAAAGGTCAACACAAAGGTTAATGAATCTCAAAGGTTTATCAGTAAAAGTATAAGTATGAACCACAAGATTTCATCAGTGTTGCACGAATGCAAAAAGTGTAAATACAGTTGTCATGAGCTCATAGTTGAAGCTTAATAGTAAGTAAGTGGTACTGTATTATACAGTGTAGTGTCCTCGTGAGTGTTGATCCGGAACACTCATATGTAATTAAATATCAATCGCCCGTTTCTACGGTGTAATCTATGGCAACGCTACTACCCCGGGCGGGGATTGTCAGTCCCAAATGAATCCATTTACTAATATTCACGCTTAATTCCATAACTAACAACTATGACAGGAGGCCTTCAGTGGATTAAAGATACTCATGAAATGTGCGTAAAAAGTTTATCAATACTTATGTTCAAGAAAAGTAATCAATGCATCTCACCCCAAAGTAAAAACGGTAAAAGTAGGGCTATGAGACTCACCTGAGTCTAGTAAGCATGTACATCAATAAACGAGTATTTGAAGTGCAAATCAGTAAGTTGGTTCTCCGAACCCTGCAACATTCTAGCACCCTAAATGCATAAGGTTGTAAGTAAGTGGATGTCTCATAAGACCATCCATGCTAGTTGTCCACTCAACTAGGTAATGTCCAAGTGTTTGTTGTATGTTTGTAGTTGAAAACATGTACGGCCTGTTGCTGACGTTGTATAATAATAATCTCAAATTATTATTATTATTGAGTATTGTTTAAGCTTGAAAGTATATGTATTTCATTTATGTGTAGTGTCGTATATAAGTATATGTTGTTACGCCAAGTCGACACTTAGTGTAAAAAGTACTTGTAAGTTTTTTGTTATTAGCGACACTAGGTGGGACACTAGAATGGATTGCGACACTGAGGTCAGTGTTGCAAGATGTGAAAGTTAGTGATGTTGCGACACTAGGAGTAGTGTCGCAGGTGTCCGAAATTATAAGTATGCGACACTGAAGTTAGTGTCGCAAGATGTAACATTTGGGTTTTGGCGACACAGAGGTTAGTGTCGCTATATGCGATATTCGAGAATTGTAGCAACACAAGCCTAAGTATCGCTGCCTGCGAAATTCGGTTGGTCATAGCGACACATGGTCAGTCTCGCAATCTGCTACACTCAATTGATTTTAGCGATACAAGGTTAGTGTCGCTATCGGATTGGGCCCGATGTGACACAATGGCTATTTAAGTTTTTCCAAGTTTGTGAACGTGGTCAAACGGGCTTGGTTTGTGTAACACCCACATTAAGGGACTAGTGGCATCTTGGTAACTTTCCTAACTTTAAAATTCTTCACAATCGACTTTTAGTCTTGAATACGCGATCCCAACAAATAATTTGGATCGCGTAAGTAAGTGTAATTTGTGTATAGCCGAATTTACTTTATGTTACGCGATCCCACCTCTTTTCTAGGATCGCGTAAGTCAGTACAATTTGGTGACACTGAGTTTTAAAACATAGTTACGCGATCCAGCTAATGATCCGGGATCGCGTATGCATTATTAAAATTTAATATTTTGATTTAAATGATAGTTGATGGATTAGTAGTAATGGTAAGTTATTACATTGATTTCTATGTATTGATACAAATGGTACAAGCTATGCATAAATTGTTAGAGACATAAACTAAAGTGTCGAAGTGATATGGTTTAACCATATATTGTTATTATTTTGATATTATATATTGAGATATGCAATATGAATTTGAAATGAGTTATATGTTATGAGACGAGTTACTAACTCATTGTTTAATTGTAATCTGGTTATTGGTTAATGATATAATTATTATTAAGACGGATTCTATGATTACGAATCAAAGAGTTGATTTCCATTTCTGGACCTTAATTGATTGAATACGTAGGAATTGCGTTATATATAAGTTATTGATTATGGTATCAATGATGTTATGTAGTGTATTGAAGTAAGTAGATTACATATTTCATCTACAAGGTTAGACATGTTATATAATATGTTAGGACGATAACCTATGAGTTAGTATGGTCGATAATTTCAACTGGATTGTTGATGTTGGTTAATAATATGCTTTTAAGAATAAGTGTATACTTATAAAGGATTTGTTATAACTTAATGATTGTATTATTACTTTGATGTTATCTATTTGAAATATGTTCTATGGTTAGAACATGAGTTAATTGTTATGGATGAGTTATTACTGATATTATAATCTGGTGATTATTTGTAATGGATAATATGAAATTAAATAAGTTATACGATTATAGTGATGAGGTACTGACTCATTATTTATTTTATTCTCAGATACGGAGAAGATTCGGTAATATTAGACTTCTGAGTGGACGACTGAGGTAACGGTGAGTGGATTTGTGATCCTCAGTGTAATTTAGTTGTAACAGTTTTGGTTACAACGGGTAAACGTAGCTTTACTGTTTATAGAATGTTTATTCTGTTATGATATTAGTATTGTTGATAAATTGTTTAGTCTGACATGATACCCTGATGATTAGGGATTATGTGATTATGTGATTATGTGATATATAGAGGTCAACTGTGGTTGTGCTTAGTTACTATTGTTGATCGATGGAGGGTTCCTTGTACATATCGTTAATAGGAACCTTAGTCGTGTGGGAATAGCATTAAGCTATCGGTTTCTCTGTATAGGCCAATACAAATGGTTGATAAGCGTTCTTTGAGGGCCACCGCGGTAGTAGGGTTCCTCAAGAATCACCGATCCTTTGTGATGTTATTTATGTGTTCTTGGCTGAAGGTTTCCCCAAGAACCATAAATTTCCTGTAGTATTGTGTTTACAATGCTTGATTGTAAACAGGGCTGTTATGCTAAGTTGGACTGTTGATTGTTTATTCACTCACTTAGCTTTGAGCTAACTCCACCACCCCACTTCTTGCAGGATATAACGGGCTGGACAAAAAGCTGTTGACTGGAATGAATGTTTGACGACTGGGCGTTTACTCTGATATCTGGTTTGGATAAATCAGTATTGTTTTGAATTATATAACACCCAAACTAATAAATTATGATTTGAAATAGTTTAACTTATATGTATATAATATAATGTAACTTATTAATGTTTATTGAACTTGCGTTTCCGGTACAGTAAAAAAAATGGTTCTAAAATTAAAGGGTGTTATAGTTTGACCCGAAATTGATAGGGAAGTTTTACATATGCTTTTAAAGTTTATGAAAGTTATCGTTGCATTTTATGATAACCCGGAAGTGTTGTTTTTAACATTGTCACAAAAACAGTCCCTAGAGTGTGTTTGGCAGATTTTTAGTCGGTTTCAAGTCTCGTTTTCACTAAGTAAAAGTCCCAAAATAAAAATCAAGAAAAATCACAGTTATACATCCATGCCTTCGCTATTTCAAAAAAAAATTCATTTTTTATGAAAATTCTAGTCGGTCAAATAAATTGGCAAATCCCATGACGTCCAAATATAACGAATCCGGACACAACTGTACATAATAAATCATAGAAAATTATCATCGTATTTTCACGAGGTGTATTTATACTACTTAGAAAGCTAATAAAGTTTATGAGATTTTGGCATAAATCTCATGTATTTTTGAGGTGTGTAGCTCGAGATATAGTCCTGAGAAGTTGGTGAAATTTTGTGTCACCCGATGACAGATTATACATGTCATCTTATTTTTCCGTTTTCGAGTAGTAAACGAAGTCGAAAAATTACGAAACTAATTTTCTTGGAAAGTTAACTTCTTGAACTTCATTTTAGAGCTAAGATTCATCCATTTTAGTTAAGAGTTAATGTCGAAACATTTCGTTGAACTCGGCTCAGTGTTATGTCCAGTAAGCTGTGAACACTTTTACGCTATAAAAACAAGTTGCGACATATTTTTCGGACATAATCTTGTTGAGTGGTTACTAAAACATGTAAATACATATGTTAAAAGTATAACTAACAAAAGAAAATATGTTCTTACAAAGAGAATGGTGAAGAGGAGGAGAAAAGACGTTGAAAGCTAGTTTGCACCAAAATTGAAGCGACAGTCGAACGACGGTTTATGGTGGCTCAATGGTGGTTGTACGGTGATCTTGTGGTGGTGTAGGGTAGTGCTTGAGCTGGCCTCTGGCTGATATATATATATATATATATATATATAGAGAGAGAGAGAGAGAGAGAGAGAGAATGTGAAGAGAAAGTAAAGAGTGATGGTTGTGATTGTGTAAGTGTATGAATGAGGGAATGGTAAGTGAAGTCTTGTGGCAGATTATCCATGTACCCCACATGGTGTGGTGGGTTTTAAATTAATTTTTCAATTTGTGGTGCTCGTTTACTCGTTCATTTCGTCGTTCGTTTAATCGTGTAACGTATAATTCGTTATGTTTCATTAAAAATTAAATCGCGATATTTTTAGTAAAAGTATTATTCTAAATACTTTATTTTGAGTTATTAAAAGTGTTGTCGGGTTCCGTTCGGTCATCGGGCACGATTCGTACGTTTTCGTCGCGTACGATTTGTTTTATACGATACGTGTAACGTTTTATATATCATCGTGATAATATAAGGTATATAATTATTATTTGAATAATTTCACACTGTTTAATAATTGTTTTCACCAACGTCCGTATTTTCAAATGTCGAAATCCATCCGATTCGTTATCCCATGTTTTACATCAATCGTGTACGTGTATATATAAATATACAAAATGTTACACATATTTAGCCTAGTATAGAACTAAATACATGTAATTACAATATAGTTAGGGACAATTAAATGTCCTAATTTGTCGGATGTCACACGATCTGACGTGTCAGTTTTTGTCAAATCAATGCCACATCAGCGGTTTATAAAACTGACATTACATTGCCAACAACATCACTTCACTTCACTTTTTTCTGAACTCCACACATTATTTACTTTATTTATTTAAAACACAAAATAAAAATAATAATTTCATAAATTTTAAAAGATTACATTAATTAAAAATTAACATTATACTCCGTATTAATTTAATAGACAACATAAATTAACATAACTAAAACATCTAAAATAACCATTTTAAAGTCCATTTATTATTAAATACCAATATTAAGATTGTCGTCCATTTTAAATTAAAAGCCCATTTATAATCCTAAAATGCATCTTAATTACTTCATCATCTTCGTCATTCATGTGGGAAAAAAAAAACATTCTTCCTGCAACTGATGAAATAGGTAACCAAAGACCTTTTTTTTTATTTGTAATGTAAATTTAAATAAAAAAGGTATTTTTATTGAATACATCTGAAGTGATGCGTCTCTCCTCCCCTCGCCAAATCGACAGTTGCAACCGAAAGTCCCGTGCTAATGACGTTGCTTGCAACCGACAACTCAGCTGATGATGCGTTGGGAGAAGTCTTTTCCACGTTTAAACAAAAATGCAAAAAGACCAAACTAATATTTAATAAATTAAATGACACCCCTCTTATTTAATAAGGGTGGTGATATTTCTAACATCCAAAATGATAAATCCATCACATATATGCATTAACAAATTGTACATTAATGCATACATGTGATGGATTTATCATTTTGAATGGTGGAAATATCAATCGCCATTTAATAAACAAGATGAAAACCTTTGACGAAACATTCAACTTTGGTAATTATTCATCATTTTATGTATGACTGCAAAGTAAACTACTTCTTTAGTCTCAGAGTGTCCACTTTGACTTTCCATACATTTTTAGAATTTTCCAGTACAATTTTCACCAATCAAATATATATTTATCTATCAAAGTCTTTTTCAATTGGTTGAAACATCAAAATCGATATTTATTTGAGACATCCCGAATTGAGACAAAGGAAGTGATATATTTGGAAACCATTAAATATTCAACTTTTATAATTAATTTCTGTATTCATCTACTTAACTAATATGTAAAATTTGCAAGCTTTTAACAAAATGGAGGGGGGGGGGGGGGGGGGGGGAGGGAATTGAACGAGAACTACACGTTTGCAAACGATTTTGAGCCTCTTTTATTCATTTCATAGTAAGTATCCGCACTCAAATTATACAAAGTTCTAAGAAAAAACATAATTAGTACATTCTGTAATAGAAATAATGATTGTATTACCTTTATTTTTTGCGTTTTTCTTTTCTATAAATCAGCTTTGCAAAAAAAAGTAATTTATGGATAAATTGGTAAAATAGTTTATTTTATGGATACTTATTTTGCAACAAATTATTTTTTTTGAAATGACATTTGTTTTGCGATAGAGGGAATATCGTTAAAAATGGTTTAAGGGTATACTTGGTAATTCAAGTTTTTTTTAACGACTAACCAAATCAATTTCTATTAACGGTGAAAACAACAAAACATTGAACACCCAAAACCATTACATACATCAGTCCTTGAAAAGGAACACCATGATTACATCAAACTATCTAACGAAAATTAAAATCACATCAATTTTCCCAAGTCAAAGCTCTGGACCTTGAACGATTCTTGATCCAAGTGAATGATAATGATCGGATTTCATCTATGACTGAGCTCACCGAACCAGATTTTGAGTTGAACACAACATTATTCCTATTCCTCCATATACACCAAATCGGCGTATCAATGATCAGATGGATCCCGTGTTTCCATCCTGCATCCCCTCTCAATTGTGATGCTAGTGTCGGTAAATCTTTTGCTGATAAGAATTTTTTTTTTGATATACTGACCACTGTGAAATAAACTCCCAAACCTGTACAGCTAGTTCACAAACACCAAAGATATGTTCCAAAGACTCATCCTCCAAGCCGCAAACATCACACTCCATTGATGTAGGATACACATTTCTTCTTACCAAATTATATTTTGTTGGCAGCCTATCTAACCATACCCGCCACATTAGAAAGTTAACTTTGATCGGAACCCACTTGACCCATATAAAACTATTTTCCAGTTGTTCCTTGTGACTCCCGAATTTTTGTCCTAATTACTTCTAAGAGCATGCCCGATGTATAATGATTTACAAAGCTTTTTTTTGTTAGACATATCATCACCTTTTAAAAAAGCTTTAGAAAAAAGCTTTATCTTCAATGAAAAAAGCTTTTGCAAAGTTTTTTTTAACCTATACACACAATTTGATAAAAAAGTTTTTGCTCAAAAAGTTGAGATATATCAAGCTTTACAAAATAAAAGCTTTTGCTCCATCCACAAAAAAGCTTTTGGAAATCTTTTTTTTATATAAAAGCTTTGTATAAAGCCTTTGTTTGCTCTAAGAATTAAAATGATCGTTGCGAGAATCATTGCCCTTTCCAAAACAAACACCACATATGTCGATTTCAGGGGATATGAAGCCAGAAACCCTAGAAGACAATAACAACATAAACATCGATCATCAAAACCCTAATCACGACATCGATACAACTCATGAATTCGAATCACTTGCTCGATCGTGGCTCTCAACTCTTCCATCTGGCAAATCACTAAACCCTAATGACGTTCAAACTTGGGTTCAGTCCAATCATTCATCGTTACCTGATCACATCAAATCAATGCCTCCATCAGATGTGTATCAGATGTTTACCTCTTTTTTAAACGATGGAAATATCTCCAATGAGGTAGCATTTATTCAGTTTCTACACTTCTTATTCAGTTTGTTGTTATAATTGAGTTATATTAGGTGTTTGACTACAATTAGGGATTTTGACTTTTTATGAATCAGTGTTTGTTATTGAAATTTGAAATTGCCTATAAACTCAGTTTTAGGATTAGCTTAAATTAGTAAGCTCATAGTCATTTTGAGGGGTGTTTGGATTAGCTCCGAGAAGTTACTGTGTGACTAGACTTTAAACCCGTGTATACACTCGGACCGTTAATTTTTAATATGAAATTTTGTATTTGGTTTCTAATAATAAAGTGTGTAAGTTAATATGTATATTAACATTTAGTTGGATTCATGATAATGTTACTTTATGTAAATGAATATATATAAGTAGAGATTAAAAAATTAAAACTTTTTGAAACCAAGTTAGTGGAAAAAATTAATTATTTTAAGCCTATTAACCTTTTCGAGTAATTTTATTTCCTACTCGGTGAATTGAAAATAGAAACATTATAGACCAATTTCACAATTTGGATTATTGGATAATGTTTTAATAAATGAATTAATTTTTTTTACATGTAAGTGAGTAGTTGATTAAGTATAATTCTTTTATAATAAGTTAGGTATCTTATTTTAGAATTTACTAAATTTAAAGGATTTAATTGACAAATCGAAACTCAATTAGAATGATGACATCATTAAGGTGTTTCCTCTATATAATAATTAAGATTTTTGTAGTGATGGTGGTTTTATCTTTTGGTAGGAAAAAGATCCATATCATTTTCGGTTTCAGCGCTCTGATCAATGGAAGCCAATTTATACATGGTTAGAGACTTTACAAACAGATGAAGTAATTAAGTCCAAAGAAATTATAGATTGGCTAACGGAGAATCCAGAAGTCAGGGACGATTTGTCTGCCAGACATTCCCGCTATCACCTAATGCATTACATTAAGAAATGCCACATGAAAATTCTGAAGAGAAAAGAGAAGAAGCAGGTAAAGTTATACATTGTGATATCATATTGTTTTATATTGTGTTCATCCGATGCAAACACTTTTCATGTTCTGACCCAACGTCATTATAAGTGATGGGCTGTATGCAAGAAAATGCAATGTATTATTTCAGTTTCACTGATATACCACAACTAAATGGTTAAAAGAAAAGTGTGTTTTATATAGTGTTAATGCTGCAAATTTTTGCCCTATGCCCTTTGATTTTGGCGAAATGCTTTTAAGCTAGAATTAGGCAAAGACTTGACAGTATATTTTTCTTCATGGCCAAACTTTCTATAAAATTCTTATTGCTTCTTTGACATGTCTCTTTGGTTTGGCAGGGATTACATACTACCATTAAGTTAAGTTCTCCAAGAGCTCACAAGTCCGATGAAAAGAAATCATTAGTTGCGCTTTCGAGTATGTTACATGATTTTTTATTCTTGTACTATGCTAATGATTTCATTGATTTAGTATGTGATTTTACATATTTTTTTAAAACTTTCTGTGATTACTATGCTAATGAGTTCATTGATTTAAGTATGTGATCTTACATATTTTTTTAAACTTGCTGTGATTTAAAGTTATATATTCGTTCATATTTGTAAATACCATGAAAGCTCTTTCAGTTGACTTCATGGTATTGCTTTAAATTAACTAAATTGAAAGGTTGAAATTCCTGCAAGTATATGCATTTAAATATGTGACTTCATTTTTTGCAGGTAGTAGTGTGACCAAGATCCCAAAGGATAGTCCGATATATATGGTGAAACGAAATGAAGCTCTTCGAAAATTTGAGATGTGAGATTCTTCATTCATATTTATCATTCTTTCTATGTTTCACAAAACAGTTTTCAAAATAATGCACGGATTTTTTTTATGGTTGCCCAAATTAAAGGCATCATCCACCCTTTTATGCATTTCCCCATTAATAATGGCTGCAAAATACTGATAGGCTTGAGTATTTGTGTATGAGAGACTCTGATGTGTCATTATCGCTGAGAAATGTTAGATCTTTGACTGTAGTAGTGTAGTCTTGACACTTTGTTAAATATGTTATCCAAAAGTTGCATATAAAATGGGTAGAGGTGGCAACATGGGTGAGATCAGTTATCAGTAACAGGTCAAAGCGGGTCATTTTGTTGGTGCAGGTCGAAATGGGTTGGGTCAGTTTAACGTAGGCACTTTCCACCAAACTTTCTCGTTTTTTTCTCATTTAATTAGCATGTCAAATATGACTGCACTAGTCGTATTCTTTAAAAAATAATCTACTTTTATTAATAAAGATTGTATACGAGGTTTTATGCATTACAATTTGTCTTGGGTAAATTTTGGCTTGTCTGATCCACTTAACTCATTATGGATGATTAAACCCACATGGACATGATTATAATTAAAAGAGTCAGAATTGCCACCTCAATATAACATGAGTACTGATTAAGCTATGGTGGCTCACTTTTTTATTTTTTGTGTTGACAGTTTGATAGAAATGGAGAAACAACTTGCCACCGTCTTCCAAAATCAAGAAGCTGCAAATGTTGTAGCAGGGCCATGATAGTAGTTAGCATGATGTACCAGAAACCAACACCCGCAGCCTATGAATGGTAAAAATGTAATTAACCTGTTCGTTCCTCTAGCTTTACTTAGCAGTACTTCTGCCCTCCCTTAAGAAGTTAGCCTCTAGCAGAGTATTATGTACTTGTTTGACACAAATTTTACAAGCATCTAATGTTTCTGTTGCCATCTACATCATCTTTTGAAGGTGAAAACCAATGGGCAGTGGAGGATATATGAATTAAGTTAGTACCTTTTTTCTGTGTTTTTATACAATTTTGGTATGAAGCTTGGAATCACAAGGAGTATGGAATTTTGATGGGAATGATAATGGATTTTCAAAACCACCATCCCACTTGGGTTTAGATTATGCCTAATGGTGGGATTGATTTTTATATTATTAAAACACACCCATCATTAAAACTCATCCTCCCCCCATTCCCATAAAGCCATACCCATCAAACATACAAAGGATGACAAGTCAACATAATATATTAAAAATGATTTTTAAAGGTGAATGTATTAAAATTACCAAACTTAATTATGATACACACAATAGACATTAAGAACGCGTTGGATGTATTATCGAATACTTATCCCTATAGATTATATATACAATAGCCAACAACAACACACACTAATAAAAAGATGACCATATATTTAATTGCATTTGGATGAAAGCAAATAACATATCTTCATGAGTACAACATGAACAAGTGTAATCCAGTAATGACAAAGAAGGTAAAAAAGCAATCAAGCGAATTGATAAAACCCATCATTCCAATTTCTATGACCCTTGGTCACGAATCGTAGATGAATCTGCTCCTATCGTATATGTAGATGTCAATTCCTATGACCCTTGGTCACGAATTGTAGATGAATCTGCTCCTATCGTATATGTAGATGTCGTTCTTTTCTTCATCCCCAATAGCAATCACATTCTGAAGTTTGTTACATATTGATATAATCCAAAGAGAAAACTTTACTATAATTTTACCCTCAGTTAAGAATACCTAAAATATTGGTAAATTATAACTGCTACATGATGACGCACACATACTGACCAATTTTTATACACTAGTAAGTACCAGTAACGTGTCATTACATTGATTCTTAATAATAAAGTAAACGCAGGTGCTATTATATATTACTACTTGCATATCTACTCCAATAGTTAATAATAACTGAAGCATCTAAGTTCTCTTGTTACAGTAATAATTAATAATTAATGTAGCTCTGTAAGTACCGGTAACGTGTGATTATCAGGTGATTCAACAAAAATAGTACCTTACATGAAATAAAGTGCATTGAATTGTAATTTTTTGTTAGATTGAAATAATTGATTAATTATAGACTGTCGCACCCCTAAATTTGTACAACGGAAGCAATTCGGATCGGGGCGCGACTAATCAGGTAATTATCACATAAAGTTACATCGAACGACCTCTAATATGTTGTTTCATGTGGGTAGTCCTACTGCGTCTATGAACCTGAGAATACACGCTAAAATGGGTCAACATAATGTTGTTGAGTTCATAGGTTTCATCAGTTTAATAGTAGTATGGGTAAGAATGGCAACGGGGCGGGTTCGAGGCGGGGAGTCATAACCCCATCCCCAAACCCATTAATCAAAAATATCCCCATACCCGCCCCAAAATCCAACGGGGTTTTTATCGGGGCACCCCATTGGGGATATAAGTTCCCCCAAACCCTTACGGGGATCGGGGTACCACATTGGGGACATTGATTCCTTAAAGCTGTTTCCACATTGATAGTACTTTAAAGTAACCCGAAGTTCTTACTGATTTTTTTTACAATATTATCTAGCTATTTCACTGGTAACTTTTTTTTCTTCTAAAAACATATTAACACAATGATCAAGATAAAATATAGTAATAGGTGTACAGTTAAAAATTACTAAAATCATTATAGAATTATCTTAAAATATTCCGACTAAATCACAAGACCAAATCAATACAACAACAATAATCAAAACAACAAGAATGATTTCAACTTCATAAGAATACTAACTAGTAAGAATAATAATAAATATAAATGTAAGACATATATATATATATATATATATATTAATTAATTAATTATATATAAGTATATATTTTGGGGCGGGGCGGAGCGGGGATGATAGTACCCGTTCCCCAATCGGAACCCCATTAGAATACCCATTTTCTGCCCCAAAATCCGAAATGTCGTCCCCAACCCGATCCGAAAAGTGCGGGGTTCGGGGATCCCCATCAGATGCGGGTCCTTTTGCCATCCCTAAGTATGGGTGGTTTGAATAAAACGGATTTCTTGACGTACACGACGTGTACGTTAGTATAAACAGTATGAGAATAAATGTAAATCTTGAATACGAACATGAACACTAACGGTTTCTTGACGTATCTAAAGTATACGTTAGTATAAACAGAGGGGGTTTCTTGACGCGTACACAATACACATTGTTCTTGTTTCTTGACGCTACAAAGTATACGTTGTTCTTGACGCATACAAAGTATACGTTGTGTTCTTGATTTCTTGAGTTCTAATCTATAGTATTCTTATGTTCTTGAGTAATAATATATGGTTTTCTTGTACTTGTATAAGTTCATACGTTTGAAAACTTAATCGGATGTATATTTGTGAAATATTGCTAGTGCCTAAGTCTATCATATTTGTTATAAATAGTTAATAAATGTTTAATGTACTTGTATTTATAAACATTGAGTTTAAAATCTTATGCATGCATTCTCACCCCAAAATAAGTACAAAACAGTTTAAAAGTGGGGCTATGAACTCACATGAGTCTGGTAATGTAAAGCAGTAATCAAGCAAGTAGGTTCTTTGAACATGTAACCTCTACTCCTCTAGCGCCTTAAACACATAAGGTTAAGTAAGTAGATGTCTAAAAAGACCATCTAGGCTAGTTGCCCACTCAACTAGCATGTCCAATCATGTTTTGTTTTCGAAAACGTGTACGACCCGATGGTGAAAGCTTTGTAACAATAATTTTTTAGGACATTATTATTAAGTTTGTTTCGTTGTATACGTTGCAATAGTATATGTCGAGTGTTATCGAGTTGTCTTTCGTACGTGGTTATCGGTTGTTGCGTGAATTTGGTACTTAGTGAAAATTATGTTTTCAAGTCTCGTTTTTGGTCCAAGTTCCATAGTAAGTTACCCAAACCCGTTTAGTTCACAATTTTTGTCACAAATAGTTAGGTCAACGTATGTCAAAATCGAGCCCCCTTTTTGTTGACTTTGTCAAACCTACTCGGTTTGACCCGAATCTTTTACCCAATCCTTAAATATGTTTAAAAGTCATGAAAAGTTAGTTTTATCACTAATAGCAAGTCCACAAGTGTCAGTTTGTTATAAGTTACTAAAATCGGTCCCTGTTTCGTGTCGGCAGAAAGTATACGTTTTTGTAGACTCGATTTCATAAATCATAAGTCCGAAATAAAATCCAAGAAAAATCACAGATGTTTTCCTATGTCTTGGATACTTAAAGTAATTCTTCCAGAATTTTTAAGTAATTCTAAGTATTTTTAAATAATACGTTTGTCCTTTGAGGTCCAACAGTGACCAATTTGGACACATACACATAATTCTAAATTCTGGGAAAAATATACAAAGTTTCAGAGACAGTGATTAACACAATTTTTATACCTAACAAAATTTGTGTGATTTAGACGAAAACCTCTTATCATTTAGAGTTGTGTAGCTCTAGTTATGACCCAAACCACAATGACCATGTTTTTGACGTTCAGGACAAATTGGTGACACGTTTTCATTAAATTAATCTCAGGTAGTAAACGGACTCTAAAAATTATGAGACCACTTGAAAAAGTTATCTAACATCTTAAACTTAGTTTTTCTCTTTTGATTCATCCATTTTCATTAAGTATAGAGTGAGAAACACTCGGATGAAATTCATAGTACTTTCTGGACAACAAGTGCATGTTGTATTTTTGTAAGTTGATGATGATGAAAAATATTTTTAACCAAATTTTTGGACATGAATCTTTGAGTGAACCTAAAATACATGTTATTAGAGTATAATGAATATAAAAGAACCCTTACAAAGGTGTTTTATAAATATTGAAGGCAGGGATGGAATGAGAGGAGCTTGTGGTCTTGATTTCCTTGCAAAAACTTGAAGTTTTAAAGTGGTGGTTGTGTGGCGGTTTATGATGGTCAAAGGGAGGTTAATGGTGGTCAATGGTTGTGTTATGGAGGCTGGTCTCCATAGTTTTAGAGAGAGAGAGTGAATGGGTAAAGAGAGGTTGGAGAGAATGATGAAAGAGTGAAGTGAAATGTGATGGGTTTGCATATAGTTTGAGTGGAGTAGTGATCAAGTAGGTGAGGGGGGCCATCTTGAGTCAACATAGCAGATTTTTTAGTGGATCCCACCCATGTGGGTGTGTTATTTTATTTCCCCAATTTACGTTACGCGCGGTGTTCGTTTGCCTGTTCGTTTTATCGCTCATTTAAATGTTAAGCGTTTATTAGTTATGTTTTTCGTTAACGATTTAATCGCGTAATTTTTTATTAAAGTTTTATTTAAAAATACTTCATTTAAGTTATTAAAATATGAATCGAGATTCGTTTGGTTGTCGGGCGCGATTCGCACGTTTTCGTTGCGTATGTTACGTTTTACACAAAACGTCTAAGTTGTTCGCGTATTATTATAACGTAATAATAATATAAATATAAATAACTACTATTTAATTATAAAATAGATTTACGTTATTTATGAAAATGTTTTCACCAACGTCGTATTTATATTTTCGGACTCCGTCCGATTGTTTCACGTAATTACAAATAATCATGTAAGTGTGTATACATATATACAAGTAGTTACAAGTATTTAGCATAATACAAAATTAAATACATGTAATTGACATTCCAGCTTAGGTTCAAAAATTAACCTATATTGTCGGGTGTCACATAGACCAACACATTGAGTGGTATAAGAATTTAGGGATAATACACAAATATGTCATTATCTTTTATGAAAATGTTCATCTGGGTTACTAAACTTTAAAAATATTCAATTGGATCACTATACTTGTTGATTGGTGTCATTCCGCCTATTTTGCTTGATTTCGGTAAAAAAAATAATGACCCAATTGAACATTTTTTAGTTTAGTAAACGGCATCATCTTGGCTATAACAACTATGTTTAAAATTTGGTAACCTAATTGAACATTTTTACAAGTACAGTAACCCAATTGAACATTTTTAAAGTTTTATTACCCAGATGAATATTGTCGTAAAGTACAGTAACCTATATGTATATTAAGCCGAAGAATTTATGTAAGGTAAAACATGCACGATTTAGAAAACATAAACTCTAATTTTTTACTATTGAATGAAAAATAACTAAAACGTTCATTTATGATTATTTATATGAATTACATTTATAAGTAAATTATAATATTTAGTAATTTAGGATTTTGTAAAGTTATATACTTTTATATAAAAAGAAGGAAAGAACAAAAATATTTTTCTTTTTTAACTTTTCATATAATTGTATCATGCATTTACCATTCCATTCCTGGTAAATGTATGACTTCTCAATTCGTTTGTAAGTGGTATAACTCAATATATAAATCGATATGATTATGATTAAATTCTATGGGCATATTAGTCGGGTCTACTAATTTAAGTATTACTTTGACATATTAGTCGGGTCTACTAATAATTTAAGTATTACTTTGGGTTTGTTTTCTCCAAATTTGAATGTGGTCCAAGTACTTATTTGTATCTTTGCAAAAGTTTTTGAGATTTAAGTGGGGAAAGGAAGATTCGCCCCTGGCTTGAACCTGTCTATATAATACCCAACAATTGTAATAGTATTCATTTATTCATTTACTGTATTTATTAAGATATTTTGATGTTGATGTCGACACACTTTTCACAGGTAACGCATAAGGCAAGATCATACTTTTTCGAATCATTTTTTAAAATGGTGAAAAAATTGTGATGGTGATGTTATATAATTCGATAACCATGAAATTCAAACTTTGATATTATAAACGAGTTTGAGTATGAGTAGGTTCAGAGGCGGACGACTTAGTTGAGCCAAACACCGATCACGGCATCGGTACAACGTAACATATGAATTTGAAACACTCGATCAACTCTTCCATCTGATGAATCACTAAATCCTAATGGCGTTCAAACTTGACTTCGATCCAATAATTCATCGTTACCTGAAATCAATGTCTCCATAAATACGTACAAGATGTTATAAGTTGAATACATAAAATCGTGTAATTGAAACATGTCTTTTAAATAATAATCTCTTCTAAGTGTTTTGTTACTTTATATAGTGGATGAATTAAATTAATTAAAGTAATGTCACTACACTAGAAATAGCTTTTTCAAATTTCTTTTGGTTTAAGTTTTTATTATATTTTTTCTATTATAAGTAGTAGTTTAACTGTTACTGAATCAATCACTAACATCTTTTCTCTCTTGTGCAACTAGCTAGCCAATACTAATTAGCGTAAAAGAATGGCAACGAATGTTGAGATACAAGCAAGAAAAATCATAAAACCGCATGTTCCAACACCTCAAACCCATCGTCACTATAAGTTAGGATTCTTGGATGAGCTAGCTTTTCTCATGGATGTAGGTGTTGCTCTTTTCTTCTCTCCAAATACCACTCACAACCCAAAGTTTATTGTCCAACTAGAAGAATCGCTTGAGAAAACCTTAACACGATTCTACCCTCTTGCTGGTAGATACGATGAAAAAACTCAAACCATTGTGTGTAATGATGAAGGCGGCGAGTTTATACATGCCATAGTTAATGTCAAACTTGACGAAATTGTTGGTGATGTAGAATTGGTTGATGATCTCATTCCGTTCATAAATCGGGCAAATCATCAATTCACTGACCCATTACTTTTAATTCAAGTTACTAGGTTCGCCTGTGGAGGTACTGCAATTGGTGTAAGGGCTATACACAAGATTGTTGATGCGTCCACCTTGTGCACATTCGTAAATGAATGGGCTGCAATGAATCGAGAAGAAAATGAGATTGAATTCACAGGACCTGGTTTCAACTCATCCTCGTTGTTTCCTGCACGTGGTATGCATCATATTCAGCTTCCATTTATAGGTGATAATGATATGTTAACCAAGTATACGAGAAAGAAAATTTCATTCAATGAGAGTGAAATATTAAAAATTAAAGCCAACGCCACATTCGCAAGTGGAAAGGATAGCACCCGTCGATGGTCAAAGGTACAGTTAGTAGTGGCCATCCTTTCAAAGGCTTTCATTGATGTTGATCGCGTAATACACAAGTATTCAAGAGAGTCTCTAGTCATTCAGCCATTGAGTTTAAGGGGGAAAATGGCATCCTTAATTCCTAAGAATTCATGTGGGAATCTTGCGCCGCCTTGTACCACGAAATGTGGGACTCTTGATACATCCATAGAGTTGGCGGGCGTTTTAACTGATTCCATCAAGAAAGCTATTAATAATTACTCAAAGGTACGTCATGATACCGAAGAAGGACAATCGATGGTTTGGGATTCTATGTCATGGGCTGCCAACATTACAAAATCTACTAATGTCATCGCCATAACTAGTTGGTGCAAGTTCCCCTTAAATGAAACTAACTTCGGCTTTGGAAAGCCAATATGGGCTGCCCCTGGGATCGTACCCCTGAAAAATTCAGTAAAATTGATGGACGATGCAAATGGTAATGGAGTCGAAGCACACATCCTTTTGGAAGTTAAAGACGTCCCTATTTTTGAAGAGAGTCTGAATGCCAATGCTCTCCGTGCTTAAAATCTTTGGTGTTCACTTGTTTGCTCTTCGGTTTTAAGGTAAAATTCTTGCTTGAGTATATTGCTTCTATTTTCGATATGATGCTTCATGTTTATGTTCAATGGTCTACTAGTTTTTACATGTTTACAGAGTAAGTAGTTTGAAATTGTTGATCATTACTTCAACTTACAACTTTCAATTTGCATTTGTAACCTGGCTAGATCAAGTGTATCATTACTTATGTGCCGTTCAAAAAAGAAAAAAAAGAAAAGTGTATTACTTACGGGGAAGGTGTTAAATACAACATCTAAATTGTGTCCTGTATCCAATTATATAGTAGTTGAAACTGAGAGAACAATCGTATAATGGCATAATTTTAAATTATATGAATCAATTGAAGTGTTGTATTTATTAACTCTTGAATCCTCTTGATCAATAACCTTATCGATCAATAATATATATTATTCTAGCATTTAATTTCATGTTTAAAAAGGCAGAATACATATAATCTTTATTTTTGTGTATGAGACTGTTCTACATGTTTGACTGTAGTAAAACACTTCATCAAACTTTGTTTGTTTATCCAAAAGTTGAACATAGTGGTGGCACATGGATGGTCATTCTTGGAGTAGGTGACATGGAATGGAACCAAGACACCTAAAACCGTCTAGATACATTTGTTATTATTATATTCATAGTCTTGGATAATAAGCGTAGAAACTGATATACCTCATTGGAGATATTTGCTTCGTGACAGGTGTCTGATTTAACTTAGTCAAAGACCCCCTGTTAGGTTAGCATTTTTTGTTTGACAATATTTTTGGGATGGAAGGAGTATATTAAATTATGTTCAAAACTATTTATCTTCAATGTAAGTCCTTTTTAGAGTTATTTTTAGGCATAATTAAAAAAAAACTTTTATTAAACTTTTTGCGTAAACTTTTTTCTTTTTAACTAAATATTTACAATTAAATCCCCTTATTTGGTTAAGAAAGCTCGAATCGCTTTTTTATATTGGGGTAAAAGTGTTTATATAGTTTTTTTTACGTAAATTTTTTAACTTTTATGTAGTTTTTTATGTAAAAACGCAATTAATAATTTTTCTTCGATTTAATTGCTCTTATAACTTATGGTAAAGTAGTAGATCATTGAATAATGTTTAAATGAGTACAATAATATTTTGTGAGAATGAAGGATCCAATTAATGTGTCACGTGTCATTAAACTAACGTTCCTCATGTTTTTAAAAATTAAATATCTCACAAACGGTAAGTCAAAAAATCACAAAAATAACACCATAAAAATCAGCGTTTTATTCTCTTCGATTATAGATGTGACAATGCATACTTTCGATAAAAAAAATTTCTCCTTTTTGTGAGTTTTGAAAACGAGTACCACATGTGTTAGAAGCTTGTAACACATGTGTTAGATACTAGTAACAAATGTGTTATTGGCGTAACACATGTGTTACCACCTAGTGACAAATGTGATAATGACTAGTAACACATGTGATATCAACGACTAACACATGTATATTTAGAAGTTGAAGAGCCCGGTCTTTTGAAGAAGCACTTGATTAAAACGCTTTTGATGCTTACAGATAAATTTAAATAGCTTTGTGATGTGCTAAAATCAGGTTATAAAATATGATATGAAAATTACTGATTAACTAAACTGAAACACAACTAGGCAAGTGTACCTAATCGCATAATAGTATAGCTATAGTAAGATCCGGTTATGTTCGTCTCCACAAGGAACAGTATGTATTTTAAGTTATTAATTAATTACTAATTAAACTAACAAAAAGCAAGTAAATATTTGGATTTTGGTGTCTTTTAATGACAGACAGTCAAAGAGTGTATTTTAAACAAGTAAATAAATGAAAGTAAATAAAAGACAGATTAATATCAGATGGATTGAATATGTTTGCTTAGACAGTTTAACCTCTAGTTATTGGATATATGGATTAAGCACTGGATCAGGATTAGTCAACCTAGAAGACACAGTTCGGACTTATTAGTTATCACGTCAAAGTCACTTAATTAAGATTATACAACTCAAGTGTCCTTGAAGTTTAAAACCTCCTAATTATAAATTGTGCAATCAATGAAATCACAAGTTAATATGTGATCTTACTTTCATAAAAATCATCAATCATACAAGATGTCTCTAAACATGATCCACCAATGTTAATTATTAGTTAATTCTATTCAAATCCTTTAATTTGGTCTAATCAAAATCCGCAATCAATAAATTAATTGACAAGAGCAAACAAGAACATGTAAAAGTTGTCATTAATTACAATCAATCAAGCTTACTAATTGAATGAATTAAATAACCAAAAACATCAATCGTTCAATGACTACCGTGAAATCAAAGCATATAATCCCAATCACAAATTAATATCCAATAACTAGAGTAATTAAGTCTAAACAAACATTAAAGAACTTAGCCCATAATGATGGGTTCAATCCAACAATAAATCAAACACAAAGAAATACTCATAATCGAATAAAAATTAAGCAAACCAATTGTTTTCGATAGATTGTAATGATGCGGAATGAATCTCCACGTTTAGAACGGTTGAAATGGTCGATTTGGACTTAGGATGTCTCCAAAAGTCGTCCTCTAAGCTCCCAAGTCGGCTGGAATGAAAATTAGGGTTCAAAATGAGGTGAAAAAGTCGAATTTATACCCTGGCTGCCGAACTCGACATTGCGGCGCAACCATGCTTGGTTGAGGCGCAATCGAGTGTCCGGTTGCGGCGCAACTATGCTTGGTTGCGGCGCAATCTTCCCTATGTCCAAATGATCTGAATTTTTGATATGTTGTAGCCCTCTGTGTTATCTAAATTTGAGCGCTTGAATCAACTTAATTGGACTCCGTATGAGGAAGTTATGGCCAAAATACGAACGCATAGCCGAAAACTCAGCTTTTGCACTTTTCTTCCTTTTGAGCTCATCTTTCATTCTTTTTTCTGATTCGAGCTTCATTTACACCTATTTTGTAAATATAAAAGAAATGAGTGCCTAAATTTACATAAATACAATAAAAGTATATAAACTTTGGGGAATATTAATATATAAATATAGTACTTATTTGATGCTATCACTTTGCATGTGTTAGAAATAAAGGATTCGGTACGTACCCGAATATTATAGTGGAAGCGATCGAACCGACGTTTAGATCACCGGTCGAGATAAGCGATCACAAGCGGAAAGCTTACACGATTTCACAGCCTAGAATTCCCTTGCCATGTTTGCTTCGGACATACACGCACAAACGAGTGCTCTCACTCACGTCTCTCGATTGGCTCTCTTTTGTGTGTTAGTATTGTCTAAATGTTCTAACCCTTGCATATACCAATACTCCCACTATATATAGTTACCACATGTAACTTTTGAGCAAACGAATAGTCTCCATTAAGTGCAAACTTAATGGATATTCTTTACTATTTAGTTCTAACTAAATGCAAAGAGGTTTAACTACTAATTAACTCATAATTAGTTAGTGGGCGGGTTGGATCCGGGTCGAACCGGATCCATGTTCCAACATCTCCTACTCGCACACAAACTAATTTGATATACTCATTATATCACGAGAGAACAATCGTGTAACTTGCAAACAGTTCATACTGGAAAAATAGGACATGCGACCGGCATACTTCGAGAGCTTGATTGCTATACATCTGTTAGGAGTATATAGCAGCTCAAAAACGTTTGGCAGGAGTAGATTTAGTATGCATTATCCTAGATCATTAATCACATTACAAACTCTCATGATCTCAGTTTTACATATAAAACCCTTTGTATTCACAATTATCTTTTATCGCTAAGATATGTCACGGAAACAAGATAATTGGTCGACCGGTGAATACAGCTTAATGTGAACTTCAAATGATCTTCCCTTCTCTTAGATTTTTTCAGACTTAACTCAACTTGCTTTTCTAGGAGCGTCCTGCCAGGTCGAATCATTCATAACCCTTAAGCAACGCCTTAAGATAGCAAACATCAAGCTAATCCTCAAGAGACAAGAAAAGGTCATAAGGATACTCAAATTGAGGTTACTCTACCTCAAAGGGACTCACATAGCATAGAAGTAGAGATCGTTTCTTCTATTTCCCTTATTGGTCGTCTAATACACATGTGGTATGAATCACATGCTGCAACATTTCTCCTTTCCCATGGAGGTATGCCTTTCAATCAATGTTACACAGATGATAATTCAAACATACTCAATGTTCGAATCCGAGTTCACTCATCTACTCATAAAACTCAGTAAGAACTCGCATCTGGTATCATAAACAGATTAGGCAAAGCTAAGTAATTCGCCAATTGTTGTAAACTATACAACTGTAGCATCAAAAATTTTAAGTTTCTGCTCTCAATTGTCACCTAGACAATATACTTAAAATACGCTACTGCTCCACTTATTACTAAAATAATGGAGTCAATCACCCATGTGAGTGGGCTGATTTCCAATCTGTCTGACATACTTTACGAATTAAGAATGTAAACACAACATTCCTTTGTATATAGGATTTGACAAACAAATTTTTCATGGATATTAAAATTTAAATATGTTTGGGAAACATTAAATTGGTACGTTTTCGACATTTTACACAACCTTGAGCCTTGACATGTTACATAAACATATCTCTCTAGGTAGTCCAAATGATCTGCTACTTGTGTAGATATGTATTACATATTTGCCTGTATTCTTGCAACCATGTCTCACAAAATTGTACTTGATATCAATGTGCTTGGTCTCACAATAGAGACTTAGGGTCTTTCATATATTCTATGGAAGCAACACGATACGACCATATCAGTACTCAATTGATAAATTAATTAGTAATAACTCATAAGTTATTCGGAAAGTAGTTAAGCCACACAGCTTGTTGGATCACAACTAAAATTTCCAAAGAAAATCAGCTTCCGATTTATACAAGGCTTGACTATTTCTTGTTACTCCAAGAGACAACAACTTAATCAGCATATCTATAACCAGCCTTTTAAGCAGATCAATATTCATTGCACAACTAATCAAAGTACTACTTGAATACCGTAGTATCATTTTCATGTTGGTTGTAGCCTTTTGCCACAAATTGAGCTTTATGTCATTTGGGAAGCTCAACTAATTCCCAAGAATGATTTTTTCGCATAAGATCATTTACTCGTCCATTGCTTTAAATTCATTTTCTCATCGTGGGATATTTTAGGAGTTTCAGATGAACCAAGGTATACCTTTCCGATCTCTTAACGAAAAGGAGGTTCTTCTGGCAATTTATATTCCCTTGAAACGGATTATTGGATTCTTAAATTGCACTCATTCGGGTTGAGATTTCCTTGAACCAAATTCTTGGATTCTCACATTACTCCCACTCAAATTGAGATTTCATTGAAACAAATTCTTAGTTTCTCAATTTTCTCCCACTCAATTTAGAATATTTCATTCGCCATATGTTGAGGAATTGACTTGAAGAAACAAACTTCTTTTCTTAATTCCTCAAATTCTCCCACTCGAATGAAGTGATTCTATATTCTCAAATAAGGACTAAATTTTATTTGTACCTCTTCATTTGGAAACTCATTTTTCAATGATGTGACATCCGAGATTCAGATTCGATTACACTCCCACTTTCGTGTTCACCTATAAACACATAACATAACCTTAAGATTGTTCAAAGTATCTAATAAAAAAACATTTCTTTCCTCATGGTCTAAAGTTTGCAAAAAACTTAAAAAATGAAGAATGTAATATACTTATACAATATCAAGGTACATAAGTCGTTCTTACGACCTAACCATAACTCATATGGTAAGGGAGATAATGATTTAGAAGACCTTTGTTAAGTGAGAATAAGATAACCATAGATCACCCAAAGATGACATACATAGTTAACTCAACAGTCGCCGACTTAACCATTTCAAGAAGCATTATGTTCCTTCTTTCCGCAACACGACTTGTTATGGAGTCATAGGAAAAACCGTGTACAAAAATAATCTGAATACCGTGAGCATCACTAAGTGCTTTGAACTAATCATATTGGCATTCATTTCCTCGATTAAATAATACTTCTTCAGTTTTATAATTTTAATTGATTTTCGAAAAAATTAACGATTCATATTCGTAAAGAATCAAATCGACCCAATCAAATTGATGAACTATTTAAAAAATAAAATGCTTCTTGTCTTACACGAAAATTTGAAAGGATCACATATTAAGAATGTATCGATCGCAATGGATAACTATTCCAAATGGTTTTCTTGTAGTTTTTCCAACTAAATATTGCGCATAAGCGGACAAATCCACTTAATCATTTTTTTATCAAACTCAAAACTTATTTGAAAATGTATCTAAGGAAAAACTTGGGTATAGCGTTAATAATCAATATCCATAATGTCATTATCATTTAGGATATAAGCATAATTATAAGAGCTTGTTGAATAATACAATTTAATAGCATTACCTTGGAAGTACGAAACAAGAAGTATATCCACAAAGGATAAAACAATGAAAACATAACTACAAACACAATGTTTGCAGGTTTGGAACCATATGGTCAACCCTAATTAGAGCTAGATCATGCCACATACAACTTAGTATGTGTTTGAAGGCCTCAAGCCAATGCTCTAAACATTCTGTATGTTTTCAGTATAAGTAAGGTGCAACTCCTTGTGCTCTAAACTTCTTGATTAGAAAAGATTTATATATATTGAACCAATTGTTCAAGAATAAGAACACACGTGACTATAAATTAATCAGTCGATGCCGATTGCATCTTTTTAGCAAGATCAATCTCGCTTAAATCAACCTATGAGATTATCCATACTACTCAGCAGCAACATAATGTGAGAAATTAATAATGTTCTTATGACTTTTCTTCCCTTAATTCTTCCACTAAAGCCATAGGAGCATTTTGAGCCTTTTGCTCTTCCAAACATATGAATTTTATGCTCCTATAAATCCAACAAGGTCTTAATATCGTGAAAACCATTAATGAACACTAAGTTCTATTGAACACATAATTCAATTATAATGAAGTTTGATTGGATACGAAGTCCAATTATTATAAAGTTCGATTGAAAATAAACTTCAAGTTGAACACAAACTTCTAATGAACACAAAGTTCTACAAAGCTCAAGAACATAAAGTTCTATCGAATACAAATATCGATTGAACACGAAGTTGCAAAAAATAATTATTGAACACAAAGTTGATACGGAGTCAACTATGCAAGAATTTTTAATATCCATCCGTATATATTGTAACATCCCAAAATCAAACTACTAAAACATATGACTATTAATAATATAAAGATAATATATATAAGTTAAATAAATAAATCATATATGTAATTAACTTAGCTAAGTTTTAAGAAGCATGAGATACTCATGCATATGCCACACTTCGCTACATGCTGACACAATTTCAACGTTCTTAGGCTTATGTCAAGCACAAGATGATTTATTTTACCACCTTAGTCAATTCTTAGTAATTAAGTTTTATATGCATGCAAGCCACGTAATCGTTGAAGTTGAAAAACCTCATGAGTAGTATAGATGAGTAAGATGCTAGCTAACATGCTTGATCATGTTATAAATAGAATGTCCATTCCAACATTTTATACATCCCAAACACACGTACAAATAGTCAAATACAAAGAGATATATCGAGGAAGCATGCATATATAATAAGCCCATTATGCTAGGGTACAAGCCAATCAAGGTGAAGGTACAAGCATCTTAAGGATGATCTTTAAAGAAAGATCAATGTGAGTATCCTTGTGTTATTTTATAAAACTGAGTATCCTTGTATTATTTTATAAAACTGAGATATGTGCTATTATGTGTTTATTGCTATATGTTTACATAACGAGCTATGTGCATTAATTATGAGCATTTCATTGCATACGATTTTGATTATACTATATACGGGTTATCGTCTTTCAAGCCTTGGAATTGATATGGTGGAAAGTCTGAAACACGGGTTGAATACGGTTACCCGGTGTTTGGAAATTATGGGAATGTGGATTGAAGGCTTGAAATGTGATAACACGGAGATCTCAATTATTATTATTTTAATAGTTATCTTAAGCATTAATTGTGTATCCTTGTGTGTGGTATTTTGCACGCAAAACGCACGACCCTCACTAAGCCATTAGGCTTACGCATGCTATTGTACATATCTCAAGTCACCAAGAAAGGACTCTGATTGATAAATTGAGTAAAGTGGGACCGACGATATAGTATTCGACGCTATCGAAAAGGATAGTTTGTGATAGTACAATATGTATTGAGTCGAATGTTATCTGAAATAAATTATCTTATTTGACTTCCGCTGTATCTATGACTATATATATTGTGTGTTAATGTACCCGGAGTGTGGGGTGTCACATATACAATCACTCTGCAAATAACTAATTATGCCAATCATAATTCACAATAGGTTATAGAGAAAAAGGTCACTACGTTTTCAATTATCGCCTATAAAGCCTACCATGAAACTATAATCAACATGACAAATTAAGATGCAAAGTCATCAAATAAGAGTACTTACGCATATTATTTCCAATTTCACTAAGAAACGTAACTTTCATACGCAAAGAAAATATAATGTAATCATTACACGAAGAATGATCTATTAATATGCTCTAAATTTCACAAAAAAATATTACTTTCAAACAAAATGAAAGATCATAATCATTACACAAATGATTGACTAATATATTCAAAACTTCATAAAGACTTTCATACATAAGAGAAAGTATGATATACTTATTTACACTAAAAAATAATTAAATAATATATGCTCGGTATTTTATGAAGACATACAAACTCCAAACAAAGAAAAAGTGTAATACATATAATCATTTAACAAAAAATGATTAACTTACATTGATCAAAGTTTTACAAACCTTTCAAAAAATAAGGAAAGTTTATTACAATTATTTTACCAAAAAAAATGATAAAACTAAAATTTTATAATGTGTTAGAACTTTCAAACAAAGTTCTTTTTGTATAATCATTGCACTAAGATGATAAACTATTATTTTGATCAACTTACATAAATAATTATGAACATATATAAATCATTATAATCATTATACTAAATAATGATAAACTAAAGTGCTCATAATTTCACAAAAGAAATTGATTTTTCAAACATATTGAAAATTTATTATAATCATTTGGCACAAAATGATTAACTAAACTTGATACTAAAATCATTACACTAAATAATGATTAACTCAGGTGCATACCATTTCACCAAAAACATCAAGTTTATAGTCAAGGAAAAAAAATACTATCATTATACTTAATGATGATGCTTAATTAAATGACTTACTATCAACTTATAATAGTTCCTTATAATCATTATACTAAATAACGATTAACCAAAGGATTTGCTATTTCACAAAACTTTCAACGATAAGAAAATTAAATGATTAATTAACAACTAGCCCTTGTACTAATTTCCTTTTACGATGTTTTTTTTATTCTTCTCTTGTAACACATACAAAGACAACAACAACAAAAATCCATTAAAAAATAATTATCGCAAGACAATTTATGTGCCATAGAGATCAAATTCGTTTTGGATCAAAAAGACTTAAAGAGTTTTGACATCTATTATTACAAAAATAATAACTCACTAAAAGTTTCTAATTATCACTAAGATAATATGTAACATTAAAACTAGAATAATCCACACATTATGTGGGTCAACATTTAGTACTATGAATGCTCAAAGATTATTATTCAAATAATTATATTAGCACCATTGCAAAACTAATTCGATAGTACAATTCTATAAACCAAATTTGATCTCATTATACTTGATTAAAAAACACGCAAACCTTATTTCATATATGAACGGTTCATAGTGTGATCCTCTGAGTTTCACAATCTGATATAATGCCTATGCTCATAAAAAATAACTCAAACAAATTAGATATTCTTTAAGTAGCATGTAATATGTTTTGACTACTTTCAACAAATGAAAGGTCGGGGACGATTATACACATTAAACATCACAAAACTATGTAAACCAACACGGAAGTGATCACATATCTAACCGTACGTACATAATGCAGTTAGAGTTGTACATTTAACATGCCATTAAATTATAACTCATACTCTAAAATATTAGATTACAACTCAAACAGTTGTTGCCTTGTTGGACTTAAAATTCAAGTGAATTAATACAGAATTAATTCACTAGTTATATTAAAATACAAAATTGATATTATCATCATAAGTTTATTGATGTAAGTGGCATACGAAACGCATACAACAAACTTATCACTATAAGTTTGCATAAACAATCAATTTATAAAATAAATTGCCCCAATCAGATGTCAAAACTCTTGGAAAAATGTGTGACAAGCAGAAAGTGTGATGAGCAATTTCATGGGTACAATAGATATGTTTTCCAAATAAAATATCTACATATATATACCATTTAATCAAACCAAAGTTGATCGGTAATCCTTCAAAAAGCCAAGGTCCTTCTGCAATTTAAAAGGCTAAATTTTAAAATTGTAAAAACATCTCATAATTTTCTAAACTTATGAAATACGTAGACCATACAGGCATATAAACAGCTTATCATTAACTAGCTTTGCAAGTAATCAACTACTCACATCATATTCAAGAGTACGTTTCAAATTTCAATTTGGCTTGAAATAATGGCTCTTTACAATCTCTTATTATTACAAGAATCATAACAACAATAAAAGCTAACCCACACCACTACCCGGTGACAAGCACAAGGGTTATGGAGACACACAAACAGATTGTGATTATATACATGCCATGATCTACATGCATAATTTTAACAAAAAACAATTATGCTATATTGTCAAACAAATTAACAAACTACTAACCGGGAAATAAACATTCGGCTTTGATACCAATGTTAGAAATAAAGGATTCGGTACGTACCCGAATATTATAGCGGAAGCGATCGAACCGACGTTTAGATCACCGGTCGAGGTAAGCGATCACAAGCGGAAAACTTACACGATTTCACAGCTTAGAATTCCCTTGCCATGTTTGCTTCGGACATAGACGCACAAACGAGTGCTCTCACTCGCGTCTCTCGATGGGCTCTCTTTTGTGTGTTAGTATTGTCTAAATGTTCTGACCCTTGCATATACCAATACTCCCACTATATATAATTATCACATGTAACTTTTGAGCAAACGAATAGTCTCCATTAAGTGCAAACTTAATGGATATTCTTTAGTATTTAGTTCTAACTAAATGCAAAGAGGTTTAACTATTAATTAACTCATAATTAGTTAGTGGGCGGGTTGGATCCGAGTCGAACCGGATCTATGTTCCAACAGCATGTTTGATCATCTGTTTAAGATATAGTTGTTGCTTGGATAATATTTATATTCTTACATGTTCTCACATATAATTGATATTTTTATTTTTGTATGTTTACATAATACACTCAAGGAGGTTTCTTGCATTAAAATATGTTTCCGTAATTTTCGACTTGTTTGATCAATTTAACCCAATAGAGATGATCATAATTCACAAGGACATGATTATAATTGAAAAAATTCTAAGTTTTTGCTACCTCAATATTTAATTAGTACCGACACTACAATAAAAAAAAAAAAATCCTTTTACCACATTTTTTTCTCTCCACGTTTTTAGAAAGTGTGTAAAACTTTATAAAAAATATAAGATTTTTCATACTTATATATGTAAGAACGAAAAACTTACACTTTTAAGTGGAGAAATTTCAACTTTTTAAAATTTGAAAGTGTGGAAAAATTTTTGTAACACATGATTTTCCTACACAAGAGAAAATATGGAGAAGTTGAGTGTTACAAAATTTTTTCCACACTATTAAGGTAATTAGACTACCTTATGGAGAAGTTGAGTGTTACAAAATTTTTTCCACACTATTAAGGTAATTAGACTACCCGTGCAATGCAGTGGCACAAAAAAAAACTTGTATTGATCTTTTTATTTACGGAAATGTAAACCTTAAATAAAATTTAAAAATAATAATATAATATTTTTATACTTACTTTATTTTATAATGTATGATTCGAGTATAATATATGGGGATGAGTATTGGTTATAGTTTGGGTCAACGTGGACCTAAAACTCTAAACTTATTTTTCCATAATAAAAGAACTAAACACCCAAACCCATTTTATTGTTTTTAAAAGTAGTAAATTTTGACCTGATAGTCCGTTCACCATAGCTCGGATTTAGGTTGAGAACTTTTGACCTGCAAATCTAAACCCGTTAACCTAAAAAACGTCAACCATTTTACTTTATTGGGTATGTTTCACGGTATAAGTTAGGGTCAACGATTTTCGGTACCAATTCAGAATTAATCTTTTCCTTAAATTATGTCAACGTATTAACTTGTTTATCAATAAAGGATATTCAGCTCGTTTCGCTGATGTGTTATTTTAACCCACAAATATGAACTCCCTTGTTTGATTAAACTTGAATTAATACCTATAGTTATAGTAATTGAAATTTTAGAAATCCTAACCTACAAATATCTAATATAATCATCATTAAGTAATGCAATCAGATAGATAATTGTTATAATAATATGATAAATTATTATTTTAAGTGTTTGTTTGTTAAGTAATGCAATTAGATATTGTAATAGTTAGAATTTTGGAATAATAATTTTAGTTATTTGTTAATGATTTTCCCTTTAATATTATTTGAGTTATAATACAAGTAGCAATGAATTTCAATTTAATGTCCTTCTTTTAAACTCTTTATATTATCTATAACTTATATCATTTATAGAAAAGAAAAATATTAAGTTACATATTCTATAACCGAAATTAGTTAATATATATTGACTTAATAATAAATTTCAATTAATACACGTGTTTCAAAGTTGAATGAGATAAAAGGGCAAAATGATAATATACTATTACTTTTTTAAGACATTGTCTCAAACATTATCTCAAAATCAGATGTAGACTGTAAATGTAGCTATATGCTTTGTAAGCTATAGTTGTTGGTCAATACTATAGGCTGTAACTTTATGTCTACAAAATTGTTTGGCAAACTAGTTTTACCTGTAACTTTATATTATAAACTGACATAAAAGGATATTAATATGAAATAAATGATTAAAAAAAGAAGCTAAAAACACATTTAACATATAAGATTCAATATATAAATAAATCAATTTATCGAATTAAAAAACATAATAGTCATTTTTTATATAATAGTCAAACTGAAACACTCGAAAGGCAACATAAACATAATATTCTTTATTTATATTATTGTCGACGTGCCATTCCATATTAACGTAGCATTATTGTTACGAAACTTTAAAGCTCATTGAAAAGTGAAAACAATTGCTCAAGGCAACCATCAAATTATATACAAAAAATTATACAATAAAAAAGAATCTATACTATTATATAATACATTTAATATTCTCTCTCCTCAAAAAATTTTTGAGACTAAGTAAAGTGGGTCCCACTTACTACTTATTCGCCACTAACTACACTTTTCATCAATCAAATACTATTAAATTTACCCATTAAAGTATTTTTTGATTGATTAAATATCACTTATAATAGAACATTCCAAAATAATAATGTGGACATTTTAAATAGGACGAACGGATTACTATATGTTTTTTTAAGAAAACATTCATTCGCACCTCTATCCACTATCACCACTTTCACCGCTGCATTGTGCGGGTATAATGGTAGTTTCTATTTTCTAAAAATAATGCAATGCAAGTGGTGACTTACATACAAAGGTAGTGGTGGGCTTGTAAACGAACCGAACGAACACGAACGGAGTCTGTTTGTAACATCCTATTTTTGAGCTTAGAATTAAATAGTTTTTTACTAAGTTTTGAAATGGTTATTTAAAATAATAGGAAATAATTTATTTGATTTCTTATAAATAAATAGGTAAAAGAGTCACAGATAAAATATTAATTGTTTTAAATTAATAAAGTTGGCAGTAATATAAAAATCTTTGGTCTCGCAAATATATTTAGGTTCCAGATAATAGGTTAGAAACGGGATAAAATTTACACAGATTTATTAAGGTCGGTTGTGTACATGACCGACTCATTTCTCACTCTCACCTAATCTTTCCTAAACTCATTTTCTTTCATCATTGAGAAGTTTCCAAACAATATTAATACACACAAATTATAAGTTGATTTGCTCTTGTGAATAGGAAATTAAACAATCATCATCATCCTCATCTTGAATTCCATCTTCTTCTTGAATTGTAAGTAGGGTCTATTGATGTAATTTATTGACATGATGATTTTGAGTTAGTTAGGTTTGATAAAGATGCATGAATGTAAATTGAAGTGGATTTAGTGAATATGATATTTGTTGATGATTGTATGATGATAATAAACCTAATACTTGATGTTCTTCTTGTTTAGTTTGGGTAAATGGTTAGAAATTTAGGTTATTGTATATGAGCTTGAAATTGAAGATTGTATTAGTGTGTGTGATGTTTGTTGATGATTATATGATGATATTTGATGTTATTTGAGCTATTTATAGCTTTAGAATTAGAGTTTGAAATGGTTTTGATGATAAATATTGAGTTTGGGTTCGTGCTAAAGTTGCAGGTCTGAGCTTTGCTGAAAAATGCTCAAATGCGATCCCAGCACTAAGTCTGGATCGCGTTCCTTAGTTTTATTTCATCACAGTCGAATTTGTGCGTGTGAACTCGATCCTATCCATTTTTCTGGATCGCGTTACTAAGAGTATTTTTGGTTCAGTTGAGTTTTGGTCTTATGAACGCGATCCCGACCTTCTACCCGGATCGCATTTCCAAGTGTAAAACGGTTACATAAGGTTTTCTAAAGGTGAACGTGTAACACCCTCAAATTTCGGGTTGCGAAAGCGGTCGGGTCGGGTGTTACCAAATCAAATATCACAAGCACAAAGGTAAATAATGAACGACTCTAAATGAGACGTTTGAAAATAGTTATACATTCCCAAAATAAAAGTGTATACAAGTTGCGAGTCCGCAAAATAATTTCAATACATAATTTGTAATATAAAAGTTATGCAGAGAAATCCAGTAGTTTGAAAACATGCGACTCGAGCTAGCAAAGCTTGTAGCAATCCTAATCCTGCTGGGCACCTGAGAACACATGCTAAAACGAGTCAGCTATAAAGCTGGTGAGTTCATAGGATTGTTAGTTGAAACATAAAGTATAAAACCTTATATGTTTTGAAAAGGTAGTTCAAAATCCACGATTTTGATATGTATTGTATTGAAGTTGTAACACCAATGTGTATACATCCTACAAGGTATCTCATACCTAAGTGGCCGTGACGTGTACCTAAGTACATAAACATTGAGGTATTCCGTGCCTGGATACCTATCATGTATTGAGTAAATCTATCAATGTGAGGCAATACATGCCTAAGGACCATCGGGTAATTGTATGACCACGTCATATGATGTTGTGTAATAATTGGTGTGCCACTTGGCATAGTGTGTTGCATCCAGCAACATAATTGTAGTCCCACGGACCATGATTGAGTATTTAGTCAAATACTGAGTTAACGGCCTCGCGCGAAAGTTCGCCGATCCGTTAATTGTACGGATCACAAGCATAAACTCGCCCATCCGTATATGTGTGTGGATCACGAGCATAAGCTCGCCCATCCATCGAGTGTATCGCTTTACCACGATATCGTACTTGCGCCCACTGCACTACCGTGGCGTCGTTTTGTGCCCACTCTACCGTGGCATCGTTTTGTGCCTATCTGGCATCGACCAAATTGCTCGCAAGCAAAGTATGTAATTGAGCCGGCAGTACTACGACATGCCTGACTTGAGCGGTAGTACTACGACATGTCTGACTAATGTAAATGAGAGCCAACAGTACTACGACATGCCCGGCTAATTTGATTGTGTTTGTATGCGTGTATATATACCTATATACATAACTAAATTGTAGATGACACCAAGTGCTCGAGATGAAGTACAAGCATGTATGTATATATATATACATATATATATAAGTCGAACTAACAAATACCTAAGATAGAGTATCATGTAGCACATGAAATTGATTTATTGTAACTAAGTATGTATATACAGTACTTAACTATGTGTTGTGTTGCAATAAGCCTAGGTATGATTAATCATCACCTAGTTGTTTTGGTATTAGTATAAGAAATCCATACTAACGTATATTTCTAATGTATACTCCTAGCCTCATCCTAGCAAGTATATTGAGATCCTTGGTTGTTGTTTACTTGATTTCAATTCCAATTTAAAAGTCCTGGAATATATATGGGCAGTTTTAGCTCCTAAGAGGAAGACTAATCCGGTAAAAGTCTAGTTATTGTCTTGAGTAGGTAGAACTAAACAGTTCTAGTGTGTTTGATAGCATTGCTCCATGACAATATGATCTGGGTATAATTGATAACTTAGTCAAGTTGTGTAGTGGTAATTGTTTGCCAACAATCTAATCAGTATACGGTTATAACCTATCTAGGTTAAGTATTGATATTGTTCTAAGATAATATGATGGGTGTAATTCCTAAGTATCACATGTCGTATTACATGGCAGTAATATAGATAAGTGTGAATTATAAAAAGTTATTATTATAATTCGAAAACAGTAGTTGAGCATGCGTCTCACCCCGAAAACAGTAAAACAGTTGAATTAGTGGGGCTATGAAACTCACCTGAGAAGCAAGCGATCCTAAAATACGCGTGTCGTCCGGATGGTAACCTCCTAGTGTCCTAAACACGCGAGGTTATATAAGTAAGAGACAAATCAATTTGTCTAAGGAAGTTGTGCAAATATTCGTTCGTCGCTCAGGTTTGAAGACTGTGTACTGGGGTCCGGGGGCAGCGCCCCTAGTAGCGGGGTCCAAGGGGTGGCAACCCCTGGCGGGGTCCAAGGGGCAGAGCCCCTGGCTGGGGTCGAGCTGCCAGGTCAGCTTGAAATTTTTTAATTTCTATTACATTGCTTTAGTAAAAACGCATCCGAAATTCAAACTCGGAGTAAAATCAAGTAATAAAATTTATTGTCGACACTTAGTGGAAAATATAGGTTTTTAAGGTTCTGTGGTCTGCGACATTACGTGCGACATTAAGTGTAGTGTCGCAGGTCAAAGGTTGCGACATCGGTATTGATGTCGCTTTTGCGACATTCACAATTTAATGCCACGTAAGTTGTTGTGTCGCTATATGCGACGTTAGCAATCTAGTGCGACTTTTTTGACGGCGTCGCACAATGCGACATCGTGGTATGTTTTGCGACATAGAGGCTGATGTCGCAATTGGCCTGGGCCAAAAAGCGACATCAAGGTCTGTTCGACGGATTTTCCCCTAAAATCAAGATCTAACCTATTTTCGAGCATAATCTTATTGATATAATGTTAAAACATGGTATTTTGAAGTAATCTAAGTAATTTCTAGGAAGAGGAACGATTTCTAGAGAGAGAGTGAGTAAATTCTTACTTTTTGATAAAAATGGAGATGAAGATGATGGTGAGGAAGATGATGATGATGATGGCGATGTGTTGATGTTCTGGTTGATGATGATTCCGAAAATGGTGATGATGATGTTGTTGTTGATATTTGTTGTTGTTATTGGTGTCAGTTGTTAGAGAGAGAGAAAAAGATGGATAAAAATGAAGAAGAAGAAGAAAATGAAATGAGAGAGGTGGTGGGGGTGTGTTTGGCCGGATTTTGTGTTTGGTGGGGGACACTATCTCCCAAATTGCAGTACAAAATACCCGTGTTTTTGTACCCGATCGTAATATAAATTAATATTTTAAATTTATAATTTTATTTATATTATTTCGTTAATATTTAAAATAAAAGCATTTCAGTTGAATTACAGAAATGTAATTTGGTTTCTGCGTGGTCTCAAATTGTTTCAATTGTGATTATTAAGTAATCATCGCTTATTACATATATATAATTATATAATATATAAATTTTTCGAATACTTTACTACAATTTCATACAAAATGCAATTATAAAAAGTTTAAAATTGACGCGAAATTTGACCTTTTTGACCAGGTGTTACAGAACGCGATCCCACCATTGTTTTCCCGGATCGCGTTTGTCCGTGTGTTTTGTAAATTTTGAAAATGCGTGTTTTCAGAGTCATGAGTGAAAATTTTCGTTAACTCAGATTGAGTTAAAATTCGCATGATCACTCGAAAACGACCTAATGGTCAAGGCTCTATTCTAAGAGCCTAGTCAGTTTTTGGCCTTTCGGGGTCATCTAGGGGTCGAAAATGGCATTTTAAAGTTTTTGGATATTGTTTCGGGACTTTCTGAATTCATTTCGGATTGGTAATTTTAGTGTAGCTTGAATACTTGTATCATATACATTTCATATGGGGTTTAAAGCATATAATACTTAATTGTGTGATGCTATGTGTTGAAATATGCTATATAGTTATAACATCAGTTTATCGTTATTAATGAGTTACTGACTCATTATTTATTGTATTCTCAGATAATCCGAAGATTCAATAATATTAGACCACTGAGTGAAGACTGAGAATATTAGGTGAGTAGAATTGTGATCCTCTGTTCAACTCAGTTGTAACAGGTTTAGTTACAACGGGTGAACATACTTGTTTGGATTATTGTCTGTTTAGTCTATTTAGATATTGTTATTGTTAATTGGTAGTTTATATTCCATAACGGCATGACTATTATGCATTATGTGATATTTGGGCCATTGGACATAGGTGATTATTTTAGAGGTCAACACTGGTTGGGCTTGTTGCTATTGTTTCGCCGGTAGGGTTTCCGATACATATCATTGAGGATGAACCTATATCGGTGAAGATAGCTCCAAGCTATCGGTGAATCAGTGTTTTGGCCAACAGTGGTTTAAGGGTTCTTTGATTGGCTAATCAGGAACCGTCGATCCTCTTTGACGCTATGTGTTTATGTTTATTTGTTGTAAGATTTGTTATAGCTAGATTGAATTGTCAGTTACAGTTCCATTCACTTAGCTGTGAGCTAATCCCACCATGTTTAACATTTTGCAGATATTGGTTAGCTTTTGGATCGGACATGTGAATACGGATGGGATGTTTGACTACTACTGCGTCTACTCTGATATTTCGTGATAACTAAATGTTATGTTTTGGGAAACTTATATAACACCCAGTCTTTGATACATAATATAGTATTTAGTTTTATAAATGTAATGTTCTGGAATGTTAAACTTTTTGTACATATGATATATATATATATATATGTTTGGGACTCGCTTCCGATAATTTAAATATAAAATATGATTTAAATTATGGGGTGTTATACTGTTCGTGCTCGTTCATTAAGGTTTTGACGAACAAACGAACAAACACGGACGGATAAGCGAACGGATTTTGTTGTTCATGTTTGTTCATTAAGAAAATTTGTTTGTTCACGAACGCACACGAACAAACACATAATTAAATGCATTTCTTCATTAATATCTTAAACGAACCTCAAAAAACATAAACGAACATATATACTATATAACTTGAAACTTTGCGATGCCTATTTAACATTACAAAACGATCACAATATGAGGATAAAATCCTTTGCTTAATTGGTCCGATCGTTGGAAAGAAAAGTAAATCTGGATAGAGTGGAGGTGTGTTTGGAGAGGAGGAAAATGTAAGGTACAAATATCTAGATGTTTAATATTATTAGATGAAAATATCAAACTATTAATAATATTCTATTTGATATTTAGCTTAATCAAATCAAAATAAGATATACAAATATGTATTAATTTGATTAAACTATTAGTTAATAAACGAATATTCAACCGAACGTTCACGAACATGTTATCGAACATTCACGAACGTAAATGAACGAACGAGGCATGAGTTCATGTTTGTTCGTATAATTAAACGAACATAAAATTTTGTTCATGTTCGTTCATATAACAAAACGAACGAACACAAACGAACTTCCCGCCGAACGGTTAGCGAATAGTTCACCGAACGTTCAGTTCGCTTACAGGCCTAGGTAGCGGGCAAAGGTGGGATCAAGCTCTCGATACATGTGACAAGTACGTCAATTTTCATGATAGTATGAGTATTAATTAGAGATCAACATAATGGAATAATAATAATAATAATAATAATAATAATAATAATAATAATAATAATAATGCACTTACAATTGGTGAGAGGAAAAAAGGAGATTGCAAGGGAGTTTATGTATATAAGTACAAATGCAAACAAGTTTAGGGTTATGGGTATTTTTTATGTAGGCAACAAATAAGTATTATAGAGGGGCAGTTTGGTAATTTGATGTTCTAAAAGCTCCCCAAAATTTTGAAACGCTACTTTTACAAGCGTTGGATTTTGAAGCTTTTAGTTGGATTTTGAAGCTACAACTTGTATATGCCAAACAAGGTTTTTTAATTTTTTTCAAGAAGCTTTTCGATCAAAACGAAAAGCTAAAGCTCCTAATAGCTTTATGCCAAACAGACATTTAGTGTTGACAAGTGGTAATTTTTCCACACTTTAAAGTGAAAACTTATTTTTTCTAACACATATATATGTGAAGATTGTGCTGATTTCCACACTTATTGATGTATCTTCTCCACATTTGTGAGTGTGAATAATTTAACATAAGCCACATATTTTTTAAAACGTGTGAACAAAAGTGTGGATAAATGATATTTTTGTTGTAGTGTGATTATGATATACCAGTTCACATTTTTCACTAATTTTGATAGAAATGGAGAAACAACTTGCAACCATCTTCCAAAATCAAGAAGCTGCCAATGTTGTAGCCGGTCCATGAGAGTAGTAGCATTTTTTTTTGAACAGACAAATTTTATTAAAGACAAGAAAAGAAACCTTCGGCAAGGAGCCGAAAGATTACAACAAGAGACTTGGACTAATAATCCAAGTAGACCACGAAAATTCCGTCTTTTTACATCGCTTAGACACCCAAAGAAAAGATAATGATACAATCAATGAGAACACCTCTAAAGTGTTTGGTTTACCAGATTTGAAAAAGATATGGTTGCGATGTTTCCAAATCGACCACCACCACACGAAATAAATAGCTCTAACAACATCTTTGGCATTATCCGACATATAGAAGGAAGTAATCCACGGCTCCATCTCTCCCGGCATGCATTGGGGAATATTAGCACTCAACCATGAACTTAGATGAATTCTTAGTTCCTGAGCAAAACTACAATCAACAAAAAGATGTGAAACAGTATCGACACCCGTACAACAAAAAGGGCACCCATGAGAAAGGATCTTCACCCCTCGAGTGCTTAGATTAAACCGGGTGGGAATACGCTCTCTGAATAACCGTCAAACAAAAATGTTCACTTTCTTCGGGACAAACTTAGACCATTTAAAATCAAAGCCATCGTTCGGTAGATACTGCAAATCAATAAAGTGACGAAAAGTACAAACAGCAAATTCCAATACCAATACCCAAAGCCTATGAGTGGTAAATTTTGTAATTACTAGGCAAATCTACTGTTTAATAAAGCTTTGGAAGTAATCACTTGATTACTCCCAAAGCTTGACTTAACAGAGATCTGCCCCCACTAAATAAGTTTTGATTATATTTAGTAATTTTATGTCTGAAAAGTTGGTGGTCGGAGGAGCAATGTTATGTATTGTTTGGTATATACTCTCTTCGTCCCTCTGTCCCAAAATAGGTGTATGGAAAAATTTTCACGTTTATGATATTACATTGTCTGGTAGTGAATGACATTTTTACCCTTGCTTTTTGCGTATACTCTCATGTATTAGTTTTGAGAAAATGTATATTGAGAGCAAAATGGTAATGTTAGTTAGTACTACTTTTGATAGTGGTCAGTTAAAAGGTGAACACTTATTTTGAGACATATGAACTATATTACATGCAAGACCAGCAAAGCCCTACTTATTAGGAGGGGACTTTTTGGCACCTTAGAAAAATTCCTTTACCTAGAGGATCAAGTGGTAGTTGATCAATGAACTAATATCTTTCGGTATAGGCGAAGATAAGGGCTTGGGAGAGGGTTGTTAAGCTCACATCCGTTGTAAGACTTTGTAAGAAATGCTGGATTGTACCCTCCGAGCAGAAGGTGTCCTCAGGGCTTAGTTAGGTTTGAGTAGAAATCCTGGTTACGTCGAGTGGAGAGGCCTTAGTGTTCAACGCACCACGTCCATCCTTATGGAATCCATCTGGACAGCTTACCCTTAAACTTTTTCCAACCCCAGAGAAGAGAACTTCGAGGATATGCGGTAGACATGCTTTTCCCAAGAATCTTCAAACTTTTTGCTTATGTAATGGGGGAGGTCCCAGCTGATAGAAGGACGTTCGAGATATGGAGGGGTGCATTGGGTTTGATCTGAGATGGGTTCATGCCAGGCTGGGTGCAGTGGCCAAGGCAAGATTTGATACCCATCATCTCGAGGAGTACGCCCAGGCTTCAACAGCGCTCGAGAAAGCTACAAGTGCATTGGCTCAACTTGAAGATGAGTTGTCTCGGCTACTTTTTTTTAAGGTAAGGTGGTTTACATTCTCAATAAAAATGCCTATCTATAAAGCGCTGAGTTGAAGATAAGTCCCACAGAGAGATGATAAGTGGGGGAAAGAGTGAAATTACAATCTCTTCTGAAATGGAAGACCTCCCGTCCACTGACTACAAGACTGCAACCTAACACCCAAGTTAGCTTGACGGTCAGCTAAATGAGTCTATATCTAATGATTATATATGTTGCAATTTCCTGGAATATGAATCTATTTATAGCAACTTAAAGTTGGTTCCTTTTTTTTCCTTGTTTTTTTACGATCAACATATTAGGGAGTGCTTGGTATATGAAGCTTGGAATCACAATGGGTGGAAATATCATGGAATGAAAATGAAAATTGAACTCTAAACTAGATGTGTAAACAAGTCGAGTCAGGGGCGGATTTAGGATTTAGAAGTAGGGGCAAAAAAAAATTTAAAATTACTTGTTCATGTTTTCGGGAGGCAAAACTTCTGAAATATCGCAAATACCCTTAAAAAAATTTCTTTTTTACATGATTTGAAAATTCTTGGGGTCAGCTGCCCCCCATGCCCCCCTCTACCTCCGCCCCTGAGTCAAGTCGAACTCGAGCTTAATATACAAATCTCGAGCTCAATTCATTTCATATTTTATAAGCTCAAGATTGGTTCGGGCTTGACTCATTTGTTATAGAATATTGTTTATTCAGTTATATTTTTAATTTATATCTAACTATGTGATGGACCCGCGACAACGCGGGCTATGATATTTTTCTTTGTAACGTTTTTTAAGGTTAAATGATGGTTTGATGTATTTGTTATATTTAGGATACAATGAGTAAGATAATTTTTGCGTAACTTTCAAATTGAAAGATTTTAATCGAATATTGTATTATAATATGACATTTGAGTATGTTAAATTTAAATATATAAAAAATCAAAAATTATTGGTTTAAACTTTAAAGATATTACCGCATTTATACAACATTACCACATTCCTTACACCTTGAAGGTCACTAACTTCTTGTGTCGTAATTGGCAACATACACATATTGAAGTTGTCTTTATTAGCACAACTAACTTAAACTTTGTACAAAATGCACTTCATTTCAACCGTACATGTTGGCCCTTACTCTATGCCACTGCAAGTTGTACAACCAAATGTCCATAAACTAATGCACTCATAATATTGAGATCTCTCTTAAGTAAATGACATAAAAAAAAAACTAAGAGCATCAATGTATTTCAATCAACAATAATGGACAGAAAAAGTATAGGCATATTGCTAACGACTAAACTTAATATAAATTAATCGTTGCTTTAGTTAAATTGTAATAATTAAATCAAAAGGTAACAAAATAACTAAAACGTTAAAGGGACTCAAATGGGTGCATGAGTCAACCAACCCATATGGCCCATTTCAATTCGAATCCTGTTTTGACTTGTTACTCAACGAACCCGATCTGCACCTCTTCACACTTTTCGAAGTTCTGAGTTTCCAACTCATCGTTAACTTCGGGAATGAATGCAGCTTCCATTTGATAATTTATTTCCCAATCACTACCTCTATACCACGGATAAGCCTAAGATAACAACACACCAGAGTGAGTCAATTAGCTTCAACAGATTTGGTACTTGAATTACTATTACTTCAAGAAGCTAGAATAGGACACACCATACTGCCCGTTGTCTTCTCCCTTATGATTCTCAACTACACCGGCCACATGATGAACACCAAAATTAAGAATAAAACAAAACTTATATTACTAAATTATTAGATTAGGGTAAGAAATTAGACATTAGTGAGAAGGAATCACAGCAACCATACCTCACCAAAAGCACCCTTTCCGTCACCCATCATATCTCTCCTTTAAGTATTCGACCTTAATTGATCTCTCGGTTGAAATTTATGTAACCAACTTCTTGCTGAATGCATCAATTACTCATCACCACAAAATTAAATTCACACACAATTCTTTCTCCATTCACATTTTATTCAAATTCAATCATATAAAACATAATTTATGTATATATTCAGTATGATTACACTAACTTTTCCTTTGATCTAATTACGATTCTCACTAACGTGAATAAAGCACCTATTCTCAAAGAAAAATAATTCTTAATTAACTAATTAATTCCACTTACAACTACAAATTCAGATACAATTAGCAAAAATTAGAAGTAAAGTATATAAACAACCTACAATAATCCTCATCAAAATAGCTATTCTATAGAATCAGGGAATAAGAAAAACAACCTACAGATATTCATCGCTCTATAGCTGCACATATTCTATAATCATTATCTTGTCCCGATCCATCCACCCTATCCCCCATTGAACATGATACTACATAGGGCCGGTCCTGCGGGGGTCCAATATTTTGAGGGTTAATGTAGAACCTCTACAAGCTAGACACATTATCCAAATATTTTATGATTTCCATTTTTTTTAAAAAGACAAATACTCACACTCACCAACTATCACACATATATACATCATTCCACGAATATATACATGTCCATCTCTAGACTTGAACCCCCAACCTAATGGTTGAAAGTGTATCACGATACCCCTAAGCCAAAAGCCCTTTGAGTTTGAGTTTTATGCTTATATATAAAGTTCTTTTTAACTTTAGAAAATTTATATTCGACTTACAACGTTCATCTTCACAAATTCCAAGGCATAAAAGATATCCTTTTAACATAGTTAAAAACCTTAAAATAGTTTCCACCAATGTTTTTAAAACCGAAAACCGGATCGGCTCGGTGAAGCCTTCGGTTCCGGTCGAACCGATTGGACCGGCCGGTCAAACCGGTTTAGTAAATACATGATATAAAAAATATATTATTGGTTTCTTCAATATTATGATTGCTTCAGATTTGACTCAAGGATGAGTGAGTCAGAGTGTGGTGTCAATTCACAGTATAAATTTATGGTCCCCATATGTGAATAAAGGACAAAAACACTTTTCAATATATTTAAATCACTTTATCACCACAAATTCTTGAGTAAAATAGTAAATCACCTTACCATCTCTACATACACGGAAAGTAACTTACTTTTCCAAATTTCAAACAAATTTGACTTTCAAATAAATATTCCTCAAAAATCCATCTGCACTACCACCTTTCTTTTTAACTTCCACATCCATAGTTTCATACACACATTCAAAACCTTGAAAATATATATATACTGAAATCGTATATATATATATATATATATATATATATATATATATATATATATCTACAGAATATAAAACTAGAGGGAAAACTCATATCACAGGTTTAAAAGTTTCAATCTTATTTCCTCTCTCTATCTATACTCGGTCGGATGATGGTCGGAGAGCGTGGACCGGAGAAGGAAGGAGGTGGGCGGAGGTGAGCGCAGGCGGTGGTTGGCGTTGGGTGGAGGTCGGATTCGTTGGTGGTGACCGGCAAAAATTTAGGGATTTTTGGGGTTGGGGTCGAGCGTGAACGAGAGAGAGAAAGGGGATGTTGTCTGATTTTAATTATTTCCAAATCAAAACATATACATACATTTATTAATTGTTAAAAACTTTAAAAAAAAATAATTCCGGTTCAATCCGATTTCCAGAACTGGTTCAACCGGGTTAGACCGGAAAACTGGCCAAGTTGACTTTTTTCTCTTTCTTCTCCATAACCGGTTTCAGTGGGACTGCTTTTGCTCTAAAATCCGGTTCGACCGGTTGAACCGGTCCGGTTCAACCGATTTTGAAAACATTGGTTTCCACGATCAGCACTAAAAAAATATACTGCAATAATAAAATATAATGTACTCCCTTCGTCCCATATTTATAGTCCATGTTTCCCTTTTTGGACGTCCCAAAATAATTGTTCACTTTCAAAAGTAGTATGGTATAATAAACCAAATTTTCTATTATACCCCTACTTTATATGTATGTTAGAAAAAAGGTAGGTAAAAAGTAAGGATAAAACTGTCATAGTACAGAAAAATGCAGTGTAATAATTAAGTTTTTATAAACAACGTGTTTCTTGTTTGTGGACAATAATTTTGGGATGGAGGGAGTATTATTTTGTAAATAAGGGGTTAAAGTGTAAAACATTAAAAGTTGAGGGTGAAATTATGTAGATGTATAATTATAAAGGGAAGTAAATGTTAAAGAAGTAATTAGGTGGGGACATGTGGTCATCTTCTCCACATCACTTCTCCCATACTTCCTGCAAATCGACCTCTCCATTGAAAGCAAATCTAAAGCTTTTATTTTTCTTTCATTACTTCATATCTCACTATCTAAAACATATTTTATACAATAGAAACATCATGTAACTTTAATTTGGCCAAAATCAATCTTATGTATCATTAAATTTCTTATTAATTCAGACATACGTAGATCTAGCATCGGAAAACTTGATGACCTCTATATGTGTGATGCTTTGGGCGGTCGCCCATGCAGCTCAGCCCCAGGGCCGGCCCTGAATTTAAGAAAAAAAACAGAAAAATAACAAAAGTAAAAGTAAAAGAGGGATTTTCATATTCGTACAGAAAAATCAAAATAACCGAAACCGGTGGTTGTTCGAATGTCAGTGTGCTTGCTTAATTAAAAATCTTACATCACTATGGAATAAGCGAAAACCAAAGAAAACAAATCGTATTAGACTTACAATTCGTATTTTTATGATCAAATAAACTTTTGTGATAAAAACTACAGAACTAATAAGAAAACTAATAAAGTGAAAGATATAATACTTACATAGTTACATGATAAAGGTTTGCTTAATCTTTCAATGTTAAAAAGGGTGTGTGTTTTTGTGTGTGGAAAAGTGAGAGGGATGAAAGGTATACGGTGGTTGTTTCTTGGTTTAAAAAAGCACTAGGCGATGCGAGGCGCTAAGAGTCCGGAAAGCCGAGGCGTTAGGTGCTAAGGCGAGCGCCTCACGTACTAAAACGCTAATAATGCAGAAAGTACCTATAAATTCCGTATTCACATCATTTATCTATCTAATAAATGCTTGATCGTGATTCCATTATATTAATCAAAGACACAAACAATAATTTAACCACAACAGTCATACAAGCATATACATTACACTATTACAACAGCTATAATCAGGTGTTTTGAAGTTGGTGACCAAAGTTGCAACTAGGGTTTCAATATTTTCAACTGTTACAGATTTTCTTTTATGTTAGAAAGTTTGATAGGGTTAGTATTATGGATCTGAAACCGAATCTTGGCCCTAAAAAACTTAGCCAAACAAACTCAGATTATAGGCCTAACTACTTCTGAAAGAAAACCCAAGGCACTAAGGCACCTCGCCTGGAGCCTAGACACCGCTTAACGGGCGCCTCCTGTTGTACGATCCCCTTGAGTAGGTTTGAAGCGCCATGCCTAGTGCCTTAGAGCGCCTAGCCGCCTAGGCGCGCTTTTTTAAACTAAGGGTTGTTTTAAGAGAAAAAGATGATTTTATTTTATATAATTCAAGAGGTGAGGACGGGTTAAATTATAAAACTCTAAATCGGCATTATCATTTTAATTTGATTATATTATAGTATTTTTTAAAGTTTATCAAATAATTAGGGGTGTAAAGTGTAATTAAGAAGATTAATTATACACCATTAGATCGATTTGAAAAACCCCATCAAAGGTGTGAGTCCCTAATCACTATTATGTTAGTGATTGTGAATCGTTAACAGTGAGTTAATTGTAGAAGGGAGGGTTGAATACAATTAAAAACTTTTCTTTTATAATGTGTTAGCTTGTTTAGCAAGTTTTTAACCGTATTAAAGTGACAGCAATATGAACGCAAATATATATATATAAGTAAGATAAGCAGTTCAGCTGCTGATGCAATTCTAGCTGAAAGATAAATTCTTTTATTGATAAAATTTATCTATTGTTGATTGCGGAATAGATTAGCCAAAGCTAATCTAAATCAAACAATACAGCTATTACAAAAGGAGATGAGCAGTAGTGGACAAACACGCTAACTTGCTCACTCGCTGAGGTAAACTAATAGTGGACAAACACGCTATTAGTTCACTCGCTGGTGTTGTTTGTATCTTAGACAAACTAGTTACTGACAAACAAGTAACAATACAAACAATCGACACAAAATGAAGTACAACATACTACGCTATTTATAGACGCTGAAATCCTTAATTTTCGGATCTGGAAGGACACGTGTCGCTGCTTGATTGGTGAGGTAGTTGAGATGTGATACATCATGGCACGACATTCTGTCTTGGAAAATATCACCTTGTACCATAAACCAATCAAATGCTTCCACGTTACTCTTTTCAAGTTTCGAGGAACACGTGCTGCGCCGTAATAACGCCGAATGTCAACTTCTTATTTAATGCGGCATTTAATGCTGCAGTCACTGATAGAAACATCAATTCTCCTCATTCTCGTTGCGAGCTAACATGCCCTAAAGAATGACTTGAAAAGCTAATCTTCAATGACTTCTTTTATTCAGCAGATGAGAGAACTCAAGAAGACTTGGAGACTCTCGCTGATAGATGAGTATCAGTGACACACATAGTTGAGTCTTTTATCTTGATAAGATCTTCATCTACTGGTTTAAGATATGATCAGCGACCAAGAGACCTTCAGCAACAGGAGCTTGACTTGAATCATTTTCTTCATGGAACATTATTGAGAAGATCAGAGACTGTGAACATATAGCATGATCAGTGACTTCAATTATCAGCGATTAATGACTCCCCCTTAATCTTTGTGATCAGTGACCACTTGAGTTCAGCGATCAGTGACTCAACAATCTCCCCCTAAATGGTTTAAGTCAAAGCTCCCTTAAACAGACTAGTTGCAGAAAGATTTAGTCTCTGATGATAAGTTGGTTGCTCAGAGACTTGTACTTGTAAACTTTTGTTGTTGAAAGGTTTTTAGTCTCTGACGGTAGGTTGATCGCCCAGAGACTTGTACTTGTAGATTTTCTGTGTCAAGCCTCATTTATATCATTGAATAAATATTTACAGAAACTAACTATTACAAAAGATCTAATTTATTTATCTCTCCACATCTCCTCCTCTTTTACTATGCCAAGCTCAGCTTCAAGTTCATACTTGTCTTTGGAGGGCAGGTATCTGAATTTTCTTGCCAAGGCTTCATCGAGAATAACTTTTCTGATTCTTGAATTTGTAGGAAGCATGCTAGCTGACCTGATTAGGTGTATGAGTTGTTCTTGATCAACCTTCTCAAGTTCAGCTTCTCTCTGAAACCTAAGGGCACCATTTAAGTCCCTGTATACCAGACCTTTCTCCCCCTCAATGACTTCATGTCCTTCAAGCTTTGGCACACCAGCAGGGAAAGATAGATTTAACCTTGAAGTGTTGGGGATTCGATAGATGCTGCTGGTGCCTGACCTATACCTCGGGCTTGGTGGCTGAATAATCTCTTCACCAAATGTGACAGTATCTTCTGGTCTGAGAAGTTGCAGTGACACCATCTTTTGATATAGCCTATCAATCTCTTTCAGGACATCAGCTTTAGCTGCACTTGTAGAGTGGCTGATAGCAAGCCTGATTTCATTCCATTCTTCTCTGTGCAGCTTGCATACTTGATCAAGTAGCATGGCTTGAGTCTTTGAACCTCTTTGAATGAGTAGCTGAGGTTGAGACTGATTCTTAGACTTCTTCAATTTTACCTTGGTAATAGGTGCAGGGTTTGATCTCCCTGTCATACGGGCAGCAAACCTCTTTCTATCTATCTCATCCCATTTTCTATCCACTGCTGTTCTGACAGCTCCCCCTTTCTTTTTAGAGCTCTTGCTAGCTGATGTTTTCAGTTTCTGTTGCTCTAGCTCACTCTCTTTTATTTCAGCAAGTACCCTGGCAATTGCAGCATCAGACTCTTCTTGATCTTTCTTTTGTTTAAGCAGTCTGGCCCTTTCATTAGCATCTTTAGAGCTCAATTCCAGTAGGTACGCTCTATTAGCATCTGATTGCTCTTTCAGCAACCTTTTCCTTTCTTGTTCCTCTCTTAACTCAGCCTGAAAGGTTATTTTCATTATCATCTCTTGCTCCCTGTCCTGTCTTGCCTTTATTTTTCTGGCAATTCGCTGTTCTTTAGTTTCATCAGGACAGAGGCTTTCTGTGGCTGAGTCAGAGGAAAGGCATGCTGTAGGATAAGTGTCTGATGTGGTAGTGTTAGAGAGAGTTGCTGTGGAGATAGGTGTTATTGTTGCTGGGGTTGATGTGGTTATTTTGGTTGTTTGGGTAGTTGTAGTTGTAGTTGCTGTGGGTGAGGGTAGGGTTTGGGTTGCTGGTGTAGATGAAGGTACAGTTGCTTTAGATATGACAATATGTGATTGAGGGTCACTGACCTGTTGTTTCTTTGATGGAGGAGTAGATGCAGGAGAGGTGTCACTGGTCCTTTTTCTTTTAATGACAGATGATATGGGTTGCTGATCCTCCATATTTACATTATCTTCATCTTCACTTTCTGAACCCTGACCATTTCCATGGCCACCTCCCTTACCATCATCATTGTTGTCATCATCATTATCATCAGCATCATGCATGATGGTATCATCTTCCTCATCATCAGATGCATCATCTACCACCTCCCTGTTCATCCATTCCCAGCGAGCCAATTCATGACTCACTGAGGTACCCTCTAACCTAGCAGCCTCATCCACTGCCCATTGCTGTACCAGCCCATTATAATTCCTGAGCTCTTCAGCACTGAACTCAGGAAAGCGTTCAACGACATCCACCATATCAGTGGCCAACTCCATATCAACCCAATGCAGTTCAGCAACTGCAAGGGCTTCCAGCTCAGGTTGCTCAGCGATTGGATGTAGTGCATAAGTGTTGAGCACAATATCCCTGTGAGCTTTGTTTGTCAGCGGATCAGTCATTTGAAGGGGCATCTCAGGATCAGAGACCGAGACAGAAATATCATCTTCTTCTTCACTCTCCCCCTGACTGGTTCGCGCAAACTGATCTACTGCCCTAAGAATCTGTTCAGTGAAGTTGGCATTTTCCTCTCGTAGGGCAGCGACCTCAGCTCTAGTCTGACCAAGCAGTGAAACAACCTGTGGAAGCACCTTGACAACTTTGTCAGTATTGAAAAGATAGTTGTATACAGAGATAGCCAAGTCATTTTGGTTGGTGGTGTCATTTTGGTTGGTGGTGAGCTGGGCAATGGCAGTGGCATGAGTGGTGAAGTTTGTGGTGGAGGTGGTGTAACACCCGCCAAATTAGGACTAGTGATTAGTGCCTAATCAACCGTTAATACATGTAATTAGTTCTGTGTTAGGCTAATTAATGTATCGGATTTTATATTGATGAATATATACAATCTTGCGATTTGATTAAATCGTACGCAAACTAAATCGAATGTATTTCAGTTCAAGTAAAATACGGACGTTGGTGATCAATTTTAATGAATAATATAAAAATTATTTATTGACAATAACGTGCCAAAAATATTATTTTGATAATATTTCAAGTTCACTTCATATCGTATTATAGGCGTCTACACGCCTTAGGCATTAAACGCGTAAACAAGCGAGGCCAATTGAATTATTAAGTAATTGATAAAATACCCTAATAAATTTATTTAATTAACTTTCATCTTCTTTAAAACTTGCATTTAAAACCCTTAAAATAATTACTTAACGATTAACGATCGGGGAAACGAACACCGCACGGGGCGCGAATGCACGGAGCTAAAAGTGGAGACCCACACCCCGGTGGGCCCCACCGAAAATCTGCCAAAAGAAGGGGGGAACCCTTCCCCACTCCCCATTTCCCCACTAACTTTCTTCTTTCTTCTCTCCATTTCTCTCAAACTCCACCATCCACCATCATTTTCACCACCACCTTCCACCACAAGATAACACCATAAAAACGCCTCAAAACACCTCGCTCGTTTGGAAGAAAATCACCACGAAGCAACGATCTACATTTCTATCTTTCCGGATTCTCCGCGAGACGATTTGTAAGTTTCCGACAAAAACCCGAAATCTTACGATTTTGAGTATTTTTAAGTTTTAGTTGTTTCTTTAAGCTTAGAATGTCCTTATAAGGGTTGGGTAAAAGAATCAGACCAAACGGAAACCCGAAAACTCATTTTTGGCTCAAAAATTCGCTGACAGACCTAAGTGTCGCAACGAAGTGCAGTATAGCGTCACTTCATGCGTCACTTAAGTGACGCATTGAGTGTCGCTAAAAGCCCTAATCATGCGTCACTTGCATAAGTGCCGCATAAAGCCCCTTTTTCCCGACACTTCTACCGTCACTTGACTAGTGACGCACAACAACGTTAACCGACACTTATAGCGACACTTCCTGAGTGACGCCTAGACCCGCACCCGACACTTATAGCGACACTTACCTTAGTGACGCCCTACCATGCGTCACTTCCCTTAAGTGACGCATATGCTCAGATTTAATATTTTTAGCGACACTTCCCAAGTGTCGCCCAAGCCCCTAAGTGACGCTATAAGTGACGCATAAACAGAAAGTTTTAACAAATTTTACACTAAGTTTTGAGACCCAAAATTGACGCCCCATTTCACCCAAATTCGAGTCCAGATGCGTTTTTCACCAAAGCAATATAGTAGAAATAAAAATTTTCCAAACTCGACCCCAGCCAGGGGCTCTGCCCCTTGGACCCCGCCAGGGGCTGCTGCCCCTTGGACCCCGCTACCAGGGGCGCTGCCCCCGGACCCCCGTCATTAACGGGCTTCGCCCTTACCCTAGAGTCGCGAGTAACAGTGTTACATCTAAATTTTCACACAAAATGTTAAACTTGTATAACATCAAACACGAATGCGACATGACTTCTAAAACACTTTGGAACACGTTTTTCAAGAATAATGATAATGTTATTATTACCAACAATCACCAACGGGCCGTACACATTTTCAAACACTTAAACAATCAACCAAATTGTAATCATTTGGACATTCTAGTTGGACAAACAACTACAAGGTCGTCTTATGAGACGCCTTCATATGTTTATAACCATCGCGTGTCGTGGACACCCTCAGGTTACAAGTCTTTGGACTTCGATTCCCGACTCAACAATCTCAGTTTATTGATATAAACTCTAAAGACTCAGGTGAGTCTCATAGCCCCTCTTTTACTATTTTTACTCAGGGGTGTGATATATTGCTTGTTTTAACGCGTGAACGCAAGTACAACTTTTACATGTACTACATGAGTTTTACACAACTAATCTTTTAAAGCCCTCCATCAGCATAGTTGTTAATACATTTGTAGCGTGAATATTAGTATATGGTACCATATAGGATTGACCCACCTCGTCCGGGTTAGCAAGCACTAACCGGGTAAACGGACGTACTAATATTTAAGGAAGACGGATGTTGATTAGGCATCCGTGGAGGCGAAAACGCTCAGGCTGTGTCCTGACCCACGAGTTAAGCTCAACTATGTGCTCATGGCTGTATACTGTTACCACTATCATTTGCTGGATGCAAATCAACTATTTAAATCTTGCGGTTCACACAACTTATTTGATACTCAAACCTGTGAGCTCACCAGCGTTAGCTGACCCATTTTAGCATGTATCGCAGGTACAAAGCAGTAGGCAGGATTGCCCCAGGAAACTATAGTTCGAGTCAGCATGCAGACAATAGAGATTTTCTTGCAGTAATATATTTTGTATAAGTATTTATGTATTGAAATCTCTCATTTTAAACGAACACGAGCTATATGTAGCTTCAAACCTTGTAAACATTTTGCTTTTAATACATTCTGTTAAAACGACGCATATAGAGTCGTTTACTATTAATCTCTGTGCTTTGAATATTGATTAGTAACACCCAAATCTTGCTTCCGCTAAACAATAAATTTGGGGGTGTTACAGGTGGAGGCTAGCTCAGTGACTGCATGGTTTATTACAGCACTAGAATCAGCTATAGTTTGTACCCTCTCACTGACAGATGTGCTCCATGGTTCAATGGAGTTGTATACATCAGTGAGAGCAGTAACGGATTTCTATAAGGCAGAGACATTGCCAATAAGTGCCTCACGGTCTTCAGTGAGCATCTTAATCTGGGTTTGGGATTGGGCAATGTATTCCATCAGTAGCTGATCTGATGTGGAGTGGGTGGAGGTGTTTGTGGGAGTAGTTTGGGTAATAATAATGGGGGTAGGTGTAGACTGGGCTACATGATCAGGGGGTGTGTTCTGACCAGCAGCAGTAACTTGGATGTTGTCACTGGAGAAGGAGGTGGGGGTAAGCTCTCTGATAGGAGAGTTGGAGGTGTAGAATGGGTTGGGTGTCCTCTGAGGTGTCCATAGGCATGATTTCCTCATCATCAGCTTGTGATTTAGCTGATGGTTCATTGGAAATAGAGGTAGCGATCTGTATCTCACCATGGGTCAGTGGTGAGACATTGACAGCCGGTGCAGTGATAGATGAGAGATGGCCCGGGTCTGTAGCCAGTGGTGTGACATTAGCAATGAGTGTGTTATCACCCACTGATGTCACTAGCCCTTTGAGTGAAATGTCACCCTTTTGTGAGGATGACAAGTGGCTGGGTTGACTCAATCTGAGGGTGTGGGATGCACCCGAATCACTGCTAACAGTGGTTTGATCCACTGCAGCTGTCTGTAGTTTTCCCTTTTTAGAGTCACTGGACTTTCGGGAGTCCAGTGAAGCAGGTAAGGTTGAGGGTTTAGCAGTGGTGCCCTCAGCAACTGAACGTACAGTCACTGATTTACCACTGACATCCGTAGATGTCTTCTTTTTGCTATGTCCCTTATCCTTTAATGTCAGGGACCCTTATTTGAATTTTTTCTTGGGAGCAGTTGGTGGTTTCTGGAGTGGTGGTTGACCAACAGTAGTCACTGGGGGTGTGGTCAGTGACGTGGTCGATGAGGGGGGGGGGGGGGTAGCAACTGACATATGTACAGAAGTTACAAGCTGGGGTGCAAGGATCCCCGGGTGTTTCATAAAAGCAGGTAATACCGCAGTCGCTGGTTTGGCAAAGATTTGAGATCCTACCAGGGTCGGCTCAAAACCTTGAAAAGATACCCTATCATAGGCAGCAAACTGATCCTTGAAGATCAGTGAGAGAAACCTAGGGTAGGGTACATATTTGGCCCTGGCAGGCTCAGCGACTTTGGTGATCAGTTCATTGAAGATCACACTTGCATAGTCAACTCGTAGAGAGTTGACCAGTGACCAACTGATCTGGGCCTCCAGGGAGCTGAATTGATCATAGCTCCCTGATTTTGTACCCAAAGATTGAATGAAATTGGTGAAAATGGCATTCCAAACACCATCCATTTTAGTTTTGTGGACCGTAGAGTACTTACGGTTGCCACTGCCATCGACTGAGTATTTACACTCAATCTCAATAAGATCGACGAGGCCTTGTTTGGCTACGTCGCTCTCTGGCAGCGACTCGTACGACTCATAGGTCAGGAGTTGTAAAATGGACCGGATGGTGTTGGCAGTTATGATGATGGGATGGGTACCATTGTCTATAAAACCCTGGAGTTGTGAAACACCAGAGACGACAGAGTGAGTGCAGGTATACCAGAACTCACTGAGCCATTCTGGGTTCATTTCCCCAGGAGACAAGGTAAGAGCAGGGAGGATAAAGTGATTTTTAAGAAAATTTATCACCTCTGCATACTCTGGTTTAGGGCAGGTTACATTTCCCAAATAGTTAGATTTGGGAACTGTAACAACATGCGTCTCACTGACCGCAGAGGCTCGAAGAGCTTTAATCTGTGGGGTTGGTGTGTACGCATTGTTGAAAAACTTAGTTCTTGCCATTTTTAAGAAAAAAAAGTAGAAGATTTAAAATATTTGCAGAGAAAAAGAAAAAAGATGAAGTTTTGAAATCAAGAAAGCGTAAAAGTGAAAGTGAAAAAGTTTCGCTGCTTACATACGGTTGCTGAGATACAAAACATGTGGTCAAAAAGCGTATGTACGTGGTCAAAAAGTGGTGGTTGATGGTAGGGGAGTAGGGTGATGATGGTGGTGAGTGGTAACATTAAATGGTGATGGGAGTGGTACGCCGGAAAGGTATACGAGGTGTCAGAAAAAGTGTACCTTTTCGAGGTCCCATGAGATATTTAATAAAGCATTTATTAGGAATATAAATCGTTAAAAATTGAATACAAAATGTATTAAATGTAAAGGAATATATGTCGAAATAAATGCCATATTAAATAAGAAAAACCTTCGCTGATACATTACGTCTCTGCGAGATGAAAATAAGTTATATCTTAAAATAAAATAAATATTATGTCTCATATTTGATTTCGCTGATCAGACTACAACTTAGAATACTAATCTAATCAGCTAGCCAAATTGTGAAGCATAAAATATATTATATTTATGTGATATAAAGATTTTTCATGTGTAGTTACAAAGTATATAATTCATTGATCATAACTATGCTAACTTATTGTTCTTGCTAATTATATCAGTGAGAATAATAGGACAACGAGTTAGACTATAAGCTATATATTCTGTAAATACCTTTTATTAAACAATCAGGTTTAATCATTTAAGTTCAACATTCCCAACTCGCTGATGAGAAAGGTGAATCTTTTCTCATCTAAAGGTTTTGTAAATATATCATCGAGTTGGTAATCAGTTAGAATGAAATGCAATTCAATGTCACCTTTCATGACGTGGTCCCTGATGAAGTGATATCTGACATCAATGTGCTTTGTCCTTGAGTGCGTCACAGGATTATTTGCTATGGCAATAGCACTTTGACTGTCACAATAAATTGGAACATTGCCAAAGTTAAAACCATAGTCAGTGAGCTGATTCCTCATCCACAGAATTTGAGCAGTGCAAGCTCCAGAAGCGACATATTCAGCCTCAGCAGTGGAAGTTGAGACAGAATTTTGTTTCTTGCTTGACCAACTTACAAGCTTTTCTCCAAGAAACTGACAGCTACGAGAGGTACTCTTTCTATCCATTTTGCATCCAGCATGATCGGAATCTGAATATCCTTTCAATGAGAAATCTGAACCAGATGGGTACCAGAGACCAAGATTTGGTGTACCCTTCAGATATCTGAATATTCTTTTGACAGCGAGCAAATGAGATTCCTTTGGATCAGCTTGAAATCTAGCACATAGACAAGTAGCAAACATAATGTCTGGTCTACTAGCAGTTAAATACAGCAGTGACCCGATCATTCCTCTGTAAGCAGTGATGTTTACAGATTTACCATCAGTGTCAGCATGTAATTTTACTGCAGATGACATTGGTGTAGCAAGGGATGAGCAGTTGGTGAATTCAAATTTCTTTAATAAATCTTTAACATATTTTTCTTGATTTATAAAAAATACCAGTCTTGGTTTGCTTTATTTGCAGACCAAGGAAAAATGTTAGTTCACCCATCATGCTCATTTCATAACTTTTAGTCATGAGGTCACTGAATTTCTTGCACAAGTCATTGTTAGTAGACCCAAATATGATATCATCAACATAAATTTGGATCAATATGACATCTATCTTATCCTTTTTGATAAATAGGGTGTTGTCAATTTTACCTCTGACATACCCACATTTGGTTAAGAAAGTAGAGAGAGTGTCATACCAAGCTCTAGGAGCTTGTTTTAGTCCATATAATGCCTTTTCCAGCTTATAGACATAACATGGATGCTTGGGATCAGTGAATCCAGGTGGTTGCTTCACATACACTTCTTCCTGCAGCTTTCCATTCAAGAAGGCTCTTTTCACATCCATTTGATATACCTTGAACTTCTTGTGAGCTGCGTATGCTAAGAACAACCTGATTGCTTTAAGCCTAGCAACTGTTACAAAGGTTTCATCGTAGTCAATTCCTTCTTGCTGACAGTAACCTTGTGCAACCAGTCTGGCCTTATTCCTTATCACAACACCATCAGCATCCATCTTGTTTCTGAACACCCATCTTGTTCCAATCACGGATTTCCCAGATACTTGAGGTACTAACTTCCACACTTTATTTCTTTCAAACTGAGATAGCTCATCTTGCATGGCAGCTATCCAGTGATGATTAGTGAGTGCCTCATCAATCTTTTTGGGTTCCATCAGTGACACAAAGCTTACAAACAAACAAAAGTTAGCAGTTGCTGATCTGGTCTGGACCTTGGATTATGGATCACCAATAATCAATTGATTATCAATATGTCTAGTCCATTTAGTCACTCGCTGAGGTTCAGCAGTGACTTGATTATCCAGAGATGATCCACCAGACACATCAGCATTAGAAGCATGATTAATGTTTAAGCTTTGATTTGGACAGTGAGTGTTATCATTTTGATGCAGATGATGAGATGATGATGGGATGTCAATAGGCAAAGATGGAGTTCCTGAATCATTCTCAGCTAAAGTAGAGCCAGAAGTGCCTTCAGGGACATCATCTTCCCTTTCAGAATCTGATGGATGAATCTCATGCTTGTCATTACTGATTGTATTAAAAATAAGATTTTCATAGTCTTTTGGATCAGTGAGTGATTTATCATAAGATTCATCAAAGGTAACATCCATTGATTCTTCAATACATTCCCTTCTTTTATTATAAACTCTAAAAGCTTTTGAAATGATTGAGTAACCAACAAATATACCTTCATCAGCTTTGGGATCAAACTTTCCTAAGTGATCTCTTTTGTTTAAGACATAGCAAGTACTGCCAAAAACTTGAAGAAAACTTATGTCAGGTTTTCTCCCCCTTAACACCTCATAGGCTGTCTTATCATGTCTCTTGACAATCAGAGACCTATTCTGAGTGTAGCAGGCAGTGTTGACTGCTTCAGCCCAGAAATGGGTCTTAAGACCAGCATCTATGAGCATTGACCTTGCTGATTCAATCAAGGTTCTATTTCTCCTCTCTGCAACACCATTTTGTTGAGGTGTTCTTGGTGCAGAGAAGTTTTGAGAAATAGCTTTTGAATCACAAAAGCTTTCAAGGTCAACATTTCTAAATTTAGTGCCATTATCACTTCTTAAATGTTTAACTGGACAATCATTTAAGTTTTCCATCTTTTTGATAAAGGATATGATTTCCTGTGTTGCATCACTTTTGGCTTTGAGAAAGAATACCCAGGTGTATCTGGAGTATTCATCCACAATTACCAAGCAATACCTTTTACCACCAAGACTGAGAGAGCTTACTGGACCAAACAGATCCATATGCATCAGTTGAAAACATTCTATCACTGAAGATGTTTGTTTGCTTTTGAATGAAGAGCTGAGATGCTTTCCCTTCTCACATGCTGAACAAAACTTGTCTTTGTCATAAGTAAGCTTTGGAAGACCATTTACCAAGTCATTCTTGCTGAGCTTGCTGATGGCCTTGAAGTTCAGGTGAGAAAGACGCTTATGCCATAACCATTTTTCTTCTGAAATGGTTCTGGAATAAAAGCATGTTCCTGATTGTGCTGAGTCCATATTGACTACATATGTATTGCCTTTTCTTTGAGCAGCCAGGACATCACTTCCATTCTTGTTGTAAACAACTCCAGCTTCATGATCAAACAGCACTTTATTTTTGACATCACAGAACTGACTAATGCTTAATAAATTATGCTTCAGTCCTTCAATATATGCCACCTTCTTAAACATAACATTACCATTGGTCAAGACCCCATACCCTCTGGTCTTACCAATGTTGTTATCACCAAACACTACATTAGGACATCTTTCATCCTGGTAGTCACTGAGCAAGGACTTACATCCGGTCATATGTCTGGAACAACCATTATCCAGATACCAAATTGTCTCTCTGAGAATGCCCTGCATCACACACAAACAATTAGTTCAATTGATGAACCCATCCTGAGATGGGTTCATGGTGGTCAGCCTTTGGTTCAGGCTTCCACAGCTTGCATCAATAGTATCTGAATGCTCACTGATTATAAGATACCACATGCTGACATACTAATGATGGTTGACTGAGTGAAACTTGTGATGATGAACAATCTGATGACACATGATGTCTACTTCCACATTTGTAACATTTTTTATTTGTGGACTTAGATTTCTTTGACTTATTGTTCACACTGGACGAAGACATAGAAGTTCTCAGGTTTACTACCTCATTTTGCTTCTTTGACTTCAAGTCACTGATGATGAGGTCATCAGTGACTGGAGTGTCAGAAGGGAAGTCACTGATAGATTCTTGATCATCAGTGATAGTTTTGACAAGAGCAGTGCAAATAGTTGATTCATAAATTTCTAGTTTCTCTAGTTCATCAATACTTGCAGCAATATCATAACTATTAGTAACCTGTGAACTTCTTACAAAGTAATTTGGTTTAGGCTCACTGACAATTGACATTGGTTCAAAGATAAACTCTGAGAATGTTTCATCAGGATTGAATATTTGATCAACTTTGGTTGCATCAGCGAGAGCAGCAGCAGTTTCATAATCACCTCCCAGAATAGCCTTAACTTGTTTTGGGATTTGATTACTTATGCACTGATTCACTTTTAATGCAGATCTACACCATGACTTCATCACTTCATTGAGTTGTGAAAATTTAGTTTCAAATTTTACTTTTTCTTGAATGCATTTTTGATTTGCATGTATTTGTGCATCAAGATCAAGTGTAAGATTCTTTATTTTTAACAAATTTTCTTCTTGAAGTTGAAGTTTAGATGTTAAGTCACTGATCATACATTCTTGTCTTTTCTGAATGTCATGAGCATTTGATAAGTCAACTATCAAAGTTTCAAAGATTAAATCTTTTTCAGTAGCTGATGCTGACTTAAAACAATGTACCTTGTAGAGAGTCTCTGGATCCCAGCCAGATGCTGAACATTTCTGTGCTACTTCTTTGATGTCTTCATGAAAAGCAGCATCGTCAGCCATCAGGTAATAATCCCTGTCCATACAGATCATAGCTTCTTCTTCATCAGATGATGAAGTTGAGTCAGAGTCGCTGATGGATCCTTCTTCAGCAATAAATCCTTTATTCTTTTTCTTTGACTTGGACAACTCCTTCAGCTTCTTGTACTTTGTTTTGTACTTGTTGTACTTGTCATTTCTGAAGCTGGTTTTTTTATCAGCGAAAGAGTTGACAGCTTTCGACCTGCATTCAGCTGCAAAATGGCCAGGTTTGCCACATTTGTAGCATTCACCTTTTGGTTTAGAAACCTCATTTGATGAAGTACTAGCAGATCCGTTGAGTCTGCTGTTCTTTCTGAAGTTTGCAACCATCATGGCCATATCTCTCTCTAACTTCTCAAGTCCTTCGTCATAGCTGACTTCTGACTGATCATCAGCGACACTGCCTTCTTCTTCTTCGATTAGCGACTTAGAGCTCATCTTGGTGAGCTTTGCTTTCTGCTTTTGGTCAACTTCTTCAAGCTCAGCTACAAGGGCATTAGAAATCTTTTATCCTCCTAGTGCAGCACGAATGTACTCACCTTGATCAGCTAGCTTCTCAGATTGTTCCCAATTAAGTAAAATTCCATAAACTTGAGTTAGATTGAGAAAGTTATAATCATTTCTTTGTCTTATGCATGTTGCAATGGTTCCCCAGATTTTCCTAGGCAGTAATTCTAGAAACTTTTCGACAACAAATCTCTGGTCCTTTCCTATATTTGCTTTTTCCATTTTATTAATTAAAGCTTGATATCTAGTATAGGTAGATGCCAGTGACTCATTGGGTTCCATAGCAAACAATTCATATTGACAAGTTAGATTAACTTCTCTACAGCGAATTATGTCAGGAGTTCCAATATATATGTTTCTAAGAGTATCCCACATAAGTTTCGCTATATTGCACAATCTAATGGACTCAAACACTTCATCAGGGAGTGCCATGCTTATGTAAATTTTAGCTTGTTTATCTAGCCTTACCATACGTCTATCCTCATCTGACCACTATTCCTCCCTTTTGGGCATAACCATTTCAGGTATAGCAGGAGTAGTTGCAGTAGCTGCAACTGCAGGAACAATAGTAGTTGGGGTGTATGGACCATCAGTAATTATTGCACAAAGACGATCATCAGCAAGATCTAAGAACATCATCATCCTGGACATCCAAGTTTCAATTCTAGATGGATCAAAAGCCGGTGGTTTGGTAGTGGAGCCATTTCCCTTCTAGTACTCAGAATCAACACAGCTGTATTTAACCGATTCCATTGCAGATCTGATTTAATTATATTTAAACCAACTCTGCTCTGATACCAATTGTGAGTCCCTAATCACTATTATGTTAGTGATTGTGAATCGTTAACAGTGAGTTAATTGTAGAAGGGGAGTTGAATACAATTAAAAACTTTTCTGTTATAATGTGTTAGCTTGTTTAGCAAGTTTTTAACCGTATTAAAGTGACAGCAATATGACCACAAATATATATATAAGTAAGATAAGCAGTTCAGTTGCTGATGCAATTCTAGCTGAAAGATAAATTCTTTTATTGATAAAATTTATCTATTGTTGATTTCGGAATAGATTAGCCAAAGCTAATCTAAATCAAACAATACAGCTATTACAAAAGGAGATGAGCAGTAGTGGACAAACACGCTAACTTGCTCACTCGCTGAGGTAAACTAATAGTGGACAAACACGCTATTAGTTCACTCGCTGGTGTTGTTTGTATCTTAGACAAACTAGTTACTGACAAACAAGTAACAATACAAACAATCGACACAAAATGAAGTACAACATACTACGCTATTTATAGACGCTGAAATCCTTAATTTTCGGATCTGGAAGGACACGTGTCGCTGCTTGATTGGTGAGGTAGTTGAGATGTGATACATCATGGCACGACATTCTGTCTTGGAAAATATCACCTTGTACCATAAACCAATCAAATGCTTCCACGTTACTCTTTTCAAGTTTCGAGGAACACGTGCTGCGCCGTAATAACGCCGAATGTCAACTTCTTATTTAATGCGGCATTTAATGCTGCAGTCACTGATAGAAACATCAATTCTCCTCATTCTCGTTGCGAGCTAACATGCCCTAAAGAATGACTTGAAAAGCTAATCTTCAATGACTTCTTTTATTCAGCAGATGAGAGAACTCAAGAAGACTTGGAGACTCTCGCTGATAGATGAGTATCAGCGACACACATAGTTGAGTCTTTTATCTTGATAAGATCTTCATCTACTGGTTTAAGATATGATCAGCGACCAAGAGACCTTCAGCAACAGGAGCTTGACTTGAATCATTTTCTTCATGGAACATTATTGAGAAGATCAGAGACTGTGAACATATAGCATGATCAGTGACTTTAATTATCAGCGATTAATGACTCCCCCTTAATCTTTGTGATCAGTGACCACTTGAGTTCAGCGATCAGTGACTCAACAAAAGGATTCAGGTTGCTTCATGGTATTTTGTTTTATATATATATTAAATATATATTTTATATTTGAAAGTGTTTGTGAAATATATATAATAAAATTATTGAGCAAGATTTAAATAAGTACAATAACTTTATGAGAGAATGCAATAACTAATATGAGTGTGTTATGTGTCTTTAAAGTCAAGTATAGTCTGTCTTTTTTAGTTTGAAAGGTTAGTGCTTTTATGCCTAATTTAAGAAATTAAACAGTTGTAAATTTTCATGTAATATACAAGAGCCAAATGTCTTTGAATTATAGTAAACCGATAAAAAAATGACCATTTTATGAGTTCATAAACGCATTTGACTTCAACTAGTATGTACTAATTTATTCTTGAAATTGTAATGATGTATACCCAAAACATCATATGAAAAGGAAATTTACATTCAATATTTATCAATTCCAAAAGGGTTTAGCAAACTAATATTTTAGAGTTAGGTATATTATAATGGGGTAAAGATATAAAAATGCAATTAACTATGATCTGACATTCATAGTATGTACTCAACTATTCGGACTTTCATTGTATGTAACAAACTAGTTATTTCTTTCCATTGTATGCAATTTTCGACATTTTTTACACGTTTCATCTATATAAGGTGCCACGTGTCATCCTTACAAGTTGACACGTCATCAAATTGCATACAATAGAAAGAAATAACTAGTTTGTTACACACAATGGAAGCCTGAATAGTTGAGTACACACTATGAATGTCAGGTCATAGTTAATTACATTTTTATGTACTTACCCCTATTATAATCTTACAAATAATTTTAATAAAGTAGATCGAATAAGACAAATATTACTATTCATAGTAGTGTTGTAATTGATATCAGACGATAATGAAGGTGAGCATCTCAGTTTCCATTGTTTATATCACAAATGGTTAATTAATAAATTCGTATGTTTACTTTTTAAAAATATTGCTAATAAAGTTATCAAAGGCACAATTCTTAAATAATATACGGAGTAAATAACAATAAATAATAAGGTGTACGTCATGTACGTGGATATATATGACTCATAACAGGTTCAATTAAGACCCTTAAATAAGTGAAGAATAAGAATAAGATAACCAATAAGATTGTTTCATTTTCTTTAAAATCCAATTTATTTGAGTTCTAAAATTAAATATCTCATAAACGGCATAACTAATAAGTATATATATTACGTATTCAGAATCAACGTTTTTTCTCTTCGACTCGAGATCCTACAAACTATACTTTGAACAATTTTTTTTTTTTTGACTTTTTACGAGTCTTAAAAAATGTGAATTTTATAATCACATGTGATTATTATAATAAACATATAATATTGGTATACGATTATTCAACAATGTAGAGGTTAACTCACACATAATTACAAATGATGTATCTGATAATGACTGATAATTCACATGTGATTTCACCTTTATATGTATTTAGATGTATATTATAGAAATTATTTGAAATTTGTATTTATTTACGCTTTAATCACATATGATTACTATTTTAATGTTTAATCACATTTGACTACAACTAAGTTTTATTATGTAGGGTTATTAAATATTTTATTTTTGTGTGATTTAAACTTCTACTTTGTAAATTCGATTATTGACATATGATTATAGCTAATGATTTAAATCTTATAATTTGTTTGTAAATATAATTACACGTGGTTTAAGATTATTAGAAAACGTAAAAATCAATTTTGTTAGAACTATGTCATGTGTAATCTTTTATAATTTATATTGAAATATTTAGATTAAAAAAAGTTGAACTAGGAGTATGTAATGCGCAAACCTATTACTATTACTTACTCCGTTTATTATTTTTTTGCGTTTTTATTGAACCTTTCTCTTACTTATCAATAAAGTCAACGGACATGTCCTTTTATTTTGAATTTACGTATCACTACTTGCAGTATTTTCAATAATAAATGAAGCAGGGAATTAAGATCTTAGGATATAAAAATGCAGCTGGATCTAATTTAGATGAAAGCATCATCACCATACACTAGATGCTCCTCTTCAAATAGCTAGAGAGTACTAAACGTTAATAATGATGATGAAGATTGACAAACAATCAAGCAGTAACGTAAAACCTTCTGTCCCAACCCCTCAAGCCTGTCGTCACTATAGACTAGGCTTCACCGATGAGGTTGCTCCTTTGGCGTATATAGATGTCGTTCTTTTCTTCTCCCCAATTAGCGATCACAATAGAAAGTTTGTTGTTGGGCTAGAAAAATCCCTTGAGAAAACTTTAACACGATTATATCCTCTTGCCGGTAGATTTCTTGAAACAAGTCAAACCGTTGACTGTAACGATGAAGGTGTTGAGTTTGTACACGCCAACGTTAACATCAAACTTCAAGAATTTCTTGGATCGGAAGTGGATCCTAAATTGGTTGATGAATTCGTTGCATTCAGAACTCGTGCGGATAATAAGCTGACTGACCCGTTACTTTCAATACAAGTTACTAAGTTCGAGTGTGGTGGTGTAGCAGTTGGCGTAAGTGCTATACACAAGATTGTTGATGCGTCCACTTTGTGCACATTCTTAAATGACTGGGCTGCTATAAACCGAGAAGAAAATGAGATTGAATTCTCAGGGCCTGGTTTCAACTCCTCGTTGTTGTTTCCTGCTCGTGGTCTACGTCCTGTTTATCCACCAACTGTTAGTGATGATATGTTAAGCAGGTATACGAGAAAGAGACTTTCATTCAGTGAGAGTGAAATATCTAACATCAGAGCAAACCTTGCATTTGCAAGTGGAAAAAATAGCACCCGTCGATGGTCAAAGGTACAGTTAATAATGGCCATCCTTTCAAAGGCTTTCATTGATGTGGATCGCGCAATAAATAAATTTTCAAGAGAATCTATAGTCATGCAGCCATTGAATTTAAGGGGGAGAATGGCATCCTTAATTCCTAAGAATTCTTGTGGGAATCTTTTGGCATGTTGTGCCACAAAATCTGGGATTTTTGAAACAACCATAGAATTGGCGGATTGTTTAAGCGATTCTGTCAAGAATGTTATAAATAAATTCTCAAAGGTACACCACGATAGCGAAGAAGGACAATCGGTGGTTTGGGATTCAATGATACAAACGGCAAACATTCCAGAATCTACTCATTTGATTACAGCAGTTAGTTGGTGCAAATTTCCTTTTTATGAAACTAACTTTGGCTTTGGAAAGCCGATTTGGGTTGCCCCTGGGACAGTACCACTGAATAATTCAGTAAATTTGATGGACGATGCAAGAGGTAATGGAGTCGTAGCACATGTCTTTTTGGAAGTTAAAGACTTCCCTGTATTTGAACAAAGTGTGAATGCTAATGCTTTCCGTGCTTAAATCCATTGCTTTCTCTTGTTTGATCATTGGTTTTAAGGTGAATTCTTGCTTGAATCCTTAATTCAGGTTGTGTTTGTTTGGTGAGTTCAGGTTTCAATATAGTATAATTTGATGCTTTATGTTGTATTATTTATGTTCAAAGGTCAATTAGTTTTCGCAATTTACAGAGTACTTTGACATTGCGCATCAGTTTCAGTTTTAACTCTCAATTGTCAAGTAGCTTTCATTTGTAATCTGACTTAATCAATCAAGTGCATTACTTATGGGGATTTTGTTTATTTCCTTATCAATATATTAATCTAGCAGGCGACATCCTTCATTAATAATCGCTACAAAATACTCATAACCTTGATTTGTGTGTGTGTACGCGTGCATGTGTGTGTATGAGACTCTGTTTTATATTTTTGACTACAGTCAAACACTTCATTAAACTGGGTTTATCTGGTGGCAAGATGGGTGAGAGGAGTAAAATTTCAAAATGGGTCTTGGTTCAGGTTGAAATGGTTCTTGTCGGCTTGACCCAGACACTTTTTCAGCAAACCTAACAGATTTTGTACATGTGACTAGCATTTCAAATATATAACTGCAATAATAATCTATGCACTTGTTTGGCATGAATTTCACAAGCTTTCAATGCTTCTGCTGCAATTTACATTATCTTTTGAAATTGAAAGCCATGGAGGCTATATGAATATATTTTGTAACGGTAGAAGAAGATATTAGATATATGCTTATTAACTCTAACAAGTATTAAATTGTTGACGCATATAAGTGTAGAGATCATTTTGTCGAACCACACTAGTGTACACGAGTGAACCTTGAATTACAGTTTTAAGGGTTTGAGTATGTTGATAATCGACGCATTTATGTATGCATATACACAAAGGATAGTTTATATAGTTGTGACTGTCCAGAGGCGGAGCTAGAAATTTTGTATGTGGGGGCAATTTTTTTCCCTTTCATTCAAATTGGGGGTAGAAATTCCTAAACTGTCATTAATTATCTTAAAATAAACAAATTATTTTTCGGTAACTTTAGTTTTTTTTTTTTTTTTTTTTTTTTTTGGGGGGGGGGGGGGGGGGTGACTGCCCCTTCTAGCTCCGCCCCTGTGACACTAAACTGTCATTAATTATCTTAAAATAAAAAATTATTTTTCGGTAACTTTAGTTTTTTTTTTTTTTTTTTTTTTGGGGGGGGGGGGGTGACTGCCCCTTCTAGCTCCGCCCCTGTGACACTGTGGCAGCTGATGGCTCATGCAATGAAGTTTTATAGTTTTAAAAAGTACACTAATAAACTACTAACAGTTTTTGTACTTTCACACATTGTAATAAATTTAGAGACACTAGTAACGTGTGATGTGCCTTGATATTGATTCCCTATAAACTCAACGCACATGTCCGTTTCAGTTCTACATCTATCTTTTGAGTACTTGCATTATCTTTACTCCAATATTTTTAATACATAGTCAAGGTCTTATGTTATAAAATATATCTCTGGTTTAGGTGAAATCAATATTGTCATATTTAACTCCTTTTCAACTAGAGAATACCAAACACTAATGATGATGAAGATTGAAAAACTATCAAACACATTCATAAAACCGCATGTTCCATCCCATCAAATCTATCGTCACTATAGGTTAGGATTCATGGATAAGATAGCTCCTTTCTTGAATGTTGCTATCGCTCTATTCTTCCCTCCAAATTGCAATCACGACGACCAAAAGCTTGTTGTCCAACTATAAGAATCCCTTGGAAATTCCTTAATCGATTCTACCCTCTTGTTGGTAGATATGTAGATGAAACTCAAATCATTGACTCTAATGATGAAGGTGTTGAGTTTATAAATGCCAAAGTTAACATCAAACTCCAAGAGCTTCTTGGATCGGAAGTGGATGTTAATTTAGTTGATGAACTAATTCCATTTAAAAATCGGGAAGCTCCTCACGTCAGTGAGCCGTTACTTTCAATTCAAGTTACTATTAGAATGCAAACTAAACTTTAGGCGTTTACTTGTATTTATATACTCCCTCCGTCCCAATTATATTGTCCACGGACAAAAAACATGCAGTTTGAGAAAAGTGTACAAGTCGTACTATACAATCAATAAGATTTAATCTCTCACCACATTCAAACGTTTTGATTGGTTGAAAGTACAAAGTGGTTAAGTGAACAATAAAATTGAGATATCCCAAAAATGGAAAGGTGGACTATAAATTCAGGACGAAGGTAGTATAATTTAGGGGGTTAGATTGATAATTTAGGGGTCTAAATGGGCAGTTAGTTGGTATGATCTGATATAATTTGAAGGGTTACAACTAACCCTTCAATGTGTCTCTCCATGGTGTATATATATGTATGTACCGATGTACCCTTCAATGTGTCTCTCCCTGGTGTATATATATGTAGGTATTTTATATGAATAAATGTTGTTGTTCCCCGTAATTTATATCTCTGCCCAGATTATAACTTTCATTTATGTGCAGGAGTGTGTATTTAATTGTTTCTAGTGTTCTATCAATTCTGCACAACAGATCTTTATAAGGGCTGCCATATTTCAGTTTTCCAACATACTGGTATCAGCGCAAGGTTAAGAATTGTGTTCGTTGAAAAAGAAAACAGAAATTTTTGGCTGATATTAGAACATATCTCGGGTAGAATTTATTTTTGAAAGAACCAAAGAAAGAAAGATATACTTCCATGGCATCCAACAACAACGTGTTCCAGCCCCAACTTCCGAATTGAAATTACATGGAAACAATTAGCATCATTGGAGTATTCAGATGAATGTATTGTATGAATCACAAGATCTATGGAGTATCCTAGAGAATGGCATTGTGGAACCCGCAAACTAAACCAATTGCCCAACAAATGACAGAATTAAAAGAGAATTGTAAGAAAGATAAGAAAGGATTGTCTCTGATTTATCAGGCGGTTGAGGAAGTAATTTTCGAGAGAATTTTTGCATCATCATCGAAAGAAGTGTGGGATATGTTGTACAGATGCTATCGAGGGGAAGACAAGGTAAAATTTGTACGCTTACAAACATTACGATGTGAATTTGACGATGGTTCAAAGATGAAAGATTCTGAATCTGTGGAACAATTCTACAATCATGTAATTATGTTGGTTAATCAGATGAGATTGAATGGTGAAAATAGTGAAGACAAAAGAGTCGTTGAGAAGATCCTATGAAGTTTAACATGAAAGTTTGAATATATGATTGTTGCAATAGAGGAATCTAAGGATCTATCACTTTTATCCTTAGAAAGTTTGTTGGGAAAACTTCAATCTCATGAACTTCATATGAGACAATTCGATGATGTCCCAATAGAACAAGTTTTTCGATGGCTGTCAATGGAAAGAAACTTGAACATGGTTCTGATGGAGATGCAACCGAAGATGATCATGGGGAAGAGACTTCCAAAGGAGAAAGTTCTTCCAAAAGAGAAGGTTGAAGAAAACCTTTATCCGAGACGCAACGCTACTATTGTCACAAATATAGGCATACAATGAAGTTTTGCAAGAAAAAGCAACAAAATGAAGGCGTGAATGTGAAGTATGTAAGAGAAAATGAGTCCATTGGAATTCTAACATATTTTCTTTGTAATTTTTTTGAATTCCATTGGAACTGTAAACTTTCCTTCCAATATGTCATGGAATCTAGATTCCTTCATCTGATAAAATTCAGGGGATTCCAATTCCTTATCATGACAAACAAACAAAATGTGGAATGGAATTGTGAATTCCTTCATACGTACCAACCAAAAAAGCTGAGGCTGGAATTCATATTCCAGTTCCATAAAATTCCAGGAAATTCTGTGAAACAAACGAGCCATTATAAGGGCTGTCATATTTCAATATTCCAACAGTTACTAAGTTCTAGTTATAAGATTGTTGAGGCATCCACTTTATGTACGTTCATAAATGAATGGGCGGCTATGAATCGTGAAGAAAATGAGATTGAATTCACAGGCGGTTCTAGTTATAAGATTGTTGAGGCATCCACTTTATGTACGTTCATAAATGAATGGGCGGCTATGAATCGTGAAGAAAATGAGATTGAATTCACAGGCAGTTTCAACTCATCCTTACTTTTTCCTTCTCATGGTCAACGTCCTCTTCAACATCCATCTATAAGCGAAATATTAAGAAACTACACGAGAAAGAAAGTTTCTTTCAGTGAGAATGATATATCAAATATTAGAGAAAAAGCCGTGTTTGCAAGTGGAAAAAATAGCACTCGTTGAATCGTTGTCAATGGTCAAAGGTACCTTTGGTATTCTCGATCCTTTCAAAGGCTTTCATGGATGTGGATCACGCAATACACAATTATCTAGGAGAGTTTGTAGTTCTCTGGACAATAAATTTAAGGGATGAGTTGGCATCCTTTATTCTAAAATAATCTTGTGGAAATATTTCGGCGATTTGTAGCACAAAATCTGGGATCCTTCAGATTACCACTCTAGAATTCGTAAATTTATTAAGTGATTCCATCAAGAAAGCCATCAATAACTACTTGAACGTATTTCATGATAGCGAAGAAGGGCAATCAATGGTTTGTGATTCAATATTCTTACAAATGACCACCATTACTGAACCTACCAATGTGACAGGCATAACTAGTTGGTGCAAGTTGCCCTTTATGAAGCTAACTTTGGTTTTGGAAAGCCAATTTGGGTGGCCCCTGCTATCGTACCTGCAAGAAATTGCGTAACTTTGACGGACGACACATGAGGTAAAGGAGTGGACATGTCTTTTTAGAAGTAAAAGACGTTCGATCGTTTGAAGAAGCACTCAATGTCAATGTCTTTGATGCTTAAAATATATAACTTCGCGTGTTTGATCATCACTTTAAGATTTAGTTCTTAGTTGTATATGATATTTCTATGTGCTATCATGTAATTTGATATTTCTATTATTGTATGTTCATATAATCTCTTACTACAGTCTACACTCGATGTGTTTATTCATCATTGCATGTAAATTAAACACCAAGCATATAACCATCGGTCACACATCATAAATGAAACAAAAGCAGGGTAACTCAATAGTCCCATTTAGTTCGACTCTCTCTGATACCCAAGGATCACAATTGACCTACCGGCAACTTCGAACTCTCACTCTCCTTCAGCCGATTCAGATATTGAATCGTATCTCTTGGAGGGAGGAGCAGAAGCTCTCCCTTTGACTCAAGGGGGCCTTCCACCACTTCGACTGATGCGGACGCGGTTCTCTAAGGCCAGTAAATAAATTAGTTTTCAAATCATGCAAATCAAGCATATCTTTAAACATCATCTGCATATAGAAAGAAAATAAAAAGAATGATTTACAATTACAGAACCTAAAGGGTGTGTTATGATAAGTGATCAAGCATTGGATGGCTTGAGTGCATTGGGTTGTGTTACTCCGATTCGTTACTCTCCGGATGACGTGACTAACCCCAAGATCCGTATGGAGTGATGAAAGGGGTGATAAGAATCGGTTGGTGTACCATCTAAAGAGATGGGTTTAGGAGGTGAGCAAAGCTCACCATGATGATGATGATAATGGGGAAAGTCGGAGCAGAGAGGTGCTGCCCTTATGTTGTATTGTATTCTGTATGATAATGAATCATGTTGTTGGGTTTATATACCATTGAGAATACTTTCACCCGGGTGCTACCCCTACAGGTTCAACCTGGGTCCGTGCATTTATCCAACGGGGAATGAGGTGATATGTTGACTGTCAGCGTACCTTTCGCTGACAGTCGCTGTTCCCGAAATCACCTTTGTCCCCGAAATCACCTTTGTCAGAGAATCTTTTCACGCGTGGGTTACCCTGCAGATTCGACCTGGGATAGCGGGGCTCATCCGCAGGGCTATACTCAAAGCTTATGCTTGTGGTGTGTTACTGTAGGATAACTCCAGCGGGGGATACCCTTGGGGGTGGTTACACCATGAAATCCCCCCAGTTCGACTTGTCAATTTCGTGCGAATTGAGAGGTCGAACTTCTCAAGTGCGTTTCGCATCCCTGGGGGAGAGCCCGCGTGATGATAATGCTATTGAATGAATCCCCTCACTTGCAGCTAGGGTTACCCCTTAAATAGGGGAGGGGATTGGGCCCAACACTAGAGCCAATGGGCCAACCAATGTTGGGGACCCAAAGTGTGAGCACATCATCAAGTCTCCCTAGTTCGGTGCGACAAGTTTTATAATTGTCGTATTGAACTAATGATGTGGTAATGACAAGTAACCCCAGAGATAGTCACCCAAAGCGATAATGAACATTGCACGTCGACGCACTTGGATGTTGCGTAGTGAAAGACTGACCTCGGGGATATCCTGAATGATGGTAACACCTGAAGGGTCAACACATTTGGACATTGCACTGTGATATGTCTGGTGATACCATTAACATGCAATATTGTTAACCAACCACACTTTCAATAATTGGTCTTTATCCGACAATTCATTTATGCCGAGGTAGTGCTACACTATCACTCCCTCAAGTTCATGATGGTAACTTTATCAAGTACCATGTTGAACTTATTAAAGGTCTCTCGGTGCGAGAGGTTTTGATCATGGAGTTTCAATTAAGAAAGGATCAGATTGTTACACTACAGTTGCTGTTTTAACCCAAACTTAAAGAAGCTAGGTGGTAAAATCCGATATAACTCTAGATGAATAGAAAATATTTTTATGGGAAGTGGATGCATGTTCCAAAAAATGTATAGAGAAGCGGACACAAGTTCTCTCTATGTCAATTGTGTGTTGAGCGTGCAACCCTTGTCCGATTGGCATTCTGGGTTATCATGTTATGGATGACCTTACCCCAGGGTTACGATTTGAGGTACACCCCTCAGGGTGCATGTTTGGGGTTCACATGGCGGATGATCTAGTCCTAGGGTGTTATAGTTTGGGCTTGTTGTTTTGAGTAGTCAGCGCGCTTGAACATTGCGCTAACGAAGTCCGACCCTAGGGGTATCGTGTTGGTAATACCTGCAGGGCGGCGCACTTGGATATTGTGATAGACTCGTAACCCCAGGGATATCCTTTAGGTTATAACACCTGAGGAGTTAACGCACTTGGTCATTGCGCTATAGAAGCCTGACCCTAGGCATATCGTGACCTGAGGGGTCAACGCACTTGAACAATGCGTTATGGAAGTCTGACCCTAGGGACATCATGACGGTAATACCCGAGGGGTTAGTGCACTAGGACATTGCTGCTATGGAAGCTTGACCCTAAAGATATCCATTAGGTTGTAACACCTGGTGGGTCAGCGCACTTGGACATTGTGCTACAATAAGAAATTTTCAAATAGATACAACATATTTTCCATTTTAATGTATACAACATAAAATGTAATACCTGAGGGGTCAGCGTACTAGGGAATTGCGCTATAGACATTTGAACCTAGGGGTATCATGATGGTAACACCTGCAGGTCAGCGCGTTTGGACATTGTCCCTATAGAAGCGTAACTCTGGGAATATCCGTTAAGTTGTAACACCTGGAGGGTCATCGTACTCATACGTTGCGCTACAGAAGACCTTACCCCCAGGGATCACCTGAAGGTGGTAACACCATTAACCTGCAATATTGTTAACCAACTAGACTTACAATGATTGGTCTTTGTCTGACAATTTATTTATGTCGGGGTAGTGCTACACTATCACTCCCTCAAGTTCATGATGGTAACTTTGTCAAGTACCATATTGAACTTACAATACACGGCAGTGGATCTATGAGGGTTAGCTTGTTAAGCTTTTGTAAAGTTAGTAAGTGATGTAGATCTCACTGTTGACGAGATCTTAGATGTTGACCCCAGAGGGTTCGTTTGTATCAGCTGTTGACCCTTGAGGGTTTGTTTATTTTGGCTGATGACCCCGGAGGGTTCGTTTATTGCAGCTGTCGACATGCTGGCTGATTATTTGTTGTCATGATCGGGTAAGTCTAGATTACCCTATTAGTGTTGGCATCTTGCCTGCGGCGGACTTAAGAGTCGTCACCGGGCACGGGGCAACAGTTTTTGATCAACCCCTCCTCAGCTTGAGAACTGCGGGGGATCTCCGTCAGGGGCAGGAGCACCTCCCGCTAGGGCAGGACTATTCCACATGTTTGCACTACGTAGCTTTTAGCTTTGTTGCAGGTGCGACGTGAGATAGCGGTGACCACGCTGTTTGGATGACACTTTTGAGGTTCGTAACATGCCATATACGTGACAGAGGTGTACCTTATATAAGTTATCCCTGAGGTGTGACACTTTTGTGGTTTGTAACATGCCATATACGTGGCAGAGGTGTACCTTATATAAGTTATCCTTGGGGGTGACACTTTTGTGGTTTGTAACATGCCATATACGTGATAGAGGTGTACCTTATAAAAGTTATCCCTGGGGTGACACTTTTGTGGTTTGTAACATGCCATATACGTGGCAGAGGTGTACCTTATAAAAGTTATACCTGGGGATGGCACTTTTGTGGTTTGTAACATACCATATACGTGGCAGAGGTGTACCTTATAAAAGTTATCCCTGGGGATGACACTTTTGTGGTTTATTCAAAACATTATTTGCAGGTGCCATTTTTAGTTTATTCGAAATAAAATAGTTTTATACAAATGTGTATATAAGTCTAAAAGACCTCGCTAGAAATTTTACTAAGAAAATCCCTAGCGGGTCAGCGCACTCGTACATAGCGCTAGAGAAGACCAATCCCTAAGGATATTCTCTCGGTGGTAATACCTGTGGGGTTAGCGCATCTGGATATTGCGTTATAAAAAGCAAGCCCCTAGGGATATCCTCATGGTGGTATTACCTTTAACCTGCAAGAGTAATTAGTATTTGTACAACAATTTATTGGAGCCAAGTAATACTACATTATCACTCCCCCAAGTTCGGGATGGTACTTAATTAAGTACCATGTTGAACTTGCTATAGAAAAATCCGTAAGGGGTCAACACACTTTTATGCTATTATGGACCTACCCTTTGGGGTGTGCATGGAATACATGAGAGGTGATTAAAACCGAAGGGGCGGCGACCAGGGATTGTCGCAAGTGGCAGTAAGTAGGGATCGCCGAAAGTGGCAGTTGCAAGGGATTGCCAATAGTGGCCAAGGCCAACCAAGAGAGGCGAAAGCTAGGGCCAACCGAAAGGGTCTGGGGTCGGGTTTGGTTTCGTAGCAGGGCTGAGGTCAATCAGGTCACGATAGACCTGCAGGGTTGATATATCGACAATGTTACCAATATCGAGTGGGATTGCAAGAGTCCTGCAATTAGGTCATGACAGACCTGCAGGGTTGACATGTCGATAGTCACCAATCTACGAATGGGTTTAGGCAAACGGGCTGACCCAAAAGTCAACGGATACAGGTCGATCGCATAGGCAACATCAAGGGGTGTTAAACCAAGTTGAACAAGTGGAGACATACAAGTGATTAGTCATTGTACCATGATAGCCCCCATTTCAATGCTACAAAATGATTTAGTGGTATTGAAATCAAGCACAAAGTTGGAAAAATCAATAGTCGATAATTCAAATATGGAAAGCAGTGCCAAAGGATTTCTGATAACCCCACAGGCTACGACCTGGGCAGGTTTAGCCAACCATAAATTTGGTCGGGTATGCCATGTCAGAGAATGTCTCGAGGTGCGGGGTCAATACTGGGGGATTGACCTTGATACATTTTGTGTAGCGAGGTAATTCCAAGATTGTTATACGTGTTGTCTCCTGAAGCTACGTAATTCCAAGATTGTTTATTCGTGGTACACCATCAAGTGACTCGGGTGGGGTCAGCAGGCCAGGGATTTCCGAAAGAGGCATCGGCCAAGGGTGGCCGAAAGAGGCGTCAGCTAGGGGTTGACGTGAGAGGCGTCGGTCAGGGGTTGCTGCGAGAGGCATCAGCCGAGGGGTTGACGCGAGAGGCGTCGGCCAGGGGTTGGCCAGGGGTTGCCAATAGAGGCATCGGCCGAGGGGTTGCCAATAGAGGCATTTGCCAGAGCTGTTGCAAGAGGCGTCGGCCGAGGGGTGGCCGAGAGAGGCATCGGTCAGGGGTTGACGCGGGAGGCATCAGGGGGGTTGGCGCGAGAGGCCTTTTTCCCGCCCCATTCCTGCTAAGAAGAACAGAGTAATCCTACAAAAAAGTATTGCACAATATGGGAAAATAGATTTATAATTGGTTGATACATTTCGTTGGGTACTTGGTGCGCCTTACGCGCAATAGCATATTTTGTTTTGCTTGTACACATGAGCACTAGGCCGCTCTAACGGTCCTTAATCGATACCACTTATTGATAGCGTAACCCAAAGCGTATCAGTTTTAATAACGTACTTGTTATTTTGAAATTGTGAAATTGTATAAACTCAAAAGTTGAGTTATTTACTTATCTTGTGAAGAAAAGATGTGGAAACCAAGGCTTTTGGTAGAAATCATGTATGTGCGTCTTTTGCTTTACTTTAGCAGAAATACTTACAGAAATACTTACAAACTGAATGAAGCAGATAACTCGCGAAGGGCTCGCTAGATGGTGTAAGGATGGCCTGAGTGAGGTTGTGAGCAGGCTCAATATGTGGCTGCGAGAAAACCTTGGAAGTGGCGGTAGACACAGACCTTGGATGTGGCTGTAAACAGACCAACAATGGAAGAGTGCTAGGATCTTTCCATTTTCGTATCATTTGTTTTTATATGCCATATGTTTTTCTCGAAAAGGAAATGTAATGAAGGACATAGACAAAAGGTCATCAGTAGGTGAAAGCTATTTTGCTTTCTTGTTAGTATTCAAATGGCAATAAATAAGTTATTTAAGTCGTACCCACGCTTTAGATACTAGTACATGCTCGTTTGAACTTTTCTTTGGCAAAGCATTTTGGTGACTGAAGTACAAAAAGCCATGAGCAATTGGTGTTGAAATGATAAAAACATTTCTATTTTATTGCCATGTGGTTTCACTAAAGAGCAATTTAACAGCCTTAATTATAAAGCGATTTCGTTTTTGAGCTGCATAAATCACAGTTGGTTGTACTCATGTCATGAGCACTCCCACCATGTGCATAGTGATGTGTAAATACTATCATGGGATACATGATGAATCTGCTCATGCCTCTTAAAATTTCAAAATCATCAAAGGAAAATGGGTTCACAAGTCAGAAACAACAAACTATGATGATAATTTCCATCAGGACCATCATAAGGTGTAAGCCTTATTTTTACATGTTTCTTCGTTTTGCACTTTGATAATTAAGTCAAAATTCTCAAACTTGTGTCAAAATTGTATCAAGTCTTTCATGTTAAAAACTTTCCAACTTTAGATTTGTATCATTGTTTATAAAACCCATTTTTGTAAGCAACAGTGAGGCATATTTTGTAAACGTTTTCTAAAGATAAGCAGATTGTGATCCAGACCTTTACATACATTTAAGTGATTTATGGTTCAGATATGGATCTAGATTTACACACAATAGTGAGTTTGTTCTATCATTTTGAATAGAAAACTTACAGACCGCCAGACCGGTTGACAGAGGGCTCGGCGGATGGCTCGAGGTGTCTCGGGCAGGCCCGAAAGAGACTTCTAGCAGGCCTTGAAATGTGGCTGCAAATAAGCCTTGAAATGTGGATCTGTTCCCTTAAATGCTGCTGCAATTATGGCTCGAAGAGGGCTGCAATCAGTCCCAAAAAGGGGCTGCAAATGGACCCGAGGTGGACTGTAAAGCCGGTCTGGAAATGGCTGCAAATTGGGCCCGAAATGGGGCTGCCATCAAGCTAGAAAAACGATGCAAGCATGCCCGAAAGGCGGCTGCGAATAGATCCATAATGGTCTGAATGCCTGCGAATCAGACCCGAAATGGGCCCTGATTATTTTTGTCGACTCGATATTTTGATCGATGATTATGTTCGTTGGCAGAGCATGGGACCTCCAAATCTCGTATAAATCAGTGCCCATGTTTAAAAATAAAGCAGAATTAGAAATATTATTGCAATGATAGCTCGGATAAGAGTCCAGATTATGACAAGCTTTTGACCAAAAATATTTTATGGACTCATATATCTTATATGCTATGTGGCTATGAGCACAACCCCGTTTTTTAATTAGTACCTTTTGTTTGATCGAAATGCGATTAGGGGTCTGCTGTTGGCATTAACAATAATACCATTTGTAAAGTGTTTAATTTAGTATATCATGAATGACGTAAAACATGTTAGTTTAAATAGTTTTGTTAACATAACATGAAATATAGCTCGAATGAAAACCATAGCAGCCTACTAATCTTGTGCATACTATAGATGTAGTTGTACTATTTATACTCTGAGGTGTACACACCTTGTATTGAAAATTTGAAATATGAACATCACGTACCTACTTGAGTACTTGTCTTTGCTTACCATTGTTTTAATAGGTGCTGCTAAGTAAGCATGGCAAACATGTGAGTGAAGATGTACATAGACAAGCCATACCGGACTCGATAATTCAATCGATGATGATGCTGATAAAATAAGTCTTGAACCCTGATTCAGCACTTGACATATATTCACGTGTGCAGGGTACAGAGCCCTCCTGAACGAGGCACGGTGCTTGCCAAAGGTGGCAAGAGTTACGGTGCCTACCAAAAGGGGTAGCCCGGCAGGCATGGTTGCAGCACGCATGCAAGAAATGCAGCTGTGGGCAGGGATGAAAGGCAGCTGCGGTTAGGCCATTTGCATTTTGTCGAAGACCTTGAGGCTGAGATTTTCAACGTGCTTGAGCAATGATCAGACATTATTGTGTACCTCGTTACCTATTGACAGATAGATACTACACCAAGCAACACAATGTTGTACAATATGCAATAATAATAATTATACAATTGGTTGAGGCATTCTATCGAACATTTGGCGTGCACAACGATTTTTATCGGGTTGGTGTAGCATTTTGTATATGAGATCGCCATTTTCAGAATTTCGGCGGCATATAATCTCTTATTAAACAAACAACCAAAAATTGTATTTGAAATCAATCGACAATTAAAAAGTCTATGTGGCTTTTGTACCATGTGTTTACACTTTTTGTAGTAGCTGAATACTTGGTGTAAATGAAATGGAATTGGAACCTCATGTGTTAATCAAATCTGAACAATTTATTACTTGCTCCAGATTTTGTTTTGAATTTTATGTAGTGCAAAATGAACTTGCAATTTTGATGAAAATTCATTAACGAACAAAGCCACTTACTTTTTATATGTGTTTGGTTTGTGTGACGACGAAATCTGGTAGTTCCAATCTATACAATAAAAAATGATTGTATCCATTGCCTTTTTTCCAAAATCAGTTGAGCATAGAGCATAGTTCTAGATTCTGAGCTCCAACGAATGGGTTACTAATTTCACCCATTTTGTATTTTATTTTTGTTAAAAAAAAAAACTTTTAGCGCACCTTTTACTAATAGTCGTAGATAAGAAGACTTAACAAACCAAATTTAACTAATTCTTGAACACAGGCAATTCGTTGCAAGTTCACGGATGGTGCCATTTGATCAAGATTTGGATGCCTCTCCGAATGACGTGACTAACCCCAAGATCCGTATGGAACGAAGAAAGGAGTGGTAAGAATCGGTTGATGTACCATCTAAAGAGATGGGTTTAGGAGCACCATGATGATGATGATAATGGGGAAAGTGGAAGCAGAGAGGTGTTGCCCTTATGTTGTATTGTATCCTGTATGATAATGAATCATGTTGTTGGGTTTATATACCATTGAGAATACTTTCACCCGGGTGCTACCCCTGCGGGTTCAACCCAGGTTCGTGCTTTTATCCAACGGGAAATGAGGTGATATGTTGACTGTCAGCGTACCTTTCGCTGACAGTCACTGTTCCCGAAATCACCTTTGTCAGAGAATCTTTTCACGCGTGGGTTACCTGGCCTGCAGATTCGACCTGGGATAGCGGAGCTCATCTGCAGGGCTATACTCAAAGCTTATACTTGTGGTGTGTTACTGCAGGATAACTCCAGCAGGGATACCCTTGGGGGTCGTTACACCATTAATAAGAAAGATGAATATATTACCTGTGAATCTGTGATTACTCTATGGCAAACATGATGAAGAATGTGGAAGATATTACGAATTGTATGTTAAGAAAATTTGTTGTCTAGAAGAGCAGCATTATATATGTCTAGCCCAAATTTCACAAGCAACTTAACAAATGTTTCTATCTATTTTATATCTTTTGCAGGTGAAAATCATGGAGGCTATATGAATGTATATTATATGTATCAATTGCGTATATTGGTCGGGAATGTATCGAATTTTATACTCGTACTTTTTTATTATTGTTAGGTACCCAACTGTCATAGTACAAATTGTAAATATCCAAGCTTGAAAGTGTTACCATATGTATCACATCCTAAAAAATGCAAGTATCGATGACGTAGAGTTGGCTGTTATGACAAAAGTCAATGATGTGGTATAATCACACCACAAAAGTGGTCACTGCTCTTAATATTTTGTAAAAAAAAAGTTCATTTAAAACTTTGCTGATTATGTTCATCACATATCACCCTTAACGTTCAGTAATTATGTTCATTTGAAAACTTTGCTTCTAATTCGAATAGACAGTTACATTTTTTGGTGCCTGGAACTTTGCTTGAATCTTTAAATTTATATTTTTCGCTAAGATCACACATTAGTACAAGTTTATTCACGAAACCACTTGAATTTTTATTTGATATTTTTATGACGACGACAACACTAAGAGAGCGTCCCTTATCTTGAACCCACTCTATCAATTTTTCACGAGACTCGAATACCTGAAAATGATTTTGATTATGTTAACATATAGCAACGGATTTTTGAAATATAAAAATATAAGTATAATGATAGGTATTGTACCCGATTAGTAGCAAATTCTGATGTTCTCATGAAAGATTCGACACCTTCATTTAAGTTATTTTTGTGAAGACTCGACATTAATTTCTTCGTATGAAAACGAAAAAAGATCACTGAAAATTATACAAAAATTAATATGCATAAAATTAAAATATGAAGATAATATATATCTCACGTTTCTAGTACAAATCTGTTGACATCTTAAATACCGACGCATGAGTGACGTTAGGTGTCTTCAACCCAAGCCATTAAAGGAGTTGATATTAATAAAATACACTAACAAACATTTGTATCCCAAATATATACTATTTTTTTTACGGTAAACAAATACAAATGTTTAATTATAAAGTTAAAAACAGTAGTTCGAATACTCGGGTCACGGATAGCAAAAAATAAGACCATATACAACACATTATAATTTATAAACATTAGGATTAGTGCGTGGAAATGTACTCAACTTTTTCTCAAATTCTATAATGTGTATCAAACTTCATGATCTATTGTATGTACCCAACTTTCAATTATGATCTATTGTGTGTATTTAAATGATGTGTCATCCGTGTAATGTGCCACGTGACATGCATTCAAGATGACACATCATCATAATTACTCCAGGATACATACATTAGACCATAAATGAAAGTTTGATACATAAAATATACCTTAATGAAGTTGGATAAACACTATAGAGTTCGAGCTAAAGTTAAGTGCATTTCCACGCACTAATCCTTAAACATTACGATCGAAAAGTAAAACATATACTGATGGTATAAAAAAGAACAATGATGGAAGCATTGTTAATTGACTAAGCTAGTGCATGTGTAACTTATTTTAAATTAACATAGCATACAGACAAATTACAACAAATACAAAGATTAGTATATCTAATTTATTCAATTCAATGCGATAACGATAATATGTTAATAAGAAATTAATTTTTGAATTATTTTATTACGATATTGTATTGGATTTGTGATTTATAGTGATATGGATATCTAATTCTAACCTAACTTCAAAATACTCCGTTGGCAACATTGATATACTGTAAAAGAAAATGAAAAGTAAAAAGTATAATGTACTTAACTTGAAATCCATGTCTTTTCAATTTTGCTTGCCTCTAAGTCGTAGTTTACTTTTTCAGCCATTCCACTCTATCACTTTTCCTTTTAATGTTTTTTTGTTCTTTTTGTTTCAATTGAAATTTGGATTTGGATATAATTTTTTTGTCATGTATTGCTTTTTGGCTTTTTCCTTATGCATATCGGTATATAATATTTATAGGCGAGTATAATATATTTAATATTATTCATTATTCATGTTTTCCAATGAGGAGTTTGGTGTTGATGGTAGACACTACTTTCAAAAAGGAATTTACAAATTCCAAATCTTGACCCGGTAAAACAAGAAATTTTTTAAAAAATACTGATACATTTAGTATGACTAAAAAAATCCACAATTGAAAGCAATCAAATAAATTCAACGAAAACACAAAATACATACTATAATTAATAACATCGATCGAGTTATATATCCACAATATACAAAAAGTAGCCACTTCCGTCTTTCACAATCCTAATGAGGACTGAAAACAAACTTCATATATAACCTATTCAAAAAGTAACTATTGTATATTTGGTTAAGAAAGAAATAACAGAAATGGGAAGGATGTACGATATACTCCCAATTATCTTATGTAGACTCTTCTTATAAAGGGTTTAGTATCTGAGAATTCATCAAACTTTGACCAAATGTCTATTGTGTATACCTAATTTACATTTGTTAATTTTAATGCATCCAACTTTCAAAAAAGATGTTTTGATGTCGACATGTCATTCGTATAGCGTGCCACGTGGTATACGGAGAGAGTGACACATCATCAACACATTATCAAAATAGATCAAAACATCTTTTTGAAAGTTGAATGTATTAAAATTAGCAAATGTAAATTGGGTATATACAATAGACATTTGATCAAAGTTTGATACATTCTCAGACACTAACCCCTCTTTTAAACCCCCAATCAACATCCTATCCACTTTTCCGATGGCTAATAGCGCTCTCGCTAGTGAATCCTTGATACGGTTCTTTCCAGACCGATTCACAATGGGAAGTTTTAAACAACTTGGACCATGATTCTATCCATGCACGTGAAGCATTTTAGTTTGAAGTCATGCATTAATTTAGGAATTAAAAGTGGAACTCCAGTGTTAGCATTTAGTCCACGTTAGTCCATGTTTACATACATAATCTCCATTTTTATTCATCATTAGTTTCCACGTAGTATTGCATTTCATGTTTAGAGTAGTAGCACATGTTTTATCCTTCCTATTGAATGTAATCGTTCATGAAGAAATTAAAGAAGAGAAAAAGTTGCAACAAGTATTGTCTTTAGTTTTATTGCTAGTTTAGTTTAAGTTGGGAGGTTAACCATCTCGAATCGGTTGTATCATTTGGTGATTTCATTCATCGAAATTATGCCTCCAAAAAAAGACCCACCACCACTAGAAGAAACCATGGCTTCCATGGTTGAAAACTTCTCAAAACTCCTCACTGCCACTAATGATAACACCGAGAAACTCGACATCATTGTGAAGCAATTAGCGGTTCCATATGAGCAAACAAACACCCTCATCGCCAACACAAACAAGCCTGAAATTGTCACACCGCCGCCACAACCAAACAACCAAATTCGGCCACCAAAACTTACCCTTCCGCCGTTCAACAGGGGATTGGCTTTTTCAATCTGATCAATACTTCACCTTCCACAACATTGGTCCACCACAACGTCTTTCGATGGTGTCTTTCCACCTTACCGATGGCGCATTGAGTTAGTATAAGTACCTTTTCAATAATCGGCTCCTCACCACTTGGGACGCGTTCACTCGAGCACTCGTAACGCGTTTTGGTCCATCCACTTATGACAATCACCAAGCCTCCCTATTCAAACTACGTCAAACATCCACCGTTACGGCTTATCAAACCGAGTTTGAAAGGTTGAGTAATTGTGTTGTTGGTCTTCCACCCGAGTCGTTGCTTAACTGTTTTATTTCGGGTCTTCGCCAAGATATTCAACAAGGGTTAACCATTCTTCGACCACAAACTATCACACAAGCAATCGGTTTAGCGAAGCTTATTGAAGACAAACTTAACGATCAAACCTTCGATCATTCAACAGCCGCTCCATCTTCCGGTATTTCATCGCAACTTACGCTAACAAACCAACCCTTGTTAAACAACACTTCCCCATCACCCCAACCACTACCAATCAAGAAACTAACTCCCGTTAAAATGCAGAAACGTCGAGCCGAGGGACTCTGTTTCAACTGTCCCGAAAAGTTCCAACCCGATCACACTTGTAAACCACCACAGTTCCTTCTCCTTCACTCCGAACATGAACCAAATGATTTAAGCCTTGAGGGGAAGGCTCGATTTTAGGAGGGGAGTATTGATACGGTTCTTTCCAGACCGATTCACATGGGAAGTTTTAAACAACTTGGACCATGATTCCATCCATGCACGTGAAGCATTTTAGTTTGAAGTCATGCATTAATTTAGGAATTTAAAGTGGAACTCCACTGTTAGCATTTAGTCCACGTTAGTCCATGTTTACATACATGATCTCCATTTTTATTCATCATTAGTTTCCACGTAGTATTGCATTTCATGTTTAGAGTAGTAGTGTGAAGAAACTACAGATCTTATGCAGATATAAGATCAACAATCAAATCTCCAGAAATCAAAATAACGAATCAACTAATTTCCAGAAATCAAATGAAGAACAAATACAATTGAAAACTCACTACAACACTCTATACACTCATAACATATCAGAAATCATTCATCAAAGAGATGAATTAAAGAATCACAGATCATAAGCTATGAAACCTTAGAAAATATATGAGAAAATATTGTATACGGCTCAAAGTATCAAAAGCAAAATTAGGGTTAAATGACCCGTATGATACACATATATATGATTACCAAATAATCACAATTAGTCCCTGAAGTATCAGCTTGAAGCACAAGACTCTAAAATCAACTGGAGCAGCAACCCTTGAAAAAGCAACATGTACACTTCAGTCCTCCAACTTATAAACAAATAATCCTGAAATAAAACTTCTAGAAAACACCACTTATTAGATACAACTTACAAACACTTAGACTTATTCATAAGCTTGTAACTATATATTTTAACATTCCCCCTCAAGCCTATTTTTGAATAAGTCAAACATTCCAAGTTTCTCAGTCAAAAACTTATGCTGAGAAACAGTCAACCCCTTTGTAAGAATATCTGCAAATTGATCTGTTGATTGAACTTTAACTGTTTTAATAACACCATTTGAAATTTTTTCTCTAATAAAATGTAAATCTATTTCAAAATGTTTTGTTCTTTCATGAAAAACAGGATCACTAGCTATTTGCATAGCTGAACTATTATCACAATGCATCTCAACTGGAAGAGAAACTTTAACACTAAGGTCAGATAATAGAGCAATGAGCCAAACAATTTCACAAGTTATAGCAGCCATGGCCCTATACTCAGCCTCTGCAGATGATCTAGAAACAGTAGTCTGTTTCTTACTTTTCCAAGAAACAAGAGACCCATTAAAATAAACACAATAACTAGTGACAGATCTTTTGGTCAAAGAACATTTGCCCCAATCTGCATCTACAAAGGCTTTTAATTCAGAATCACTAGTATGCCTAGTAAAATGTATACCTTTACCAGGAGAACCTTTCAAATATCTTAGAACCCTTAAAGCTAATTTAAGATGAGATTGTAATGGAGCATGCATATATCTACTCAAATAATTCACAGCAAAAGAAATATCAGGTCTGGTTAAAGTTAAATAAATTAACTTTCCTACCAAGTTCTGATATTCAGTAACATTACCAAGTAAACCATCTGAATCTGTCATAGTAGATGATATAACATAGTTTGGTTCAATAGGAGTTGAAGTTGGTTTACAACCAAGTAAACCAAACTCACTTACGAGTTCAAGACAATATTTCCTCTGAGACATACAAATACCATTACTAGTGTCAAGAATCTCAATACCAAGAAAGTATTTTAATTTTCCCAAATCCTTTATCATAAATTTTGAACTTAAAAAATCTTTAACTTTCTCAATATCAAACAAACTATTACCAGTAATAACAATGTCATCAACATAAACTAGTAAAGCAATATATACATTATTCAGATTCAAAGTATACAAAGAATAATCAGATTTACTTTGCTCAAAACCATATTCAATTAAAGCACAAGTAAGTTTCTCATTCCATTTTCTAGGAGCTTGCTTTAATCCGTACAAAGATTTATTCAACTTACACACTTTCTTTTCATTTTCAAAATAATAACCTTCAGGTAAACTCATATAAACATCTTCATCAAGATCACCAAACAAAAAAGCATTGTTAATATCTAACTGGTATAAAGGCCAATTATGTTGCACAACTATATTAATCATACACAGTTACCATTTTAACAACAGGAGAAAATGTCTCTTCATAATCTATTCCCTCTCTTTGAGAATAACCTTTTGCAACTAATCTTGCCTTATATCTTTCAATTTCACCATTAGCTTTATACTTAATTTTATATATCCACTTACAACCAATTGGTTTTCTATTAGAAGGTAAATCGGTTAAACACCAAGTATTATTTCTATTTAAAGCTTCCATTTCTTTATTCATAGCTTCTATCCAATTAACATCAGTAGAAGCTTCCTTAAAAGATTTTGGTTCTTTACTTTTTTTTAAATTAGAAACAAAACAGAAATTGTCTTAGATAAATTTGCATAATTTACTACCCTTTCTCTTCCATATTTAACTTTACCTTCAATCACAAAATCATCAAACTTACTAGGAATAGTACTTTCTCTAGTAGACCTTCTTAAAACAGAAGAAGGAATACCATAATTACCATTATGATCTTGTGTATCAACATCAGGATTAGAAAATGGATTTTGATTAGACTGAAAATTGCCCTCAGGGTGTGTATTTTCTGGTATAGATGTTGCTGTAGACTCTTTTCAGAGCTACTACCATCATCATTGCCAGTTATAACATCTCCCCCTTCATCCTTGGGACTTGGTGTATTTGGAATTTCAGAAAACAAGTTATCAAAAAAAATTAAATGATTTAAACTGTGATCAGATTCAGAAACCACATTTTCTAAAGAAGAAGATTTATTTTTCATCTTAAAAGGAAAAACAGTTTCATAAAACTTGACATCTCTTGAAAACAAAATACATTTTGAATCAAGACTATATAATTTGTAACCTTTCTTTACATTTGAATGTCCAATCAGAACACATTTTTCAGACCTACTACTAAACTTATTTATAGGATTAAGAATAGTAGCAAAACATAAACAACCAAAACACCTTAGGTGAGAGAGATTAGGTGATACACCAAAAACAAGATCATAAGGGGACTTTCCAGAAAGCACAGATGATGGAATCCTGTTAATCAAATAAGTAGCAGTCAAAACATACTCACTCCACATATTAAGAGGTAACCCTCCCTGAAACATAAGAGATCTTGCTACATTTAGCAAGTTTCTATGTTTCCTTTCAGCTATTCCATTTTGTTGTGGACTATAAGCACAAGAAGTTTGATGAATAATACCCTTTTCATTGAAAACTTGTTGCAACATATTATTTACAAACTCTGTACCATTATCTGATCTAAAAACTTTAACAGATTTATCAAACTGATTCTTTATTAGATTTATGAAAACAATTATATGCTCATAAGTTTCATCTTTAGTTTTTTTAGATCCCTTGTGCCGGATCAAATCAGATCGTTTAATCAACCAAACGTGCGGAATCCGTTTAGTTAGTGATTATAGAACAAATAAACAAACACACGTTTTCTGTAACATTTTCTTTATATTCACAATTGAGTATAAACGTTTACAAGCTTTTTCTCTTCCTCTCTCACTCTCTCCACGCCTCACAAATGCTCACAATGTCTAACCCTAAATCTGAATTTGACTCCTCTATTTATACTAAATATGCCCTACCTGCGACACTAGCCAAGTGTCGCAGGAGCCGACCCGTGCGACACTAGCTAAGTGTCGCATACTGCGACACTGACCTAAGTGTCGCATGTCAGCATTTGTGTATATTTTCTATTTCACTATTCGTTTACAGACTCGAATATACACACTAATCACATCACATATTAAGACTAATTGACTTTGACAATTACAAACGTTGACCAAGTGACTGACACACAAAATGCACCAACAAACTCCCCCATGTCAGCAGCTTGGTCAAATAAGTTTCCAATTAGTCTTCACCAACAAACTCCTTCATGTTTACAACAATCAGAAACTCCCATTGAGATAGCATGGTCTTCAGACAATCGTGATGTCCTGATTCATGTGACTGACACACATTTATCATACAATAAGATCTTCAAACTCCGTGACCATCTCTCAATCATTATCAGCTTCCCCAATAGAATTTATCTTCATAGTCTTTGGAGAATAACCAACATCCTTTACATCTATTTGACTTGAACAAGATATGTAATATTGAAGAAAATAATATAACAATAAAATCTTTTTGTATTTTTCTTTAATAAACAAAAGTAAAGAACAAAGATTAAAATAAATTTGGGAATATGATTGCTTTACGTCTGCTTAGAGATCATATCAGGCCAATATGCAATTATTAGGAAATAGTAAGTGTTATTTCAATTATCAGTATATTTGTCCACTTTAAATTTACTTAGCACACTTAAAACACCTTTTATAAAAATTATTTCAAGACGATTACTGGTATTGTTTGTCCACTTAAACATGTTACATCCGGGTCTGTGAGTTAACCTTTTATTGTTAGTATGAATATTTCTCCATTGTCCCCACCTATGACATACCTCTGTAACCCAGACATGAGCATAGCTTCATAATCCAGAGAGAATATAAGAATATCATTTTTAATAATCAAGTCAGCGGTGACAGGTGTGTACAAACGTACAACAAAGCGACATAACTTGATTCAGGTGTAAGCAAAACCAGACTTGGTCAAACCATTTTGGTGACCTTGTTAGGTATCTTGTGATTTAAGACTTTTTCAAGTTCATTGACTATCGTTTGCTTAACTTTTAAGCATATACTAATTGAGATCAGGTCTGTACTTACGTACAACAGAGGAAACAATCAGTATAGACCCCCAAATGATTTTCGATAAACCTCATGTATAGAAATATGTCATGCTACATTAAGGAATTAAAACATTTAGTCGTACATCATATGGTGTTTACCACAAGATCATAGACACATATTATAATTACTTCTTAAGAACCCAGAAACCGGTGTGTATCATGTCTACCAGTACATCATATGATGAAGCTAATGTTTATAAAAGTTGTTTTCAACATGCCAGATATACCTACTAATACATCAAGGATAAACCTTAGAATTTCCATTTTGTGCATGTCATCTGATGTACAATCATTTCCCATGTTGTTTACAGACACAATTCAATATATTTTTGAAGAATAAGAATCTTGCTGTTCACATTTCTGATCCAAATAATCAGAATTTTAATTACTCCCCTTGAACATCAAATTCTTTTTTTTTTAAATCCAATTCAAAGGTACTCCCCTTAAACATTAAACATATTTTTGTAATTTTTTGATTTAAGATATTTCGCAACATTGCATTTCTTTGATACTAAAAAGTACAAAGAATGGCCGTTGCATAACTAACAAATAAAAATAAAAGTTCCAAAATAAAAGTTTCAAAATCACATATCAAGTCAAATCAAATGCCTTTTAGCACTTTTACCACCACGAAACTTCAGAAATTTCATCCAATCACAAATCATCATAACATTCTTCCAACAATATCCACATCCATGCAGCCACTAAAAAATATTACTTTACAAGAAACTGACTGCATCACCATAAACAATCAAACGTTAGTACTTATGGGACACCCAAGCCTTGATAGACTTGGGTTGTCCATGATCATCCATAATCATCACATCAATGAGTTTATGATATTTTAAAAACTCAGAAGATTTCATTGATGCGTTGTTTGTGGATATAGGTTTCCAAACCTGTTTAGGTTCAGATGATTTGTTTTCAACAATGTTGTGCTGTTGAACTTGAGGTCTACTAAGCACAACTTTCTTTACTCTTGCCATAGGTTTTGGAGAGTTTGACGCACAACTAGATACAGGCGAATACGAACGACGCCTTGAAAAAGATTTTGAAAAAGAATTCCTGAAAGAGGAAGTTCTTGGCATCCCTCTACCAAACCTATCTAGGGATAATAACTTACAATCCCTAATAATATGGCCATGTTGACCACAATGATAACAAGAACGACGCTCCACAAAAGATGTATTCTAATGAGTTCTCTCAAATCGTTTCGGTGGAGGACAATACACAGAAGGTCTATGAACAAGAACATTTGTTGAACATGCACTCTTTAGTGTATATGTTGAAGTAGATGTTCCTAAGGCTGAGTTGGTTGATGTTGAGCATTTATTATTTTCAGATTTATCAACCATTTTATCTTTCTTTGTATCCCTTTTAACATTTGTAACCTTAATGGTAGACTCTTCAGGTATATCTTCTACCTCAACGACCTCCTCAACACTAACTGAAGGTGAATTATTAGACTTTACAAAATTAGGCAATGGATACTCTGACCGTTTGGTTTTCTCCTTTGCCTGCCTTTTGGGATTAGCTTTAGCTTCTTTAGATTTTGTAGCTGGCCACGTTGAGTAGTCAGCTACAAGATCTTCAGTGCCCTCCTTAACAGGCAAAGGATAATAGTTAATAGGAGGAGGGAAGTAACCCAGTCTAGACTTACTATTCTTATCAGTCCTTTGCTTGCGAACGATTTCATTGAAGACATCTTGAGACTGTGAAAAAGTTGAGATTTTTCTATCAAAATACCTAGATTTAGACTTTAACTCATCAAGTTCTTTATTTAAAAGTTCAATTTCTTTAAGATAGCTATTAATAGCATCTTGTTGGCTAAAGACTTTTGATTTATTAGTTTGAGTGTCTAACTTATAAGCCTCAATTTGCTTATCATAAAGTCCCTCATTAGCTTTTAGAAATTTATTTGACTCGGTGAGTTTAACAACTTTTTCTCTCAAGTCTTCAGTATCTAATTGAGAGCATTTTAAAGAGGCATCAAGCATAATACATGATATACAATTAACGGGTTCCTCAGGTTCATTATGTACCTCATGTGCATTAGAGTCAACCTCTTTTATTTGAGCCACCATTGCAGTGTGTTGATCCTCTTCTTCGTTTATCAACCTTATCTTTTGATCATAAGCCTCTATAAGAGCGTCCCATAAATCTGTAGAAGTTGCTTGATTTTTGTATTTATTTATCACAACTTCTCGCAAGCATATGGTAATCATCTCATATGCTCTATTATATTTGTCAAACTCTTCCCGTTCATTGACTGACATTTATGCTCTTGACTTAAGGACCCCATCGAGTCTTGGTTGCTCATATCGATCAATAGCGTTAAACCAGTTCCACAACTTTGGATCTTTGTGTGAATGAGGTTGCATAGCTTAATCTTCCAATTAGCAAAATCACTATAGAAAAAAGATGTAGAAGGAGGCATTTTCGTACCGAAAGCCATTTCTGAATTTTCCCTCCAAAATTAAATTCGAAAATTTCAAAAATATTCCGAGTATTGCGAAACTTTTCCGACACTAAAATTAAGTTATCTTAAGCTTAAAAACAAAATTTGAAATTACAAAATTTTTCGCGTTTTTCGCGCCAAAATTTCGTTCGAAAATGTCAAAAAACGGTCGAGTAAAATCAAACTTTTTCCAGGCTAAAATTGAACACTTTTAAGCCTATAGAAAAATTTTGAAAACGCAAAAAAATTTCAGAATTTCCCGCCAAAAAACTTTTTTTTTTCCTTCCGAATCTAGAGCGACACTAGATTAGCGTCGCTATGAAGTGTCGCTTAACAGGTAGTGTCGCTATATAAGTGTCGCACAATATCAGATGGCAACACTAGGATAAGTGTCGCTCAAAGTCAAGTGTCGCTATTAAGTGACGCACTGAAGTGACGCTATATCGCACGAAGTGATGCACTGAAGTGACGCACTAAGTGACGCTAAGAAGTGACGCAGCGAGTGACGCAAAAACGGCTGTGAACCCCAAAAAACCCTAAAAATCGAAAATTTTGAAACCCTAATGAATATTGACGAACAGCAGACGAACTAGCACCAGAAATCAACCCAAAAATCGAGATAATCAACACAAATAACCCAGAAACTAATTATAATCGATTAATACCTTTGCGAATCAACCGAAAACGTTCTAAACACGATCCGAAACCGTTGAATCCTTGATTCACGGCTCTGATACCACTTGCAGATCCCTTGTGCCGGATCAAATCAGATCGTTTAATCAACCAAACGTGCAGAATCCGTTTAGTTAGAGATTATAGAACAAATAAACAAACACACGATTTCTATAAGGTTTTCTTTATATTCACAATTGAGTATAAACGTTTACAAGCTTTTTCTCTTCCTCTCTCACTCTCTCCACGCCTCACAAATGCTCACAATGTCTAACCCTAAAACTGAATTCGACTCCTCTATTTATACTAAATCTGCCCTACCTGCGACACTAGCCAAGTGTCGTAGGAGCCGACCCGTGCGACACTAGCTAAGTGTCGCATACTGCGACACTGACCTAAGTGTTGCATGTCAACATTTGTGTATATTTTCTATTTCACTATTCGTTTACAGACTCGAATATACACACTAATCACATCACATATTAAGACTAATTGACTTTGACAATTACAAATGTTGATCAAGTGACTGACACACAAAATGCACCAACAGTTTTCAATAAAAAAGTCCAAACAGCTCTGGAATATTCATCAACAACTGTTAAAAAATATTTAAACCCTTCTCTACTTTGTATTTTAAAAGGTCCCCAAAGATCTAAATGAAAAAGTTCACTTAAATCTTTGGTTTTATGATCACTTAAAGGAAATGGTTCTCTAGTCTGTTTTGCTTTATGTCAAATATCACAAGGCATATCATGTGTTTTATTATCAACTTTAAGTTTGCCTTTTAAAACATTTAACACATGATCAGAAGGATGACCAAGTCTGCTATGCCATAATTGTTTAGACAAATAGCACATAGTAGCACAAGTATTAGATTCAATCTTACAATTTCTATTAGCATCAAACAAGTAAAGACCTCCACTAACTCTACCAATCCCCATGGTTTTCGTTTGCTTCAAATCCTGAATATAGCAATTGAACTCATCAAATCCTATAAATAACTTACTATCTTTAGCCAATTTATTAACAGACAACAAACTTACACAGTAATCAGGAACAACCAACACATCAAACAATATAATATTATCAGAAACTCTTAAATTTCCTTTTTTAAAAATATTAGCTTGAGTACCATTTGGATGTCCAACAGTAAGTTTTAAGTCTGAAATATCTATGACATCATACATATCATGTTCACTAGTTGTCATATGTTGATTTGCCCCTGAATCAATAATTCAACCTTTAGAGTAGTAGTGTGAAGAAACTACAGATCTTATGCAGATATAAGATCAACAATCAAATCTCCAGAAATCAAAATAACGAATCAACTAATTTCCAGAAATCAAATGAAGAACAAATACAACTGAAAACTCACTACAACACTCTATACACTCATAACATATCAGAAATCATTCATCAAAGAGATGAATTAAAGAATCGCAGATCATAAGCTATGAAACCCTAGAAAATATATGAGAGAATATTGTATACGGATCAAAGTATCAAAAGCAAAATTAGGGTTAAGTGACCCGTATGATACACATATATATGATTACCAAATAATCACAATTAGTCCCTGAAGTATCAGCTTGAAGCACAAGACTCTAAAATCAATTGGAGCAGCAACCCTTGAGAAAGCAACATGTACACTTCAGTCCTCCAACTTATAAACAAATAATCCTGAAATAAAACTTCTAGAAAACACCACTTATTAGATACAACTTACAAACACTTAGACTTATTCATAAGCTTGTAACTATATATTTTAACAAGTAGTACACGTTTTATCCTTCCTATTTAATGTAATCGTTCATGAAGAATTAAAAGAAGAGAAAAATTGCAACGAGTATTATCTTTAGTTTTATTGCTAGTTTAGTTTAAGTCGGGAAATTGACCATCTCGAATCGGTTGTATCAATCCTGCTGTACTTGGAAAGAAAATAAAAGGGCAAATTGGGTTGAACGGGGCAAAAGTTTTCCGCCTTACATAAAATGACACCTGAAACTCATTTTGTACAGATGCACATGCATAGAAAGATGTAAAAATAATGTCAGTGAACGACAATGTACTCTTAACCTTAATTATTGTTAACTATGCAAATGAAAAATCTTAAATCATGCAACAAATTTCTTCTGGCCCGTCAAGGGCTTTCAAATCAACATACAGACGACGACTAGCATTATATGATTTCAAACTCTGTTATCGAGGAGCAATAAAAAAAATACAACATACTTACACATTAACTACCACGGGCATGGTTTTGACTTATCCCTCAAATGATTTTCATTTTATGATCAACTGAACTCATATTAATAGATCAAGTATATTATCAATTGAGAAAGCGAGGTACATGGCAATATCCATGGCATATTATAAAGCAGTTAACGATTTCAGTGCTCCTTTTCTTTTCAAAAGTGCCCTCATATCGCCATGAAATACTCCCTCCGTCTCAAAAATATAGTCCACGGTTCCTTTTTTGGACGTCCTATTAATTATCCACTTCTAAAAATAGAAAGGAAGTTTTGATCATAACTACCATATTAACCTTACTTTTAATTATTATACCAAACTTTAAAGAGAGTAGTAATTAATTGTTTAAGGGTAAAACTGTCATTCTGCAAAAGGTAAGATAGAGAAAGCAGTAATGATTATGGTTTTATTAAACTGCGTGTTTTTTGTCGGTTGACAGTTATTTTGGGACGGAGGGAGTATTACATAAATTATCAAATTTAAGATTAGACCAAAAACCATGGTCACCAAAGGCCGATTTTCTTGTAGTCGGTGTAACTTCCCTTTTTATGAAACCGACTTCGGTTTCGGAAAGCCCATTTGGGTAACCTACGGGACCATGCCAACAAAAAATTTAGCAATTCTTCTAGACGATGCGGAAGGTAATGGAATCGAGGCATATGTCTATTTGGATAAACAAGGCATCCCTCGTTTCGAAGAAGCTCTAGATTCCGTTGTTTTTGGTGCCTAAATATTCGAAATTTGGGTATTTGAATTTTTGGATACCTACGGATCGGAATTTCAAATAACGGATTTTAAAAGATAGTTTTGTACATGTCTAGTAAGATGTGTAAATTTTAATACATTTAACACCCCAAAGTTTGTAAGCTATTATCTAATACTACTTATAAAGCATCTTGGTGATGTTGAATCTTAATTCTTAACTTTTATACCCATTTTACCCCTATTACTTATAAGGAAATAATATTTCCAATTTTTCATTAACTACATTATTACTTACTAATAATAATTTGGTTAAACATTATTTATTTTCTATTAGTTTATTTTACTAATTGTTGGAGCAAATTGTCTAACGCTTGATTTTTATATTTTGTAAAAACTTTCTGATTTGTCTAAGTGTTGAAGTTTGGTCCGACAATAGCTTAGGTCCGACAATAAGTCTATTGTCGTAAGGTATAAGTCTGACAATGTGTCATTGTCGCACACTTTGGTCAATCCGTGATTACTTATTATCAGGTTGACTAAGTGATGGTTTATTGTCGCACAAAGGCTTGAAGTAAGTCTATAAATAGGCTTTTGTTAGTTCATTTTGAGCTAAGTCTTTTGTAACAGTTCACACAATTTCTCTCTGTGTTTTCGTGAAATACAAAAGTAATTTTGATTGAATACTTCTTCTTCTTTAATTCCTATTTTGTTGTATATCTTGTATTCCGCACAAGTTGTACAAGTTCTAGTTGCGATTCGTGATCCACGGCACTACCAAGTGGTATCAGAGCCGTACGAATAGAATTAGGACTGTTTGATCGAATTAAAGATTGATTTTGAGGTATTTGATTGATTCGAAGAACTCAGAAGCTTCAGTTTGAGCATTTTGTTGCTGTTTGACGTTGTTTGATTGATTTGGACGAATTATGATATCTTTTGATTTCAATTTGCTTCGGATTTGAAGAGCTTTATCAAAATTAGAAGACGATTATTGCTGTACGTGATTCTGTGATCATAATTCATCTGAATTTGATCTGATTCTCTTATTTTGCTCTTTTGATTGTTTACGTACTTATCGTCAAATTGTACGGATTCATAAATTTGACGGTAAAAGATCAAATTGAGTAGATACGAGTATCAGAAATTGAATTCCGAGCTCAATGATACAAATTTTAGCAAAAACGAGCTAAAATTGAAGATTTTACAACACTTTTTCATTTTTGGAAATTTCATCCGTGATTAGTAATTCCAATAATAGTGATAACTGTTTTTCTCCGTGATTGCATTTGCGTGATTAGTGATCCGACAATAAGCTATTGTCGCATGAACAGTAGTTGATTATTGACGAACTTGTATTCTCGGACTCTCATTGACGGATACTCATTGACGGACTGACTGTGTTATTGTCGTATAAACAGTGTTTGTTATTGATCGAGTGTTTGTTATTGATGGAGTATTATTCATGGACAGTTGATATTGACGGAGCATTGGTTAGGATCTTTTATTCTCGGAGTGTTTTGTTATTCTTGGAAGCTATTATTCTCGGATTTTCTTATTCCCGGACGTTGGTATTCTCGGATTTTTCTAAGTGTTTACAATGGCTCATGTGAATTGGCAAGCTATGATGAAGAGTGAACAAGAGACTGGAACTACAACCAAACCACCAAAGTTCTTATGTCAAAATGATTATGATGATTGGCGGTATCGGTTTGAGTCGTTTATTGCTCTATATGATGCGGATCTAATGATTCCTATCTTGGAGCAATACATTCATCCTAGAGCTGAAGGAATTTATAGGGATGATAATCCTCCTCCCAAGTCACTCAAAATGATGACTTCTGATGAAAGGAAAGAACATGATCGAGACAAGAAAGCTAAGTCGGTTATCTCTATGAGCCTTCCTAGTGATGTTCTTGCTGGATGGAAAGATTTGCATACGGCATATGAGCTCTATAAAGCAATGGAGAAACGTTTTGCTGGTAACGACAAGTTGAAGAAAATTAAACATGAATTGTTAAAGAAACAATGGGATGTATTCACATGCATGCCAAATGAATCTTTTAATGATTTAATTGTCCGATATTCCCAGTTAATCAGTGAGCTCAAAAGACATGGTTCGATTTTGGAACGTCTTGAAATCAATGAGAAGTTGATTGAAGCCTTACCTTCAAGGTGGGATATTAAGGCTAACATTTTGATGGAGGATGAATCATTGGGTGAATATGCATATGAAGATTTGATCAACAAGTTGCAAGTATATGATGTTTCTTTACAGAAAAAGGAGACTGGAAAGATGATGCAATATTCTCAATTCGGTTCTAAGAAAACTTCATAAACAACAACCTTGTTCGCTGGTTCTGAGACATTCAATGGTGGGAATTCTAGTGGAGCCACAGGTGGATATTCTGGTTATGGATTTTATGGATCTGGAAGTGCTTCAGCTACCAGTCATCAACAACAAAATTCCAACCAACATGTTTCAAAGATTACCGAAGATCATGCAAATGTTGTCACGGCTTTTCTTTCATCATATGAAGCGTTTATTTCCGGAAAGGTTGGTAATGTAGACTTGACAGAAGAGGATTACGATCAGTTACATCCTGACGATCTTGAAGAAATGGACCTCCAATGGAATCTTGCTATGTTAACAAGAAAATTTATAAAGTTTCTTCAAAGAACTGGAAAAAGCAAGTTGGGGGGTAAACCAGGATTTGATAAATTGAAGGTTCGGTGTTATAACTGTCAGAATTTAGGACACTTTGCTGGGGAATGTGAGAAAAACAAAGCACCTACATCTGGTTTCACCAATCCTTCTACATCCAAAACCTATTCTTCTTCTGCTCAACTACAATCTTCTGGAAAAGATACATCTCCTGCTCCCATATCATCAACACTAGTTTCAACAGTAGATGAAATCTATGATTGGAGTGCGCATGTGGAGGAATACTCTCATAACCAAGCTTTCATGACAAATGTCTCTGAGGTTGATTCTTTTTCATTTGAACAAATTTGTTCAAAATGTACTGACTTGAGTGATCAACTCAGTCTTTACAAAACTCAAAATCAACAATTTTTAACTGACATTGAATTGATTAAAAATCAAAATAAGGAGTTGGTGAAAAACAACAAGCTTTTAAATAAACGTTTTGAGTCAACTGATGTTGAGACTCATGATTTGAAAGCTAAAATTTTAAATCAGCAATCCATCATAAACAATTATTTGGTTGAGATGGATTTACTTAAACAAGAAAAATCTGAAGCTGATTCTAAAATTTTAGATCTTGAAAGACAATTGTTGAATGTTTCTACATCAGCAGTGGTTTTTGATGAAATTATCCATAAACAGCGTTTAGATACCAAATCTAAATTTGGTATTGGATATCAAAATGATTTAAATGCAAAAACCAAAGCATCAAAAGCAGATTCTAACGCTGCAATTGGATATCATTTTGTTCCACCACCAAAATCTTATTTTCAATTGCCAGTTAAAGACGAATCTGATTTTGAGTTTGTGTATGGGAAGGGAAAAGTTGATGATTCAAAACCTCAAGATGAAGCAACTCAAAAGGTTTCTTCTAATGAGAGTTCTGAATCAACACATGAAAACAATTCACCAGATTTTTCTCATCAACCTTCAAAGATGAAGAACAATAATTGTGATGATTGTGAAAAGAATAAGAAGTGGGTTTTGAAACAAAATAATAAAGAAAAATCTAAAGCTTGTGAAATTCCAGAACAAGTTACCAAGATTTTGAAAAGAACTTCTTCTCCAAACAAATCACAATCATCTTCTTCATCAACAAAAGGTCAATATCATGCTTTCAAACCTGAATCTTCAAAATGTGAAGCTTCTACTAGTAAAAGCTCATATTCTAAATGTGATGCTTCTACAAGTAAAACTTCATATCATGGTTCTCATACAAGGTTTTCATTCTCGAAGAAAGTATGAAACACGAAGTTGTTTCTATTGTGGAATTCGTGGACACTTTTGAATGATTGTCATAAACTTGCTAAAAAATGTTCGAGAGAACATTTGAAGCGAGTTAAATTTTCAAAGAACAAAAATGTTTCAAAATCACTTCACGAAAATGCACAAAAACCGAGAATCAATACTTTTGTTTCTTCCAAGAAGAAATCATCATCTTATGATGCGTCAATTAATCACTCAAAAGATTTCAAAAAGGATTTCAACGAAATTGACGTTTTCATCCTAGATGAAATCACTGGACGACCCAAAGCCTCCAAGGCTTGGGTCTCCATTAGCAACTAATTATTTCCATCAAATGTCTTGCAGTCATCCTGAGCTATCGATAATGTGTGGTACATTGATAGTGGCTGCTCAAGACATATGACTGGGAATCTCTCCTTACTTGAAGATGTTAAAATCAAAAATGGAGGGTTTGTTGTTTTTGCGGGAGAGAAAGGAGGAATGATTTCAGGCGAAGGAACTGTTACGAATGGTGAAATAAGTTTTGACAAAGTGAATTATGTTGAACAACTTCAACATAATTTACTTAGTGTTTCACAAGTGTGTGACAAAAAGCTGTCAACATGGTTCAATGATGAAGAATGTTTGATTCTCAAACCAAGATTTGTTGTGCCAGAAGAATGGATTCTTATGAGAGCTCCTAGGGTTAAAGACATGTATATCCTAGATATGCGTTCTATAACTCATACAATGGAGCATACTTATTTGTTGTCAAAAGCATCAGAGAAGGACTCAGTTTTATGGCACAGAAGGATGGGTCATATCAACTTTAGAAAAATGAACTTTTTAGTCAAACATGATTTAGTGATTGGAGTTCCTAAACAGACTTTTTTACTAAATGATCATTGTATTTCCTGTAAAAAGGGAAAACAAACTAAAAAGTCTCATAAACCTAAGTTGGTGAATTCAATTAACATTCCATTGGAACTTCTCCATATGGATTTGTTTGGCCCAGTTAGTGTGAGGAGTATTGGTGGTAAATCCTATTGCTTGGTAATCACTGATGATTACTCAAGATTTTCATGGGTTTACTTTCTAGTACCAAAAATGAGACGGCTGAGAAAATTAAGTATCTGACTTTAAGATTAGAGACTTTATTTTCGTTGAAAGTTAAGAGGTTAAGAAGTGATAATGGAACAGAATTTAAGAACTACATCATGGAAATTTTCTGTCTTCAACATGGTATTTCACAACAATTCAGTGCTTCTCGAATTCCACAGCAAAATGGAGTTGCTGAAAGAAAGAACAGAACATTGATCGAAGCTGCAAGAACTATGCTTTCGGATGTAAAATTACCAACAACTTTTTGGGCAGAAGCAGTTAATACGGCTTGTTTCGTGTTAAATAGAGTTCTTGTGGTCAAAGACAAAAAGAAAATGAGTTATGAGTTATTGAAAAATCGGAAGCCGAATATTCACTTTCTGGAACATTTTGGATGCCCATATTTATTGATGAAAACTAAGGATCGTCTTTCAAAATTTGCTGAGAAATCTGAATCCGGGTTTTTCTTAGGTTACTCAACAAATTCTCAAAACAAAAGAGTTTATAACACGGCATCACATCGAATAGAAGAATGCTATGAGGTTGAATTTTTACGGTATTCTTCTCCATCTGATGGGATCGGTCCAGAATGGTTATTTGACTATGACTCGTTCTTTAATTCTCTTGCTCTTTTTCAACATGATGTGTCATCTCCTGTTGAGGATTCTGATGATTTTGTTATTCCAGTTCTTTCTTCTCATGCTGAGTCGCTTCTTACTCCTGTCACACCAGTATCTACTTCTAATCTTACTCCTCCACAATCAACTGAAGAATCTATTGCTTACGAAAATTCTCAACCTATGACAAATGATGAAGATGACACAACTTCAAATCCTGATGATACTAAAGATTTTCAGAAACCTTCTACAGAACTAGAAGATTCAACTCATGATGATTCTAGTGATGAAGTTGTAAGTAATCCTGAGGATTCACATTTAGGAACCAACTTGAATGTGGAATTCGTTCCTACTTTGCGGGTTAATTCTGAGCATAAACATCCACTCACAAATGTGATTGGAGATGTTTCTGATGGGATCAAAACTTGACATCAACACAAGTCTTCTACTTGTTTCTTATCACAGATTGAACCAAAGAATGTTCAGATAGCTTTGTCAGACTCTTCTTGGGTTCAAGCAATGCAAGAAGAATTGCAGCAGTTTGTAAAATTGCAAGTTTGGACATTGGTGAAACCTCCCAAGGATATTCATCCAATTGGCACACGTTGGGTTTTCAGAAATAAGAAAGATGATCGCGGAATTATGGTTCGTAATAAAGCAAGATTAGTGGTTCAAGGATTCACTCAAATTGAAGGTTTAAATTATGACAAGGTTTTTGCTCCGGTTTCTAGACTTGAATCCATTCGGATTTTTCTAGCATATGCTTCTTTCATGAATTTCAAAGTTTATCAGTTAAATGTCAAGTGTGCATTTTTGTAAGGGAAAGTGCATGAAGAAGTGTTTTTCAAACAACCACCGGGTTTTGAAGATCCTAAATTTCCAAATTATGTGTTTCGGTTGGATAAAGCCTTATACGGGTTACATCAAGCTCCTCGAGCTTGGTATGAGACTTTATCTCAACATCTTCTAGCTAATGGGTTTTTGAGAGGTCAAATTGATAGTACACTCTTCATTCGGAAAACAAAAGGTAATTTGCTACTCGTTCAAGTATATGTGGACGACATTATATTTCAGTCTACGAATGACAGTTTGTGCAAAGAATTCGAGCATATCATGAAGTCTAAGTTTGAAATGAGTTCAATGGGGGAGATGTCTTTCTTTCTAGGTTTGCAAGTTCAGCAATAGACAAGGGCATTTTCATACATCAAACGAAGTATGTTCATGACATCTTAAAGAAATTTACGATGTTGGATGCCAAATCTATTTCAACTCCCATTGATCTTGTTAAAAAAATTGGACCTGCTCTTGATGACACACCAACCGATCAAAAGGAATATCGGTCAATGATTGGTTCTCTCATGTACTTAACTGCTTTAAGACCTGATATCATGTTTGTTGTGTCTATTTGTTCGTGGTATCAAGCAAATCCCAAAGTCTCACATTTGAGGGCCGTACAGAGAATCTTTAGATATTTGAAGGGCAAGCCTGATCTAGGCATCTGGTACTCGAATGATGGAGACTTTACACTTTCAGCATACTCTGATTCTGACTATGGCGGATGTAGTATTGACTTCAAATCAACATCAGGAGGATGTCAATTTTAGGGAGATCGACTCGTGACCTGGCAATGCAAGAAACAAAACACGGTTTGTACCTCTACTGCGGAGGCAGAATATATTGCTGCTGCTAGTTGTTGTTCGCAAATTCTCTGGATTCAACAACAACTTCGAGATTATGGTTTACTTTTTACCAAAACTCCTTTACATATTGACAATACTGCAGCCATAAGTATCATACGCAATCCCGTTCAACACTCAAAAACTAAACATATTGAAATACGTTTTCACTTCATCCGGGATTGCTATGAGAAAAACTTGATCATTTTGGTTCATGTTGACACATTGAAACAAAGAGCTGATTTGTTAACCAAAGCTTTTTCCAAATCACGTTTTGAGGAACTCATTTCGATGCTCGGCATGAAACATTTGGATCAAATTAAGTAAATTTTGGATCTTTAAGATTATATTTTCTGTTTGTTGTTTGCTTGTTTTCTTTTATAAAAATAAAAATCCAAAAACATTTGAAAAAAAAATAAAAAATTGGGGGAGATTTTGTGTAAAAAGTTGGGAAATGATAGTACATTGGGAAATGTATTAATAAATAATACGTAAAAGAAATGATAAGTACTATATTTGATGTGTTAGTAGGTTTACATAGCATTTTTAAACCAAATTTTCTACTAATTAATTTTATATGTGATATATTGGTAGGCATTTTTGCATTTAAAGTATCTAGTCTAAGAAATTTTAACTATATATGCATATTATTTTACATAATCCAAAATATTAATATATGACAATCAAAGGTCTAATCAAAATGATCAAAGGTTATCAAAGTGATAATAAATGTCTTAAATTTTGAAGGATTAGTATATTATGATTCATGATTTAGGGTTTTAATATTATGATATCTGGGGAAATATATTGACTATTTGTTGTACTGAGTACAGACCTTAGTTGGTATATTCTTATACACGGACTTGCAAATATTCCAAAGTTTCATATATCAAATCAAAATAAACTCTATCACTTTGTTATATGATGTATAGACCTATGATACAGTTTATAAGTACAACCCGGGGTATGACATATGTGACTAAATGTCATTCCAACATATGTGTGTACTTCAAAAGATATCATCATATTCTCACTCTTTATATGAAAATACTAATATATTATGAACTTACAAGTATATTACTATTTAGATTATATAAAGTAATATGCATGCCAATAATAAAAGAATTAAAAATATTTAAATGCAGGAGTGTTTAAGAGGACAATAATACCAATAATCACATGTAGAATGATTCTTAGAAAGTATGTTTTATTAATGCTAAGTAAATTTAAAAAGGTCAAAAATACTAACAATCAAAATAGACTTTCATTTCTAAACAATAAAAATAAACATTCATTTATCCCAATATGATCCCAACTCATGAGAATTACACCAACAAAAATATTTTGCTTTTATTCTGTTATGTTAGTTTGTAAATATCTAGTTTAAAGATTTTTCTATTTTTCAAACTTTTAGTTTTAAATAGTTTAGCATTTTATCCAAAGTAAATTTGATTTGATTAAAATGTTTCATTAAAAGTTATTGTTGGATTTATATATGTCGGATCTTATTCACGGATAATAAAATAAAAAGGAGTGTATAAGTATTTCAAAATTTGAAATTTTTACACACACTTTCACTTTATCCGACAAAAACCTTTTATTCCGACAATATATACCTCCGACAATATGCTGCCGGTTGAGTTTTTCTTCGATTACTTTCTGTGTGCTATGATTCACTCGATTTCGTTCCGATAGAAGTGTACGCCTTCTCAATCCGCATCGATTTGTATAATTTTCCCTCTTTATCTCCTTGTAAATAAGTTTTAATCATTGATTTTGTGCGAAAAACACTATTCATGAACAGTGCCCTAGGAATCGTCCAACAATAACTATTGTCGGATGAATAATGAATTAGGGTTTTGATGCGTGAATAGCTTATTCACGCATTAACAGTGTTCTGTGAATTTGACTTTGTTGACTTTGACTTGTTTGACCACTTGTTACGACAATCCATTATTATTGCATGAACAGTACTTATTCACACATGAATAGTACTCCGACAATGTTATTCACGGATATCTTTGTGTGTGTATTCTTTTAAATAACTATTGTCGTATAAAATGTGATTGTCGCATGAATAATGCTCAAGTGATTATTGTCGCATGCTTTCAACACTTAGAAAAATTTTTAGATTTTTGAAACTTGAAACTTTGTCAGAGTATGTTTAGGTCTTTTGCTTAACCTATACTTTGTGCAGCTTGTATTTATATATCATGGCAGAACCCGATCCTATTGCTGCAGCACAACCTGATGTGGTTAGGAGGGCAGTAATTTTTGAGAAACGACACAATGCAATAGCTTATTTACTTGAGGTACCGGATAAAACTGAAACCAGGAAATTCTTTCCATGGTTAGGGTTTTATTACGATCAAGGATTTCTCATGCTTTGACAATTCAAATGGAAAATATCTATGAAGATCATATGACTGATTTTTGGTTAAGTGCTAAATATCACACGAATGTTCAACCTTTTTGTATCATAGCCACGGTTGATGGAAGACCACTTGTACTCACTGAGGAATTGATTAGACACACTTTGCAATTAGGTGATGATGTTAATGCTTTAAATAATATTCCACGAAATATTATTGATGATTGTCTTCAACAAATGGGTTGTACTAAAGGACCACAAGATGTTCAAATTATGAAGAATCATTTTTTGTCCACATTGGAAATTTCTGGCTCATACGTTGATTGGTTGCATATCTCCAAGAAAAGCTGGATTTGATGCAATGAGTTACCACTTAGCTGGTTTAATGACAGCTTTGGTACTCAACATTCCATATAACTTTTCGAGATATATTTTTGAGAATTTGGTTGGGAACATCAACGAAGATGGATTTTTCATGTACCCACGATTCCTCCAGCTGATTTTTGATCAACATATTCAAGGAATTACATACCATGGAGATATTTTGCATTATACTCCGATTCCAAAAAGGGTGTTTGCTGATTGTAATAGTTATTGTGGTAAAGCTACACCACCAACTTTTGATCTCTTTGGACATATTACTGATGAAGATTTTCTTCCACCTCAGATAGACATTCAAATGGAATCAGATGATGATAGTGAGGAAGTTTCATCTGAGGGGGAGTCAGTTCAAGAGGAAGATGAACTTCCAATAGTTCATGAGATTGATGATGATGTTCAACAAAATCTTGATAATCTTGTTGTGATTGAATCATCTAGTTCTGAGGATGAGGAACCTATTCGTCCTAAGACTATTGTAGAATCATTAGCTTTTCAAAGGCAGACTGAAGAAAATATAGAGAAGGAAAGACAAGATTTGAGACGACAAAGAGAAGAGGCCCAGGATCCTGAGTATATACCTGAGCCTAGACCTACTCAGAGAAGGAAGTTGATTATAAATAGAACTTTTTCTTCTAAAACTGGATCTTCTTCTTCTTCATTCCCAGTGACTTCTTCAGCAATGTCTTCTTCTGAATCTTTGCCTGTATCTTCTTCAACAATGTTTTCTTCTGAATCTTTGCGTGTATCTTCGTCAGCAATGCCTTCTTCTGTTTCTCTGCCTATGTCTTCATCAACAATTTCTTCTTCTATATCTATGCCTGTCACTTCTTCTGAACTTGGTATTTCTACTTCTATTCCTATTACTTCATCAATACCCGTTTCTTCATTTTCTGCAGCTGCTGGAACTTCATCTACAACAGCTACTCCTACTGTGAGTATGGCAGCTCTTGATGCTTCTCTTCAACGAGCTGTGAATCCTTTATTGACTATAGTGGATAAGTTGAGAGATGATTTATTTCATGCTTTGCAACGAATTGGCACTCAGGATGTTCTTATTGCCAATCAAGGTCAACAAATTAATTCTCAGACTTTAAGGATTGAATCACTTGAACAAGAAATCTTTCTTCTGAAAGAAAAATTAGGTGATCAGAGGAGAATGTGAATGATGTTGTTGATGTTGATGATAAGGCAAATGATCAGAATAATGATGATGATCAAGGAAATGTTGGATTAAATAACACAGGTAATGAAGGATTTCATGATGATGTTGAAGAAAATGTTGGAAGATATGGTGATTCTGATAATACTGATGGAAATGATGGTAATGGTGATCAGCCAAATTTTTCTCAAGCAATGGTACTGGTTCAAAATGATGATATGGAAGAACCCTTGTATGTTGAACCAATCAGTTTTGTTCCTCCTCCTGCTATGGTTTTGACTCCCGAACCAAGTTTTGAAAATATGGAATTTGATGATCTTGGTGAAGAAGACTTAAATGCTTTATACCTTGGAAATATGTTTGATGATCTTGGTGAAAATTCTATGTTTGAGCTTGGAGAATCTTCACGCAGATTTGATAAAGAAGAGTTATCAGATAGTGTTGAAGAAGAAGAGATTCTATGTCCTACTCCATTGAATGTTATTATTGATGATTTGGTTCCTTTTGTGGAGTTGTGTAATAACGGAGAGTATGATTTTGATGAGTTTGATGATCCAAAATTTCCTCCAGGGTTTTAGTCAGATTTTGATAATGTTCATGTTGAAGACTGGGAAGATTCTGAAGATGAACTTCACCCAGAAAGACAATCAAAAGTTCAGTCTGATATGGATACTCAAGAAGGATTTTGGGTTGATTCAGAGGAAGAGAAAGAATCTGAACAAAAATTTCCATGGTGGTTTTCTAAACAACCTGAGCCTGCGAAAATAAAGACCAGAAAGTTCTTTAAAATTCCAAGACATGAGTGTGTTGGAGGGATTATTCGATGGAAGTATGATAATGATAACAAAGTGTTTATCATCTAGATAACGGATGGGCTTCAAAATTTTCATCCAACTTTTAAAGCACTTGAAAAACTTCCAAAGTGTGAAGTCAATCATATCGCTTCAATTGACATTATCAATCATTCTAAAAATAGTCTGGTGAATTGGATGACTGAAGTACTATCTCATGAGTGCAATAAAGGAAAATACACGTGGGTCAAAGAGACGTTTCCAAAAAGAACTGTGGATTACTTTGACATTGAATCTATTTCCAATCAACCACGAGTGATTACTACTTATCCACGGGTAAAATGTCTAAGGAAAATTCCACTTGGAAAACTTTCAGTTAATTTTTGGAAATTTATTAGCTATTGGAAGTATAACGGGAGCACGGGAGAAGCAGAAATTGGATGCTATGACAAAGATTACAAGGGAGACATTATGTGGAATCGAGAAACGATTGTGTATGTATTCGATCCCTTGAGTTTGATAAATCTCTCAAAAGATGATCTGGAAGTTCTACTAGTGAATTCGATTATCTATGATGATGCATTTGATGATGAAGCTATGGCCTTGAAGTTCCAACGAGTAGTTGAAGTATGTTGTGCCCAAGGTGTTCATGCTGGTTGCATTCTGCCTGGATATACATAAAGCTCAAGTTTCAAGATATCAAGCATTATCCAAGGGGGGTTTGTTGGAGAAAATTGTCTAACGCTTGATTTTTATATTTTGTAAAAACTTTCTGATTTGTCTAAGTGTTGAAGTCTGGTCCGACAATAGCTTAGGTCCGACAATAAGTCTATTGTCATAAGGTATAAGTCCGATAATGTGTCATTGTCGCACACTTTGGTCAATCCGTGATTACTTATTATCGGGTTGACTAAGTGATGGTTTATTGTCGCACAAAGGCTTGAAGTAAGTCTATAAATAGGCTTGTGTTAGTTCATTTTGAGCTAAGTCTTTTGTAACAATTCACACAGTTTCTCTCTGTGTTTTTGTGAAATACAAAAGTAGTTTTGATTGAATACTTCTTGTTCTTTAATTCCTATTTTGTTGTATATCTTGTATTCCGCACAAGTTGTACAAGTTCTAGTTGCGATTCGTGATCCACGACACTACAATATATACCATTCAGCCCGTGACACATGATGGTGAAATCATTTTTGCCTTTAAAGCTAAGGAGTATGATGGTAATGCTTGGAACTACTCCTTTATTCAAGGTACTTCAGTTTTGTTGCTTTAACATAACCTTCTCAATTGTTTTATTAACATCATTTAATATATTTCACAAATTATATTCAGTTAATTGATTTTTTAATGATTCTGCAAGGTTACTATGCTCAATTCTGATGGAGTGTTAACTCCTTCATCTACTTCAGCAATTACCCCGTTCACCTTTTGCTTGAAGAGGAAAAGTGAGCCACCATCTGATGCAACAAGTGATGGTCTAAGTACTAGCACTTCCAAGGATTTAGCAGCGCTCAAATTGCTAGGATGGAGGATGTCTATTAAATTTGACCAAGTTATTTTTCCCTTAATTTTTGTATTCGCCAATAATCCGTGCACTATACTGTTGTTGTGCACGACGAAAAACTTGGTTTCTTAATCTCTATTTACTTATCTTTACACCGTTAGTCTTTTGATATTGTTTGCCGGTTTATCTTTTATGAATTTTAAAGTTGATAATTTTAAATAATACTCTGAGGGTTTTTAACTATAAAGTGCAGTTTATTATGACATTCAATAATTTGCTGCAAATTTATTCACTAGCAATAATGGCTATAATAATACCAACGTAAGTGGAGGTGAAGGATACTTATCCAATAGGAATATAAATCCCAATAACTATGTTTTTTTCAAATCCAATACAGTTATAAGTTATTTTCATTGAGATTGAATGTATGGATTTTTTGTGTGCTTTCCTCGCATTAGTTTTTTGGATATTGTGATATGCAGAAATAATCATCCGTACGTTTAAGCCTGAATGGAATTTTGTTTCAGGTACATAATTAAAATATGTCGACATTTGTATATCTTGTTTCAAAAAAAATCGTTAAACAATCATAAAACGTTTTGTTGTAATATTATGTATTTGTAACATTATCGTTTTGGGCCTAGGAGAATAATGGTATTTTTCTTATTTTAATTGATTATTTTATTGTATTTAGAAATATTTGATATTATTTAGATAATTGAAATAAATAAGTCAATCGATTAAATAACTTATTGTGATTAATAAATTATTACTTGTTTTAATTTAATTTAGTTGATGGTATAATAAAACTTATTTCTCGCATATAGTTTTTAGGTTCCAGACAATAAATTTAGAACAGATATATTCTTACACCACCTAATATTGAGGTCAGTTGCATGAGTCGATCAAAAATTCCACCCTTTACCTCACTTCACTGATTTGGGCCTAAAATTTCAAGAACACACACTTTGAAATCTTTTACTAATCAAAAGAAAAATCTGAAAGGGAAGAACATCTATCAATCTTGTGGACATAATCTTGATTTCTACTTCATCATCTTCATCATCATCTTGTCATCCTTTCCATTGTAAGTATTTTCTTATGTTTTATGAAAGTGTTTGATTTAATTGGGTATAATTATGAATAGAACTAATTGGTGTTTGAAAGTGGTTATATGATCTTTGTTAACTGAATTCATGGTCAATTACTTGTGTTCTTCATGTTCTAAGTTGGAATAAATTGAATTTAGGTTGTAACTAGGATGAATGATAAATGCATGTATGGATTTAGAGGCTTGATGATGTTGTTTGTTGTTATAATATGTTTATGGTTGATGTTGGAGATTATTGTTTGATAAGAACATGTATTGTATCTGATTTAGGTGAAATTGGGTTTTTAGTTCGTGCTGTGTAGTTGCAGGTCTGAACTTCTGCTGTAAAACGTGGGAACGCGATCCAGTACTCTTGCCCGGATCGCGTTGCTATGTGTATTTTGATCACAGTACGATTTGTTCTTTGAAACGCGATCCAGCCCCTTTTACCCGGATCGCGTTGGTTAGTGTAATTTTGGGTCAATTCAACTTTGTTCTTGAGAACGCGATCCTGACACTCCTTCTGGATCGCGTTTGATAGTTAAAATCGGTAACAGAATAGTTTTGAACTGTGGAACGCGATCCAGCTCACTCCTTCTCGGATCGCGTTTGCATGATATAACTTGATAAATTTGATAACTTGTGACTTGTGTACTTATGTTATTTAAATAGTATTGAATTTATATTATATGCGTTTATTTGACATTATACACTTGAATAGAATACTATGAATCATAATATGATAATCTAATTCGGGTTTTGATTGTGTTCTCAGATAAACCGAAGACTCAATAAAATAAGACCTTTGAGTAGAGACGGTGATTGTCAAGGGTGAGTGGATCTTTGACTATCAGTCTAAGTTAGTTGTAACAACATGGTTACAACGGGTAAACCTGGTTTGTTAATATAAGATATACATATATTGTTTATGTTAAGCATATTGCCATGATGATTATGTATTGTGTGCTTATTCAGAGGTCAACATGGTTTGGGTTGGGGTACTATTACTTGGAAAACATAAGTACTTATACATGTGTTGTTTATTGAACTTGTGTTGTATGAAGTAATAGTTGCCAACTATCGGTTAAACCACTGTATTGGCCTTCAGTTGGTTACAAGTGTTACTTGGGGGCCACCGCGGCTTGAGGGTACCTCAAGGACCACCGATCCTCTTTGAATTATTTGTTTATGATGCTTTGCTGTAAACATTTGTTAACATAAGTTAGGTTGATAGTAATGATCTATTCACTTAGCTTTGTGCTAATATCTCCTTACTACTTCTTGCAGGTTAATCTTTTGATTGTGGGTTGCAAGAAGTTCGGGTTAATGGAATGTTTGACAGCTCACTATGATTTTCAAAATCTTGTTAACGGTTTAACATTATGTTTTGAATTAAATAACACATAACTTAATGTTTGTAATTAAGGTAGCAGTTTGAATTTAAAATCATGTAATTGTGGATTGCCATTTTAGGTTTTATATTATATGCAATATATAATGTATGAATTTAATATATGCTTCCGATATGTGTTTTATATAAAGGAAAAAAATAGCTTTGTAATTTGTAAAGGGTGTTATAAATTGGTATTAGAGCTTTGGATTTGGGTGAATTGAGCATGTGTTAAGTGTTCAATCCTAAACCTACTTGTGTTAGTCAAACATTCCGGGGAGTGGGATTTAGCTATGATAGGAGAAATAGTTAGTATGTAGGTACTAACAATTAACGAGTTGTGAGATGATGTGTTGTTGCAGATATGGCAGATAATGAACCTCTGACCGATACCCACAACAATGTATCTAGAGTAGGAGTTACTCCTCCATAAAATCCTATTGATAGACGAGGTCAATCTGGTACCTCATTTTCAGCAGGAGATTTGGATAGAGATGATTATGTTTTACAATTAGAGGAGGAAGTACTTAAACTCAGAGATTTACAGCGGCAATCTTTGCTAGATCAACAATCTCGGTTATCACAACAACCTCAACATCAACCTAAGTTGTGTTCTTTTAAAACTTTCAAATCTAGTGGACCATCTGATTATTGTGGAAGCACCAATCCTTCGGTCACACTCGATTGGTTAAGAGATGTGGAAAGGAAATTTGAGGTTTGTTGATGTGAGGATGAGATCAAAGTTCCATATGCGGTTCAACTTCTGAAAGGTCCAGCTATGGTTTGGTGGGATTTTATTACATCACATTTAACACCACAACAAAAGGAATCTATTAGATGGCCTGATTTCTACAATGAGGTTTGTAAGAAATATTGTTCAGTTTTGATATGACTCGTATTCGACGTGAGTTTATGGATATGCAATTGACGGATGATATGACCATGGATGAGCTTATCTCCCAATTTTCTGAAAAGTTAAGGTTTATGCAACAATGGGTTCCAGATGAAAAGACTAAGATTGATCATTTTATTGGGATGTTGCCACATATCTATCGAACAATTGTGAGATTAGCGGGTCCTCTTACCCAATCTTTTGAGTTAGCCCGATCTATGGATTGTGATATTCGGGCTCATGAATTGGGAAACAAAGAAAGATCTTTGTCGAAATCCAAAGGTGATTCCTCGGCGAATCAAGGGAAGAAGAAATGGCATGGATCTCCTCAAGGCAAGAAACAAAGTGGCGGTATTGTGGACAAAGCGAATTGGTGACATACTTGTAATGCTAAACATACTGGACCATGTACTCCGCAAATGGCTAGATGTGTCAAGTGTGGTCAGTTTAGGCATGATGTCAAAGAATGTACTTTTCCTAAGCATATGTGTTGGAATTGCCACAAGGAAGGTCACCGATCGGGTCAATGTACTGAGGCAAGTAGACATAGAACGGGTAATGTCGGAGGGCCTTCATCTTCTAGCCAGAAAAGAAAGAATCCACCATCTGCAACTGGCAGGGCTTTCCAAATGACAGGTGATCAAGCTGTCGGAACCAAGGATGTCATAACTGGTACTTTTCTTATAAATTATGTACCAACAAGTGTGCTATTTGATTCAGGAGCAAATTGTTCTTTTATATCCATGCTTTTCTGTGATAGACTGAAATTGACTCCCACATGTATTAATAATCCTATTGAGGTTGAGGTAGATGATGGTAAAATGGTTCCATTTATCACATCGGTGACTGGAGCTAGTATATTGATTGAAGGTTATAGCTTCCCAATTTCTTTTCTATTAATGCCTATTCCGGGATTTGATGCGGTTTTAGGCATGGATTGGTTAAGTAAAAATAAATCCAATATAGAATGCCATAGTAAGATGGTAAGAATTCCAATCTCGGATGAGTCATATGTCATGGCTCGAGGAGAAAGGGAGAAGGGTAGTATCCCTTTAATTTCAATGATGAAAGCTAGAAAATCTTTAGTTAAGGGATGTGAATCGTATTTGGTATGTTATTGATGCTAAGTTAGAAAAGAAAATCATTTCAGATATTTGGATAGTTTCTGAATACTTGGAAGTCTTTCCTGATGAGTTGCCTGGTTTGCCTCCCATTAGAGAAGTAGAATTTAAAATTGATTTGATCCCTGGTTCTACTCCTATAGCTAAGGCACCTTATAGATTAGCTCCCTCAGAAATTCGTGAAATGATGAATCAAATTTAGGAGTTATTAGATAAGGGTTTTGTTAGGCCCAGTTCTTCTCCATGGGGTGCACCAGTGTTATTTGTTAAAAAGAAAGATGACACCTTTCGTATGTGTATTGACTATAGGGAGTTGAATAAGAGAAACGTTAAGAATAAGTACCCTTTACCTCGATTAGATGAATTATTTGATCAATTACAAGGGTCTTCCTATTTCTCTAAAATTGATTTGAGATCGGATTATCACCAAGTGCGGGTTTGTGAGGAGGATATTCCTAAGATGACTTTTCGCACTAGATACGGTCATTATGAATTCCTTGTTATGCCTTTTGGTTGATTAATGCTCCGGCGGTTTTCATGGATTTAATGAATAGAGTTTGTCGACCGTTTCTTGATAAATTTGTAATTGTGTTTATTGATGATATCTTAGTTTATTCTAAATCTGAATCTGATCATGAGATGCATTTACGATTGGTTCTTGACACTTTGAGAAAGGAATAGTTATAGGCTAAATTTTCGAAATGTGAGTTTTGGCTTTGTGAGGTTCAATTTTTGGGCCACATTATTTGTAAAGACAGGGTTAAGGTAGATCCGTCTAAAGTTGAGGCAGTTATGAATTGGCATGCACCTCAATCTCCTTCTGAAATTAAGAGTTTTCTGGGGTTTGCGGGCTATTACAGAAACTTCTTTAAGGATTTATCTAAGCTTGCGGGTCCTTTGACTAAATTAACCAGAAAAGATGTTCAGTTTCAGTGGAATTTATCTAAGCTTGCGGGTCCTTTGACTAAATTCCAGACTTTGAAACAATTATTGTGTCAGGCTCCGGTGTTAGCTTTACCTGACGGGTCCGATGATTTTATTGTCTATTGTGATGCATCGTATACGGGTTTGGGTTGTGTTTTGATTCAACGTGATCGGGTCATTGCTTATGCTTCTCGTCAGCTTAAGCCTCATGAAAAGAATTATCCTACCCATGACTTGGAGCTTGCAGCTGTTGTGTTTTCATTAAAAATCTGGATGCATTACTTATATGGTACCAAATGTGTATTTGTACGGATCACAAAAGTCTTCAGTATATGTTTTCTCAAAAGGAATTGAATATGTGTCAGAGGAGATGGTTTGAATTAATTAAAGACTATGACTGTGAGATTCGTTACCACCTCGGTAAGGCCAATGTGGTGGCGGATGCGTTAAGTCAAAAATGAAAATCAGAAAAGGTGTGTTTCATGCGATTAAAGGTTTTATCGGATGATAATTTGAAATCCGAGGTTATACTTAAAAGAACAGATTTATTGGTTAATGACTCTTGTGGATTAAAGACCTTTCAATCTCGTGTCTGGGTTCCTTTGCTTGGTGGTCTTCGAGATGTAATCCTGTTGGAGGCACACAAATCTAGATTGTCGATCCATCCCGGAAGTACCAAAATGTATCTTGACTTGAAAACATTGTATTGGTGGCCTACTTTGAAATCGGACGTTGCTCGATTTGTAGAATCATGTCATATATGCTCTCAAGTGAAAGCCGAACACCAGAAACCTTATGGATCATTGAAACAACTTGAGATTCCCGAGTGGAAATGGAAGCACATAACTATGGATTTTGTAACTAAATTCCCCCGGACAATTAAGGGTAATGATATGATTTGGGTGATCGTGGATCGATTAACTAAGAGCGCTCACTTTCTTGCCACTTGCGAGACTGCATCTTTGAGTAAATTGGCACAATTGTACATCAATGATATTGTTTCGAGACATGGGATTCCGTTGTCTATTGTTTCCGACAGAGATTCTCGATTTGTGTCTGGGTTTTGGCAGAGTTTATAGATGGAATTGGGTACCAGAATTAACTTGAGTACAATATCACCCTCAGACGGATGGTCAGTCTGAACGCACTATTCAGACTTTAGAGGATATGCTACGTGCTTGTGTATTGGAATATGGTGGATCTTGGGATTCACACTTACCATTGATTGAATTCGCGTACAATAATTCATATCACTCAAGTATTGGTATGCCTCCGTATGAAATGTTGTATGGGCGTCGTTGTAGAACACCTACTTGTTGGTTAGAAGCGGGTGAGAAATAGTTTGCCGGTCTGGATGTTGTTCAGATTACTGCAGACAAGGTGGCTATTGCTCGTGAGAAATTGAAGGCGGCCCGTGACAGACAAAAACAGTATGCCGATCCACGTCGTCGCCCAGTTACCTTTGTTGTAGGTGAATTGGTTTATTTGAAAGTTTCACCTTGGAAGGGAGTGATTCGGTTTGGTAAACGTGGTAAACTTGCTCCTAGGTACATTGGGCCATTTAAAATTCGACAAGTAGTTAATGATCAAACTGTATCCTTAGATCTTCCTCCTGAATTAGTGGGTATTCATGATACCTTCAATGTGAGCTATTTAAGAAAATGTAATGTGGAGGACTAATCCCAAGTCCTTCCTTTGCAAGATTTCCTAGTTGACCAAAGTCAGAGACTCATAGAAGAACATGTTGAGCTTTTAGACCGTAAGGTGACTAAACTTCGAAAGAAGGATATTCCTATGAAGCTTATTAAGTGGAATCATAGTTTGGGGTCAAACCTAACGTGGGAGATCGAGTCTAGCATGAGGACGTGTTATCCTAGTCTCTTTGGGCATGACGAGATTTTGGGGACGAAATCTCCTTAAGGAGGGAAGATTTGTAACATTATCGTTTTGGGCCTAGGAGAATAATGGTATTTTTCTTATTTTAATTGATTATTTTATTGTATTTAGAAATATTTGATATTATTTAGATAATTGAAATAAATAAGTCAATCGATTAAATAACTTATTGTGATTAATAAATTATTACTTGTTTTAATTTAATTTAGTTGATGGTATAATAAAACTTATTTCTCGCATATAGTTTTTAGGTTCCAGACAATAAATTTAGAACAGATATATTCTTACACCACCTAATATTGAGGTCAGTTGCATGAGTCGATCAAAAATTCCACCCTTTACCTCACTTCACTGATTTGGGCCTAAAATTTCAAGAACACACACTTTGAAATCTTTTACTAATCAAAAGAAAAATCTGAAAGGGAAGAACATCTATCAATCTTGTGGACATAATCTTGATTTCTACTTCATCATCTTCATCATCATCTTGTCATCCTTTCCATTGTAAGTATTTTCTTATGTTTTATGAAAGTGTTTGATTTAATTGGGTATAATTATGAATAGAACTAATTGGTGTTTGAAAGTGGTTATATGATCTTTGTTAACTGAATTCATGGTCAATTACTTGTGTTCTTCATGTTCTAAGTTGGAATAAATTGAATTTAGGTTGTAACTAGGATGAATGATAAATGCATGTATGGATTTAGAGGCTTGATGATGTTGTTTGTTGTTATAATATGTTTATGGTTGATGTTGGAGATTATTGTTTGATAAGAACATGTATTGTATCTGATTTAGGTGAAATTGGGTTTTTAGTTCGTGCTGTGTAGTTGCAGGTCTGAACTTCTGCTGTAAAACGTGGGAACGCGATCCAGTACTCTTGCCCGGATCGCGTTGCTATGTGTATTTTGATCACAGTACGATTTGTTCTTTGAAACGCGATCCAGCCCCTTTTACCCGGATCGCGTTGGTTAGTGTAATTTTGGGTCAATTCAACTTTGTTCTTGAGAACGCGATCCTGACACTCCTTCTGGATAGCGTTTGATAGTTAAAATCGGTAACAGAATAGTTTTGAACTGTGGAACGCGATCCAGCTCACTCCTTCTCGGATCGCGTTTGCATGATATAACTTGATAAATTTGATAACTTGTGACTTGTGTACTTATGTTATTTAAATAGTATTGAATTTATATTATATGCGTTTATTTGACATTATACACTTGAATAGAATACTATGAATCATAATATGATAATCTAATTCGGGTTTTGATTGTGTTCTCAGATAAACCGAAGACTCAATAAAATAAGACCTTTGAGTAGAGACGGTGATTGTCAAGGGTGAGTGGATCTTTGACTATCAGTCTAAGTTAGTTGTAACAACATGGTTACAACGGGTAAACCTGGTTTGTTAATATAAGATATACATATATTGTTTATGTTAAGCATATTGCCATGATGATTATGTATTGTGTGCTTATTCAGAGGTCAACATGGTTTGGGTTGGGGTACTATTACTTGGACAACATAAGTACTTATACATGTGTTGTTTATTGAACTTGTATTGTATGAAGTAATAGTTGCCAACTATCGGTTAAACCACTGTATTGGCCTTCAGTTGGTTACAAGTGTTACTTGGGGGCCACCGCGGCTTGAGGGTACCTCAAGGACCACCGATCCTCTTTGAATTATTTGTTTATGATGCTTTGCTGTAAACATTTGTTAACATAAGTTAGGTTGATAGTAATGATCTATTCACTTAGCTTTGTGCTAATATCTCCTTACTACTTCTTGCAGGTTAATCTTTTGATTGTGGGTTGCAAGAAGTTCGGGTTAATGGAATGTTTGACAGCTCACTATGATTTTCAAAATCTTGTTAACGGTTTAACATTATGTTTTGAATTAAATAACATATAACTTAATGTTTGTAATTTAAACCATGTAATTGTGGATTGCCATTTTGGGTTTTATATTATATGCAATCTATAATATATGAATTTAATATACGCTTCCGATATGTGTTTTATATAAAGAAAAAAAATAGCCTTGTAATTTGTAAAGGATGTTATAGTATTAGCCCGTAAATTTTGCGGGTTATAAACTAGTTAATACTTAATAATAAAACAATAAAAGATTATTAATAAAAAAATTAGTGCCACATGGTACCTTAAGATTGAAATGAGGTTTCTTTATATAATAAGTAAAGATAAAGATAAAAGATAATTTTAGTATCAATCAATGTTCGGATTTTGAGAAAAAGTGGGTAAATTGATATTGGGAGGTTGTATACTTGTTATTGAGTAGCAAGTAAACTTGTTGTGCTAATGTTGATACAAAAGAGATGAGTTAATAAGGTTATGAGAAATTGTTGATTTGCTATATATAGAGATTTTGATGAAATGAGGTTGTAAGTTGTTGTTTTTGAAAAGAGTATAAGTTGTTAGTTGAGGGATTTTAGTGTTATGAATCATAAACACTTGAATACATTACGGAACATATATGATGTGTCATCACCATATTTTGCATGTACCACATTATCTTATTCTTAATTTTATTCAAAGCATCTCCGTCATTGTTTAAAAATTTACACTTAATAATGTTTAATGATGAAATTATCCTTCAAAATTCATTAATGATTTCAATCTTTTCGAATCAAATATTAATATACTATATCTATAACAACCTCTCATTTTAAACTATACATACATGTTATTACAATTATGAATCTTATACAAAATATATAAATATGAATAATTCATTAGATCATATCACTTAATTTTTGAATCAACCAATATATGCATCTATTCATCACCGTTGTTGTGTGCAAGTAAACTGATATTTTAATAAATTGTACTTCAAAAATAGTTTTACTAATATGTGTGTGCTCTTGTTTGTGGTATTTAAATCATTCCCCAATATGGTGTTATTAAGAAAAACACTTATATTCATTCAAAAGATATGTGCTTTAATATTATATACGCAATCAAAATGGTGTATATAATATAATACCGTGTGCGGTTGTTTGTGTTATTTAAAAACCTTATTCCCTATTATTATGGTATTAAAAAAATCACATCTTTTCATTCAAAAAGGCGTGCTCTATAATACGGAGTATTATGCAATCAAGATGTATGAGTGGTAGTTAACTAATTCCCTCTATCCTATTTTTGTTCATTTTTTAATTTTTAAAGTCTTTTTTTTATAATTTTGATGTTAAATATTTTTATTTGAGTTATATAATACTTGATGAAAATTATACCCAACTAAAATATATTTAAAACCAATTCATTTATATTTGCATCAACTATTATATAATACAAAAAAAAATTATTTAAGGTCAAACTTAAGAAAGAAATACTTAAAAAGTCAAAACAGGAAAACAAAAATGGGACAAAGGGAATATGTAATTGAGCGATGTGATTCTATATATATACTAATAAATACATAGGAATTGTACAAATTTTGAATAGTAGATTAAACAAGTTTTTTAACTATATAATTGAGCAATGAGATAATATGACAAATTTTGAAGTAGGCTAAACAAGTCTTTTTAGGTGAAAAGGAAAAATATTTATAAACATTTTTTGAACACAATGTTTATGTAACCTTCGTAAAATTATGTTTGGTATAATGAAGATATCATTATCATTATTATCATTATAATAATAGAGTGGGTTCAAATGAGAATAGGAATTTGTGTGAGAATGAGGGAACCAATGATATCAAGTCATGTGTACAAAGAGAATGTTCCATATGTACAAAACCCATTTACCCCCAACATCAATTATCTCACAAACGAAAAATCGAAAAATTATGAAAATTGCACCATTAAATTCGTCGTTTTCTCCTCTTCGATTTGCCGTCCCTCAAGACATATCAAGACATACTTTCGACGATTTTTTTATTATATATTTTTTGGTGGGTTTCACATTTACTAACACATGTGTTAAAGTGTTGCGTTTAAGGTTTAGGGTTTGGGGTTTTTTTTTTTTTTTGGGTAAAGGGGACGGTACCCTGACAAAATGCTATATAAAAAAATAAAGTAACGTATTTACACTCTTACTTTGGGCATACCCAAAGGGGATGAATTTTAATGCACATCCCACACATATACAAAAAAAACTATAACATCCATTAAGCCCAAAGTAAATAAAATACAAGTAATGAGACAATAATTCTTGACCAAAATTGTATCAGAAAAATCGATATCTATACGTCTGCTTCCATTCTTCTTTTCTTCTTTTCTGTTAGCCCAATCCACGGCCCATTATAAAACATATCTCGTTTAATCTTGAACTTACTCATTATCCACCAATGTCCAATACACTGTAGCCCATTTCCCCAACAATCCAACCTTGTATCAGATTTATTTCGCAACCCAATTACATCAATTTCAATTCCAGTACCACAATACTTCATGTCTTCTATATATCCATTAGATGCAGTCCATTTTGCAAATCTCTTCAGCCAAATCCAAGTTAGTAGTAACCATAGCCCATCGCTATACCTTCCATTCCAATGCATTATTGAACCTAATAAATTCAAATTTGCATCATTTTTCCCATAATACCACTTTGGCCTGAAAAAGTCAAAATGACATTTTCCAAATATCTTTCCACTAACAAATTTTGCCAACTCACACCTGCTAATACAACGGCCAATTTACCACTTCGACTCAATAGAAATTCAATCCATCAACTAGAAAAATGTCTATAATACACATTTTGACTCAAAAAAGTCAAGCCTGCAGCAAATTCTTTTAACATCAGCTCACAGTAACAAACATAAATCCAATTATGCAATCCACTTTTCATCCCATCTATAATTCTAATAATCCTTAACAATATAAACCCATTCGCCATATATCTAGTAGCATAAAAATCATTTGCTTCATCAATAGTTCTAACCATGCTTCTAGCAGTATTATGACCATAAAATCCTTTAATACCAATAATACTATCAGACCTAAAAGTAGTAACAACTAAGATGTTTCCAGCAACAATAAGATCATCACTAGCAGCAGAAAAAATACCCATTCCACAAATAACCCAAAAAATACTCCTCAAAGCAATAACTTGACTACAAAAAGTCAACCATTCATCATATCCTTTCCTTTTAACATTACAGCTACAGACTTCAATCAGATCAGCAGCATTGATATTTCTCTTCAAGTTCCAGTAATAAATTTTGATAAACTAGTTCATTTGTAAAAAAAACATTGACATCAAACTCTATACCTAGACAAGAAGAATTGCAACATTGACATACAATTCTGTTACCATTCCAACAATGAGAATGGCCAAGACACAAACAGTAGCCTAGTGCATGTACATGGTTCATAGCTTCCTGCTCATCATCAATAATGTAAAAGCATCTTCTAACACTGCCTTTAACAGAAATACTCACCAAGTACATCACTATCTCACCTCCAAATGAAATTTTAAGCTCAAAATTCTTGTAAAGAAAAAAGTGAAAATTTTCCATCCTTATTACTCCTTTAAATAAGAGTAGTATGCCATACCCCTGCATATATCCCAATAACTCCAGTCCTATGCATCTCTGATCATATATTTTGACACATAAAAACCAATTAAGCTTGTGAGAGGGTACAAACTTAAAAGTTTTAATATAAACACAGAAGTATAGACACAAAAAATATGAAAACAGAGATAGAAGACCTACCCACCTCCACCATATAACTCCCATAAAACCACCCACCCTTTGTGATAACAGCAGACTTAAATCATCAAAACACTCCTTACCAGCTAACCAATAGTTCAAGTCCATGCCATGCTTCATTGACCCTTGTTTGCATTTCAGCACTAAAGCTCTACATCTACACTTTACTTCAAGCAGTTTTAGCAAAGCATGACTGATCTCATTGGTACACCTAAACAATCCTAATGTAAATTTTTTTGGGAATTTAAAAGGGGTAAAATAAAATGTAGAATAGAAAACCACACAACTCCTTATAACTCCACAAGGTATATCTAATATGCTAACCTCCAGCATTAAAACAGATCCTATAGCCACCTCTAACCTATATTGTAACATCCTCGTTTTGGGCCTAGTTGAAATTGGTAATTTCTTTATTTATTTAATTATTTAATTGTGTTTTAAATAATTAATGCCTTGTGGATAATTGAAAAATTAATAGGTCCTTTAGCTAAATGACTTATTGTGAATACTAAAATATAACTGTTTTAAATTTATTTAGTTGACGGTAAAATAAAATTGTATTTCCCCGCAAGTGGTTTTTAAGTTCCAGACAATAATAAATACGGGGAATAAAAATTAACACTTATATGGTATACTCTATGGGATGGGTCGGTTTTTTTTACCTCCCACATATACACACATACGTACATGCATACTTACACCAAGAAACTCTAAATCAATTGCATGAAACTTTAACATCAAATTGGAGCTTGTAAATTCGGATTCAAGCTTCCTTAATCATCAAGAACAAGGTATGATCACATGTTCTTCATTTTCCATAACCTAGAAATTGGGGTTTTGGGGGTTTTTGCTAATTAGTGAGTTTAATCCGAAATTAAGGGTTGGTTTTGTGAAATTGTTGTTAGTTAAGCTTGTTATGGTTGATTACTAACAAGATTCAAGCTTAAGATTATAAATCTATGGTGATTCTTAGGGTTTATGATAATTTTGATGGGTTAATGACTCTAATCCGAAATTAAAGTATGCAATTAGTTAAGGTAGTGTTAATAAGTGTTTATAAGATGGTTAGTAATCTTAATTTAACCTAGAAGTGAATTAATCATGTTATATAAGTTGTAATCAAAATGGGGTTTGGGGTAATTGATGGAATTAGCATGATTAACATGAAATTGAAGCTTGAGATACTTGCATGATAGTTAGTTGATTTTTATATGTGGATTATAACCTTAATCTTAGTTTAAAAGATGAAGAATTTGAAGTATAATCATATGGATAGTTATGGGTTTAGTTGAATATTCATGAATTGAAGCTTGTGTTGTGACACGTAATTGATAATTGTTGTTAACATGATTCTAAGTATTGAACTTAATTACTTGCAAAATAGTATGGTAGTTAATTACCACTTGATTATTGATAATAATGATACGGAGTATTGAGGTAATGGGTAATCATACAATGAGTTGTAATAACTTAGTGATTATTTGTAGTTAGACATAATTAAATTAAATGAGTTATATGTTCTGAATTTATTACTAACTCATTATTTATATTGTGTTCTTAGATATGGAGAAGACTCGGTGACATTAGACTACTGAGTAGACGACGGAGGTTTGGTGAGTGGAACAATGTACCTTCAGCGTAACTTAGTTGTAATAGATTGGTTACAACGGGTAAACGTGGTTTTACTGATTATAGACCGATGATTGACATGTTGCCTTGATAGATATAGATTTTGTGATATCTGGCCTTTGGGCATATGTGTTTAATTGGAGGTCAACATGGTTTGGGGTTAAGGGTACTATTGAGTTGCCAACACAGGTCCTTGTACACGGTTGGTTATAGGAATACTGTGTTGTGTGGGTAAATAGTACCTAGGCTATCGGTTTACCGCTGTATTGGCCTGCAGTTGGTGTGAGGTTACTTGGGGGCCACCCGGGCATGAGGGCGCCTCAAGGACCGCTGATCCTCCTTGTGGATATTTGTTTGTGATGCTTTATGCGGTAAACAAATGATTGTGTGTTTACGATGCTGTTGTTGTAAACTGGTTTATTATGCTATGCTTAGTTGTAAACAGATTTGCTATGCTAGGTTGCATTGTAGGTTATTGGTTCATTCACTTAGCGTTGAGCTAATCCCCCACATTACCACTCCTTGCAGGATACGATTTGATTATATGTTGAGCAAGGAGCTATTTATTGGATGGAATGGTTGACGACGATATGCTTACTCTGATCTTTGATTTTATAAAATCATTGTTGTCTTTCAAATTATGTAACACCCAAAATGATAAATTATGTTTTGAAATAGATTGACTAATATGAGTATTATATAATGTATAATTATTAATGTTTATTGGACTTTCGCTTCCGGTTATAAAAAAAATGGTTTAGAAATTGAAGGGTGTTATAAATTGGTATCAGAGCATAGGTTTGGGTGAATTGAACATTTTTGGTGTTTAATCCAAAATCTGGAATTGTGTCTAGTCAAACATTCCAGGGTGTTGGGTTAGTTGTTACATGAGAATTGGGTAGTAGGATATGTACTAACGCTTAACAAGATGTGAGATTGTGTTTTGGTTGCAGAGAAGGAGGAACATGAGTAACCAACTGGCATTCTCAATGTTTCCTCTATGTTCGTTGGTGTAAGAGCATCAAGTAATTCTCTATAAGCTTGATTAAATTAAATAAGTTTGAATTGTTTACTTATTATGATGACTATGATTAGTAAAGTAAATTGATTTTTGTCTATGGGTTTAGCATAGTTGATTATGTGCTTAGTAGTAAATCTTGATAGATTAAATTGAAATGACTTTCCATAAGAAAATTAATGAGGTATTGGTATACCTCAAGTAAGATGTTTAAAGTCATGTGGTGGTTTAAATTAGAAAATATACATTGATTGGAAGGTGTGTGTTTGACCTGAAAAGTCAAAGTGGTCAACGATGCTTTTATAGGTATTGACAAGTTTTAGGAAAAGTCAATGTTGAATACTTGTTGTAATTTGTGTAAATATGTTGGTAATATGTGGAATTGGTGTTTTAAGGTTATGTTATGCCACCAATAGTGATAATGGTTTGGTTTGACTTAAATTAGTCAAAGGCATGTGGAATGGTCGATAGAATAGTGATTATATGGTCATAAACCCAAACGGGTCATTTAAGTGCCCAAATGGGTCACTTAATGATAACACGGCTAAAACTTGATGTGGTTTGTGTATGATGACTTTTTAAGTGACTTGGAGTCATAAGTATAGATAAAATGTGGGTTGAAAGTGTTAATGTTGTCATTATGAATGAAATCGGTAAAAATGTCCATTTGGACCCCTAAACGGGTCAACGTGTCAAAACAACGTAGAACGAGTGTTTGTAGGTGACGACTATGCCCACACATCATAAATATATGTAAAAACATGTTGGCAAAGGGTGGGAGTCAGAAACCAAGTCATTTGGAATATGGCGTGTCAACCAAAATGGTCTAAAATGGTCAAAATTGAGTCGTACGTCCGTTTTCTCGTAAAACGTGTAAATTGAAAAAGTATAAAAAGGGAAAGTTTCATTTTGGCATAGTGGACGTTCCTGTGAAATTTTAAAGTCTAACTCTAAATGAGTAAAAAGTTATACACGTTTGAAATTGGCTAAAAATATAAGTTTTACTGAAACTCAGGTTTGTACTTGGGAACGCGATCCCAAGCCTTCTTCCGGATCGCGTTAGTTAGTGTAAAATGATTACAGAACGTTTTCTTCTTAAGAACGTGATCCAGCCTCCTTTTCCGGATCGCGTTGCTCAGTACAATTTGAATGCAGCAGTTTTCCTTCTGTTGAACGCGATCCCGCCCACGTTCCAGGATCGCGTTCACACGTGAAATTCGGTGACAGAATGTTTTCTAAAGAGAAACGTGATCCTACCACCCCCTGTCCGGATCGCGTTTGCATGTAGAATTTTGATGGTTATGATAGTTTGTGAACTTATGTGTTTATCATACATACGTGATATAGTTATCTATATTACTTGATTTGATGTAACGTTTGACGTCAAGTTTGACATAGAAATTTCCGTTAGAAAATTTCGGTGTCTGATTGGGACGAAATTTATATGTCCACTCAAAAACGGCCCAACGGTCAAGGCTCATCGCTTTGCCATGAGCCCTGTCAGTTTTCGGCACTTCGGGGTCGTTTGGGGCCCGAAAATGGCATTTTACTGTTTTGAACTTTTGACTTACGTTTTAAATTGGGCTTTTATTTCTTTGAGCCCACGGATCATTCTTATGACTAAATACAATATTAAAATTTGTTTTAAGAGGTCTTCATGCTTTTTTTTGGGTATGAGTTATTTCTCAAGCTGCATATTACGGCGTATTGTTGATTGTGGCCAACTGTTGTTGTTGGTGACATAAATTCTTGAGTTATATGGACTAAATGAGACAGGATGAAGTAATTGAATCATCTAAATTATTATAAATGGTTAAAATAAGTATTTGTAGAGCTTGAAAGGAATATATAAGTCTATACTTATTGATATTTGATAGTAGAGTAATAATGTGCAAATGTGTTGGTACAAAGAAATTTTGAAGTTGTTGAGTTAAGACAAACAAGTGGTAATTAGTGTGAGTCTAACTAATTATTAATGAACGAAATGAGTGTGATTGGAACTTAAAAAGAGATTATGTGAATCATATTATGTGGTTAAATTGAAATATGATAAAGCTTTTAAATCATATAGAGTATTAAAAATCGATTGAATTGAATATTTTAAGAAATTGTAAACCAAGTACATGAGCTTATATATATGTGATAATTGAACATGAAATGCTCAATTGTGATTCAACTAAAGATATATATATTGATGAATATGTGTTGGATATTACATATAGTATTGACAAAGTGTTTAGTACTAAATGTACTATTAATATTAAGTGATATAGTTAGAAAATGACCTTGAATCACGTAATAAAGAAGTTGATTGAAATAATAGTGTTAGACATTACACCGGGGTTAATGATATAATAAAAAGAGGTGTTGAATGTCTGTGTTGTTTATGTAAACTCGATAATATGTGTAATGTACATTCAAAATGATACTTTGAAAACGGTAGCAAACTAATACTTGATGATATACCTGCTACTACGAGTTGTTATAATTGTGCAAATGATTGATATCATTGTTATGATATAGGTAAGGGTAAAGGCTAATAATTTTGGGAGATTAATGGTATGAAGTGGCCTGAAAATAAAGTGTGACTGACATAATATAACAACGTCTGGCCAACGTATTCATATTATGCCATTTCACATGAAGTTGTTGAGGCTACTAAGTACCAAATAAAGTTAAATGATTTTAAAATAACATGTAATATATGTTGACCTGTAGTTATAAAATAGTCATTGATTGGCTAAAATGAGGTGGTAGTAAATTATTTAACTAGAGTTTAGTGTGAAAATGTTGTAAAAGAAGAATTTGAACTGTTTATACTACTTGTTAAGATGAGTATGTGATTATTAAATTCAAGATAATAAAGGCTTGGTAAGGTCTACCATAGCCGGATAGCCTATTGATTAAAAATTATATGAAACTGTGCCTATGAGAAAGACGAAATAGTCTATAAATAAGCGTTTAAATTGACAAATTGATAATTTTACTATCATTATGTGTGAATTACGTGTAATTTTACGTGTTGTTGTATATCTAATGACTAGATGAAGTGATAAATTACTATTTGGAAAGTTCATGTAATGAAATACGCCTAAGTGGATGTCAATTAATATAATTAAATATGTAAATATTGTTGAATTTATGAGAGTGATTAATTAGCACATCTTGATAAGATGGTACGTGTGCTGAGATAGCAAGTACCCATTGATGCATAATGGCAATTATCTGATGAGATTGGTGCTATGTGATTTTGTAGATTATGATTTTAATCATAGGAAATTGACTTTTACCTTGCTTTTAAAGGTGGGATTAAAGTAGTATGGTTTGAAACACATGTAGGTAATGGACTTTACAGGATCAGGTAGTGTTTCAATTGATAAAACTGACCTTAAGATATATAGTTGTGATGGTTAAGGTTATTAATATTTCATCATTAAGGATGATGTATGTGGTTAATTGCTAGCATAATCTGAATTAAATTCTCATTGCGGAGATGAGCATTGTAGTTTTATAAACGCTGTTGTTGTTTTGTTAAAAGAAGGAATGTAAGTATTTATAATTGGTTTAAATATCCTAGCATATTGCTAGTTTTCTGATTAAGATTAAAATAAATGATTATGTAATTCACTTATTTTAAATGATTGTGTGATCCAGAGTGTTTATATGGATAAGTATAAGGGTTTCATAAAACCTAGTGGTGTTGTATTCACAATTTGCTTGATGAAGTAATGAATGTTATGTGTATTTTATGATAACAAAAAAAATAGAGTTAAAAACTCAAAGTATGGGCTTAGGGGAACTCAATTGAAATACACGCTGGTGACGTGTAAGTAGATGAAATAAAATAGACCCATGTAAGTATATTATAATATTACTCGTTTAGTGTTTATGTGGATCCATAGATACTCAGGTTAAATGTACACACACGTTGTGTGTGCATATACTAGTTAATGTTTATGTGATTCTGTTACAATAGGTTAAATGGGTGCGATTAGATTTCGAGGACGAAATCTCTTTAAGGTGGAGAGATTTGTAACATCCTCATTTTGGGCCTAGTTGAAATTGGTAATTTCTTTCTTTATTTAATTATTTAATTGTGTTTTAAATAATTAATGCCTTGTGGATAATTGAAAAATTAATAGGTCCTTTAGCTAAATGACTTATTGTGAATACTAAAATATTAACTGTTTTAAATTTATTTAGTTGACGGTAAAATAAAATTGTATTTCCCCGCAAGTGGTTTTTAAGTTCCAGACAATAATAAATACAGGGAATAAAAATTAACACTTATATGGTATACTCTATGGGATGGGTCGGTTTTTTTTACCTCCCACATATACACACATACGTACATGCATACTTACACCAAGAAACCCTAAATCAATTGCATGAAACTTTAACATCAAATTGGAGATTGTAAATTCAGATTCAAGCTTCCTTAATCATCAAGAACAAGGTATGATCACATGTTCTTCATTTTCCATAACCTAGAAATTGGGGTTTTGGGGGTTTTTGCTAATTGGTGAGTTTAATCCGAAATTAAGGGTTGGTTTTGTGAAATTGTTGTTAGTTAAGCTTGTTATGGTTGATTACTAACAAGATTCACGCTTAAGATTATAAATCTATGGTGATTCTTAGGGTTTATGATAATTTTGATGGGTTAATGACTCTAATCTGAAATTAAAGTATGCAATTTGTTAAGGTAGTGTTAATAAGTGTTTATAAGATGGTTAGTAATATTAATTTAACCTAGAAGTGAATTAATCATGTTATATAAGTTGTAATCAAAATGGGGTTTTGGGTAATTGATGGAATTAGCATGATTAACATGAAATTGAAGCTTGAGATACTTGCATGATAGTTAGTTGATGTTTATATGTGGATTATAACCTTAATCTTAGTTTAAAAGATGAAGAATTTGAAGTATAATCATATGGATAGTTATGGGTTTAGTTGAATATTCATGAATTGAAGCTTGTGTTGTGACACGTAATTGATAATTGTTGTTAACATGATTCTAAGTATTGAACTTAATTACTTGCAAAATAGTATGGTAGTTAATTACCACTTGATTATTGATAATAATGATACGGAGTATTGAGGTAATGGGTAATCATACAATGAGTTGTAATAACTTAGTGATTATTTGTAGTTAGACATTATTAAATTAAATGAGTTATATGTTCCGAATTTATTACTAACTCATTATTTATATTGTGTTCTTAGATATGGAGAAGACTCAGTGACATTAGACTACTGAGTAGACGACGGAGGTTTGGTGAGTGGAACAATGTACCTTCAGCGTAACTTAGTTGTAACAGATTGGTTACAACGGGTAAACGTGGTTTTACTGATTATAGACTGATGATTGACATGTTGCCTTGGTAGATATAGATTTTGTGATATCTGGCCTTTGGGCATATGTGTTTAATTGGAGGTCAACATGGTTTGGGCTTAAGGGTACTATTGAGTTGCCAACACAGGTCCTTGTACACGGTTGGTTATAGGAATACTGTGTTGTGTGGGTAAATAGTACCTAGGCTATCGGTTTACCGCTGTATTGGCCTGCAGTTGGTGTGAGGTTACTTGGGGGCCACCCGGGCATGAGGGCGCCTCAAGGACCGCTGATCCTCCTTGTGGATATTTGTTTGCGATGCTTTATGCGGTAAACAAATGATTGTGTGTTTACGATGCTGTTGTTGTAAACTGGTTTATTATGCTATGCTTAGTTGTAAACAGATTTGCTATGCTAGGTTGCATTGTAGGTTATTGGTTCATTCACTTAGCGTTAAGCTAATCCCCCACATTACCACTCCTTGCAGGATACGATTTGATTATTTGTTGAGCAAGGAGCTATTTATTGGATGGAATGGTTGACGACGATATGCTTACTCTGATCTTTGATTTTATAAAATCATTGTTGTCTTTCAAATTATGTAACACCCAAAATGATAAATTATGTTTTGAAATAGATTGACTAATATGAGTATTATATAATGTATAATTATTAATGTTTGTTGGACTTTCGCTTCCGGTTATAAAAAAAAATGGTTTAGAAATTGAAGGGTGTTATATATACAGTGCTACCTTGCTCATTTTGAAATAAGAAATATCACACATAGAACACATAACCTCACTCATTCTTTTACTCCTCACACAAATATATTTAATGTAAATACAGGGTAACACTACTACCATACTCCCCCTTATATCACCTTCCCAACCCATTCCCCTGATTAATATCATTACTATCATAGCTAACAATAATTCTTGGACTTACAAGTATGATGCACCTGCTTGTCCAAACCAAGATTCCAAATATCAGCAGCTTCCAAAGATTGACTAGTAGCATTAATCTTCAAACCCATAAGCTTTAATCTGATAGTGTTCTTGATCAATTCTACCAATTTATCAATCTGCCTTGATCTACCTGGGAATAATCTGAGATTTCTCTCTTGCCAAACATAATATACACATGCACCAATTACTAGCCTTTGAATCACACTCCATATGGACCTATTAATAGGCCTATTCTGCAAAAACTCAATAATATCCACCCACCCATTAGGAGCATAATCCAGTCTACACATCTCTTTTAATTGTATCCAGACCTCATTTAGATACCCACATTCAAAGAACAAATGGTCATGGCTATCCATCTGATCATTACAAAATGGACAAAGTAAAGTGTTTGCACTCTCAATTCTCATGTATTTATCTTGAGTCCTAAGCTTACATTGCATTGCAACCTATGTAATAAATGCATGTCTAGGAATGCATTGACTGAACCACACAAGCTTTGGCCACTTGACATTTTCATTATCAGCACACAAGTCATTCCAAGCAGCTTTTACAGAGAAATCAACTAACTTCCCATTCTTTGTTTTCCACTTAACTTTATCACTTCTGCCTTGAATTAATAAATAGGGTGGTAAATCAAAAAGATAATGAAATTGAGTCTTCCATTCATCAGGTACCACCCACTCACCATTAACAACAATATCAGATACTTTTGCAGACTTAGTTAACCTAGTTGCATAAATATCCCTATATTCAATTACATCACCCAATGGACTAAGAGGATGCCAATTATCATACCATGCAGAAGTTTGGGTTCCATCTCCTAGTTTGCAGACAATAAACTTCCTCAAAATCTTCCTATGCTCCATTATTTTCCTCCAACTCCATCATGCTTCATTTAAAGCCTTGATATCCCAAAAATTCCTCCCCTTCAATCTCTCAACATTAATCCATTTAACCCACACACTCCTTATTTGTAGCCAAATTCCAAGTGTGTTTGGACATAAGGGCCACATTCCAAGTGTGCAACTCTTTAATTCCAAGACCACCCTTTAATTTGGGCCTACATACATCCTTCCAATTAACTTTTGCTTTCCCTCTTTTGAATTCTCCATGGCACCAAAAAAACCCTCTTAACAGTCTTTCAATCTCATCAGACACCTTCTTGTGCAATAAAAACATGGATGCCCAATAAACTTGCAATGAACTCAGGACAAAATTAATCAATTGCATTCTTCCTGCAAAAGATAAAGCTTTATTTTTCCAATCCAAAATTCTCTTTTTAACCTTATTTATTAACACCAAACAATGCTTTACCCTCAAACCAGATGCCAACAATGGTACTCCCAGATACCTTACAGGCAACTCACCTTCATTAAATGGCATAATATCCTTAATCTCATCTTTGACGGACCTTTTAACATTACCAAAAAAAGTTGTACTTTTCTCCATGCTAGCTTTAAGACCAGACACACCACTGAACTCACCAAGTGCATCTCTTAACACACTTACTAACTTACTATCACCATGACAGAAAAGCAATAGATCATCAGCAAAACAGAGATGTGTTAACTTAATCCCTTTACACTTCCAATGATATTCAAATTCATCACTTTCCCTTATCTGTCTTTTAATCATCAACTTAAGAACCTCCATCACCATGGTAAATAAATAAGGGGATATAGGGTCACCCTATCTTAGACCCCTTTTACCTTCAAAAAAACCTTTTTGATCTCCATTTACACACACAGTAAAGGATGTAGACTTAATACAATTCATAATCCACTGAATCATCATAGGGTGGAAACAAAATGTTTAAGACAGTTTTTCAAAAACACCCATTCAACAGTGTCATATGCTTTTTGTATATCAATCTTGAAAGCACACTTACCTGGACCTTTGCTCTTTTAATGAATTCTTCTATAACCCTTCATCAATTCCTGGCTTAGTAGAATATTATCACTAATTTGCCTACCAGGAATGAATGCACTTTGATTTCCATCTATTATTATATTTAAACCACTTTTAATTCTGTTTGTGATTACTTTACTAATACATTTATACAAAACAGTGCAACATGCTATAGGCCTAAAATTTGAGACTTTTTGAGGTGAACTAATTTAGGCACTAAAGCAATGACAGTAGAGTTAATTTGTTTAAGAATTTTTCCATTTTGAAAATATTCTCTAACTACCATGCACACATCACTACCTACAATATTCCATGCTTTTTTAAAAAATTTAGAAAAATACCCATCTGGACCAGGTGCTTTATCATATTCAATGTCAAACATTGCAGCTATAATCTCATCATCCGAAACATATTTAACCATGCTTCAAGCATTCTCTTGAGAAAGTCTTCTAATAAACAGCTGCTCAGGTTCAACAATATCAGCAACATTAGTTTGATTACCTAAAACATTTCTAAAATGGATAACAAACTGATCTGCTGCATTTTGTCCATAGAATCTGTTCCCCTGCAAATCTTCAATTGTTTCAATCCTGCATTTATTTAACCTTCCCTTAACAACCCTATGAAAATACTTTGTGTTTTGATCACCCTCCTTCAACCATTCAATTTTTGCTTTCTGTTTCAAAAACAACTCTTCATCCTTCACTGCTTCATTGTAAGTTTTTACGTACATAGCTTCTTCAAATCTTAGCTCTTTGTTACATGGATCATTTACAACTTTAGTCTGCAATCTCTCCAATTCCACCTTTAATCTCCTAACTTTATCAAACAAGTTACCCTGCTTAAAGTTCAACTTTCTCATATCTTTCCTTAACATTCTTAGCTTAGTGATTACCCTAAACATAGAATAACCACTAATGTCCATCTTCCAAATATTCTCAACAGTAGAAAGAAACTCAGGTTTTGTTGTCAAATAATTTGGAAATTTGAATGGCTTTGGCTATGCTCTATCAATTTCAGGAACAAATAACACACATGGGCTATGATCAGATGACAAGAAAGGCATAAACTGAGCATTTGCACAAGGAAACTCAGTTATAAAACCTTCATTGCCCATCACTCTATCTAACTTTTTCAAAACCCCATCCACCTTTCCAGGTTTTTGATTCCATGTAAACTTCAAACCAGACATTCTAATATCAACTATTTCTATTTCATGAGCACATTCCAAAAATTCAGCCATGCTACTTGTTATACCTGATGGACCAGCAGAATGCTCTAAAGGATCTAGAGTAGCATTAAAATCACCCAACAAAACCCATGGTTTATCATTCACAACTTTCTTATGCTTCATCAGACTTTTCCATAATTGTCTCCTAGGGAACATTCTATGATAGCCATACACAAAAGAGCAAAAAAAATCCATTTAACCCATCAATAGGTTCAACATAGCAATGCATAACCTGCTGATATTGTTCCAATAGCATAATATTTACAGAAGCTACATCCCACCCAACCATAATTCTAGTTCCACTATCACAACTACTACTATTTGAAATCCACCTCCATTGCCCAAACATTTTATTACCAATTTTGGACACATTACTTCTAGAAACATGTGTTTCTATTAAGCAACAGATACTAAAATTACCTTCACTCATGAATTGCATCACTTCTTTCTGATTAGAGGCATTATTGAGACCCCTAACATTCCAAGCAAGAATTTTAAGCATCATTGGAAACCATATGCTCCTTACCCTCAATTCACTAGTGCATACCTTCATTATCATCTTTTTCCACACCCATTAGCATAGTTGTACCATAATTTTCAAATAAAACATCATCCAATTCTGGTAATGGAACCAAACCATACTTCTGACAATGTGTGTTAAAAAAATCATATTGACCTACATTCCAGCTATTCAATTCTTCTTTCCCTGGCTGCTTCTTCCTCTCCAAAAAACCCATAACAACCTTCTTTTGATACCCATATATTCTAAATTCAACATCCCAATCATCAGCAGAATCATCTTCATCCATTCCTTCTTCTTCATTCTTCATTCTGTAAAACACTGTATTGATTAGAAATAAGAACGTCATTTCTTTCCAACACAGGTTTAAAAAGATCTTTGACACCTTTTTCATTTGAATAACCCTCCATTTCCTTTCTGTTATCCTTCACAATTCTATAAATTGCAGCACTTCCAGATTGACTTTTCTTATTACCTCCCAAAGAACTTGTTGAAGCTGCATCTACATTAGCTTTCTGTTTTGCATTCAACTGGCTAAGATCAACTGGTACAGATCTATTCTCAATCTGCATACCCAAATCAACTCTTTTCCCTTGAACATCACTACCATTTCCTGTATCCCCAACATCACTAACTTTCTCATTCAAATTCTGCTTGTTATTCATTTGATGATTACTTCTAATTCTGTTAAACACACTACCCCTATTTGGTAAAACACCCTTTGACTGAAATGTTTGCCTATTCTGCCCCCCATTACCTTGTTTTCCCTGTGATTGATAACCTTTATACTGCATAGCTCTGTTTCTATTATTTATACTTTGTTTCCAACTGAAATTTAATCCATCCAGAACCTTACTTCTCCTACCAACAGTTTGAAATCCATCTTTATTCAATGCCTTTTAGAGGAACATTCAATGCTTCTTTTAGCACCTTTTCAACATTTTCATCATCAGATATTGGTCTAGTTCTACATTGTTTAAAACTATGACCAAATACCTTACAATGAACACAACTAGGAGGCTTCCATTGGTATGTCACATCCAATTTCCCAATCTTAGCTTGAAATGCACCAAAAGCTGGAAATTCAAACTCAATCATACTTGGTAATTCCTCATCAGCAGTAATTTCTACAAGGACCCTAGCATATCTTAACCTTCCTGTTTTAGTTTTACACCTCTCAATTGTTGCTTTATCCATTAGAATAGGCCTTCCGACACTGCTCACCAATTTACCAATACTTTTGCCATTCCATAACTCTAAAGGAATGTTATGAATGCAGATCCATAATGGCACTTTATAAGGCTCAATCTTCTCTAACCACACACCTGGTTCCCATTGATTGATGAAAAAAGGAACACTATCTATCAGCCATGGCCCAAAAACTGCCTTCATGCCCTATTCACTTTTGAACTTACACAAATAAAACCCAGCTGCAGTTTTAGTAACTTCTTTCAAGTCATATGGCCTCCACATCCTTCTCAAATTTGAATTCACAACTTGATAATCCATAGAGGTACCAATAAAATAGCCATACAATTGCATTTTGAAATGACTACCCCCTTGCTTAACCTCCTCTACAGTAAATTGCACTCTCTTCTGACCATTTGCTAGCTTAAGTGGTGGAACATATTCCATCATGATCTCCTCATCTTCATTGGACTTTTTCAATAGCTCAGCAAAAGAAACTCTAGCATTATTCCACACATTATTACCCTGCCCCATAACAGATTCCTTATCTTTCCTAACAAAATTGATACCCTTACCATTTTCCTGTCCCAAATTCATATCAACGTCATTAACATTACACTCATTTCCTAAGCCACACACACTATTCAATTGTTTTCCAAATCCAGCACTAGCATTAGCATCAACATTCTTAAATTTCTCAGTAACAAACGCAGTAGCCATCTTGTAAATATCATTATGCTTGACATTTTGCATAGCATTAACCTCAGCAGGTGTATCAGGACTATCAAAATGTTTATTCTTAGTGCACATAGGTTGTTTAGAACTTATACCTGCACCAATAGTTGTTTCCATACCTTCATCAACTCAAGCTTCAAAATAACCAATAGTCTCCTTTACTGATTTAAGCACCACATCTTGTGTTTCAGGAACTTGTGTATCAGTCTCATTCATCTGCACTTCAACCACTTGAGACACATGAGCTTGAGATAAGCCAACATGAAATTCATTAACAACAGTAATAGGTGGGAGTTCCAACAGAGGAAATGGTTCCACAGACCTATTCTTCTTCGTTGTAACATCGGGGTCAGAATACCCTTGTTCATTAACACCTTTTTTAATTTTTTGTTTACGCTTCTTAGATTTCAAAATTTTCTTTTTAATTGAAGAACCGAATACCAGCAATTGATGAATTATGAGAATCATCCATCTCCACAGTTTCATGTTTAGCAGCTCTAAGCTTTGCTCGAGTCTGAGCTGGGCTCAGATTAAAGATCAGAGGTGTTTCAGATAAACGCTATATCGAAGTATGACAAACTTCAATTTTTGAACTATCAGGTAGATCTAGAGGCTTATTACTTGATACAGGAATGTCAGAAGGATTCATGGTTTGATTCTGTATTAATTAAGGGAGGTTTTGGTCGGAATAAATTGGCCGGAGAAAGCTGAAAACTAGGCGCCGTACAGTTGACCGTACAAATCGCCTTAATCGCCCACACTAACGAGAGAGAAGACAAGGTTTAGGGTTTAGGCGATAGGGTTTGGGGTTTAGGGGTTAGGGTTTAGGGGTTAGGGTTTAGGGTTTAGGGTTTGAGGTTTGGTGTTTCTCCCCAAAATCCCAAACCTCAAACCCTAAACCCTAAACGCTTTACAAAATTCTAAGCCTTAAATCATTCTAAACCCTAAACTTTGAACCCTACTAAACCCTACTAAACCCTAACCCTAAACCCTAACCTTAACCACAAATTAAATGTACAACCAATCACTAACACATGTGTTACCAATTTGTAAAACCCACCAAAAAATGGAAGGAAAGAAAAGTTGTCGAAAGTATGCCTTGAGGGACGGCAAATCGAAGAGGAGAAAACGCTGAATTTTATGGTGCAAATTTCATGATTTTTCGACTTACCGTTTGTGAGATATTTAATTTTTAAAAATGTGAAGGAGAGAATAAAGTGACACATCTACTGTCATATTTCATAATTGTGTTTTTGATGTAAACATCTACTCTCAGCCCTCCAGCAATCATCCCTCGTGCTTTAATTGAACAAGGGGAGATAGTGCCTGTTGCTGCTAAGAATAAAAAAGCTGAAGATTACAAGAGGAAGAATCAAGCTACTGCTGCTGCAAGGAACCAAAAAGCTCAAGGTTACATACAATCGGGAGATTCGTTGGAACAGGGAAGAGGTGTGCTTGGTGGAGAGTGAAACGTGGCAAGTGAGAGAGGGGCCCACGTGACAAATTTTTGATTTAAATTTTTTATATAATTTGAAAAAAAAAGTTAGGTATCTGAAAATGCATCCAACTTTTATAAAGTTAACATCATACAATAGAGGGTACGAAAGTTGGAAGAATACAATAGTAATTAGTGTAAAGTTGAGCCCACAATCAAACGATAAATCCTTTTTTATATTGAAATGTATAAAAAAGACATGGATTCTTAGAAAATTGCCACATTATGCCTTACACAATGGCAATTCTTCATCAAAATTTTCTTTTCAATTTGCATTTTTCTTGTGTATTTACCAATATCTATTTATTTAATCATTCTTCTTTTATTTATAATATCTTTAATTAACAGCTTTAAATGACATAAAAAGTCGTAACAATTTTTTTCATCTATTTATTTTTTTTTTATTAATTTTCATTTATTTATTTATTTTTATAAAAGTGCTCCATTTAATTACACATAAAAATATTATGATACATGTAATGTAAGACCATCTGTAACGCAACGACGTGGCGTGCGTTCTCAAGCTCCAGAACGCCTGTAACGCGGCGTTCTGGGCGACGTTCTGGGTGGCGTTCTGGGTGGGATAACGAGGTCGTTTTAAGCGTTGTCGTGGGCCCCACACTTTTTTTTTTCTTTTCCCTTTTCTTCCACGTTAATAATCCACGAAAATTAAAAAAAAATTAGTTAGTTAGTGGGTGGGTCCTAGAATGGGTTAAAAAAGTGACGTTCTGGTGTTATGATTACAGGCGTTCTGGTGTTATGGTATGATGCTGATGTGGCAGCTGAAAAAGTGGCGTTCTGGTGTTATGGTTACGGATGGTCTAATTGTATTTAGTTATTACTGCATCATCTCTTTCTAAGATGATGACATGTGTCCTCCTAAGTTTTATTTAATAATTTATATATTTTATTCAACTTATTGCATTAAAATTTACTTATATCGAAATGTTTATAAATCTTAGAAAGTACTTGCATATACTTCAAACTTTTAAATACATTAATACACTTTTGAATTTTTTATTAATAGAGCATTCTTCATCATTCTTATGTGCATATATATGTCTTTTAAAAACTAAAAGAACAATATCAACTAAAAGAATACACATATATACAACCTTTACAGATAAGCATGTTATTATAAAACCTTAAAAAAGGTACATATACATACTTCATATCTCTTCTACTTCTACTTCTAATATATATATATATATATATATATATATATATATATATATATATATATAAAGCATTGTGCTCTCAAAAATGGACACATAGGCATCTCTTATGTTGCTAAATGTCCACAATTAATCACATCTCAATTGATGCCATGTGTTCCTAATTTTGATAAAATGAAAATTTGAATAATAACACATCATCTTAATTAATAGTTAAATAAACTAAAGTGTTAAAAAGAAAAACAATTTTAATTAGATAATTAAATGGAGATATGTATGTGTTGATCATCATGAATTTCACATCTCATTTAAGAATTCATCACCAATCTAAAATTGTCATATCTCATAACCTCTTTGTTTAACACATCAGGTTTTGCTAAACAATAATTGTTAAAAATACATCTTTTTAGACAAAACATTTCTAGCATTTTTTCTTATAATTTTAATTTCTATAACCTGTTACAAATTTATCGTTTCTATTATTTCGATACATTCACATCTCACTTTATTTTATATTCTTCAGTAATATACTATTACTTTGTTAATATATCCTTATTTAATCTTTTGTTCGTTACATTTTTTGTTTTATAATATACTACATTGATACATCATGTATCTATATAGAAAAGTCATATATTTATCGTGTAACCTATTTTAAATTTAGTTACGGTTACATCTATTGTTCCAATATGATCACGTCTTCAGCTCTTTTATAAAAAATATCCACTTTTTCACTCTATTTATCTCTCTAAAATGTTCAATAATATAACAATGTCTTACAACAATTTAAATGTCAAATTTCAAATTGTTTTTACAATCTGTTGCGATATTTGAAGTTTACTTATCAAATTATTACTATTATTGTTAATGTAAATGACAGCCATAAGGGGTGTCAATAACGTGCATCAATTGGTTGTACTTAAGGGATTTTTATGGAGGGTCAACTAAAATTCAGGGGGTAAGAGGTTTTATTATGGTATGGGTACAAGTATTAATGCATGTTCTAATGACAGTCCTTAGGGCTGTCGTTATCATTTTCCTTATTTGTAACTTGCACAAATTATAAGTTATTGTGAAATTATAAGAATAATAAATTTTTAATAGATAAAGTGATCGATCCATATTAAATAATTTTCGAAAAGTAAGTCATTCAAGGGAATAGATTCTTTAATCATTTTTAACTTCCATATGTGCTAAATCGTAAAATTATCATGTTAAAATTATATTCTTATTGTATCCAAATATTTTTTTCTTTCGATTTATATTGAGACAACGTGGGTCTTCGATTTGATTTTACATCATCATATCTACACGTAATTGTAGTTAATTATACCATTATACATATTTTTACTTAAGGAAAAGAGAACATGATTTTTTTTTTTCTCATTTCGATCAAACATCAACTATAAAGGTAATATACATATAAGATTGTATAAGTAAGCATTATATTTTTTAGACGTGGGTTGTGCATTGCACGACCCTATTTCTTGACTAGTCATTATAATAAGAAAGAAATGTATAATTAAGGGTTAATATCATTAATCAATTATAAATAATAATATATGTTTTTCCTAAATTATTAGATTAAAACTATTAATTATTTATATAAAAATGCATATGTATTTTTTTTATTGGGAGTGATTCGTACACCACCAAACGTATTTTATAGTGTTATACAATACAACACCCTGTAGCATGTTTGGTCGTATATGGCTAACAAGGTGGTGTATGGATCATCACCATTTTTTATACAATTAAGATGTTTATTTTTTAGTTGAGAACACATGTAAAAAAATAAGATGTATAGGCGTTCAAATTTTAGAGTATGTAGTTTATACTGTAGTGATATATGATACTTTATAAACTTTACAGATTTTACCATCGTGTAAGGTAAACTTTGAAAGTAAGTTCTATATATATATATATATATATATATATATATATATATATATATATATATAGGATTATGATCTAGGGAGAAAGATTTCATGGTAGAGAAATGAGAGAAACATTTTTAACCATGAGATTTTTGAATCAATGGATGAGATTATTCAATGGCATAATTGTAATATTTATTAACCAAATTTAAATCATGAGGGGCATTATGGTACATTAATTTGATTAAAAATGGGAAAGAAAAATGTTTTGAAAAAACCGTAAAATTAGGAAAGTTAGTACTATCCATTTTTACATTCCACCTAAATTTTGAAATTAGTGCTAAATGTAATGGACGTTGAGTTTTTTTTTTATACTAGTACTATATTTTAATTTCATGGTTGTTATTTTGATTATATATTATATTTTAATTTAATTCATTTACTTATTGTTTTGTAATAGGAGTATTGGTCTTCTGAAACTCAATTTTTTATTATTGAATCATAACTTTATTTATCAATTAATTTTTGTTAGCTTAAACAAAGCATTAGTTAAATTGATTTCTCGATGCTCGAAATAAATTGTTGGTATAATGCGGTTGTTTATTACTAAATTGTATTAATGTTTTTTTAAAGTGAATCAACATTGTTTGATAATGAATTCGTGTTATATGTATATCTAATTGGTTATACTTATAATAATATATTGAATCTTACATGTAAGATGCTGAATTATTGTGGTTTTTAAATTAAATCAATGAAATACAAATGGTTTGAATCATACTAATAAATTGTTGAATATTAGTGTGACTAGGATGCATTGTCGAGTCGTTGTCACAAATTACTGAATCACAAATTATCGAATCACAAATTACCAAATCACATCTCTTTAGCTTAAATATAATTCATGAACTAAACAAGAAAATTACATGAATACTTTGACACAAGAATATACAAATAGTACATTAACTGAATTATAGTTTACTTGATGGCTACATATACAAAGTGAAAAAACATAATACGAAGTATATTTTAGATTGTTATATACTTACTAAACAATACATTAAATTTTATCAATCAACACTACAAAAGTCGTGATGTTATAAATTTCTGAATCAAAATTATTATATGATATGAATCGATGTTACAAAATATGTAACTATGATAATTTTTGAATTAGTGAATCGTTGTTGCGAGCAACAATCATTGTAGCACAATCAACTGAATCATCATATAGACAACTGAAAAAATAATGGTAAACTAAATTGGAGAATCATGCTTAGGAACAAGTGAATCATACTTATGATTTCTTGAATCAATGAATAAACATACTATTACAAAACAAGTAAACAATTGAATCATAATGTTGTGAATCAAAAACATTATCTCAAGATTGTCTTGGTTTGAACAAAACATATATTTTGATAAATTGAATCGTTATATATATATATATATATATATATATATATATATATATATACTTGATTCAACAATGCAAACAAATAGCCAATTATAAAATGAACCAAAAATAGCTTGAATAACATTTTAAAATATATAAAGGTATCTTTGAATTGAATACATATATTAGCTACAACTCTTTGATGATCATCGGTTGAATAGATCATCTGAGAAATATGCAGAAAAATCACAAAAGAAGATATATTGACGATCATGTACCATAAGAAATAATATTTTAGTAATTGACCGGTAGAATGATTATGTATCTTTCATGAATATTTTTCTTTTAAAAAAATTGTGATCGAGAAGGATATGAAGCAAAATAGTAAAAAACTATGCCCCATTACATAGAGAAAAAAATATATATGATATATTTAATTAATTAGCTTTCAAAACACTAAAATAAATTTTAAAAACCTTTGTGGACCATTATTGTCTGATTCATAATATTCCATGGTGTCTAACTTTTTTTTTCAAATTCATAAAGATAAGTAGGTATGGCTGTATAATTAATTAGGATGAATCCGTGGAGATTGATTCTTCCACAATTTGAGGAAATCATAACTAGTCATTAAGATTTGAATTTAATTAATTAACTAGTAAAAAACTCAATTACCATAATGCCCTTCTACCTTTATTCAAAATGATTGGTCCAAAATGTTTCTCTATCTTCTCCACCAAAAATTATTTCTTTTTATCCCACAACTATATATATATATATATATATATATATATATATATATATATATATATATATATATATATATATTTTAGGTTGTTGTGGGTTAGTATGTGTCAAACTTTCACAAATATTATATCCAACTATCAATTATTACTATTTCTAACTAACTTGGCTTGCATACCATTTATATAATTAATCTACCATAATTCATAAAAAAAATGTCACATTAAAAGATTAGGGAGGGATAATGTCATGTATCCCCCTTTCTAACATCATAATTACAAATTGTGCAAACTAAACACTCTTGACTCTCCTCAATGTAAATCTTAAATTTCTCGCATTTACCTATTTCCTTAACGTAACACTTTTCAATGTATAAAATATAAAGCTTATGACCAATATGCCCTTTTTCTTTATACAACCTAAATATATAACCAACAAAACATAAGAAAAAAACAGAACAATTAGTACGACTTATGTAACACCCGGTTTCTGGGCCTGGAAATAAACGGTTATTTTAATAATGGAAAATATATTTTGGTCTAGTTGAAAATAAACAAGTAAAAGAGCCTCAGGTTTTATTGTGACTAGTAAAAAGTTACTTGTTTTAAATTATTAAAGTTGACAGTAAAATAAAAAATTTTAACTCGCGGGTATTTTCAGGTTCCAGACAATAGGCTTAGAAGGGGATAAAATAAAAAACAGATAGAATTGAGGCGGTGGGATTATGCCGACTCATTTTTTCACCTAACAATTCTATTTCTTTATTTCCTTCTCCTTTATTCAAAAACCTTCACTAAATTTCTTCAAACCCTTTCAATGAAATTAAGAGAAGATTAAGAATCAATTGGTGATTAAATTCAAGATACTTATCAAAAGATTATCATCATCTTCATCTTATTAACTTAAAGATTGTAAGTATTTCATGTTCTTATCTTGAAGTTTGATTTGATGATAGAAATTATTAGGGTTTATGATTTATGAAAAGAAATTGTTAGATAGGATGTTTGTTACTGATTATATGATGATATTTGATGATTATGTGAAGATTTGATGTTAGAGTTTGTATATGTTCTTCAAGTTTGAGTTTTGAGTTAGGGTTTGCTGAAATTGTGGATTTGATGATGATGCATGTTTGAAATTTATGTTAGATATACCTAGTTGATGTTATAATATGTTGGAAGTTAAAGTTTGTGGTTATTTACTGAGTAAATTCGTACATTGAAGTTGAAGTTTTGTAAGATTGGGTTTTTGTTCGGAACTGTGTTTGAACAGAATTGTGCAGGTCTGAACGACCAAGGGAATCCGGCGGATTCAAGGGAATCCGGCGGATTCTGGCCTATTTTGGGTACCGGATTCGGGTTAAATCCGGCGGATTCACGGGGCGGATTCGTTAAAAATTTTTTGGTCAATTTGAATCCGGCGGATAAATCCGGCGGATTCATGGTGAATCCGACGGATTCCTTTGTTAGACAGAAACTTAATTTAATTATTTTGAGTACTTATACTTGTGATAATTGATAGTATATTACATTTATAATATGATTAGTATAGATGATGTTGATCTTAAAAATACATGTTTTGAAGAATGTTATTATTATGTGATGGAATAAGTTTTGGAACAAGATACTAATTTGTTATTATTGTATTCTCAGATAAGCAGGCGGCAACTCAGTAATATAAGATCACTGAGTTGAAGGACTGGTCATCTTGGTGAGTGGTTACTGTAATCCTCGGTTCAACTCAGTTGTAACGGGTTCGGTTACAACGAGTAAACCGGGATAGTTTTGGATATATTCTATTATTGTTGTTTGTTTATATTGTGATATTGATTAGTTGATTTGTAGTTGCTGATTGTTATTGGTTGTTGATTGTTGGTTGTTTGATTGGTTGACTATGTGGTTGATTCAGAGGTCAACGTTGATTGGTTGGGCTTGTGTACTACTGTGTAGCTGTCTGGGTCTTCCGATACACATAGTTGAGGATGTACTTATGTCAGTGAAGATAGTACTCAAGCTATCGGTAGGTTTCTGTGACGGTATACCAGGAACCTCCGATCCTCTTGATGATACTTGCTTATGTGTTTACTTGTTGCAGTTTACTAGTTGTAAGACTTGTTGCTTGTGGGTTGAACTGTCGGTTACAATTCTATTCACTTAGCGTGAGCTAATCCCCTCGTTGTTGAATCTTTTGCAGATTTTGGTTAGTTATGGTTCGGTTCGTGGGTGGTTGAAGGGATGTTTGACTTGATGCGCTGACTCTGATCTTTTGGTTGCTATGTGTAACACCTTACATTTTACATAACATATTTTATAATATATTTCGTTATAGGAAGCGCAAGTCCCAAAACATTTGAACAACATTTACAAACCAACATCTTATACTTACAAATATATATATATATATATATATATATATATATATATATATATATATATATATCAGAAGACATCTTCTGAATATTTAATTACATTACATGTTACCAAAACGGGTGTTACTAAAACTTTCCAAAACATAGCAACCAAAATATCAGAGTTGTGCCAGCTTAGTCAAACACCCCAATATTTCCTCTATAACCCGAACTACATCAAAAGATAATCAAAATCTGAAAAATATTTAACAACGAGGGGATTACCTCACGCTAAGTGAATGGAACCGTAACCGATAGTTCAACCCACAAGCAACAAGTCTTACAACTAATAAACTGCAACAAATAAACACATAAGCACGTATCGTCAAGAGGATCGGAGGTTCCTGGTATACCATCACAGATTCCTACCGATAGCTTGAGTACTACCTTCACTGACATAAGTACATCCTCAACTATGTGTATCAGAAGACCCAGACAGCTACACAGTAGTACTCAAGCCCAACCAACCAACGTTGACCTCTGAATCAACCACAAAGTCAACCAATCAAACAACCAACAATCAACCAATAACAAACAGCAACCACAAATCAACTAATCAATATCACAAAATAAACCAAACAACAATAACATAACGTAATATATCCAAAACTATCCCGATTTACTCGTTGTAACCGAACCCGTTACAACTGAGTTGAACCGAGGATTACAGTAACCACTCACCGATATCTGAACCTCTGAACTCAGTTGTCTAATATCACTGAGTTGCTGCCCGCTTATCTGGAAACACAATAATACCAAGTCAGTAATAATCCAACATCAATATTCATAACATATATATAACATATCATCCATCTCATAATCTCACTTAACATAACATCATTAAACTAATTTATACCATCGTTATATTTTATTAAACTATTATCAACTATTCATACAAATACTTACATATAACATATATCATATATATATTTCTTGTCTTATATAAACAAAGAACAACAATCAGATTTCAAGAACAGGGGGAGTACCCGCTGGCTATAATAGGTACCCGCCGGCTACTATCCATTTCAACAAAACAGAATTTGCCCTAAACCGGGCTACCCGCCGGGTAAGGGGAGTACCCGCCGGGTACTCGCCCCAGACCCAGATCTGTTCTTGCACAGCTCTGAACCAAAACACAATTATACAAAACTATAGCTTCAAAATACGAATTTACTCAATAAATGACCACAAACATCAAACACTAACATAATATAACAATAAAAAAACTATCCAACTTCAATCTTAAACATGCACCTTCATCAAATCCATATAATTTTACCCTAACTCAAAAACTCAAACTTGAAGAACATATACAAACTCTAACATCAAATCTTCATACAATCATCAATATAACATATAATCAATAAAGATTTAACAAACCTATACTATTTAATTTCAATTCCATACAAAATCAATTAATAACCCAACTTATGCAAATAATTTACAAAAGCATCAAGAACACTTACAACTTTGAAACAAAACAAAGAAGATGATGATATGAATCTGATGTTTAATTCCCAAAATCACAAGACAAGACTTGTTTCTAATTTCTCTTTTGATTTTCAAGTTATGTATGTATTTTCCTCAAGAACAAAAAAATGAAACCTAGAGTAAGAATGGTAGGTGGAACGAGTCGGTTTAATCCACTGCCCCCAATTTTAATTCAGTGTAATATTTATCCCCTTTTAACTCTATTGTCTGGAACCTAAAAATACCCGCAGAACCAAATATTTTATTTTACTGTCAACTTTATTAATTTAAAACAAACAACATTTTACTAGTCACAATAAAACCTGAGGCTCTTTTACTTGTTTATTTTCAAAACAACCATTTTAAAACATATTAAAATACTATTTAATTCCAGACCCAAAAACTGAGTGTTACATTATGTTTTGGAAAGTTTTAATAACACTCGTTTTGGTAACATATAATGTAATTAAATAGTTAGAAGATTTCTTTTGATATATCTATATTTGTAAGTATAAAATGTTGGTTTGTAAAATGTTGTGGGACAACGCTTCCTATAATGAAATATATTATAAAATATGTTGTTGAAAATGTCAGGTGTTACAACTTAACCGAACAAATTCCGCATGGTGCGTTGATCTCATTAAATAGAGTTTAGAACTCTATTCAATATGAATGGGGACAAAAGTTTTATACTGATTGAAATTTTACCAATTTATTTAATATAATAAAATACTGAAAGCACTATTCTTATTGATAATTGGTAAAAAAAAATTATTTTATGGGGATAATTTATTGCCTTTTTATTTTCACTTGAATTCGTGAATATTATGTAACACCCTCAAAATTCGTTGATTGAGTTTAGCGGAAGCATTTAGTTAAGTATAGGGAGTACCACAATACACAGTACATGCATACGCATCAGAGCTTATGATTACAACAAAACATAATATATTAAGATGCCAAATGTAATAGTTACAAAGTTTACAGTTGTCAACATGACTAAACAACTTAGTTATATAAAAGAAATACAGTTGTCAAAAGTTGGCATCCTATTCCTTCGGGGGTCGCCTACGTTCCATGTGTGTAGGTTGTCTTACATGCAGCTAATTCCCTGAAAAACATAGTTGTAACACCCCCAAATTTAATGTTTTGCGGAAGCATAATTTGGGTGTTACTAATCAATAATCAAATCACACAGATATATAGCAAACGACTCCATATGCGTCGTTTTAACAAAATATATTAATATTAAAAGGTTTACAACAGTTTGAACTCGTACATAGCTCGTGTTCGTAATATGAGAGATTTAAGTACATAATTAGTTATACAAAATCTAATAATGCAATGAAATCTCTGAAGTTTGCATGAAGACTCAAGCTAATAGGCATCCTGATGGGCAGTCCAGATCTACTGCTGAGTACCTGTGATACATGCTAAAATGGGTCAGCTAACGCTGGTGAGCTCACAGGTTTAGATATCAAATAATAGTGTGTGAACCGCAAGATTTAAATGTTGATTTGCATCCAGCAAATGATACTGATAGTGTATACAACCATGAGCGCATAGTCTGAGCTTAACTCGAGGGTCGGGTCCCATATAGAGAATTCCGAGCGAGGTGCCTCCATGAGTGCCTAATCTACACTCGTTTTCCCAAATATTAGTACGTCCATTGCAGAGGTTAGCGCGACTAACCCGGACGAGGTGGGTCAATCCTATATGGTACCATATACTAATATTAACGCTACTTTCGTATTACTAGACTATACTGACGGAGGACTTTGATTTGATTAGTTGAAAACAACTCATGTAGTATATTGAAATATGTACTCGCGTTCACGTGTTAAAACAGAGCAATGTATCACACCCCTAGTAAACCAGTAAAAAGAGGGACCATGAGACTCACCTGAGCCTGAAGAGTTTATCTAAATAAACTGAGATTGATTAGCCAAGAATCGAAGTCCAAAGACTTGTAACCTGAAGGTGTCCACGACACGCGGTGGTTATAAACATGAGAAGGTATCTAACAACACTACCTTGTAGTTGTGTGTCCAACTAGAATGTCCAAATGATTACAATTTAGTTGATTTTCTTAGCGTTTGAAAATGTGTACGGCCCGTTGATGATTGTTTGTAATAATAATCTTGATGTTATCATATTGATTTCGAAGTGTTATACTTGAAAAACATGTCTTACAATGTTTTAGGAGTCATATTGTATAAGATTTTGAGGTTGTATAAGTTCGAAACTTGGTGTAAAAAGTATTTACAAGTTCCTGGATGACGGGGGTCTGGGGGCAGCGCCCCTGGTAGCGGAGTCCAAGGGGCAGAGCCCCTGGCTGGGGTCGAGCTGCCAGGTCAGCTTGGAAAATTTTTATTTCTACTACATTGTTTTGGTGAAAAACGCACCTGGACTTGAATTTGAGTGAAATCAAGTACTAAATTTTTAGATCTCGACACTTAGTAAAATATGTGTTTTCTTGGTTCTGTTTCATGTGACACTATGTGCGACATAAGGCTTGTGTCGCTAGGTGCGACATAGTCTATTGTGTCGCAGATCATCTCTGCGACATAAGGGCTTGTGTCGCTAAGTGCGACATCCGCAATTTATGCGACATAAAATGTTGTGTCGCTATATGCGACGGAATTAGGTTTTGCGACATAGTTACTTGTGTCGCTATTTGCGACATAAGTGAGAGTTTAGCGACATAAGGGCTTGTATCGCAGGTGGTCTGGAGCCTCTGCGACACAACGAGCTATTGGCCGGAAAATGAGCCGAAAAGGTGTTTTCCGGCCTCCGTTTAACTTGAGACTTTTACCCAACCCATATTTGGACATTTCAAGCTTAACTAAACAATTATAAGCTGAAAACAATAGAAAACGAGAGATGTCGGGATTTGTCGGAAACTTACGAAGTTAACGCCGTGAAAATCCGGAAAGATGGAAATGTAGATCGTGAAGTGGTGAACGTTTTTCCCTAAATGAGCTTGAAGATCTGAGGCCGTTTGGTGGTGCGTTTTAATGATTTTAGATGATGGTGGTGGTGGGTTTGTTTTGAGAGAAAAGAGAGGAGAGATTGATAGAGAGAGGGGGAAGATAGGTGGAAATGGGGTGGGGAGGTGGTGACCTCACCCCCTTTTGGCTGATTATTGGGAAAAGAGGGAGGGGAATCTCCCGAATTTTTAATCCCCGCGTTTGCGCTCTGTGCGGTGTTCGTTTAAACGTTAAATAATTATTTTATACCTTTAAATATATGTTTTAAAATACAAATGTTTATTCAATATTTTTGTTGAAGTATTTTACCAAATACTTAATAACTTAAATGATTTCATTTGTTTGAGTGTTAAATGTCTAAGTCGCGTTGACGTTTATTATACGATACGAAATGTAGTTGAAATTTTATCAAAATAATATTTTGGGTATGATATCGTTGTTAAATAATTTTATATTATTTAATAAAAATGATCACAAACGTCCGTATTTACTTGAACCGAATTACATTCGATTTGAAACTTATACGATTTAATCAAATCGCATATTCGTATATATTCAACAATATATATATATATATATATATATATATATATATATATATATATATATATATATATCGATACATTAATTAGCCTAAAACTAACTAATTACATGTATTAACAACTGATTAGGTACTAATCACTAGTCCTAATTTGGCAGGTGTTACAATAGTAAAAGTCAACAACGAGGTTGAGTGAATTCAGAGGTTTTATGTTTGCAATAGTGGAATCAAGTTTGTAAGCACAATTGTTAAAACTAATACGTTCACAAATAGTTATTTCCATAATAGTTAAGTAAACGTTTTGTGGAATGTTATCCAAGATAATTCGGTTGGGATGTCACCCAAAATACAGTTTGCGTGGGATGTTACCCAAATACCATTTACGTGGGATGTTACCTGTAACACCCGACATTTCTACAAACATATTTTATAATATATTCACAATAGGAAGCGCAAGCCCCAAAACATTTGAACAACATTTACAAACCAACTTATTATACTTACAAATATATATATCAAAAGACATATTGGGAATATTAAATTACATTACATGTTATCAAAACGGGTGTTACTAAAACTTTTCCAAACATAACAATCCAAAAGATCAGAGATTGTGCCAGCATAGTCAAACACCCCAATACATCATCTACAACCCGAACTACATCATAAGCTAACCAAAATCTGCAAAAGATTCAACAACGAGGGGTTAGCTTATTGCTAAGTGAATGAAACCGTAACCGACGGTTCAACCCATTCATAACAAGTCTTACAACAAAATAAACTTAAACACATAAGCACATAAGTACATGAGGACCGACGGTTCCTGTATGCTATTCTCAATGATCTACCGATAATCTGATTACTACCTTCACTGAATAGGTTATTCTTCAACTATGTGTATCCAAGAAACCTAAGCAGCTACACAGTAGTAACCAAACCCAACCATTGTTGACCTCACTCCGAATCATCTCAACAACTTGTCACATAAAGCATATCATATGCAATTATGGAGAATCAACTGAACAACTTTTACTACTGGATCCATCAAACTCAATCAAAATAATCAACAACTGAATAACTGAAATTAACATGGCAATAACTACAACTTAAACTATCCTGGTTTATCAGTTGTAACCAAACCCGTTACAACGGATTTGAACCAAAGATTACAGTAACCACTCACCGATATTATCTGATCTTCAACTCAGTGGTCTAATCTTACTGAGTTGCCGCCTGCTTATCTGAAAACACAATGATAACAAGTCAATAACTCATCCCAACTAATTAACTAATGCTATAATTATAAACATCTTTCACTAAATAATATCAACTACTATAATATTTTATACAACTTATAAGTACGATGTATTAATAATACCACAAATCATAACAAATACACAAGTTCACAAATTATCATATTTGCCAATTTTAAACATGCAAACGCGATCCGGCTGGAAGGGTGGGATCGCGTTCCCTTTTTTTTAAAATCTTCTTGTTTCAAAATTACTCTAGGCAACGCGATCCGGACTAGGGCTCTGGATCGCGTTCCACAGTACAATTCAAACTATAACCAATTAACACATAGTAACGCGATCAGGGTAATGAAGTTGGATCGCGTTTCAAAGAACAAAATGTAATGAGATAAAATTACACATAGCAACGCGATCCAGACTAGGGTTTTGGATCGCGTTCACACGTTTTATAGCAGAGGTTCAGACCTGCAACATGTTCAGCTCGAACCAAAATCAATTTCTCCAAAATACTTATGTAATACTCGATTTTAACATGTAAATGACCTCTAACAACATGTATAAACATATAACAACAACAAACTATATCATCCAACACCAAAACTCATACATGCATCATTATCAAAACCACAAATTTATCAAACTCTATCTCAAAACTCAAACTTGAAGAACATATACAAATTCTAACACCAAATCTTCATATAATCAGTTACAGGCATCCTATCTAACAATTTCTTTTCATAAATCATACACCCTAATAATTTCTATCATCAATTCAAACTCAAGATTAAAACATGAAATACTTACAATTTGGAGAACCAAGTAATGAACAAGAGATGATAATGATGAACTATAAGGAATCTAAACACAAACTCTGTTTGATTTCTTGATAATTACATGAATTTGAGAGTGAGGGTTTAATTGAAAGATGAAGGTTGGTGAAAATAAGTCGGTTTAATCCACCGCCCCATCTTTTATCTGTATTAATATTATACCCCTTTCTAATCTATTATCTGGAACCTGAAAATACCCGCGATACAAAATATTTTATTTTACTGTCAACTTTATTAATTTAAAACAAGTAACTTTTTACTAATCACAATAAAACCTGAGGCTCTTTTACTTGTTTATTTTCAAATAAACTATTTTAAATATATTAAAATACTATTTATTTCCAGACCCGAAAACTGAGTGTTACATTACCCAAATACCGTTTACGTGGGATGTTACGCAAATACCGTTTACGTGGGATGTTAACCAAAATAGAGTTTACGTGTGATGTTACCCAAATACAGGTTGATATACGTTGCTGGTCGTTCTTCAGCGTTTCCAAAACAGTACCGGTCGTTCTCCGGTCAAAAGACGCACGGGTCGTTCTCCCATCCAAACTCAACCAGTCGTTCTCTGACAATAAATATTGCTGGTCGTGCTCCAGCGAAACACAGTACCGGTCGTTCTCCGGTCAAAAGACGCACGGGTCGTTCTCTCGTTCAAACTCGGCCAGTCGTTCTCTGACAATAAATATTGTTGGTCGTTCTCCAGCGTTTACATAAAAAGTACCGGTCGTTCTCCGGTTTTCCAAACAAGCTTTATCACGTTTATAGTATGAAAATGTTGTTTCATAAATTCCAGTTTCGTTGTAAGGGTTCAACAGTTCAAAGTACTCAAATCGTGCGAGTAAACAAGTATGATAACAATCATGTAAGCAAAAGTAGTTATGGCAATCAGTAAAACAGTTGATTATGTTTTCCACCCCTGTTCAAAAGTAGTAAAGCAGTAAAAGTAGGGCTATGAGCTCACCTGTTGAGTTGAGTATGTTCGAGTGATAGCAAAGCCTAAAGCCCAAGAAGTCTAGTCGAAATATCCTAACGCCCTAAACGTATGAGATTTAATGAGTACGTGGAGGTCTAAGTTTACCATCCATGCTAGTGTTCGTACAACCAAGTTATGTCCAAATGTTTGTTCGATGTTTATGTTTGAAGTTTTGAAAATGTATACGACTCGTTGGTGATAGTTTGAAATCGACATTTCAATATTATAAGCGTGTTTGTAATGTTTATAAAGTTCGTGTATTGTATCGTATGTAAATATTCATTTCCGGTTAAGTTCGACCCTTGGTGGGAAAAAGATTTGCAAGTTTTCTGTTTTATATTTCACTTAAGGGCGTCACTTGCCTTGGGGGTAGCGACACTTAGGAAGTGTCGCATAAAATGGTAAGTTCTGAATTATTAGCGTCACTCGAGGACGTGACGCATATAGGGCGTCACTTAAACAAGTGACGGATACAAGTGTCAGGTCTAAATCAGTATTTCGGTATAGGCGTCACTTAGGCTAGTGACGGATGGAAGTGTCGGGTTGAAGTGTCGGTGTAAGTGTCGGAAAAAGAGGGTTTGTAATGTCACTTGGCGAAGTGACGCAAAAAGAGGGCTTTATGAGACACTTAGTGCGTCACTTAAGTGACGCGGTACTGTTTTGGGGCCTGATGCGTCACTTAGGACTGTTCGTAGATCAGTTTACAAAAACGAGATTTAAGCTTCGATTTGGACATAATCAGTTGATAAAAACACTAAAACATGGTATATTAAGTAGGGAATTTCTAACTTGTGCCCTAAGGGCATAGGTTAAGGGGTGAATATTCTTCTCGAAAAATGAAAAAGTTGAAAATATTTTTTTCGAAAAATGAAAAAGGTATCAAGATTCTTCTTGAAAAATGTATTTCTCATTTTTTGAGAAGAATATTCTTGTCTTAACATATGCCCTTAGGGCACACGTTAGACAAACCCTATTAAGTATTATAAACATGAGATACCAAAGAAAATAGCAAGATTTAAGAGTTTGCGGGATTGTCAGGATCTTACAAAGTTATCGCATGAGAAATCCAAGAAGATAGGAAGGTAGAGCTCGACTCCGTGATCGTTTTTTTCTAAATGAGCGAGGTGATTTGATGCATTTTTGATGTAGTTTTTGTGTGATTTGTGTGGTGTTTTAGAGAGAAAATTGAAAAACAATGGGGGTAGAGAGAGAGATGAATGGAAGAATGAGAAAGGAGGGGAAGTGGGGGAAGTGGGGTGGGGGTTTTGGTGTAGTTTTTGTGTCCCTATTTTTGTGGTATTTTTATCCGTGTTTGTTTACCCGATCGTTACATGTTACAGTATTTTTGATAATAAGTTTTTAAATACGCATTTTATTATATTTTTAATTGAGATATCTATAAAACTAATCTAATTGAGTTTATAAAATTTTAAACTTTATTTTGTTTCAGTTTTACGTAATAAATGTTATTCGTTACAAAATACTTGTAAATATTATCGACATAATATTTAATAAATGTTAATGTTATTTAATAATTTCATATTGTTAAATAATTTTGTTCACCAACAGTCGTATATTTTTGTCACGTTGTTTAAATCGTTTTGTACATAATTACAACTAATTATGAATAAGTAATACTACGCGTATTAACTAGTTGGGCTTTGCTAGACTTACCTCTAAAAGTAGTTGTGAATTCACTCAAAGTTAGAGAATTAACCTAAAATGCAAATGTTTAGTGTGCGTAATCGCGTTTTAAATTTGCGAGGTGTTACATATTATAACCAGATATTGTCATTGTAATTTTTCATTTTTTTATGAGCTAATTACTTGATAGTTATCTCAAACATACTGTTTATTGTAACATGACATTCTAAAACATAAACTTGTTAGAAACAAATAGGAAGCACCATGATTGCACATTTAAGCATTGTTAAGCTCAAAAAGAAGGGTATAATGGTCATTAATTTTGTAATATATAAATGTGAAAGTATTAAAGTAAGGAAATGGGTAAGTGTGAGAAATTTAAGAATTATATTGGGGATATATGATATTAGAGTGTTTAGTTGGAGAAATTGATGATTATGATATTAAAAGATGATATATATGATATTATCTCAAATAGCAAGCAAAGGTTTGATAGACCCGTATAATAGGATTTTCAAAGTTCAATACATTGCACACTAACATATTTTTGGTCGTATAAAGCTAGTTTATTACATTACATGGACACACTTAACCTGTTAACCCTTCCATAGTTATGAATTAATAATAGCTTGTTTTAACTATAGCAAAGTCTTTCTTAATTAATATTGATAAGATAAGATGAGCCTAAAGATTCTGGTGATCGAAAGCATTGTGAAGGCATTATTAATTTGTTCTCATTTAATTAACAACAGTAATGGAAATGATCAAGCAAATTCATAAATCAGGCATGTGCCTTTGTTACACAAGGTCGGATTTAAGAATGTGCAAGGTGAGTCATCACACAAGGTCCATAATTTTTGAGGGTCCAAAAATGTTACAATTTAACATGTTAATACAATGATTTTTGAATGATTTCATACCATTGAATGATGGTTCCAGATGAATAAAAAACGTTCTTATATATTTAGAAACCATTTATAGAAGAATTGAGGAAATTGAAAGCCTAAAATTGTGTTTTAATGAAGAAAAGCTGGAAAATTAGCCTGAGGGTTTGGTTGGAAAGATGACCCAAATCCCCGTATGCATTATATCGCTTTTTTTTGAAGTACCATGTACCCCTATTACTTTTTAAAGTTGCACTTTAACCCTCCAATTATTTAAATTACTGAATGGTCCCTAACATTATTATTATTTACTTTAAACTATGTAATAATCATCTTGTTGTAAAATTTATACCCATAGAGTGATAGCCAAGAAAAGTAAGTTAACATATATTATATTGAATATATACATTCAACGTGTTATTCATATAGGGCCTATTCTTTTAGCTTGGCACAGGGTCCTCGAAAACCACGGACCGGCCCTGTTGTTACGTGCTCCCTCCGTCCCATTTATATTATTGTTTATCATAAATTAAGTATTCATTTACATTTTCAACCATTGAAAAAAATATTTAAAAAATAAATGGTGAGGTTCAGATGAGAACGTGGGTTTTGAGTAGAAGTGAGGGGAAATTTTAGACGATTGAAAATGCGTCATGTATCACATAATTAAACTTCATTTGTGCCCCTTTCACTTTCATAATGTTGTATATCATCCCCTCCTACTTTCTTCCTCCCAACCACCGGTCGTCACCACCGGAATTTTTTTTATTTTTTAAAAAACTTTATTTTACTGATAACTTTTTTCCACTATTTCTTTTCAGCTGTTTTTACATATTATTATTTTATACTTATTATGTTATTTTTAGTGCATTATATATATATAATATGTAAACCATTATATGATAGGTTGAAAGGGAATCCACAACCATGGACTCAAGAACATACAAACATTGTTAGACATATAAAAGATAAAGTAAAATATTTACCATATTTGACTATTTCTCATCCTTATTCCAAATTACTGGTAGAAACAGATGCAAGTGACAAAGGATTTGGAGGAATATTAAAACAAAAATTAGAAAATGAAACTCACGAACAATTAGTAAGATGTTATTCTGGATCACGGAATGATACACGAAAGAAGTATTCAACAATTAAGAAGGAAATCTTAAGTATTGTCTTATGTATTAAGAAAGTTGAAGATGATTTATATATGAAACCTTTTTTTCTAAGAATAGACTGCAAAATATGTTTTAGAAAAATACGTTATATATATATATATATATATTACATATTGTTTGTTTTTACTGTATTTTATATTATATATATTATCTATTAGTATCGCATTTTATTATTCTAACTGCATTTATAAAATATATTTTTTTTATTTTTTATTGTATTTTATACCTATAAATTTCAATGCATTTTAAACCTTACAAATTTTATTAATTTTTTTTTAATTTTTTATTGCATTTTATATTATACTTATTAACCATTTGTACTACGTTTTGTATAAAAATATGCTACATATTGTCGTTACATTTTGCATATATATCATTTAGTAAATATATTATTTATTTTTTACTACATTTTATATTATACATATTCTTCATTTGTATTAATTTTGTTGACGGCGTATATAGAAGATGCAGTAAAATATATATACAAGTTACAGTTAAAAATAATAATAAAAGGTGCATTAAAAAATATATACAAAATGCAATAGAAAATATATACAAAATGCAATATCATTTAAGACAAAATATAATATAAAGATAATATGTATGATACAAAATGCAGGATAAAATAAACAATATGTACCAAAAATATATATATACAAAATGTAGTATAGTTTTATTCAAAATGGAGTAAAAAACATGATATATATATAATACAAAAATTTTGAAAAAATTTGAAAATAAAGGTTTGGATTTTTCTTTTTTTCTTTCTTTTGGAAAAAAAGTTTTGGAAATCTTTTTTATTTATATTTTAAAAAATAATTTTTTTTGACGGTAATTGACGACAGCCAGGTGGTGGGGTGGTGGTAGATGGGCGTGAGAGAAGAAGCAAGTCAGGGGAAGAAATCTAAGTGGAGAGGCTAAAATGTAAAAATCAAAATAGTGAAAGGGGTATTTGGTAAAACTTATTTTTTTCCCTTAACTCTAACCCTCATTTTTGTCTACTAATTACAAAAATATCAGGGGTGAGCATGGGTCGGTTTGGATCGGTTATGACCCTTAACCGAACTCAAAACCGAAATTTCGGTTATGGAAATTTCTTAACCGTTCAGTTTCGGTTAAATCAGTTATGGTTAATCGGTTTTTGGGTAGATTTTGGGTCGGTTAACCGTTAACCATTGGTTAACCGCTTGAAAAAGAAAAATTATGAAGTAATGGAATCATCGAGCTCCTAGTTGTGGTGGTGTTGTCGATATCTTGCGAAGTACATCACTATTTCTAAAGGTTGTATTTACGGGTAGAAGAGAAAGTGGCTTTAAATGTAACCTAAAAATGGAATGGACTACATAATTAACTAGTGGGCTTAAAGTTTGAGAGTTTCCTAACGGGTCATTATGCTACTTAGTATTAAATTGTATGCATCTATCAATTTAATCTAATGACTGTAAGTAGCAGTAGATGTGTGTTAAATGGGTAGTTTTTGCTATTGTGGGCGTGGGATGTATTGATGCGGGTAAAAGTTTTTCGGATGCATCTATATGCTTGTTTAATTTTCGAAGGCCAGGAAAATCACGGAGTTAGTTTTGGTTGGAAAGCTAAATTCGGCTCTGTCACAATCTGATAGTTTGGTGCCTTAGTAAAAATGTAAATAGTATTGTACTGTCATGCAAGGTGGTTTTTATGTTTGTATAGATAGATTTATTTAGATAGATATCCCCTGCTTGAATCTTTGTATATTTTGGTTGGTATTCAATAAATTTTTGCCTTTTTTATTACCTATTTACATTACATATTTATTTATATAATGAAAATATAAGTTAAAAAACTAAGGGTGAGTCGGTTCGGTTAAATAGGGTCGGTTAATGGGTCTTAACCGTAACCATAACCGATCTAATCGGTTAATGGAATTATAATAACCGAACCATCGGTTAAGCTTTGGGTCGATTAAATTGGGTCGGTTAATTCGATTGTGGGTCGGTTAATCAGTTTCTGTGCTCACCCCTAAAAAATATTATCCCTTCTAACTATTGATCTAAACCAAATGATGATTTAATGGTCACAATTTTTCTTCTCCTCCTTTTTTACAAATATTCTCTCTTCTATTATCCTTCACATAAAAGCCGAAATCTTATTGGTTTACAGGAAATCTTTTGTACCTTTTCTAAAATTGTGTGTTATGCTCATACTGGACACCTATAATAATACACGAGTAATAAACTATTATACACATGATCTTTTTAATTATATGAATCGGCTATAATAATACACGAGTAATAAACTATTATACACATGATCTTTTTAATTATATGAATCGGTAGTTGCATTTGGACTTCAATTAAAAAAGGTGAATTCTTACTCAATATATAGTAAGGTCCAGTTTTGGGTGGTGAAAGCATTGCGATCTTTTCATTCTAGTTTTAGTGAACAAGCTTAAAAATAGTAATGACAATGAAGGTTGAAAAGCAATTCACCAAATTCATAAAACCCTTTGCTCCAACTCCTCTAACCCATCGTCACTACAGGATCGGGTTCATTGATGAGTTTCTTCCAGCTGTGAACCTAACTCTCGTACTTTTCTTCGAACGAGATAACAACAACCCAAATTTCTTTGTTGGGCTAGAAAATTCCCTTGAGAAAACCTTAACGCAATTCTACCCTCTTGCCGGTAGATACGTTGAAGAAATTAAAACCGTTGAGTGCAATGATGAAGGTGTTGAGTTCATACACGCCAAAGTTGACATTAAACTTCAAGATTTTCTTGATTCTGATGTAAATGTTAATTTGGTTGATGATTTCATTCCATTCAAAACACAACATACTGATCTTTTTACCAACCCATTAGTTACAATTCAAGTAACCACCTTCGAGTGTGGAGGTGTAGCAGTTGGTGTAAGGGTTTCACATCGGATTATTGATGCATCCACTCTATGTACATTCCTAAACGATTGGGCTGCTATGAACCGAGGAGAAAGTCAAAAGACTGAATTCACTGGGCCTGTTTTCAATTCATCCTCATTGTTTCCTGGTCGTGGTTTACGTCCCATGCCAGTAACAGCTGTAAGCGATGATATGTTAAGCAATTATACAAGAAAGAAACTTGCGTTCAGCGAGAGTGAAATATCAAACTTTAGAGCAAGGGCAACAGCAAGTGGAAAATACAGCAATTGTAGATGGTCCAAAACACAAGTGGTATCGGCCGTAATTTGGAAAGCTCTCCGTGATGTTGATCAGGCAATAAATAATCGTCCAAGAGAGTATGTACTCATACAAGTGGTAAGCCTAAGGGAAAAAATGGCTAGCTTAATACCCAAAAACTCTTGTGGGAATCTTTGGGGGTTTTGGTACACAAAATCTGGGAATCTTGAAACGACCGAAGAATTGGCAGATCGTTTAACTTCTTCTATCAAGAAAACTATAAGCGATCTTTCGAAGGTATCTCACGATAGTGAAGAAGGGCAAACATTGGTTTTAAATTCCTTGTTAGATATAGGCAACATTGATGAATCAGCTAATATCGTTGCGTTTAGTAGCTGGTGTAAGTTCCCTATTTATGAAACCAACTTCGGTTTCGGAAAGCCCGTTTGGGTAACTACCGGGACCGTACCTGTAAAAAATTCAGCAATTCTTCTAGACGATGTGGGAGGTAACGGAGTCGAGGCATATGTCTTTTTGGATAAACAAGACATCCCTCATTTCGAAGAAGCACTAGATTCCAACGTTTTTGGTGCGTAAAAGTACCGTCGTTATATTCTTGTACGTTATCTAATGTGTCTTTATATGTTTGTATGTTATCTATCATCTATCATGTACTATTAAAAGTATCATGAAAAGCAGTCACCCCAAAAAAACACGAAATTTAATAAAAGCAAAATCATTACTGAATTCTCTTTATTACTTTTTGTAAAATAACAGTTTTATCATTAATTAATTAATTACCGTTTTCTTGAAAGTGTGTAAGAATAATCACAATCAAAAGTAATATTTGGTAAGGGTTTATTGTTTCGTTATGCAGTTAACTTTAGACTTTTTGCTATTGTATGCTCTCAACTTTGAAACCTTTTATTGTATGCTTTGAACTTTCTAAAACCTTCTATTGTATGCTCTCAACTTTCAAATATTCCATTGTATGCTCTCAACATTCTAAAAACATTCTATTGTATGCTCTCAACATTCTAAAATCTTCTATTGTATGCTCTTAACTTTCAAACCTTATATTGTATGTGCTAAACATTCTAAACCGAAACCGAACCGAAAATCGAATTTGAATTCGGTTTGATTTTTTTTGTTTCAATTCGGTTTGATTTTTGGATTAAACGGTTTCAAACCAAATAGTGAACACCCCTAACATTAGCCAATTCCCATTTTCGAGTCATCGAGATCATACAATAGAAGGTTTTAGAATGTTTAGCACATACAATAGAATGTTTGAAAGTTAAAAGTATACAATAGAAGATTTTAGAATGTTGAGAGCATACAATAGAATGTTTTTAGAATGTTGAAGCATACAATAAAATATTTGAAAGTTGAGAGCATACAATAGAAGGTTTTAGAAAGTTCAGAGCATACAATAGAATGTTTGAAATTTCAGAGCATACAATAGCAAAAAGTCCAAAGTTAACAGCATAACGAAATAATAAACCCTATCTGGTAATGACTACCAAACTTCAATATCTATTTTTAGAAGTGGAAAATTAATTTGGGATGTTCGGAAAATGAAACATGGACAATATAAGAATTTTGGGATGGAGGGAGTAAGAGTTTACTTACACTGTTAGTATGTTAGGTTTTAAGCCCGTCCGATGCGGGATCGTGTAAAAAACACAATTTATGATTATTTTGATTTGAAGTAGCCTAATAAATTAGTGGTGTTAACTTAAAATGTGCAACAACTTCAATATTCCAGACCCAATCCTGCCACAATCGCAGACTTAAAAACAACTCGCATTCGGATTTTTCCAGTTTTCCCAAGAAAGTTTAGCATTTTTATCCCTGGCTACAAACCACCTGTGAGACATTACATGAACTTCTTTAAATATATCAGGCATCACCTAGCTCTTTCTTATTTCTGAAAACAATATTATTTCTATGAGACCAAATCGAAAACAAAGCAACCCAAACACACGCCTTCCATGCTGCTTTCCTGCATTTTGAAAAAGAAACCGCTCCCTCATAATTTATTAACTCTTCTAAAGAGGAAACATTATTTAAATTTAAACCCCACCAATTAAAAAACTTTGACCATAAATCCGTAGTACCCTTACACTTATAAAAACAATGGTCAATCGACTCAACCTTCTCCTCACAACAAGGACACAACACACTATCCAAATCAATCCCCATCTTATCCAACAATTCTCCAACCGGGATCCTACCATTCCTTAACCTCCATATAAACACACACACTTTCTTTGAGACCGCCCTATAGCACACGGTTTCTTTTCTACTCCTAACCTCTCTAAGCATTTTCTAATCAACCATCCTTCTCAATTCCTTTACCGAAAAACTACCATTTTTACCCAACACCTATTTCCATCTATCTCCCCCACCCCCTCTTTCTTGACTTCACATTTTTCCACAAGCCTACAAAGCTCAGAAAAATCTCCCATCGCTCTTCCTCTTGGCTCCCTCACTCAATCCCAACACCAAACCCATTTATCCTTGTCCCAGTGCCATATCTCGCCTACTTTAACCCCTTTATTATTCTCAAGTTGAAATAATCTCTCGAATTTTTCACTAAGAGCCAAACCACCTTCCTCATCCGGCATCTATCTTTCCAAAATAAATTATCCAAACCATTGTTTACAACTCTCCTAAACGAATTAGAAAATTGAAAACCCACCCCATCAATTGCTTACCAATACTTAAAATAATACCCCACACTCTATCAATTCCTCCCCCACTTCTCTTCACCCCCTCCAAACCTCCATCAAAACCATAGATCGATGAAATCACCCTTACCCATAAGGCCTCCCCCTCCATCTTGAATCTCCACCACCATTTCCCGAGCAAACCTCAATTAAGAGCTTTTAAACTCCCAATATTAAGACCCCCCCTTCGCCCCAAAGCTAGATAAAACACAATTCCAATTAATCTAAGACGTATTATGACCCAACCCTTGCCCCCCCCCCCCCCCACACACACACACACCAAAAAAAGAAATTTCTACGAATATTTTCAAGGGAATTTAGAGCACATACCGGTGCCCGATAGAGGGTGAAGAAATACAACTGGAGACTACCGAGAATGGACTTGACCAAGGTTAACCGGCCGCTGAAAGAAATCATCCCCGCTTTCCAATCTGATAACCTACTTTGAAACTTTTCAATAACCGAGTTCCACCCCACCGATCTATTCATAGAGCACCTAACCGGAAGACCGAGATACTTAAAAGGTACATATTCCACCCCACAACCCATTTCATCGGCCCACAACTTTACCTCTTCCCCGTTCACCCCCACACTCATTAGTTTCTCTTCTGCTTGTTTACTTTCAATCCTGATACCATCTGAAAATATTTCAATAAAGACATTAAACTTACTATATTAGATTCACTCCGGTCGCCAAAAAAAATGGTATCATCCGCAAACTGTAAATGTGACACAGTTTCGCCCGCCCCACTAATTTCAACACCATTAAACTCACCGATATCTTTCACCTTCTTCATCACTACATTAAGACCTTCCGCCACCAACAACAAAAAAAGAAAAGGCGATAATGGATCTCCCTAATGAATGCCTCAAGATAAACTAATCTCCCTAATCGGAGACATATTCACTAGAACTGATGTAGATGCTGATGAATTACACGCCCAAATCTAACTAATCCATTTACAACCGAAACCAATTTGCTCCATAATCAAAACCAAAAAATCCCAATTAATACAATCATAAGCCTTCTCGAAGTCCAGCTTAAAAATTAAACATTTCTTCCTCTTTCGTTTCACATAGTCCACAACTCATTAGCAATTAAAACTCCGTCCAAAATCAATCTCCCTCCTATGTTTGTAAACTTATTTTTCCAATCTCTTTGCTCCTATATAAGACCGATGCCAACGGAAAATCGGTTTGGAGAATCGGTTGGAACTGATTGAAGAAGAGAATGCCATCGCTAACCGATTGCAAACCGGTTAGATGGAGAAACCGGTTATAACCGGAATACTGATTCAAACCAGTTCCAATTTCGTGAGCCCCAATATAATTAAATAATAATTTTTTTATTTACCTTATATATTCGACCGTATTAAAAAAATAAAAAAATAATTTTGTGGGCCACAATATAATTTAGTTCAGCCGGACCCCCTTCGTTGTCCACCGGGTAGAAAAGCTTACAAAAAATCATCTTCATCCGACGTGGCTACATCTTCATCCTGCGCATCAACCGAAAAATCTGAAGCGTATGTAGAGGTTAAAAGGAGCGCGCTCGCGCAGACCGAAGCAATTCACACCATCAAGGAAAATTCGACAAAAAAATTAGCCTTCAAAGCTTTGAAATTTTTATCATTTCAAAAAAAGAAAACTAAAAAAGAAAAAGAGTTGCTTCGAAACGCTCGCGCGAATATGGTGGAAGAGTACGAAAAAATGTTTCCGCTACGTGCAACCGGTCCGAACGACGAGGAAGACGAAGTCGAAGCCGACAACGAAGAATCCAGATCAGAATAGATTAATTATGTGTGTTTCAATTATTGTATTTTTATTTTAGTGTGTTTTAATTATTGTATTTTTATTTTGGTGTGTTTTAATTATTATATATATATATATATATATATATTTTCGAAAAGTAGTGTTTTATTTTTATTTTATGTATTATTTTATTTTAATTTAATGAAATATGTTTTATTTTAATTTGGTTTGTATGAAATAATTAAAATGAAAATAAAGTGGTTTGAAAGTGGTTAAACTGTTGGCATGGGGGAATCAGTTTTGAATCAGTTGGTGGAAAGATGATGTGGCGCTGATGTGTGAGAAGTGATTTGGAAGTGGTTCAGCCACGGTTGGGAGTGGTCTAAATTAGAGGTGGCAAAATGAATGGGTTGGGTCGGGTCTCCGGTTTAGATGAGTTTGGGTTTAAATGGGTCTGGGTCTAGATGGGTCATTTAGAAGGATGAGTCTAAACGGGTTCGGGTCAAATGGGTCTCGGGTCGGGTCAGGTCATCGGGTCCACCAAACTTTTTTTTATTTGAGTGAAAAATGAAAAAATGAAGAGAGGTGGAAAAAAAATTACCCGCTAGACCCAATTAAACCCGTTGGTTAATTGTTATTCTCAGCGGTCGGGGCTTTTACTACTAATGGGAATATCGCTGGTTCGAGTCTAGTCTCATTGATTTTTTTTATTTTTTACGTCCTATTTCCCCTTCTTTTCCATTTTTAATATATTTCTCTCTATTCTTTGACTAAATCTTCTTTCCTTAATCAAAGTCTATAAGATAACTATTACTCTATTAGCATTACAAGATTTGTTCAATTTCAAAATTTATGAACGTTTGATATGTTCTTTTCTTTTTTCTCTTTGTTTTTAGAAATCAAATTAAGTTAGAATATTTTTTTTCTTTCCGGTTTGGTTGGATTCATGCTAAAATAAGTTTAAGTTAGTTTAGTTTAACATCTTATATCAAGAAGAAAAAAAATTCAGTTCAAAACTTAAGTTGAACATTCTAAAACTTGCTCCCGCAAAGAAAAAGTTCTGGTACCGCCCCTGACGATTATGCAATTGACTATGTTTGAGCATGGAGGTGTAGTTGTTTTAATTGTTATTTGATGTGTCCACACCACCTTATGTATTCCCGAATGAATGAATGAGATTTAAATATATATGACCTATTTTAACTCCATATCATCATCATTGTTACCTGCTTGTCATGTATATCCCTTCCAACACCAACTACATACGACCGATGATAATTGATAGGTCGAAGCATTTTTATCAGGAAATAAAAAAACTATGGTGTAGTGAGAATGAAATGTCAAACATTAAAGCAAAGACTATAGACTCCAAAAAAACATATTCATTTGATTGTTATTGGCATCCTCTTTTCTTGGGTTCGAGCTTATTAATATCCAATGTACCATGTTTTTGATTATCAGTAAAGCCAGCTAAAATGAACGGGTTATAATATCCAATGTACCATGTTTTTGATTAATGAAAGAGTTGTATAGTAAGTCAAAACCATACTATTACAAAGTTTAAAATAACGCACAAACTAATTTTATGACCCAAGTGTTATACGGAATGCCTATTTTGTTTAGTGTTAGTGTATAAAGTAACTCGAATTTAACTAGATTCTGGTTATACAATCTCTTATTTGACAAAGTTTGAACATAGCTTTCGTGTTTTAACATGAATGTAGTATCTTCTTAATTGTTTATTTTTATGTCAAGATTAAATTTTGTATGACTATTTGTGAGGATGTATACTAGACTGAAATTCAAATTACAAGTCATCATAAATCTTCAACAATTTATTATTGACATTTGCCTTGTATCAAATAATTAATTTAACTATCATTTTAATTTGAGTATCATTTTTAATTGTTTGCCTTATTTATTTATGAGGGGTAATTTATTAATTACCTTTAGTTGTCTCTACTTTAAGATAAACACAAAAATGCTTTATATGTATAGAGATTTAGCGTGTTCTCTTTTCAATTGAATTTGAATAATGATATTCCCGGGATTATCTTCCTATTAAAGAAGAGTGGTGATTTGTATATCATTATTTTTAGTCAATTCACCACTAAACATGCTATATGATGTTGTACAGTAAAATATCGTAAAGCGTAAAAGTAATGTATGGATAAAAATGATGACGCACGAATCACCACTTATTTAAGAAGAATGATGAGACAAGCTTCTTTTCCTCACCATTCTTCTTCAAGTTGTCGCCATCTCCGGTCATCGTGACGGCTATGATGCCATATGAAGAAATTGATTGAATTTTTCTGTCTTTCTTTTGAGCATCTGACCTACTATAGTTGTACACATTATTATTTTAGGTTGTTTTAAATCAATGTTTATTTTAATGTAACACTCAATTAGGTAAAGATACTATTTGATTCATGATGAATGTAGGTAGTACATATTTATAGAACTGTGTGCATGTCAAATGTATAAAGGTTACAATTAAACTTAAAGTTTTGACTCGTGCACATATTAAAATGATAACTGAATATAAAGAGAAGATAAGTCGAAGTGGATGATTAGGGATGAATTTAGCAATGTTTTGACAACCGGTTAAACCGGTCCGGTTGAACCGAAAAAATGAGGGAATCAGGCTGAATAAAAATCGGTTTTGGGGTAAAGTTGACCGGACGGTCTAAGCGGGAATCGGACCGGTTAAACCGGGATTTTGATTTTTTTTAAATGGTGACGTGGCCGGTTTTGGGGCGGTTAGGCCGGATTAGTTGGACCGGTTCGACTGGAACCGGACCCGTCCGGTCCGATTCGATTCGATTTCCGGTTTTTAAAACATTGGAATTTAGACTTATATGTCAATATTAGGGGTGTTCGGCTTTTTATTACTCTTATTAATTAAAATACTACGTGTCACATATTATTGCCAGTCAGACTTATATAATAAATAATAAATAATAAATAAAATTAATCACATATAATTGTTTTAAGCAGAAAGAGTGATTAGGTAGTGATTGTAAATACTTTGACTCCGTAATATCCTTCTTTGATTGGATGAATCTGTAACGTGTGATTCGTATCCGTAGCTAAACTTGATCATTCTTATTTGCTCATTTCAAGCATGTGCACTCCAAGTGTTTGATAAAATGTCTAGGATGAACACTCTCTTCACAGTATTGTTGTTGCTGTTTTCTAAGGGCTTTCTATGGAGGGTATGCTATGCTTCATATTACTCTTCCATTATACGCAGCGATCTTGGTGGGCATGTCGGTCCTGCTGATGAACAGCCACTATCAAAGATTGCAATTCACAAAGCTTTTATCGATTTACATGAATCAGCTTCCATTAAGGCAAGCCCTGTTCTTCTTGGTTTGAAGGTAAAAATTGTTTCTTTTTATTAATCTTGATTTATTATTGTATGATATGATGAGCAAATTGACAAGAAATGTAACACTGAATTATTGACGAACACTAAATTATGTGCACTCCTTTTGATAGATTATAGAGAAGTTGTTTTTATATTATAATTATATTATAAGCATAATCTTGATTATATTAGATTGACAAGGAAGGTAATGTCAGATAGAAAATTTGTCGATTCGGCATGTTTACGAATTTCTCTCATCAAAATGATCGAAAAATTCAGTTTAGTGATTGATGTAAATCTCCGTTTTAACAAAATCAAATAGAACTGAAAAGTTAAAGGGAAATCTGAATATGGATCCTGAAATAATGGAATTTGGGACAAAGTTATGTCCATATGCATTTTCCTAAGTTAGTGGACTACACTTTTATATGATTATAGGGAGAGGATACTGCATGGGTCAATGTGGAGCTCAAGTATCCAAATCCATCAGAGAGCGATTGGGTTGGAGTTTTTTCTCCAGCAAAGTTCGAGTAATGTTCATATATTTGATACTTCTGCATTATCTTGGAAATTATTCATTCGTCTATGTGTAAAACTGTCCATTTTGAAATGTTTATTAACTGTACAATAATGGCAGTGCATCAGATTGCTACTATGAATCTGGAAAATCACATGAGGCTCCTTGCATATGCACAGCCCCGATAAAGGTATGCACCACATATATAACTCAGGTTTTGAGAATTAAAAACAATTTTTTATGCGAGCTGTTGTATGAATTTTACATCTGAAAATGTAACGAACTGTATTCTATTGTATGCAACCTTCTTTTAATGTTTCTATTGTAATTTGTGTTTTTTTTTGGGGCAAATTACCTAAAATAGAAATGAACTTTGACTGAATTTTGCATTCTAGAAATGAACTTTCAAAAGTTTTAATATTAGAAATGTACTTTCAATTTAGTTTCTATTCTAGCAACCTGTTAACTTTTAACCCAAGTTCCCTTATCTTAATGCTGACAGGGCAACTTACGTGGTGATATCGCTTATGTGTCAATCCATGTGGCTGCTGACGTCAGCGAGGGAAAAAAAAATAAAACTTTTTTATTTATTTATTTTTTTTAAAATTAATTTTATTTTAATTTTATTAAAAAATGGCTTCAAATCGATGATCTTGGGTATTAAAACACGCATTAATACTTATACCCATAAATATTAATCAAAGTACAACCATTTATGCACGTTATTTACAACCCTTGGGGTTGTCGTTAACAATACTCTTTTTTAAATACATAATAATAATAATAAGAATTTTCTTAAAAAAAAAAATTAATTTTAATTTTTTAAATTTTTTTTGACTATGTCCCATTTGGGTGTGAAGAAACTCTCGTATCCAATATCCAAGATCATCGATTTGAAGCCATTTAAAAAAAATATATTATTTTTTTTTAGAAAAATAATTATTTTTTTTAATTTTTTTCTCTCGCTGACGTCAGCAGCCACATGGATTGACACGTCAGCTATATCACCACGTCAGCTGCCATGTAAGCGTTGAGTTAACGGAGGTTGAGGTTGGGTTAAAAGTTAACAGGTTGCTAGAATAACAACTAAATTGAAAGTACATTTCTAATATTAAAACTTTTGAAAGTTCATTTCTAAAACGCAAAATTCAGTCAAAGTTCGTTTCTATTTTAGGTAATTTGCCCTTTTTATTTTATTACTATTGTATCTGACCTATTACAACTTTTAAACCGGTGATGTGGTGGTTGACGGGAAACCAATTACCTGATACAGAAGTCATCTGATACTTATTGTAGATTTGTAGAGATAATTGCATAAATGCATGATACATACAATTCAAAGTTTTTATAACTATGTTACATACAATACAAAAGTTTGATGCTTACAATAGAACTTTGATTTAAGTTTGATGCATTTCCGGACCAGACGTTCACTTGAAATATCTTATTATGCAGTATATGTTTGCAAACCACTCTAGTTCGAATTATGTAACAACTGGAAAAGCTACATTGAGTTTCCAGATCATCAATCAGCGAGCAGATTTTTCCTTTGCATTATTTTCTGGTGGTTTAGAAAATGTAAGGATTTACTTCTTTCTACGGTGTTGATCGTTTATCTTTTTCGAAACTGCTGACAATACCCTCTTTATGACTGAATATAGCCAAAATTGCTGGCTGTTTCGGATCCTATATCATTTGCAAACCCTAAGGCTCCTGTTTATCCACGCCTTGCTCAAGGCAAAGCTTGGGACGAGGTACGTTTCTTGTAGGTGAAAACTTATGGGCAGGTTGGGCGGTTCCATAACTGGCCAGAATGGGTTCAGGTTGAAACATATCATATTTAGTACGAATTGTAACGGATAGGTCCGGTTGTATTGAACCCCAAACACTTTTTTGCCCCAAGTTGAAGTTTCTTGTAACCAAAAAATGTTTAAGTTAGAGTTACAAAACAGTGTTATCACATTAATAATCTGAATCTGTGAATAAAAACAATTTAGAAGGTTGTATGCAGTAAAACTACACTTTGGGTGACTTTCCACTTTTTTTCTTACCCATTTCGTTTTTAGCTAACATCTTTGGATTTGACCCATTTGGGATAAGAAGTGCCCGTGTTGACTTAGTCATATAAAGATGGATTGAAACCATCACTTCTATCTTTAGCTAATTCTCAATAGTTATAGGCACATGGCTTGTCTTACTTTTGCTGTGTCCAGATGACAGTTACCTGGACAAGTGGCTACAACATTGATGAAGCTGTTCCATTTGTTGAGTGGGGTTGGAAGGGCAATACTCCTAAGCGTTCTCCAGCAGGAACATTGACATTTACTCGTGGTAGCATGTGTGGTAAGTTCTTATATCTATGCGTGTTTTTGTATACGTTTCGTATATGACATTGTAATGATTGCTTTCTTGCACTGCAGGTCCACCTGCACGTACAGTTGGATGGCGTGATCCTGGTTTTATACACACTAGTTTTCTAAAGGAGTTGTGGCCAAACACTATGTATGTGTTCGTAATATTTATTATGACAAATAGAGATACGACAAGTATCAATGATGTCTTTTTTGTTTTGCGTCTTTTATTTGACCCAAATTTGGTTGCAACTACGATTATTCAGGTATGATTATAGGATAGGACATATGCTGTTGAATGGATCGGTTGTTTGGAGTAAAATGTACTCGTTTAAATCATCCCCATATCCAGGGCAGGATTCACTGCAGCGTGTTATTATTTTTGGAGACATGGGCAAGGTAATGTTAGTTAAATATTAACTTTTTTTTCCATTTTGATATTTGCTATTATTTCGTTAATATTATTTCTCACTACACAAAAAAATAAAAAGTAGTCTCAGTTCTGATACACCATTCTTTCAGGCAGAACGAGATGGCTCAAATGAGTATGCTTGTTATCAGCCAGGATCACTCATTACAACAGACCAGTTAATCAGTGATCTTGATAACTATGACATAGTTTTCCATATCGGAGATATGCCATATGCTAATGGATATCTATCACAATGGGACCAGTTCACAGCACAAGTCGAACCCATTGCGTCAATAAAGCCTTACATGGTTGCAAGGTTTGAATTTATCGTGTACTAATAGAGGTTGCAAAGTTGGCTGGTTGCATGTTTGGGTGATGGGTCAAAACATATTCAGTTGGTTCGACCTTAAATTATCTTTGTTCATTGTTTTTTTTCTATAATTAATCATTGTGTCAATTGTCATTCATGATTAATAAGGTGATTTAATTTCAATATTAAATATTAATCTACTTTTGGAACAAAAAGCCTTTTGCCATCTTATACAACAAACATACACTCTGAGGTTGCATGTTTGGGTGATGGGTCAAAACATATTCAGTTGGTTCAACCTTAAATTATCTTTGTTCATTGTTTTTCTTCTATAATTAATCATTGTGTCAATTGTCATTCATGATTAGAAAGGTGATTTAATTTCAATATTAATATTAATCTACTTTTGGAACAAAATGCCTTTTGCCATCTTATACAACAAACATACACTCTGAGCCACTTTTGACCCACTTATTGTCAGATGTTTTGTGTTTTACCCATTTGATCCGATAGAGAAAAAATATAACCTGAATGGCTGAATGTACTCGTTCTAAGTAGAGGAATGAAATTGCTTTATGTGCATTGATAAGTTATAATTACAATGTTTCACTTGGATAATAAGTTTAACATCCCTCTTCTTCTGCAGTGGCAACCATGAACGATCTTGGCCCAATTCTGGAGGCTTCTATGATACAACAGATTCAGGTGGGGAGTGTGGTGTGCCTGCTGAGACCATGTACTATGTTCCTGCAGAGAATAGAGCTAAATTTTGGTGAGAATAGTGTATTTTTCTTAATCAATATCATGTTGTACATATAATGAGGAAACATCAAATTGAGTCATGAATGCAACAAGTTTTTTATTGGATTTCGACCAATTTGACCAATGCAACAAGTCATGAATGCATTACATTTTGGTGAATTTCGACCAATTTGACCTGTACCCGTTTCTCTTATAACCGTTTTGACCCGTTACAGGCAAAGTAGAACCTGTAACGATTTATTTACCTATAAAGATAACCTAGAACGGCCTATTTACCCAAAATTGAGAGGCAAAGATAACCTAGACAGACATATTAACCCATAATGTGTCTAATTGTCACCTCAATGGTTAACTAATAGTCAAACACTTGCCGTATATTGTGTGTCTATAAATCACTACATATTGAACAATGCAAGTTTTACTTGTCATAATGTTGTATACTGTTAACAGGTACTCAACAGATTATGGGATGTTTCACTTTTGCATAGCGGATTCAGAGCACGATTGGAGAGAGGGTTCAGAACAGTATGCATGGATAGAGAAGTGTCTGGCATCAGTCGACAGAAATAAACAGCCATGGCTGATCTTCTCAACTCATCGTGTGCTTGGCTATTCTTCCAACAGTTGGTATGCAATGGAGGGTTCATTTGAAGAGCCCATGGGAAGAGAACATTTGCAGAAGCTATGGCAAAAATACAAGGTGGATATTGCATTCTATGGACATGTTCATAACTATGAAAGGACCTGTCCCATATACCAGGTACTTTTTATTGCTCTTTTTTGTTTATAAACGTAGAATATCTTGCGGCTAACATAGTAAAGACAAACAATAACACACTAGAGGTGGTTAAATGGGTGTGTTGGTAACGTGTCAAAACAGGTAAATGCTTGTAGTCGTCAGGTTGGGTCGACCCAGAACACCTTCTGTCTACAAAAACTTATTGATAGTTAGTGTCTAGTATAATAGCTAGAATTATATTATATCTTTAACAAGCTGAACTTTTGATAAAAAAAATATGATTTATGAGGTGTTATAATAATAATAATCTAAACTTTTGGAAAATATTTATTTATGAGGCGTTATTAATAATCAAAAGTGCCGAATGTATGATATTTTCGTGATATATATTTTCCCTTTGATGGTATTTCAAAGTAGATCATGACATCATGTAACTGGGTATGATTATTACCTCCACAAGATGTATTAGGAAGATATATAACTCACAACATTCGGCTTTTGTTTATAACTGGTTAGCAAGTACCGAAATAATTTTATCGTGTCATATTTGCTGATTTATGATTATGGTGGCAATGTAGAACCAATGTGTCAACCCGGAAAGATATTCTTATTCTGGCACCGTAAATGGGACGATCCACGTTGTCGTTGGTGGAGGAGGAAGCCATTTGTCAGATTTTACTGAGATTGAAACAGTTTGGAGTTTGTATAAAGATCACGATTGGGGGTTTGTCAAACTTACTGCGTTCAACCACTCTTCACTTCTTTTTGAGTACAAGAAGAGTCGGGATGGACTCGTGTATGATAACTTCACAATCTCTAGAGACTATAGGGATGTGTTGGCATGTGTACGTGATGGATGTGAACCTACAACATTGGCGAGTTAAGCTGATGTGCAAAATGTTTGTACTATTCTTAGGAAATGTACATTATAGAACCCTTTAAGCTTAAATGGTAAGCTTGCGGGTTATTGAAAGCTTATATACACCTTACCTTGTATTCTTGTAATGCGAAATCAATTATCTGATGGATGAAGATTTGTAGATGATACATTGAAATATTTAATATAGTGCAATACTTGTAACTTTGTATGAAAGAAAGAATCAGAAATAGGTTCCCACATTCAAGGATCAGACTCATAGTCGACATGGGTGAGGTAACTCGTGGTCAAGGATACGTGGGGACGAAATTTAAACATGTAACATCCGCCTTAGTACTGCATAGGCTACTATTGCGAGGATGAAAACTTCGTGCAAATTATTACAGTTAAATGTGTCAATTCTAACTTCGTACTTGTTGCATGGATGAATCACAATTTATATGTAATACTTTTCGGCACTGAAGGGTGATAGAAGCAATAAATACCGGTAATTGAAATATGCAAATACCATGACATGGTATAATCCTCTTAATCATATTATATGATAACTTACCATTAAAAAATATTCATTAATCTAAAATTATATATAGAAAAATATCTTTGTGACATCATCATTTAAAATTAAAGTTCAATATATTTTACTTAATTTTGAAAACAAAACCATAATTAATTATTTATAATCTAAACCTAAATTATATAAAATAATATATGTAATCATATATCTAACATTTAAGAAATAGTATTATAATTTAAAACTTTAATTATTCGGATACTTTTTATAACCGATATATATCTCTTTATTTTGAAATTAAAGACGTTAAATATCATGCGATTATATTTGTTATCCTAATTAACTAATGTTCTAACATGATTACAAATTCAACAACTTAATAATAATTTGAGATTTAAAACTTAGATGGTCCGTGTATATCTAGTAAATTATAAAAACCTAATAAGAAGTTAGAAATTCCTAAAATGGAAACTGATACATGAGCACCGATACAAACCTCTAATTCTCTAATGCATCAATGCAATCAAGTAATTTAGTTGTGGACTCCCCACTCTCAGTTGTCGTGAATGGCAATTAGTCGTGACTGACATCACGACTAACCATCACCACTCGATGTGATCTAACTAATGTATAATTATAATATGATGATGAATATATAAGCTTGGTTCGGTGTACTCCATGCAATGCAATCATTCATTGTAAAGGGCACTAAATTAACGGGAGCAGTTTTAATTGCCCCCTAATTTATACCGCCAAATCTTCTCACCTTGTATCATCGCTCCCCTTGTTTTGAAAACTGTTTTGACTTTAATCAAGGAACCGAGCTTCATATAAGGTACATCTTATTCATATAGGTGATGATTCGTACACCACTAAAATCATTCGTACACCACTAATTGTGCATTACAGTGTTGTACAGTACAACACTGTAAAGCATAATTAGTGGTGTATGAATAATTTTAGGTGGTGTACGAATCACTCCCCTATTCATAACTATCTACATTCATTCAAGGTACATTTTTCTTTTTGGTTATTATTATTATTATATATTATATTATATTGTAATTATATCATATATTAATATATTATATATTATACTAGCTTAAAGTCCTGCGATAATGGAGCGATTATATTAAAATTGTTTTAGATTTAAAGTTTTATTAATAACATTTTAATCAAATAAATCTATCTTTATAACTAAAGGATGAGACTCTTAATTATTTGTCAAATATATACACATGTCATATCATACAAATCCTATGTGTCATCACCATATAAAAAAGATGTGGATTTTCCTACACCCTTATTCCAAATAATGTAATATTCAATTAAAATTTATATTATAATTATATTCATTTAATAAGGTAATTAATAAAATTAAATTATACTATTTTAATTCAAAATAATGTGTCATAATAACACTTATAACTTTTTATTATAGTCCAAACTCATGACATTTTTTAATCTACTTTTTCTTTCTAATTTTAATCTTTTAGTTTTTTCATCTTAATATTAACTCTTATTCCTCTAACTTTCTCTTTTTTAAAAAATAAATAAATAAACTTTTAATAAATTATGATAACCTAGTTTTAATGTAATTATATCTTTCATTAAAGTTTTGTTAATTTGAAATTCTTTTATTATCATCTTATAAATTATGGGAATTCAATTTTTATTATTTAGTAAACCGAATACAAGGTTTATGGATATGCAAATCAATGTGATCATCTATTTTTTAAAGAGTTTTTTTTTTTTCTATTTTTTTAATCTCACACAACTTAATTACAATTAAGTATGCGAATGGTAAGACGTGTACTTCTGTTAATTCTATATTACTTTTCAAATCTATATAATGTATGTATATATTTGATTGTTGTGGAATGATTTATATTTTGTGCATATATATGTATATTAGTTATTCAATAAAACGTCTAAATTGTTATAGTAATTTTTACAATTTATTTTTCCCAAGACTATTAACGTACACGTTGTTTATCAATTGTTGCAAGGTTAACATAATATAACTATAGGAAACGGAAAGGTCACAATGATTAGACAATTTTTGTTAGCTAGAAAATGTCAATTTATAACATACACATTTTTTTTAACCTTCCCATTTCATTCATATATTGTGAGAAAAATATGATGTTATTAATTCATTTTTGAGGGGTTAAAATTTATAATGTATCACTTATAACACTCCTCTTTCTAAAGATATTAATTTATCAATTTCGACTATGGAAGCGTAATAAACAAAATATTATTTTATAAACTTATAATATAAACATGCACCATAAGTTTAATGTTTATAAACAAACGGGGTATTATATTATACAAAAAATATAATTTCATATAAACTATATCAGAATTGCTAGTATCAAACATTCTTCGTTCCCTTCTTGCAACCCACATATCAAAATAACACCTGCAAGAAGTAGATTGAGGGACTAACACGAAGCTAAGTGAATGAATTTATTACACACTAATCAACTTAGTACAACCACTTGTTTACACCAAATCATGGTAAACATCTATATCAACAATCAATAGTTCAACTATGAGGATCGGTGGTCCTTGAGAAACCCTACTGCCGCGGTGGCTCTCAAGAACACTTATCCAACAATCCGTATGGCCAATACGAAATAGACCGAAAGCTATTGGTTATTGTACTCAAACACAAGTCTCACAACAAATGATGCAAGACTATGTGTAATTCACACAATAACCAACTAGCTCAACCAACGTGTTGACCTCAAAACAACTTGTATTCACATGTCAACTAGCATATAAGGTCTCAATCAACAATGCTAAATAAGTAATTCTATCAACATATCAACAATTACTTGTTGCAACCAAACGGTTACGACTAAATCAAAGAGTGAGTTCTAAATCCACTCACCAATACCTCTAGCACCTCCACACTCAGGATCACTATGTCACTGAGCCTTCGATTTATCTGAAATAATCAAACTACTAGTTAGTAACTTATTTTGAATGCATTTACTTCAAACTACAAGTCACTAACTAATTTATAACACATACATGTCAACTATGCATATTGCCAAGTATTAGAGTCAAATTAAGTTAAACAATCAAAAGCTGATGAACTGACTTTACCCGCCGGGTACACCCATTTTACCCGCCGGATTCTACTTTACACGCCGGGTACAAGTGCCTCATCCGAGCCCATTTTTTATCAAAAACTCACTTTAGTTACCCGGTACTATTTACCCGTCGTATAAAGATTTATCCGACCCATTACCCGCCGTGTACCCGTCTACCTGCCGGGTACTCGGCTTGATTGGTTTTTCCTGGAACACGGGTTACCCGCCGTGTAAGCAAGTACCCACCGGGTACTTGCCCTCGAGCTGGGCAACCTACAGCTGGTCTTGCTGAAATCTTTAACCAATTTCTCAACTCAAGCAAACATATAATCTAACCATTTTTAACACTTCCATATCTGCTATATATATTCACCAACAAACATCAAGCAACTAATTTTACCTAGTTATACACAACAATTCATCATTCAATATCAAACAACTCAATTAATCATTCTTTTAGGTTTTTAGGTTCAAGAATACCAAATTAAAGAACACAATCAACTTGTTAATCATCCACAACACCATGTAATCATCATGAAATCAGTAGTTATCATTTCATCGTCATATATCAACAATCAAACACCAACTAGCTACCAAAATTCCAAGTAATCAAGTTCTATAACTAAATAAACACTTACAACTCTTGAAGACAAAGATGAGGATGATGATGATGGTAGAGAACTCACTAATTTCAGCTGGTTCTATGGAATTAAACTCACAATTGATTGATTTGGTTTTGAAATTAGGTGTTCTTGAACAAGGGTTAGAATCTCCCGACTTAACAAAACAAATGGGGAAAAAGAAATAAAAGGGGAGGTCGACCCCTTATAAAACCGACCCAAACATTGGGTATTTTGATACCCGTTCTAAATCTACAGTCTGGAACCTAAAAACTGATTGCGAAAATAGTTATTTTATTTTACCGTCACCTATAATTATTTAAAACCAATAGTATTTCACTATTCACAATAAGTTACACATAAGCAAATAATATTTAATTTACTTATAACTTATTAAAAATCAATTAAAGGTAAAGAAATTACCAGACCGGTATTGAGGACGTTACAAATCTCCCCTCCTTAAGAGGATATCATCCCCGAAATCTCTTCAAGATTAAACAATCCAGGATATCTGGATTTCATACTCTCCTCGGTCTTCCAAGTAAGGTTTGTACCTAAACTATGCCTCCACTTTACTAACACCATGGGAATTTGCTTCTTTCTAAGTTTTGTAACCTTACGATCTAAAAGTTCAACAAGCTCTTCAACTAGTTTTCGACTCTGGTCTACATGAAGGTCTTGCAATGGGAGGATTTGGGATTGATCCTCCACATTACATTTTCTTAGGTAACAAATATTGAAAGTGTCGTGAATACAAGACAATTCAGGAGGGAGATCTAAAGCAACCGTCTGATCTTTTACTACTTGTCTAACTCTGAATGGACCAATATACCTCGGGGCAAGCTTTCTAAATCCGATCACACCTTTCCAAGGGGAAACTTTGAGATAAACCATTTCACCCTCAGAAAATGACACGGGTCGTCTTCTCGGGTCTGCATATTGTTTCTGTCGGTCACGTGCAACTTTCAACTTCTCACGTGCTATTGCAACTGTATCTGCTGTCATCTGAACAATGTCGGGCCCAACAAACTGTTTCTCCCCTGCTTCTAACCAACAAGTAGGCGTTCTACAATGACGCCCATATAACATTTCATACGATGGCATACCGATACTGGAATGATAAGAATTATTATAGGCGAATTCCACTAACGATAAATGAGAATCCCAAGAACCACCATACTCAATCACGCAAGCACGCAACATATCCTCAAGTGTCTGAATCGTTCTTTCTGACTGGTCATCAGTTTGAGGATGATATGTAGTACTTAAATTCACATGTGTGCCTAACTCATGTTGTAAGCTCTGCCAGAAATGTGAAATAAATTTAGAATCTCTATCATAAACAATCGATAATGGAACTCCGTGTCTCGATAAAATTTCATTGACATATAACTAAGCAAGTTTACTTAAAGAAGCGGTTTCATCGGTAGTGAGAAAATGTGCATTTTTGGTCAACCGGTCAACGATAACCCAAATCATATCGTTTCTATGTGGCATTATTGGAAGTTTGGTCACGAAATCCATAGTCAAATGTTCCCACTTCCATTCCGGAATCTCCAACTGTTTAAGTGACCCATACGGTTTCTGATGTTCAGCTTTAACCTGAGCACAAATATGACAAGAGCCAACAAACTGTGCTATATCGATTTTCATCGTAGGCCACCAATAGAAGGGTTTCAAATCATTATATATCTTGGTACTTCCAGGATGAACAGTTAACTTCGATTTATGAGCTTAAGTCAAGATTATATCCCGAATACCACCAATGAGATGAATCCACACACGAGACTGAAAAGTCTTCAATCCTATAGAATCATCAATCAAGTCATCTTTTCTTTTCAACATCATTTCTGATTTCAGATTACAATCTAATAAAGCTTCCAACTGTGCAGCTTTGATTCTATCCACTAAATCAGAAGATATCTCAACTCGTAGAAAATAAAGTTTATCAGAAGTACCTTTTCTGCTCAAGGCATCCGCGACCACATTTGCTTTACCCGGATGGTATTTAATTTCACAATCATAATCTTTGATTAACTCTAACCATCGCCTCTGACGCATATTCAATTCTTTATGAGAAAACACATACTGAAGACTTTTATGATCAGTACAAATAATACACCGTGTACCATAAAGATAATGTCTCTAGATCTTTAATGCAAATACAACTGCTGCAAGTTCTAAGTCATGAGTGGGATAGTTCTTTTCGTGTGGTTTCAACTGACGAGAAGCATAAGCAATAACTCTATCCTGCTGCATTAGAACACAACCTAAACCAGAGTAATAAGCATCACAGTATACAACAAAATCATTGGATCCATCCGGTAATGCTAACACTAGGGCCTGACATAAATTTTGTTTTAAGGTTTGAAAGGCGTGCTCTTGTTGATCATTCCACACAAACTTTTCATCTTTACGGGTCAATTTAGTCAACGGACTAGCAATTTTGGAAAAATCTTTAATGAATTTCCGGTAATAACCCGCCAAACCCAGGAAACTCTTTATTTCAGAAGCGGTCTTTGGGAGCTTTCCAATTTATCACGGCTTCAATTTTAGAGGGATCAACTTAACACCATCTTTACAGATAATATGACCCAGAAATTGCACTTCCCGAATACAAAACTCACATTTAGAAAATTTTGCATACAATTGCTCTCTTTTTAAAGTTTCCAACACTAATCTCAAATGTGTTTTGTGTTTTGATTCGGATTTAGAATACACCAAAATATCATCGATAAAAACAATCACGAATTTATCCAAAAAGGGTCGACAAACACGGTTCATCAAATCCATAAAAACTGCTGGAGCACTTGTTAGACTGAAAGGCATGACCAAGAATTCACAATGACCATACCTGGTACGAAAAGCAGTCTTTGGTATATCTTGTTTGCGAACCCGAACTTGATGATAACCTGACCTCAGATCAATTTTAGAATAAACTGATAACGCCTGCAACTGATCAAATAAATCGTCTATTCGAGGTAAGGGATATTTATTCTTTATCGTTCTTTTGTTCAAATCCCTATGATCAATGCACATTCGGAAAGACCCGTCTTTCTTTTTCATAAATAACACCGGCGCACCCCACGGTGAAGAACTAGGTCTAACGAATCCTTTATTCAACAACTCTTGTATCTGATTCATCATTTCTCGGATTTCAGAATGAGCTAATCTATAGGGAGCTTTGGCTATAGGCGTCGTGCTAGGAATAAGATCAATCTGGTATTCAACTTCCCTAACAGGTGGCAAACTAGGCAATTCATCGGGAAATACCTCTGGATATTCAGAAACTACCCGGATGTCGGAAATAGATTTATTTTCCAGTTTGGCATCAATCACATAAGCTAAGTAAGATTCACAACCTTTAGAGAACGACTTCCTAGCTTTTATCATGCTAATCAAAGGGATATGCCCTCTATCCCGTTCTCCTCGAGCCATGACGTATGACTCTTCAGAAATTGAGATTCTTATCAACTTCTTATGGCAATCTATACTTGCCTTGTTGTGACTCAACCAATCCATACCGATAATTTTTAAAAACTGGGAATTGGCATCAACATAAACGAGATTGGGAAAGTTTGGTCATCAATTACAATATTGGCTCCAGTCACCGAGGTGGTAACAGGAACTAAATTACCACTAACAATCTCTACTTCTATGGGCTTAGTAATCAAAGTAGGGCTCAATTTCAACTTATCACAAAAGCACACGGATATGAAAGAGCAATTAGCTCCAGAATCAAACAACACATGCGCTGGTACAGAATTTATGAGAAAAGTACCAGTGATAATATCCTCTGTGTGAACGGCTTCATCAACAGTCATCTGAAACGCCCTACTGGTGGCTGGCGGAGGATTCTTCCGCTTTTGCCCAGAAGATGATGAACCTCCGACCGAAGATGAACCCTATCTCCCTGCCTCAGGAAAATTACCAACCCGATGTCCTTCCTTTTTACACGTCCAACAAACAAAATTAGGATACCTGCAATTCTTGATCTCATGCCTGAGTTCGCCACACTTGAGACACTTGTTCATTTGAGGAGTACACGGACCGGTGTGCTTTGACTTGCAAGAACTGCACCAGTTAGAACCAACAGATATTTCAGAGAAACCACTCTTGTTACCACTTTTCTTGTTTGGACGGTTTCATTGCCATCTTGACTTTCCTTTGCTCGAAGAATCACTTCTATCTCTAGAAGATGACGTATCCTTAACTTGAAGGTTTTGAGCTCTCATATCACTGTTAGCAAGCGTAAAAGCTTGTGACAAAGAACCTTCTAACCTCACTGTAGTACGGTAATTTGGTGGCAAGGTTTCAACAAACTGCTCAACTCTAGTTCTTTCATCCGGTACCTACTGTTGAACGAATCTCAATTTATCCAAAAACTGGGATATCAACTCATCAATTGTCATATTCTCAGTTAGTTACAAATTCACAAACTCCCTTCTAATACGTGCCATATCAAAATCTAAACAATATTGATTACACACGGCGTTGCGAAAGTCAATCCATCTAATAGACTCTTTTGTTGTTGGGTTAAATGGTCGGTGATCGAATCCCACCAAACCATAGCTTCATCCTTTAAACATTGAACCGCATAACTAACATTCAATTCATCCTCACAACAGGTCACATCAAATTTTCTCTCCATGTCTCTCAACCAATTTAAAGTCACGGAAGGATTTGTACTACCATGAAATTCCGATGGTTTGCTAGCCATGAAGGTTTTAAAATAGCAATGTTTACTTAGTTGAGATTGAGATGGTAGAACATTACCAAAAACAGGTCGTTGTTGTTGAGACGATTCAGTTTCAGCTTTGCGTTTATACTCCTTCAAAGTAATTATCTCATCCTCTAGTTGATGCAAATAATCATCTCTGCTAAATTCTCCATGAGCAAGATTAGATGTACCCTCATGATCGTGTCTCTCGTTATGAGTATCCAACGGTGGAGCATCGATCCTTGAGGCATTGTTAGGGTTCACGGTCGTTTGTTCGTTATCTGCCATCTCTGAAATCAACACAACACTCAAAACTCGTTAATCGTTAGTACTTATCTACTAACTAGTTCACATCTATGCTAAATCCCATACACAAGAATGTTTGACTCAACACAATCAAAGTTTGAGATTGAACATTTTACAATGCTCAGTTCACCCAAAACTTTGCTCTAATACCAACTTATAACACCCCTCTTTCTAAAGATATTAATTTATCATTTTCGACTACGGAAGCGTATTAAACAAAATATTATTTTATAAACTTATAATATAAACATGCACCATAAGTTTAATGTTAACAAAATCAACATTTACTTAACACAAACGGGGTATTATATTATACAAAAAATATAGTTTCATATAAACTATATCAGAGTTGCTAGTATCAAACATTCTTTGTTCCCTTCTTGCAACCCACATATCAAAATAACACCTGCAAGAAGTAGATTGAGGGATTAGCACGAAGCTAAGTGAATGAATTTATTACACACTAATCAACTTAGTATAACCACTTGTTTACACCAAATCATGGTAAACATCTATATCAACAATCAATAGTTCAACTATGAGGATCGGTGGTCCTTAAGAAACCCTACTTGTGCGGTGGCTCTCAAGAACACTTATCCAACAATCCGTATGGCCAATACGAAATAGACCGATAGCTATTGGTTGTTGTACTCAAACACAATTCTCACACAAAACAAATGAAGCAAGACTATGTGTAATTCACACAATAACCAACTAGCTCAACCTACGTGTTGACCTCATAACAACTTGTATTCACATGTCAACTAGTATATAAGGTCTCAATCAACAATGCTAAATAAGTAATTCTATCAACATATCAACAATTACTTGTTGCAACCAAACGGTTACGACTAAATCAAAGTGAGTTCTAAATCCACTCATCAATACCTCTAGCACCTCCACACTTAGGATCACTATGTCACTGAGCCTTCGATTTATCTGAAATAATCAAACTACTAGTTAGTAACTTATTTGAATGCATTTACTTCAAACTACAAGTCACTAACTAATTTATAACACATACATGTCAACTATGCATATTGCAAAGTATTAGAGTCAAATTAAGTCAAACAATCAAAAGCTGATGAACTGGCTATACCCGCCGGGTATAAGGGTTACCCGCCGGGTACACCCATTTTACCCGCCGGATTCTACTTTACACGCCGGGTACAAGTGCCTCATCCGAGCCCATTTTTAATCAGAAACTCACTTTAGTTACCCAGTACTATTTACCCGCCGTATAAAGGTTTATCCGACCCGTTATCTTCCGTGTACCCGTCTACCTGCCGGATACTCTACTTGATTGGTTTTGCCTGGAACACGGGTTACCCGCCGAGTAAGTAAGTACCCGCCGGGTACTTGCCCTCGAGCTGGGCAACCTACAGCTGATCTTGCTGCAATCTTTAACCAATTTTTCAACTCAAGCAAACATGTAATCTAACCATTTTTAACACTTCCATAACTGCTATATATATTCACCAACAAACATCAAGCAACTAATTTTACCTATTTATACACAACAATTCATCATTCAATATCAAACAACTCAATTAATCATTCTTTTAGGTTTTTAGGTTCAAGAATACCAAATTAAAGGAACACAATCAACTTGTTAATCATCCACAACACCATGTAATCATCATGAAATCAGTAGTTATCATTTCATCGTCATATATCAACAATCAAACACCAACTAGCTACCAAAATTCCAAGTAATCAAGTTCTATAACTAAATAAACACTTACAACTCTTGAAGACAAAGATGAGGATGATGATGATGGTAGAGAACTCACTAATTTCAGCTGGTTCTATGGAATTAAACTCACAATTGATTGATTTGGTTTTAAAATTAGGTGTTCTTGAACAAGGGTTAGAATCTCCCGACTTAACAAAACAAATGGGGAAAAAGAAATAAAAGGGGAGGTCGACCCCTTATAAAACCGACCCAAACATTGGGTATTTTGATACCCGTTCTAAATCTACAGTCTGGAACCTAAAAACTGATTGCGAAAATAGTTATTTTATTTTACCGTCACCTATAATTATTTAAAACCAATAGTATTTCACTATTCACAATAAGTTACACATAAGCAAATAATATTAAATTTACTTATAATTATTAAAAATCAATTAAAGGTAAAGAAATTACCAGACCGGTATTGAGAACGTTACATCACTAATATCGAAAAAATAATTCCTTTTATAATCTAAAAGTTTTCACCATTTCATACATCATTTTGACTTGTGATTCACATATTACGATATTTTATAATGCTAGTCGTGCATCGCACGGGTTTAACACTAGTTAATATATATGTTAGTTGTTAAGGGTACAGTGTTATAATTCGTATGTGCGTAATTTAAGACACCGTGACAATGTGAGCGATCAAATTGAAATTGTTTTATCAATATGAATATATACAATATTGTTGTAAATAGTTATTGTCACATATAAAAAAAGGGTTAATACATTATACCTTTCAAATTTTTTGGGCTTTTGGGATTGCAGGGATATTCAACTATACTTGATTTTTGGGATGAACATTTTTCTGAAAGAGGTTGAGATAATTGTGGATCCATTGATATCAATATGAGAGAAAACTTAAAGAATGGTGGATCATATATACAGGGTTATAAATAAAGAATTATAATTAGAAAACTATTTGAATGCAATACATTTTTATTTTAAATAATGTTAGGAAAGTTGTGTGGGTTTTGATTTTTATGTTATTTTATTAAATAGTATTATTAGTCAATTTTTTATATTAATATATTAAATATTTAGTGGTGGTAATGTATAATATCATTATTTTTATTCTAATCTAATTGTATATCGTTGGATCAAATTGAAACCTCTATCGAATGATCCAGATTGCTCCATAAATTTTAGTTTAATTATTCATGAGATAAGATTATAACTACAATGCTCATAAGTATGCAACCGGATTAATATAGAACATAAAATTTTCTTATCTTCACCAAATGAGCATGGTGCCGGGAAGAAATATATCATTTGTATGTGAAGATACTAATAAGGAAAAGGATTTGTTGTTTTGCTCCTTTGACAGTGAAGATGAATTTATCACAACTCACAACCTAAATATACAACAACCTCCAACTATGCCAACCATTCTAAGTATCAAAGAAATGAAGAAAATCAGTGACTCCATATATCTATCTTGTTAAAAAGATATATATATATATATATATATATATATATATATATATATCCATCTTTTTAATAAATAAGTACCTACTTCAAACTTGTCTTCGTTCACATCCACACCAATGCTCCTCTTAGACACACATAGACTTGCTCCTTCAAATATGAGATACTCTTTCTTATAGCATGTTAGAAAATAAGTTTTTTGGTTATAAAATACATCAAAACACCAAATGCTTTCAAATATATAGTCAAAATTCAAACCCTTTGATGTAACCCCTTTCGGGTGGTATGCGGCTATTAGAAAATTGTGTGCTTGCCATGAACAAAGAACAATTGGAACATCATCCTCTTTCTTATTCGAGTCAGCAACTGAATGACCCAAGAGTTCAAACACCATACCTTCAACAACTTTAACTGTTACCTGAAATTTTGGAAGGATCACAAAAAAATAATAAAAATTAATAATAAAAAAAAACTCCAGTGACTACAAAATGTAACGAAAGCATAATGGGCAGGATAACATGGGTATGTTTAGGTACGGATTGAGTCCAAAACAGTGTTTTATTTTAAAAGTTGTTTCTAATGTAAAACAATAATAGCTAGTAGGTCAAATATGATTAGAAATATTACTGATATTTCTGTGATGATAGTATACATATCAAATTAATATGACTTAGAAGGGTTTTTGCATTAAAAATACACTTTGGGTTAGTTTCGACAAGTGCTACCCATAAGATAATTTTTGCGCCTTTACCCAAACAACCGGTTAGAGACAAAGTGTAACCCAAACTAACGTACATGAGTGAACGGGTCAACATGGCCTTATGCCTCGGTTACTACTTTAAGTTGCCTTTGTCTCAGTTATACTCTAATAATAATATAAGAATTGCTATTGTATGCTACTCATATTAATAAAAGTACCTCATCTAAAAGGTGTTTCATCCTCTTGCTTATTAATCAACATTCATCTCTCAAAGCAATAGTAACTGCAAAATGTAACCAAGAAGCACTATGCTCTACAACAACATGACACCACCATACAGGTCTAGCGAAATCTAGAATCCTACAGTGATCATCATCATCCATGAAAATAATCTGTTGTGTAGTCCAGTCAGCCTTAATTAGGATTGTTTGAATAAAATCCGGAATTCTATCCCAACCAATATCCTCACCCCTATTTTCTGCAAGATAAGTAGGATCCAATAAATCCATCATCGTGCTTCTTCATCTTATGAATTTGATCCAACTAGTTTTCTTTGACCTTTGACATATTCAAAAGCACATATTAGTCCATCTGTCCATAACTCACTACATACTATGGCTTCGTTACTGGAAGAAAAATTGGTCATCAAAGCCGAACCCAGTTGCCCCACATTCCATCCCTGTCCACTCTTCACATTACATCATCTGCATTGCTAAGAAAACAAACTAAAACATATCAGACAAACCTCACTTAAACTTTAGGTTAATTTTTTTTTTTTTTAGTTTCTTGACATATGTAATTAAGAGTTGTGCATTAACATTAGCGTTTAAATAGCCTTGAATTTCGTTTTTTGAAAAGAAAAAAAAATCTTATTCAAAAAAAAAAAATTTTAGTACCTCACTGTCATATTTCAACAAAACATTCTAAGTTTTCCGAAACTATAAGTCCAACTTCAATCTCATACGAAGTACTTATTGTTGATATCTGTATATCTATAAACTTTGATACACTTTCTGCATCAAATCCCAAATAGTCTTCATGTAGTTTTCAATTAAACAACTCAACATTAAAACAAAATATTATCAACTTTAGATGTATCATTTATGAAACTTCACCTAACGTAACCGATCAAAGTTGGTAAATACGTAGTTTTCTGAATCATATATGATCTGGTATCTGCATTTGAGTTGCCATTCCTTAAAAAGCCTATATAACTTGGTTACATATTCAAGTTATATTAAAGTCACTCAATTGGATTTGTGTTCATCACCTTCATAATATTCTAGCTAATACATAGTTGAGTGGTCATTGCTCCAAGTTTAGCTCACCCTCCTAATGAAGATGAGAATATTGTCCTCCTTTAAATATTGCCTCACGTTACAATTAAATCAATTCTTTTTTGTCTCATGTTACAATTGAACCAATTCTTTTGCTACATATAGGAAAACAAATTACAACTTCAATTTAATCCTTATATCAAAAGGTAAAAACACATGACCGACAAATGATGATCATACTTGAGCTTCATAGTCCCGACTGTATTGCTTAGCCCCGTTAAATATCAACTTCCAGTTGGCAGTATTTTTTTCTTAAAATCTTCTACTTCCTGCTTCTTAGCAACAACCTACTCATTTTTCTTTTGCTTCTTCAATACCGATTCTAGAACCATAGTTCCTACCTTGGCAACTTCAGCCATTTGTTTACTAAAATATTATATATAACAATTGCACATGTATATAAATATTCATTACATTTATAACGAACTCATCATGCATAAAGTAATAGTAGTCATTTTCTACACACAAAGAAGTAGATATCTATTTTTTGCAATATCATGTCATCAATATTCAAGGAGTCATTCAAAACTAAAAAAGGCACGAACCTTTGTTTTTAAGATTGCAATATTAAATCTACGAATTGGATGGATCATTCAATTAGTGATGGATTGCATGGATCATTCGATTGGTTATGGATCAGATTGGCCTGAGATACACCCATTTTTGTGATTTTCACCAATTAATAAATTGGATGGATGATTGGCGGGATGGATTCCAATATTGGATTGACATCATTTATCCCTTCTCTTTTTGTTATTACTCGCTCATTGACTACAAAAAAACATATAATGAGTATTCTTCCATCTTTAGTATATGTGTTATGAATCAAATAAGAATCATCAATAAAATCGTATATATGCAGAAGCGATATATTTACCTTCTAATTAACCTATGATCACCCTAATTTATGATTAGATAAAAGTAAACACATCTCTAACAAAATTGAATGCATCTGCAAAATCACAATACTTGGTGTTCATAATGAATAAAACGAACTTGATGGTAGTAATAAATCAAAAGCGGATGACACTGTATTCTTTGGTGAGTGGGATAGGTTACATGCTTGTAACTTAATGAAACAATTAAAGTGTTTTGAAGATGTGTCGGTGAGAGTCCCGAATTCACTATTGAATAGTGAAATGGAATCGCAATAAGTAAAGTTTAATTGTAGAGGGGGGGGGGGGGTTGAATACAATTAAAAACTTTTCTTGATTTTAACAAAGTTACTTAGATAGTTTTTAATTGTTTAATACTAACAGAGGATGCACTAATAGATATGACAATATCAAAGTAAAGGAGTAATAGTAGCTGAATGGTGAATTATATTAATCATAAAATTCACAAGTGTTAATTGCGGAATGGAATAGCCCAAGCTAATCCAAATCAAACACACAAGCTAATCTATTACAGATGAGATGAACATCAGTGGACAAACACGCTGACTGTTCACTCGCTGAATCGACAATACGTTCTTAGACAAACTACTCACTGACAAACAAGTGATTAACATGTATGAACGACTAACCTCTAAAGTACAATATACTGGACTATTTATACTACAAGAGTTCCTAGAATATCTCTTACAAATTACGATCTTGGAATGACACGTGTCGCTGCTTGATTGGCTTGATCTCTGATAAAACTGACATTCTGCGGGTCCCAATTCTGTTACCGCAAATATCTCTCTTTCTTTAGACCAATCCTTCGCAGCCACGTAATCCTTCTGAATATTCTTCAAGTATGAGAACTCTTGGTGATGCATATATAAGTATAGTACCTTTGTACTTTTTGATTGAGAAGCTTTATTGAATAGTCACTGAAGATGCACTAACTCTCCTCACTCATTGCGAACTAACATGCTCTTGTAGAGTGACTTGAAATATTGATCTTCAGCGACTAGCTGTTATTCTGGCAGTGACTTTTGCCTTTATTGATTTGAAGATGTAGAACTCTCGCTGCTTAGTATCAGCGACACACATAGTTGAGTTCTAATCTTCCTCAGCATATCAATTCCTTAAGAATAGAATGAATAACGATCAGCAATAACAAACTTCAGCTACAGCAGCTTTGATACAATTCCTTTCTTCATCGAGTAGTGTATAGTTGAGATGGTCAGCGACCAGCAACTTCAGTATGGTCAGCAACCAGTGACTCAACAGTTGGGTTCAAAGGTTAATTCAATAAAAGTTGTGTGTATGGCGTGGGAGTTTTAAATGAGGAGGTGGGAAACATAGCTAGGAGGTTAGGTTGTACATGTGGTGATTTTCCATTCACTTATCTAGGACTTCCAATTGATGTAAGTTTTGAAAATAACTAACATATGTGTTATCAATGAGTAACACATGTGATACCAGCGAGTAACACATGTGTTAATAAATTTATACAATTTGTAAAACTAAAAAATAAAAAATCGTCAAAATATACCTTGTGAGATGACAAATATGAGAGAAAAACTGCTGACTTTTAAGTGTAATTTTTATAATTTTTCAACTTACCGTTTGTGAGATAATTAATTTTTAAAAATGTAGAGGAAATTTTACAAATTACATATATAACAATTGCACATGTATATAAATATTCATTACATTCATAACGAACTCACCAGGCATAAACTAATAGTAGTCATTTTCTGCACACAAAAGAAGTAGATATCTATTTTTTGCAATATCATGTCATCAATATTTAAGGAGTCATTCAAAACTAAAAACGGTACGAACCTTTGTTTTTAAGATTGCAATATCAAATCTACGAATTGGATGGATCATTCAATTAGTGATGGATTGGATGGATCATTCGATTGGTTATGGATCCGATTGGCCTGAGATAAACCTGTTTTTGTGATTTTCACCAATTAATAAATTGGATGGATGATTGGCGGGATGGATTCCAATATTGGCTTGACATCATTTATTCCTTCTCTTTTTATTATTACTCGCTCATTGACCTACAGGGGTTCATAGTTGCATGGTACCCTCAAAACTACAAAAAAAACATATAATGAGTATTCTTCCGTCTTTAGTATATGTGTTATGAATCAAATAAGAAACATCAATAAAATCGTATATATACAGAAGCGATATATTAACTTCTAATTAACCTATGATCACCCTAATTTATGATTAGATAAAAGTAAACACATCTCTAACAAAATTGAATGCATCTGCAAAATCACAATACCTGATGTTCATAATGAATAAAACGAACTTGATGGTAGTAATAAATCAAAAGTAGATGACACTGTATTCTTTGGTGAGTGGGATAGGTTACATGTTTGTAACTTACTGAAACAATTAAAGTGTTTTGAAGATGTGTCGGGTTCAAAGGTTAATTCAATAAAAGTTGTGTGTATGGCGTGGGAGTTTTAAATGAGGAGGTGGGAAACATGGCTAGGAGGTTAGGTTGTACATGTGGTGATTTTCCATTCACTTACCTAGGACTTCCAATTGATGTAAGTTTTGAAAATAACTAACACATGTGTTATCGGTGAGTAACACATGTGATACCAGCGAGTAACACATGTGTTAATAAATTTATACAATTTGTAAAACTAAAAAATAAAAAATCGTCAAAATATACCTTGTGAGATGACAAATATGAGAGAAAAATTGCTAACTTTTAAGTGTAATTTTTATAATTTTTCAACTTACCGTTTGTGAGATAATTAAATTTTAAAAATGTAGAGGAAATTTTACAAATTACATATATAACAATTGCACATGTATATAAATATTCATTACATTTATAACGAACTCACCAGGCATAAACTAATAGTAGTCATTTTCTGCACACAAAAGAAGTAGATATCTATTTTTTGCAATATCATGTCATCAATATTTAAGGAGTCATTCAAAACTAAAAACGGTACGAACCTTTGTTTTTAAGATTGCAATATCAAATCTACGAATTGGATGGATCATTCAATTAGTGATGGATTGGATGGATCATTCGATTGGTTATGGATCCGATTGGCCTGAGATAAACCTGTTTTTGTGATTTTCACCAATTAATAAATTGGATGGATGATTGGCGGGATGGATTCCAATATTGGCTTGACATCATTTATTCCTTCTCTTTTTATTATTACTCGCTCATTGACCTACAGGGGTTCATAGTTGCATGGTACCCTCAAAACTACAAAAAAAACATATAATGAGTATTCTTCCGTCTTTAGTATATGTGTTATGAATCAAATAAGAAACATCAATAAAATCGTATATATACAGAAGCGATATATTAACTTCTAATTAACCTATGATCACCCTAATTTATGATTAGATAAAAGTAAACACATCTCTAACAAAATTGAATGCATCTGCAAAATCACAATACCTGGTGTTCATAATTAATAAAACGAACTTGATGGTAGTAATAAATCAAAAGTGGATGACACTGTATTCTTTGGTGAGTGGGATAGGTTACATGTTTGTAACTTACTGAAACAATTAAAGTGTTTTGAAGATGTGTCGGGTTCAAAGGTTAATTCAATAAAAGTTGTGTGTATGGCGTGGGAGTTTTAAATGAGGAGGTGGGAAACATGGCTAGGAGGTTAGGGTGTACATGTGGTGATTTTCCATTCACTTACCTAGGACTTTCAATTGATGTAAGTTTTGAAAATAACTAACACATGTGTTATCGGTGAGTAACACATGTGATACCAGCGAGTAACACATGTGTTAATAAATTTATACAATTTGAAAAACTAAAAAATAAAAAAGCGTCAGATGACAAATACGAGAGAAAAATTGCTGACTTTTAAGTGTAATTTTTATAATTTTTCAACTTATCGTTTGTGAGATAATTAATTTTTAAAAATGTAGAGGAAATTGAGTTTAGTGACACATGGTGTATTCCTATTAGTTCCTCAATTCTTATCAAAATTTTCATTCTCATTTAAACCTAAGTCTTTAAAACTATTCTCTTGATTAGCCTATAACAGTAAAGTAAGGGAACGGTTCAAAAATTGTTAAAAAGTTCATAGGGAAAGGGGAAGGGAGGGTAGGACTATTTTGCAAATATATTAAAATTTTGGACCTGCTTGAAGAACTGCCCGATTTTTTTCAAAAATTGTTATAAAATTTGTTCAATCAGAAAACCTGTTACTATCTAAAATTAATCAAAAATGCTAAAGACATAAGATGCAGTAACAATATACAAGATAAAGTAAAAATACACAAGATGTACTAACAATATACATGATGCAGTATACAAAGTAATATTAATTTTTTGATTTCAAGAATAAACTAAGATTAAAAAAAAGATGCTTAAATAAACATATGATGTAGTAACAATCTACAAGATGCAGTAAACACGTATTAAGTTTTTATTTATTTTTATTTATTTTTTACTTTAAATTAAATTCAAACTTTACCAACACAGAAAAATTGTTAAAGTTCATAAAATGCAGTAACAATAACAAGATGCAATAAACAAGTACCACTATTTTTTCTTATTTCAAGAATAAACCCAAACTTTTACCAACACAAAATGCTAAAAACATTAGATGCAATAACAATATACAAGATGCAGTAATAATTATCAGTAATTTTTTGATTTCAAAAATAAATTTAAGTTGTTTAAAACACATAAAAAATGCTAACTAATCATGAAATGTAGTAACAATATACAAAGATGCAGTAAACAATTACTAGCACAAATATACATTAATTGCATTTAAGATGCTATAGAAAAAATGTGGGATGCTGATGCGTGTGAAAGCGTCTAGTTTTATTATGTGTGAAAGCGTCTAGTTTTATTATTTATAAAGTATAGGATATACCAATCACTACTATCACACAACCAGACAAGAATACCCGATCGGAATAGTATAGCTATGGTAAGTCCAGGTCAAACACAAGAACGATGTTATTCAATTAAATTGGAATTATTAACTAAACTAAGAAAGAAGTAACATAGGGGGTACGTTTTAGTTCCGTACGAACATTCAACATGAACTAAATAACTAAACCAAATAACAGAAAACAAGATAAGAGGAACAGATAAACAATTGAAGATAGACATGTAATTGCTTAGAGTCTTCACACTCATATTCATATTATCTGGTTCATGTGTTTTGATTGTATGATTGTGATTTCTTTTATATTAACATAGTTACTAATCAAAGAATCCAAGTTAAATATAAATTAGTTTCTGGTTCTGGTTAACTAATATCTACAACCTAGAGTCCCACATTAAACATCGATCTGACGTTGCAAGAATGTTGCTCTATTGTGTGCTTTTCCCTAGATTGTGCATTAAATGTTCACGACTTGTTACGATTAATCCTCGCGGTATGACTCAATTATACCTTCTAATAATCTCATTCAAATCTTATTAGCTCATTCATTTTAGATTAGTTAATTACTATGTTCTTAACCTATTAAACTCAATCTATTTAGCAATAATTATAAACCTAAGTCTATAATCATCAATAATCAACAACGTCAAATGAACTCAATCTCGACAACACTATTGACCACGTTAAGTAGCAATTAATAATCACAAACAAATAAGGTTCTACAGATAACGTAACAATCTTTAATCAGACAACTTATTCAAAACACAATTATAACCATCAAATAATCATAATCCAAGGTTATTACACTAAACAATATACATAACATCTAATCCATGATTTAATTACACAAAAATCAGATTCATGAACTCAACCGAAACACATAAATGATGTTCGAAATGAAATCGGAAAAAGATATGCAAACTGAATCATAAACCGAATGAAGTAGAATCAATAGGAATTGATCCTAGCCTTTTCCGCCTCCGAATCGCTGACGATTTGCTCCCAAAATGGGGGAAAACCCCCTGCTTGTCGGCTGCTATGTGCTGGTTTTTGGGTATTGGAAGTTAGGGTTAAAAATGAGATTAAATGAGATTTTTAACCTAATCTTCTGAATTGATCCATCCGCCAGATGGAATTTCCATTCGCCGGATGGATGTAAAGCTCCAACTGGCTCGGCCCGCGTATATGTCAGCCCACTAAAAATCAATCCATCCGCCGGATGGAATTTCCATCCGCCGGATGGATGAGTTTTCCCCAAAAATTCAGCCTTTTACACTTTTCTTCATTTTTAGCTCATCTTTCGTTCTCTTTTCGATTCAAGCTTCATATACACCTATTCCAATCCAATCTTGCCTATCTTCACTCTCTTAGCTTCTTTTCTTCACGATTAGCTCGTTCTCTGTTTCTTTTCGATCCAAGCTTTAATTAAACTCCTAAATGCAAATATGAAATAAATAAGTATCTTATTCACATAAAATGCATAAGAATTCTATCAAATAAAGGGGTAATTAGTACTATAATCTAGTACATTTTGGCGTTTACCATATGTAGTTGATTTTTTTCCAGATCTAAAACGTAGATTTAGATGCAGTAATGTAAGACGCAATATAAAAAATGTGTGATGCAGTTCATTTTTTTCAGATCTAAAAAGTAGATTTAGATCTAAAAAGTAAATCTACGAATTTCCAGATTCATTTCGTCTCTGATTGATATGTTTTTATAAAGTGGTTGTGGTAGTTAATATGATGACGTAAGTGGTGGTGGTGGTTGATAAGTGGTGGTGGCAGTGGTGCAACGGGAAAAGAAGGAAAAACGATCACGATTGGTTATGTCGTACCGCCAATTTCGGATTGTAGAAGCGGTTCGGGTCGGGCGCGACTAACCAACAATCACAAGCACAAAGGTACATGATGAACAACTCTAAATGAGACGTTTAAAAATAGTTATTACATTTCCAAGGTAAAACGTTTACAACGTTGCGAGTTCGCAAATAAATTCCAAATACGTAATTTGGAAGTACAAAAAGCAATGAAAAATAGTCTCAAATGTTTGAAAGCGTGCGACTCGGGCTAGGATCCTGAGGGCTAATCCTACTATCGTGTTGTACCTGAGAATGCACACTAAAACGGTCAGCTATAAAGCTGGTGAGTTCATAGGTTTGACAGTTGAATATGAAAGTATCACCTTTAAGTGTTAAATCAGAAAACGATATGATTAGAGTAAGTTATACAGTAGATAATTTGGTTAAACACAACGTGTTTAAGAAGCGGTTCTGAGTGTATATGTCCATAAGGTGAACATGGTTTAGTCTATGCACCTATCGGGTATGTGTGTGTATTCTTCGAACGAGGCATCATGCCTAAGTTGTTGTGGGGTGTACCTAAGTGCATCGAGATAGTGGCATTACATGCCTAGATACCATACAAGTATAAGTAAGTCTAACAAGTGAGGCGAGACATGCCTAAGTACTTATCAAGCATATGTATGACCAAGTCATATGATAACAGATAGTGGTACTACTATTCCAGTAATCAGATGCTAGTATGCCACCTTGCATAGTGTGTTGCTCCCTCGCAACATGTAAATGTAGTTCCGCAAAACTATAGGTCAGTATTTAGCCAAATACCGAGTCAATGATCTCGAGTGTAAGCTCGTAGATCCGTTAATGAGTGCGAGTATCAACTCGTGTGTTTATCAATGATTTGTATCGCTTTACCACAACATCTTTTTGAATCACTTTATCGTGATCTCGTTTTGTATCACTTTACTGTGATATCGTTTTGTATCACTCTCACTGTGATATCGTTTTGAATCACTTTACTGTGATCCCGTTTTGTATCACCCACGATGATATCGATCAGTGTTGCTCGCAAGCAATGTATGCATATGTGAGCCGACAGTACTATGACATGCACGACTAGAGTAACCATGTATGCATATGTGTATTGATATCGCGTAAAAAGTCACGTTTTTTACTACCTATATCTCTATAATTCTGGAACAATACTTGGAAAATAGACTCAGATAATGTTCAAATCAATGAAACTTTGCCAAGAAGGTCAAAATAGAGTTGCACGAGAAAAATCAAGCAAAACGGACGAAAAACGAAGATTCCACGCACGTTTGAAGATTCAAGACATCAAGACAAGATTTATAGACAAAAGTTCCCATCACTGAGATTTCACTTATCCGAGATATACGTTTTCAAAATACGAATCTAATAGAAGAAGAATCAACAAAACGGATGAAGAATGAAGATTCCACGTACGCCGGAAGATTCAAACAATTCGTACGAGACATCCAAAGATCAGAGACATATTTTTGGGATTTCTTTTCATCAAATTCTTCATTTGTGAAAAACGAATCCAATGCAAAAAGAATCAACAAAAACAGACGCATAACGAAGAAGATACGCGTGAATCGAGTAACAAAGCGAAAGACGGCGAACCGGGGCGACAGGCTGTCAGCCGCCGGCGGCCACCAGCCAGCCGCCTCCGGCTGCCTGCCCCCCGTCCACTTTTTCATCCTCGCTCATACTCGCAGGATATATGTGCTAGGCCTTTTCCGCAACTCTAGGGTACACGTGCTAGACCTTTACGCTCTTTAGGGTACATGTGCTAGCAACTTTTCCACCTTTTGCTAACATGTGCCCCAAGTTGCTAAAATGCACCAATTTTCTCCTATAAATAGGAGGCTCCATGGCTCATTTCAACACACCTCATAACATCTTCACATACCTTTTCATACAATCTTTCACCTTCCATATCTTTCTCATTTCTCTAGTTTTACTTTCTAAATTAATATAAGTTTAGGAAGTTTGTTAGAATAGAACGATAGAAAGGAACGTGCTTGTAATCTTTGGTGTAAGCTTGGAGTTATTCTTATTAATTCAAGTCTATTTCTTCTCGCACATTAATATTGGTTCTTTCTATCTTTATCTATCTTAATTAAATATGTATACTTTAATTATGATAGAGATAGTTTGTGTCATGATTAGCGAGTAGATTACTATTGTATTTGTTGTGATGTAGTTAGCATAAATAATTATGGGATGACCTTAAATATGTCATGAAGTAATATAACGGCCTCAATTCGACTGTTTACTTGATATAGTACTGGAAACGCTGTTAAGCACAGTACAAATGTATGGAAGTCGGTAAACGACCGAAGGTAGTTGTATTATGGATCGACATTATAAAAATGGAAACTTTATGAACGGACTTATCTCGTGATTTTAAACATTAAACTTATATTCGCCTTTCGATTAACAAACGTAATTGTAACCTTGTAAAGAGGAGTCGAGAACCTTAATACTTGGTCAATAATTATTTGTGTCAAAACTATGGTTTAATTGTAACGTCATGCAATCATCATAAAATGCAATGTGATTACGTGGAATTTCCATGAGTATAGTACACCTCCAATCACAATGTGCTTATCATGAAAACATCGCGAAACAATTAAATTCACAATGAAAACATCGGTTAACGATTAAATACATTGTGAACTACCATAGTATTTTACGATATGGTCTGGGTTTAACTTTATGCAAAAGTCGTCACCATTTTAATTAGATTAGTTTAGATTAGATTAGAGTAGGTAGGCTACAGGCTAAATAATCTTTCATGAAAACCTAGGGATTTGTTAATTGTATTGAGAAAGGCAAGTTTAAAATCCAATTTAAAATGATACATTTCCTTAAACCATTAAACCTAAAGTAAGGTATGCAAGAAACCTAAACACTTTCCCTCGCTTACCATGCTTGAGTTTCACTAATAGGAATTAATCAAATAACTCCGAACATATTTTCTAAGTTAGTTGTTTGTCGGATTTGTAGTCTTTGTGGTATTAAGAACGGTTAGACTTGTTATGGACTTGCTACTCTTTTCCTTCGCCCACGAGCGAATGCGTTCAATAATAAGGGCCACTGACTCCTTCGCAGGAGAGTGTGGAGAGTTGAGCATTGTCTGTCTGATCAGAATCATAATACCCTAGTTCCTCATGACATATTAGTTGATAACCGTCTGATAAGGAATCTACGAGTTATACCATGAGCTATCAAATCTAATAAACATTCCCAATTTAGATAAACGTTTTCTCTGAAAAGTTATCATCCCATATTTTGAGCTAATGAAATCACAACAAATACTACTTTTCATCATCTGATTTATTATTATCTTTTACTTGCTTTATTTAGTTTATTTAGTCAACTGAACCAAAAAACCCCAATGCACTTTTATAAAAATCTATACCATAAAGTAACGATTGATTGGATCACCTCCGTTTCAATTCAGTTTCTCTTTAAGAACGACTCTAGGTCATACTTACCATCTACTAGCCTTTGGTTCAGTAGTAATAAGTCACACTTAGACCCCAGCATTTACAAATTTAAAACACCCACCGATAGGCGTTGTGATCACTTGCGTTTGCGACGGTCGGAACCCCATCAAGTTTTTGGCATCGCTGCCGGGGAGACTAACTGTCCGATACAAAGGCCCAACCAATCCTATTTTCTAGTATACCCTTAGGATAAAACCTTATAAAAAAATATTTTCTTTATTGTCTTTTTTTCTTTAGTGTATGACCTGTTCCCCTAGATCTGCACCGCTTTTTAACTTTCCTGATTCAGAACTTATAATACGCACTATTCAATGAGAAAAGAAGCAATCTGCATTTAGATAAACAATGGCTGATCGCATCACTCTCGCTGACAACAGTAAGCCCTCTATTGAAGGAAGAGGAGGCCCAATTCTCTACCCAGAAACCCCAGGACAATCATTCGAGCTTAAGCACCACATCATCCAACTAATCCAAAACCACTGTCAATTCCATAGATTACCAAGTGATGATCCAAACTCTCACCTCGACAAGTTCATATCTCTTTCAAACTCCTACAAACAAAATGGAGTTAGCCAAGATACAACAATTCGCTCGAATCTCTTCCCTTATTCGATCACACATCATGCGCAAACATGGTTTGAAGGTTTAGAAACCGGCTCTATCCCTTCATGGACGGTGATGGAGACAAAGTTTCTAACCAAGTACTTTCCGCCCTCTAAACAAACCAAACTCCGAAATGACATCATGAACTTTCACCAAGTTTTTGATGAGTCATTATACACCGCATGGGAACGATTCAAAGGAGCACTGAAGAAATGCCCCAATCACCGACTCGACAAATTCGCACAATTGTGTACCTTCTTTAACGGTTTAGATCCTAACCACCGAACCACCCTCGACGCTGCCGCACAAGGAATCTTTATGACAAAGACGGACGAAGAAGGATGGAACCTTATAAAACACATGACTATGCATCACCATCATTGGAACTCTGGAGATCACTCAACATCTTCAGCACCTCTCGCTGCATCGAATCCATTTCCAGTCGAAGCAATTAAGGTATTAACGGAGAAGATGGACACACTTGTCAAACAGTTCGGAGAACTTAAGAAACAACAAAACCAAGTACACCAAGTGCAATCCTATCAAAACTGCACCAACTCGCAACCACCCGGTGAATATCAAGTTGAATATGAAGAGACAGATGGCACCGTTTACTAAGCTCAATATCCCGCTCGACCACAGAATTTCCACCCGGTTTCAACCAAAACAACAACCAACCTGGAGGACCTCCCTTCCCACAAAGAAACAACCAACCTTTCCAACCCCGATACCCACCTAGATACCCACAACAACCACAACCAACCCCTCGCACTTCCTGGACCCACTCCCGACACAAACCAAACCACTAAACAACCCAACAAGACAAATGCCCCGGCTTCAACTTCAGACGATGCCTTTACCCAGTTCATGCAAGGCTAACACATACTCAACCAAAAGACATCCGCTAGGCAAGATCAAGCCGATCTCTTTATGAGAAATCAATTGACCGTACTAAAGAACATGGAAGTTCAAATTGGACAATTGGCACAACGTCTTGAGAATAGACCCAGAGGAAGTTTACTAGCAACACGGTTCACAACCCACATGTTGAGGAGGCAAAGCAAGTTACCACCACCAAGGAAGCAGCCACTCCACCCCCTGCTGTTGTCCCAGTAAAGGAAGAACCAGAGATCAAGATACCAGCTGTGGAAACCATCCTGACCATGAACAAGGAGGTTAGAATCCCTTACCCCCACCAGACTTAAGGTCCAACCTAAGAAATTATCATCTTTTAAGTTAGACAGAAAATTCCTCGATACTATGTCTAGAGTTCCCGGTCGTAATAAATATATTAGAAAATTGCTATCCACTAAGGATAAACTACCCGAAGTAAACAACATTCCCCTTAGTCCTGAAAGCTCAGCCCTACTTAAAAATAGCCTTCCCGAAAAACTAGAAGACACCGGTAGATTTACACTCCCTTGTTCTATTTACCAATCCGGAGATATAAGCGCCTTAACCGACCTAGGAGCTAGCATTAACCTCATGCCCTACTCCCTATTTAAGAGGCTAGAACTTGAAAATTTGAAACCCACTAAGATGACTGTCCAGCTAGCTGACCAATCCGTTAGATACCCAAAAGGAATAGCTGAGAATGTCTTAGTTCAAGTTAACAAATTTTTCTTTCCTACGGATTTCATGGTAATGGACATCCACGAGGACATAAACATCCCGATTATCCTTGGAAGACCATTCATGAATACACCCCGAGCAGTAATTGATGTGTATCACCACACAATTGTCCTACACTCGCATGGCGAAAGCATCACTTACAAGATCGACCAACCAGAATGCACTCCAGAACAAGAAGAATTGCCTATAATGACGAATCAGAGCCCGAAGTAGAACAACCTTTCACCTGATCGTCAACCTTCATCTCTGACATTGAAACTGACTTAGAAGAGGAAGAGGAGTATCAACCTGCAGAGGAAGACATGGAATCTGAAGAAGAAGAAGAAGAAGAAGAGGAAGAACCCACTAAGGAAGAAGAAGAACCTGAAGAGGAAGAAGAAGAAATGGACGAAGAAACCGAAGAAGAAAGATTTGAAGAAATGGAGGAAGATGAAGATCAGATTGATTCACCCCAGATGGCTGAAGTCAAAAGGATACAGTGCTCCGAAGAAAACAATTCATCGGACGAATCTGTTGATTATGAATCCATCCGTAAATCCTTTAAATCTGTTCATCTAAGGATAATGGGAAACATGCTCGACCCTTATCTCGACCCTTTGAAACCATTTACCCGAACCCGACTCCGAGATATAGATGCAATGGAGTAAGAGTTCCGATCCTCAAGACACTCGGAAATATATGACAAACTCTTACAAAAAATCATTGCGTATAAAGCAAGTCAAACGAATGGCTTTGTGGAAGAAAACCTTCAAGATTCAGCCACGAAAGTCAGGACCATTGAAGTCGATAGTTCCCAACTTTTCAATAACGCACCCTCAGATGAAGAATTCCACCAATTTTCAGATTCCCGTGATGAAGATTCTGAAGAAGAAATCGAGTATGACGACGATTGTATCGACGTCACTCTTGACGAACGCTCTATTCCCCCTGCTCCAGCAAATTCTCCTATCTCCACAACCGAGATATTGGAAATCCCCTTATTAGATACCCACCAACTGATGATTGACTTGATTGATGAAAACGACGATGTCCGCATCATCGTAGAAGCTATCAGAGAATCAACCAATGACTACACCACCGCTCAATGGCACCTGATAAGGGAGATCGAACGAGAATACGATTCATACCTTGCCAATTATGGATCGCAAGAACCTCGCTCTCTACGCAGGTATATCCAAGAACTATCAGATTCCTGATGCGTCACCAGCGGTCGGTAAGGATTCTACCCTTGTCGTTGCACATGCTACTGGCGACGGGCATCAGTGGGTGTTTTAAATTTGTAATTGTGGGGCCTGAGTTTTCCCTAAAAATGCTAATCCTAAGGGTGAGCAAGTGGTAGGTATGACCTAGAGTCGTTCTTCAAACCGACTGAAGTAAAACTAAGACGTGGCAGATGAGGGCTTTCAAACTAGTGAAGGGTTTATAAAATAGTGAGGGAGTTTTGTTTATATATTAACTAACTTAGGCAAGTAAATAAATAAAAGCGAAATAAAAACAAAACGTAAAGCGGATAAGATAAAGATAGTGTTTGCTGAGACTTCGTTAATTAAGTTATAGGATGATGTTTTGAGAAACTGTGTTGAAGGATATTTGTTAATTATTATTCTTGAATACTCGTGATGTAAACACTAGATTCCCTACTAATTAAAGTTCCATTAGCTTGTCACACCGGGAGCTAGGTTATGGTTGTAACACCCCGCAATTTAGACATAATTAAAAACGTAATTACGAGCATTAAACATTTGCATTTTTAGGCTAATTCCCTACTTGAGTGAATTCACAACTAATTTTAGAGATAAGTCTAGCAAAGCCCAACTAGTTGTGACGCGTAGTATTACACATTTCGTAATTAGTATAATTACGTACAAAACATTCAGAATCAAACGCGACAAAAATATTCGACCGTTGGTGAACAAATTATTTGATAATATAAAAATTATTTAATAACGATATTTATTTATTAGATATTATGTTGATAATATTTACAACGTATTTTGTTACAAATAACATTTATTTCGTACAGCTGAAACAATTTGAAAACCCATTTGTAAGAGTTAAAATAAAATAAAGTTAAAATTTTATTATTCAATTACATTATTTTTAAATGAAATAAAACAACTAAAAGAATAATCGAAAACGTATTTAAAAACCTACCATTTAAAAACATTTTAACATTTAACGATCGGGTAAACAAACACGGGTAAAATACCACAAAGTTGGGGCTAAAGTCCCCTCCCTTCCTCCCTTTTGGTCAGCTGACCCAAACACCCAAAACCCCCAAATCCAACCCCATTCCCATTTCATTTTCATCTAACACAAACACACACACCCATCAAAAACTCTCTCAAACTCTCTTCAAAAACCGCCACCAAAATCCATCAAAATCTAAACCTTCTTCATCATTTTCGGACTCCAACAACATAAAAACCGTCATCATCATCAACAACACAAGGATTTAAACTCAAGATCTCCATTTTCATCTTCATCTTCATCACTCACCAAATTTTCGGATTACACTTAATTAGGTATGAAAAATCACCTTCTTTCACTTTTTCCTTGTTATTATAGTATATAAACATGTTACAACTCATTGCATGAAAGATTAAAACACATTTTAGCTCAAAAACTCGATTTTCGGATGAACAGACCGTTATGTCGCAGGGACTGAAAACAGTACTGCGACATAACGTCTATGTCGCATAACCTTTCCTACGTCGCACCATGCGACAATACGATTATGTCGCACTTTGTGTCGTATACCCTATACGACACAACCCTTATGTCGCTATTGAATTAGCACCGAAAGCTTATGCGACACAACCCTTGTGTCGCTAAGCTCTTATGTCGCATTCCTATGCGACACAACCCTTGTGTCGCATACCTGACCCTTGTGTCGCATCTTATGTCGCGAAAAGCAGAAAAACTTTTAAATCTTTGTCACTAAGTGTCGGAACCAGATTTTACCACTTGATTTACTCCGAATTCGGAATTCGAATGCGTTTTCACTACAGCTCGACCCCAGCCAGGGGCTCTGCCCCTTGGACCCCGCCAGGGGTTGCCACCCCTTGGACCCCGCTACCAGGGGCGCTGCCCCCGGACCCCCGTGCAAAATTTCCATTTTTATGAAAACACAACGAAAAATTGCCAACACTAGTTGAAATACTTTTACGAAACCTTCTCCAACAAGTTGTACAAATTTACTAATAAACAATGATCTTTCATGGATGAACGAGTAACATGGTCTGGTTGTTACCCAACCACTTATACGACTATTTCCTACGTTTAGGACATTAGTGACTTTACCCGGACTACGCTTTGCTAGCACTCGCCCATTACTTAACTCAACAGGTGAGTTCACAGCCCCTACTTTTACTGTTTTAACTGCTTTTAAACAGGGGTGGAAAACATAGTCAACTGTTTTACTTATTGCCATAACTGCTTTTACTCATATGATTGTTTATCATGCTTGTTTGCTCACACGATTAGAGTGCTTGAACTGTTAAACTCATACATAAAACTGGAATTTATGATACCACATTTTCATACGAATGTCGTGTTAAACATTGTTTGGTATACCGGAGAACGACCGGTACTTTTATAAAAATGCTGGAGAACGACCAGCTACGTATTTTAGTGCCAGAGAACGACTGGCCAAGTGGACGGGAGAACGACCTGTGCGTATCCTGGACCGGAGAACGACCGGTGCGTATTTCGCTGGAGAACGACCAGCAGTGTTTGGACGGGAGAACGACCCGTGCGTATCTAGACCGGAGAACGGCCGGTAAACTGTTTTATTGGACGGGAGAACGACCCGTGCGTATCTAGACCGGAGAACGACCGGTAAACTGTTTTATTGGACGGGAGAACGACCCGTGCGTCTTTTGACCGAAGAACGACCGGTATTGTTTGGTAACTTTAACTGTATCTTGGGTAACATCCCACGTAAACGGTATTTTGGGTAACATCCCACGCGAACTGTATTTTGGATAACATTCCACAAAACAATTACTTGACTATTATGGCAATAACTATTTGTGAACGTATTGATTTTAACAACTGTGCTTACAAACTTGATTCAACTATTGCAAACATAAAACCTGTGAATTCACTCAACCTCGTTGTTGACTTTTTACTATGTTTTTCAGGGAATTAGCAGCACACGTAAGGACCGCCTGCACATACGGATTCTAGGCGACCCACGAGGAAACTAGGATGCCAACTTTTGACAACTGGATTTCTTTTATATAACTAATCTGTTTTAGTCATATTTATGAAATCTACTTTTGTAAACTTAATAACTTTCACATTTGCACGATTTGAAAAATCGTAAACTTTGTAATTATTACATTTGGCATCTTAATATAATTGTTCTGTCGTAATCATATGCTCTGATACGTATGCATGTACTGTATATTGTGGCATTCCCCATACATAACTAAATGCTTTCGCTAATCCAAATCGACGAATTTGGGGGTGTTACAATGGTAACATTACAAAGTATTTAGAATAATAAGCAAAATCTTAATTACGGTTTAATAATACTTTCATATGAACGGGAACAAAATCTAAAGGTACTAGACAAAACAGAATCATATAACGGTTCCTCGTCATCCTAACAGATTCGTATATTTAAAAAGTTCATTTATGACTTTAAACTAGCATTTGCTTAAGACTACCCAATAAATCCCCTAATTATCCACAGTGTTCCTCACTTAAAGTGGTTCCACCGCTTCAAACATTGGCCATGTCTTGTCCTATGATAATCCCCCATGTAGCCTTGCGGTTTCATAGTTTCATACCTTTGACAAATTATATTGACACAGATGACTGACTACCTTTTAATTCGACGTTGTTAAAAAGGTGTTGCAATCACGTTTATTGATGGAAAGGCGATTAGATTAATTTGAAGTTTAATAGTCTATTTAGAAAGTTTAATTAAACTAAGTTTCTCATTTTATATATTAGTCTGTAATATAACTACCTTTGGTCGTTACTCGACTTCCATACATTTGTACTCCACCTTGAAGTATTTCCAGTACTATATCGAATAACAGTCGAATAGGAGCCGTCATATTACTTCGTAACATTATACCGTTTCGTAGTATGACTACCTTCGGTCGTCCCTCGACTTCCATACATTTGTACTCCACCTTGAAGTGTTTCCAGTACTATATCGAGTAACAGTCGAATAGGGGCCGTCATATTACTTTACGATAATTAAGACCGTTTATATTTTACTACTATGATGATCCAAAGGTAAGAATCAAACAAGAACATGCAATAAAATGATCAAAGCAATAATACCTCTCTTTAATATTTAATTAAAAATCATCCCATAATTTACTAACTACATCGCAAGCAAACACAACAAGTATACTACTCTTTAATCATGGCAATAACTAAATCTAGCATAATCAATATAAACGTAATTAATTAAGATAGATAAGGATAGAAAGAACCAGGATTAAATGAGAGAGAGAATAGACTTGAATTAATTGACACAATTCCGAGGATACACCGAAGATTACAATGTGTTCCTTGCTTTCGTTCTATTCTAAACAAGTTTCCTAAACTAGCCTAACTAATTTGGAATAAGAAAATAGAAGGAGAAAGTAGAACTAATAATTAGAGAGTATTATTAGTCTAAAGAAAAGTATGGAATGTGTTTTTCCTAAGAAATGTGTGATAGGTGTAGGAAAGGTGTGTGTTGAAATGAGTTATGGAGCCTCCTATTTATAGGAGAAAATGGGTGCATTTTAGCAACTTGGGGCATATCTTAGCAAAAGGTGGAAAAGTTGCTAGCACATATACCCTAAAGCGGTGAAAGGTCTAGCACATGTACCAAAAAGGAAGTGGAGACGGGCAGCATCCGGTAGCACATGTACCCTGCGAGTACAAGTGAGGATGAAAAAGCGGACGGGGGACAGGGGGCTGCCAACCGGCGGCTGCTGCATGGTGGCCGGCAGCGGTTGCCATGCTCCCGCACCGGTTCGCTTTCTTTCGTTTCGTTTCTTAATTCGCGCGTATCTCCTTTGTTATGCGTCCGTTTTTGTTGATTCTTTTTGCGTTGGATTTGTTTTTAAAAAACAAAGACTTTGATGAAAAGAAACCTCTGAAATGTTTCTCTAATCATTAGATGTCTCATGCGAATCATTTGAATCTTTCGGTATACGTAGAATCTTCGTTCTTCATCCGTTTTTGTTGATTCTTCTTCTGTTAGATTCGTATTTTGAAAACTCAGTGATGGTGTCACACCCCCAAATTCATGTTGCGGAAGCAGTTCGGGTCGGGGCGTGACTAATCCGCTAATCATCGCACAGAGGTACAGTGAGCAAATCGAGCTAAGATCCTGATGGCCAATCCTACTATTGCAGGTACCTGAGAATACATGCTAAAACGGGTCAACAATAATGTTAGTGAGCTCATAGGTTTTCCCAGTTATAATCATAGTTGAAAACATAGTATAAGAATCATAGTTGGAATCGTAGTAAAGATCATAGATTAAATCGTAGTCTAAACCATAGTTTAAAATTCCATTTTTCAAAGTTGACAGAGTTTTCAAAGTATGTTTTGTCGGGTTGTTACCCAAAATCAATAGTTCCATTGGGACGTTACCCAAAATCAATAGTTTCCATTGGGACGTTACCCAAAATAAGTAGTTCCATTGGGACGTTACTCAATTTCAATAGTTTCCATTGGGACGTTACCCAATATCAATAGTTTCCATTGGGACGTTACCCAAAATATAGTTTCCCCGTAGTTGTGATCGTAGTTGTGATCGTAGTTGTTATCTTAGTTGTTATCGTAGTTGATATCCTAGTGGGGCTCGTAGTCGTTATCGTAGTTCCCCCATAGTTGTTATCGTAGTGGGGCTCATAGTTGTTATCATAGTTTCCCCAAAACATTTCACAGTACAGTACAAAATAGTACATAAAACAGAGTTCAGATAATCCATAAATCAGAGTTCAAATAATTGGTAAATCAAAGTTCAAATAGTTCATAAATCAGAGTTCAAATAGTTCCTAAAACAGAGTTCAAATAGTACGTAGTAAATCATAGAAACTGAATAAGTATATAGTTCACAAAACAGTTCATAAACAGAGCATGTATCTCACCCCAAAACAGTTAAATAAAACAGTTTAAAAGTGGGGCTATGAACTCACCTGAGGAGCTAGCGATCCTATAGTATGCTTATGATCCAAACTGTGATCTCCTAGTGTCCTAAACACGTGAGATTTTAAGTGAGTAAATGGACGTCTAATTATATTATCCATATTAGTGTTCACTCAATAAATTATGTCCAAAGTATTCGATAAGTGTTTATATTTGAAGTTTATAAAATAAGTACGGCCCGTTAGTGACGGATTGAAATTATATTCCAAAAATATATTTTTGTTTGTTTCGTATAAAAATATCTTTGTATGTTATCGTATTCGGGTTTGGGGTCAAACGACCGCGATTTGATCTGAAACTTTTAAGGTAGCCTTAAATATGTTACTAGGGGTCGGGAAAATAACCGTTATGTTTTATGTATGGCTTGAAGTGTCGGTTTTATTTCGCTCACAAAATCAGCCCCTATTTATGTATTCCAGATTTTTAAACCGATTAAACTTCTCGTTTTTCTACACTTTTTATACCTATTCAACTCCAATCAAAAATCACAGATGGTCTTCTATATGTCTAGTATTTTACTGCATTTTTCCATGATTTATAAATTTCATTAAGTTGGTCAAAAGATGTGACAAGTAACATGTGTTCGATTTTGGTCCAAAAACAAACTCAGCTCACAAATCGGTTCCTACAAGCTCAACATGAAAGTTGGAGCTAACATCTTAAGGATCATTTTTAGTTTGGATTCCGTGAGTTGATTCTTCCTAGAACTTGAGTTATGTTTGGTTTTGTGGGACTGTTTTCAGAAACCGAAATCAGAAATTATATAAGTGTATAAAAATGAGTTTTGATCATTATTTTGGACATTTTAAAGTTGAGTGAGCTTACAAACATGATAATAAACTTAATCCAAGTAAAACTAATGAAATATTTTATATTTATCAAAGATAATTACAATCTTAAGCCGAAACATGTGTAGATGAACTCGGTTTGCTTTCCTCTTCGTTTCTCCTTGCTTTCCTTTGATTTTCACCAAGTTTTTTAGGCTAGATTTTGTGTAGTTGTTGAGGAATATGATGGTGGTTATAGATATGGAGAGAGTGCCGTGGGTAAAAGATTGAGAATGAGATAAAGAATGTGAAATAATGATGATGAAATATGGTTATAAGAAATGTGAAAGTCAAATACATGATCCACAATTTATGGATCATGTTGGCACTGATTTTCAGCTGGTGGGTGGGGGGCAATGGGTGTGAGTTTGTCAAATTTGTTTCCTCATTTTACACTCCGTGCGGTGTTCGTTTCCCCAGTTGTTTCGTCGTTCGTTTAAACGTTATACATTATATATGTTATGTTTCGGTTTCGATTTAAAACTCAACTTTTTGAATGAAAATTTTTATCCAAAATAATATATTTGAGTAGTCAAAATATTGATTGATTCCATTTGGTTGTCGGTTGAAAGTTACACAATTGTGACGTTTTAAATAAACTCATACTTTTTTTTCTATATTATCAACATAATAATCGTTTATGTTTATATATATATATATATATATATATATATATAATTTTCGAATACTTCCGTATTAATGCGTACTAAATACGAATAATTAAGGTTAAATTTAGATGCAAAATTTTTGCCCTTTTTGACCGGGTGTCACATTCTTCCCTTGTTAGGAGAATTTCGTCTCGAAATTCAGTCGAAGATAGCGATGAGCGCGAGATCTTAAGAGTAAGGTGAGTGAGTTTCTTTGGCATCTCGTTCTAACGTTTCTAGTCATGTTCTAAGTTCTTAGTTCTCGATCTAGGGTTTCTTGACCAATCCTTTCTTGATCTATGATTTCTTAACTTATGGATTCTTGATCTATGGTTTCTTGATTCGAGGTTCTTGACTAAGTGATCTTGAGGTGGTGTCTTTTTCTAATATGAGTTTCTAGTAGTTAGGGTCTTATTTCAGTATGTTTCCTAATTCTTGTCTTGTCTCCTGGTTCATAGTTTCTACAGGTTTCTTGACTGGAAGGTCGTGTAACGATATCTTGTTTCTAATTAGTAATGTGTTTCTTGTGACTTTCTTGATCCGCATATCGATTTCATAGTTTCTAGTATCTAGCCTAATTTCCCTTACCAAGGGTAATGTGAAATGTGATTTTTCTTGTGTACTTTCTACTTGGCAGAATATTATATTCTTACCTTGTCTTACTCCCCTTGTTAGAATCAAAGTCCTACAGTCGGTGTGGACTGAAAACTTACGGTGAATGTCGATGTAAAAGGGGGAGGTATCTACGAGTAATGTTATCAACATTATGCGTGAGAAAGGATTTAGCTTGTGGAGACCTAGCAGTTCTCCTAGTCGTACGTTTCGATCGTGATCCCGAAGAATGAGAACGGTAGGAAAAATTGTGAGGCGATATCTTCCTTGTGAGGATGAGATGGTACAGCGGAACGTGTTGTCATTCGTTATGCGTGTATAAATAGCTAGACGGTAGTAGATGAGAACAAAGTCTCGTTCTTTATATCAAGTGATATGGTAGTAGTTATACTTGTCATTTTCGGTGGTGTGAGTGTTAGCGAGTGTATTACCGTGTGAGGCCTAAATATATACTCAATATATAATAGCCTAGAAAGTAGTACGTAGGTAAGGCCTATTCAGATATACATACAATATATATAATAGCCTAATATGTATAGCACATGCTAGTTTGGTCCCATTTCTACCGTGGTCAAAGTCAACTAGTGTATTCCTGTTCAACATAACCCATTTCAGATCTCACATCATCTTCATTTAATTGTACATAGTTGATCAGACTATGTTAAATTAAACTCGTATGATGTAATTCCTGAACCAGTCACGCCTAATAAGGAAATAGTGCCTAACGGTTATAGTCTAGGCTCACTAAATGCAACCTAGTTAAATATAACCTCAGGCTCAGATACCCAAATTCGTGCTGCGGAAGTAGTTCGGGTCGGGGCGTGACTAATCCGGTAATCATCGCACAGAGGTACAATGAGCAAATCGAGCTAGGATCCTGATGGTCAATCCTACTTTTGCAGATACCTGAGAACACATGCTAAAACGGGTCAACAATAATGTTGGTGAGCTCATAGGTTTTCGCAGTTATAATCATAGTTGAAAACATAGTATAAGAATCATAGTTGGAATCGTAGTAAGGATCATAGATTAAATCGTAGTCTAAACCATAGTTGAAAAATCCATTTTTCAAAGTTGACAGAGTTTTCAAAGTATATTTTGTCGGGTTGTTACCTAAAATCAATAGTTCCATTGGGAAGTTACCAAAAATCAATAGTTTCCATTGGGACTTTACCCAAAATAAGTAGTTCCATTGGTACGTTACTTAATTTCAATAGTTTCCATTGGGACGTTACCCAAAATTAGTAGTTCCATTGGGATGTTACCCAATATCAATAATTTCCATTGGGACGTTACCCAAAATATATTTTCCCCGTAGTTGTTATCGTAATTGATATTGTAGTGGGGCTCGTAGTTGTTATCGTAGTTCCCTGATGTAAACAGAGTCAAAATTATAAATAGTAATACCTTCTTACTACACACAACACAGGCAAGAATACCTGATCGTGTAATAGTATAGTATGGTAAGTACGAGTCGAACACAGGGAACGGATATTAATTCAAATAAAATGGAAATTTATACAAATAAGAAAAACAAATAAAAGAAGAGGGCGTTTTAGTTCCGATCGAACAATTGACAAACAATTATGAAAATTGATTTATTAAATAAAACCTAATTAGGCAATAAAGAAATGATAAAATAATTACTTAAACGGAGTATTTAATTCAAATGATAAAAGAAATGCATTTGCTTGGATTACTTTCCTTAGATTCCGGAAATCATTTTATTGAATTACTAACATATAGATTTATTGGTGCTTTGACAAATATAACCAATCTTCCTTACAAGACAAATTGATATAAACACAATAAAGAAAGATACAAGGTTGATTTCAACACACTAACAATTCAATTTAATGTTGCCCACCAGATTGTATTCTAGATTAAACCAACACCGTTCATGTGATTTATTCTCTTGACTTGAATCAACAAAGTCTATAATTAATTAAAGTTATCTCGTTCATTAATGACCATTATCAATTATTAACCCTAACCTGTCAAACTCAATATATTCAGCAACAATCGTCAATTGAAATCAACAATTATCAATAATCTCATAATTAAAAGGTAATCAATCTTAATTAATCATAAAACCACGTTAGGTAATCACTAACAATCATTCAATAACCAAGGTTCTTTGAATAAACACATAAACTTTCAATAAATCCAATCAAATCCGCAAATCAATAATCAATCCGTAATCTAAGTATCATTATCCAAGCAAATACAATAAAGAATTAGCCAATCATATTATCATAGAAACTCAGATTCATATTCATAACCGAAATCATAATCAAATGAAAGAAAGACATGTTTTCGAACCGAGAAATCAAAATAAATGAATTGGCAATTGATGGCCTTCAATTCTTCTTGCTTCTTGATCATCCAAATGCTCCAGATTAAGGGTTTTGAGAAGTAAAAATCGGCTATGAAGAAAAGTGTGTGATAACCCCTCAAAATGAAATGATTTTGGCTTTTTAGGGTTTCTGCCAAATCAATCCATACGCCGTATGGATTGAAAAGCCCATGGATCTAACCCGCGTACTCTGGCGGCCCGGTTCACTCAATCCATACGCCGTATGGACATCCATACGCCGTATGGATTGAAAAATATGACTTTTCACCAAAATGACCTCCATTCTTCAACTTTAATATTTTCACCTCCTTTTCTTCAATAATGACTCATTTTCTGCTTCTTTTCCAATTCAAGGTCCAAATAATTCCTAAATGCAAATATGAACGAATTGAGTATCTTATTCACATGAAATGCATAAGAAATGTATTGAATAAAGGGATAATTAGCACTATAAAATAGCACATTTTAGCGTTCATCAAACATCCCCCACTTGAATCCTACTTGTCCTCAAGTAGACTATTGATTCAAAATATTCAAAACTTTAAATATGAACGGCGAACAAAAATGCAAAAGGACTTACATACTACATAGCACTCGCCAAACCAAATTTCTATCTTAAAATCGATTCTATCTTAAAGCTTAGCAATCAAGAAACTCTCTAAGGGAAACAACTTCTAATACATTATTATTAGACATAAAAGACAATTCACTCCGATTATCGATATTGTTGACCACTTAAACAATCTAAATTTCAGAAATTGAGCTCAACTTATATTATTCTAGTAGGCTTTACCCTTGATTCTCAATAGCAAAATACTCTCATATAAATAACGTGTCACAATTTTCCAAATAATGAACATCCAAATAAATCAATCATTTTTCAAATCAAGACATTGGTGACAGGTCTGTACCTCAGTACAACAGAGCGACATAACTTGGTTTTGGATTTTCAATTTTATGAGTCTTTCATACTCTTTTCTTTCTTATTTTTTTTATCACATATACTGAGGAGTCAACACCCAGTATATTCCCAAATGAAGATAATTAGGATTTCAAAATTATGGATTATAACACGCTATCATATAAGAATTAAGACTAAAGTCATACCTTGCTAAAGATCCTCTTAAGGAAAATCCCTACTTTAAGTATTAAATTTCTTAATAGCTCAATAACCTTCAAAAAGATTGCTTATCGATACATCACATAATGAACTATCTAATATTTAAAAATTAGATACATTTCATCCATTGAATTCCCAAAATATGTTACAAGATTTGCTAAACTTTACGCAGAATACCATTTTAAAATTTAAAATTTAGGCTGAAAAATGACTAACATAGAATGCCCTTTAACTCAATATTTACCATTCATATCTTAAGGACAAACAAACTTCTTTTCCCCCATCCCCCACTTAAGAGTATGCAATGTCCTCATTGCAAAAGAAAACAATAATATAGGGAATAGAAAAGAAGTGAAACAGAAAAACTCCCCTGATCAAGAAGAAAAATAAGAAGGCGATCCATATAAGAAAAATATACAACATCACACTTCTGTAGGCCACACGATTGCATTTAGCGTATGCAACAAGCCTTTAAACCCTTCAGTATCCTGAATGGACGAGTTGTAGTCTCGTGAGGGTTTCCAAGGAACACACCCACAAAGTTCAAACCTACAAACAAAAACAAGAAAACAAAATAATAAAAATAACGGGTTGTCTCCCGTAAGTGCTTTTATTTATCACGTCGGTAAGCTCGACATTTTACTTCATAACTTAACTCAAATTCATCTCTAAATCATGCTTGGAGTCCCTTGCATCACCATAGTATTTCTTCAACCGACTTCCATTTACCTTGAACGTCTTTCCAGAATAACCTAGCAGATCAACCGCTCCAAAGGGATAAACTCTTTCAACTACAAAAGGTCCTGTCCAGCGTGTCTTTAACTTACCAGGAAACAAATGCAAGTGTGAACTGTATAAGAGAACCTTATCACCTTTCTCAAAAGTATGATTCGACTTAAGACGAGCATCAAGCCATTTCTTTGTTCGCTCCTTAAACAGTCGTGAATTGTCATAGGCATTCACCCTTAACTCATCCAACTCATTTAGCTGAGCCATTCTCTCTTTTCTAACTAACTGATCATCAAGATTGCACTGCTTTAGAGCCCAGTATGCCTTGTGCTCCAATTCGAAAGGTAAGTGACAAGCCTTCCCATAAACAAGACGATAAGGCGTTGTTCCAATTGATGACTTAAAAGCTGTTTGTGCCGCCCATAATGCATCATCCAACTTAAACAACCAATTCTTAGGATTTCCTTCAATTGAACATTCTAAAATACGCTTCAATCCCCTATTGGTTACTTCCACTTGACCACTTGTTTGTGGATGATACGTAGTCGAAAACTTGTGGTTGACTCCATACTTCCGCATCACTTTTTCCAATTGAGCATTTGTAAAATGCGTCCCCCGATCACTAATTAAAGCTTTTGGTGCTCCAAAACATGAAAACAACTGCTTGAGAAATTGCACCACTACCCTAGCATCATTCGTTGGTAGTGCCTTCGCTTAAGCCCATTTAGAGACATAATCAATAGCCACAATAATGTATTTATTTCCATTGCTAGGTGGAAACGGGCCCATGAAATCTATTCCCCAGATATCAAAAATTTCACTCACCATTATTGGATTTTGCAGCATCTCATCTCGCTTAGAAATTTTTCCAGTTCGTTGGCAGGCATCACACTCCTTCACATACTTGAATGCGTCCTTATAAATTGTTGGCCAGTAAAAACCAGCCTCTAGCGTAATAAATAGGTTGAAACTTCTAATCAACCCTCTGACCTAACACCGCCCCAACAGCATAATCACTAGCATCGCACATTAGTTCAACGGGAAGATCCCAAATTGGACTAATCATGATGGGTGCAGATACTAACTTCTCTCTCAAAAGATTGAATGCTTCAAGACATTCCTTGGAAAATTCAAACTTTTAAGGTAGCCTTATATATATTTCTAGGGCTCGAGAAAATTACCCTTATGTTTTATGTATGGCTCGAAGTGTCGGTTTTATTTCGCTCACAAAATCAGCCCCTATTTATGTATTCCAGATTTTTAAACCGATTAAACTTCTCGTTTTTCTACATTTTTTATATCGATTCAACTCCAACCAAAAATCACAGATGGTCCTCTATATGTCTAGTATTTTATTGCATTTTTCCATGATTTATAAATTTCATTAAGTTGGTCAATAGAGGTGACAAGTAACATGTGTTCGATTTTTGTCCAAAAACAAACTCAGCTCACAAATCAGTTCCTACACTTAAATACGTGTGTTTTCAGTCCGAGAGCTCAACATGAAAGTTGGAGCTAACATCTTAAGGATCATTTTTCGTTTAGATTTCGTGATTTGATTCTTCCTAGAACTTGAGTTATTTTTGGTTTTGTGGGACTGTTTTCAGAAACCGAAATCAGAAATTATATAAGTGTATAAAAACGAGCTTTGATCATTATTTTGGACATTTTTAAGCTAAGTGAGCTTACAAACATGATAATAAACTTAATCCAAGTAAAACTAACGAAAGAGTTTAGATTTACCAAAGAAAATTACGATCTTAAGCCCAAACATGTGTATATGAACTCGGTTTGCTTTCCTCTTCGTTTCTCCTTGCTTTCCTTTGATTTTCACCAAGTTTTTAAGGCTAGATTTTGTGTATTTGTTGAGGAATATGATGGTGGTTATAGAGATGGAGAGAGTGCCGTGGGTAAAAGATTGAGAATGAGATAAAGAATGTGAAATAATGATGATGAAATATGGTTATAAGAAATGTGGAAGTCAAATACATGATCCACAATTTATGGATCATGTTGGGACTGATTTTCAGCTAGTGGGGGGGGGGGGGGAATGGGTGTGAGTTTGTCAAATTTGTTTTCTCATTTTTACACTCCGTGCGGTGTTCGTTTCCCCAGTCTTTTCGTCGTTCGTTTAAACGTTATACATTATATATGTTATATTTCGGTAACGATTTAAAACTCAACTTTTTGAATGAAAATTTTTGTCCAAAATAATATATTTGAGTAGTCAAAATATTGATTGATTCCATTTGGTTGTCGGTTGAATGTTACACAATTGTGACGTTTTAAATAAACGTATACTTTTGTTCTATATTATCAACATAATATAAATAATGTTATTAAATAATTTCATAATATTTAATAAATGATTCACCAATGTCCGTTTGTACTTTTGAGTTCTTTCATATGCGTTTACATGCGATTTTAAATAATCGTTTATGTTTATATATATATAATTTTCGAATACTTCCGTATTAATACATACTAAATACGAATAATTAAGGTTAAATTTAGACACAAAATTTTTGCCCTTTTTGACCGGGTGTCACAGATGGGTACTTTTGTCTTTAAATCTTGTCTTGATGTCTTGAATTTTCAAACGTGTGTGGAATCTTCGTTTTTTGTCCGTTTTGCTTGTTTTTTCTCGTGCAACTCTATTTTGACCTTCTTGGCAAAGTTTCAATGATTTTGAATATTATCTGAGTTTATTTTCCAAGTATTGTTCCAGAATGAGAGAGATACCGGTAGTAAAAACGTGACTTTTTACGCGATATCAAGTATCCCACACTTAGAACTTTGCTTGTCCTCAAACAAACTCGAATTTCAAGCAAGGTTAAAGATAAGTAGATAGTGAAATATTTAAGGCGGAACTTTTTACTGTGGGGGTTTTGGAAAAATAAAATATTCATGCTTTTGAAAAGGTAGGGTTGTAATCTTTGAGAGCATGCTTTTGATCTTTGATCTTGGATACATGACTAAGCGATCCTCTCAAGGTGGTCACTCCAATCACTCAAAGTGGTTAGGGTTTCCTATTCTAATATTATCAATCACTCAGAACGCCGATCATGTATCATTTATCGTCATAAGCTTGATCGAGAATCAAATCATTACCTTTTAGGTGAGAGTAAAGTCAATCTAGCCACGATCATTCTAGGAGGAGTGATGTAAGGTTTTTGGAGTGGAGCGTTGGTGATATGAGAGGGGGTTGTGTTGGTTTTTTTATAGGTTTAATTTTTTATTTGTGAAGAGAAAAGCTGGAATTTTTGGGAGGATTGGCGCTCTGTTCTCATGATTTTTTGTAGGAGTCTTTTTCTCCATTTGACTTTCTTTTCTTTGAATTCTTTTCTTTTGATTTTCTTTTCGACGTCATATCATTGTAGCTTCTCTTCATTCATCTTTGGAACTTTCTATGAAGTTTGAGGGATGCTTCGGAGAGGGTATGGATAAAGTATTTTCATTTTTGGGTGTATGGATGGGTTTAAGAATGATGTGATTCGATCTCCTTTTTACTCACTAGTTCGGATTCGAAATGCATAACAGGAGCAAGTTCTGATTCTAAACGCATACATCGGCACACTCAAGAATCGTAAAAGTGAAACATTAAAAATGAATGCTTTATATGGTTCAAGATACCTCACAAATCGAAAGTTGGTTTGTTGTGTGCCTAGTCATGCGATGCTCTTTATGGGATTACTAAACTAATTTTCCAAAGGAATTTGTATTTTATTTATCCTTCTTCCCCAAACTAAATCATTCTTTGTCTAAAATTTTTTATTTTCGACATATTTTTAACTCAATTTTGAAAAATTTTGTTTACTTATTGGAGAAGGATGGTCTAAAGAGCAACGAGTTTAGAATCAAGCATATACCATTATCCATTTTACAGTAGTGTATACTACTGCTATCCCCATCTTAAAGGAACATCATCCTCGATGTTATTCTAGGTTCTGACTGGGGGAAAATCCCACACTTAGGATTTGAAACATCTAAGACGTATTCTTTTAGCGGTGTGTGTTGGGTTTGAATCCCACACTTAGTGGTAAGCATATTGGATATGGTATATTTATAACGAAGGAAAAAGATTGGTAAAGAAGTACTCCCCGGTAGTTGCTATGTTCCTTGGTATGTGTTTGCCGAACTTCGTCTTGCTGGGTTCACTCTTGATCAAGTCTTCTTGTGATTGGTCTCGTAGGTGTGAACACGTCAGATATAAGATGCTTATACTTCCTTGAAAGAGGAGGTATGTCCGAGTGTGAAAGATAGTCGGGGACTTCATCACTTCTTGGAATGTAAAATTGCAGAAATATAAAACACGAGTTACCTCCCGAGAAGCGCTCTTTTAAAGTCGAGAGCTCAAATTCTTTTCTCTTAGCTAGATGGAGATGGATGCATCCATGGGATCCACTGTGTTGAAGTTGTGGGCCCTAGGTTGCGGAAAAGTGTATCAAGGTGGATAGATTCTCATGAAATGATTGACTATTGTCGTAATCAATTCAAATGGACTATCTCTCGATTCTTCCTTGTAGTTCAGAAGATGCTCTGAAGTTGTCCTTGCAAGGCTGTGAAGTCCGAAGGTGATGTAATCGACTGCTTTAGTGACAGTCCCACTAGGGTCGGTTATGGTGGTTGTGTCTGTCTTAAAAACCTCTCTTGGCGGTGGGTTTTGCCAGAGAGAGCATGCAAACGCCAAGAATTGCAGTTTTATGTCTTCATAATTCTCGGTCTTGGGGTCTCGGTTGAATCTTCTGATGGATGTGCACAGGTCCTCTATTTGCCGGTGCTGATGGTTGTTGAATGGAAAGTTGGATTATGAGAAAACTAGAGTAAGCTGACGAAGTATCTCCTTGCATCCTGAGTGGAATATGAAGTTCATTCTGGAGTTACTTTTCTGTTGTTGAATCTCCCATAGATGGATCGTAACAAAAGTAGCGATATCAAGTGGTGATTCATGTGTGGCCCTAAAAGGTCGTTCGCGCCTTGATTCCTCCCAAACGAGATCACTAAGTTCTTCAATCAATAACTCAACTTGTTTTTCAATAGTGGAGTTGATAACCATATATCCGCTTTCTTTAGAACTTAGGTGATCTTCTCTATTTAGCAAGTCAAGCAATGATGTGAGGTCATTCATCATCAAGATATCAGCATGACTGCTCGGATGTCCAGTAGTCTCTTTCATATGTGCTCTAATGGATCCTAACATCTCCCATTGCATTGAGGTGAATGGGATGTTAGATCTTTTAAGGGCATTGTAGATCCTAGCGTAAGTCCGTTTTTGTTGTTGACATAATTGCAGTTCAGCATGGGAAAGAGCAAGTATGTTGATTTTGCTGCTTATTCCTCCTACTACTTTGTCAAATCTTTGGATCAATTCTCTGAGCACTTTGTGATCTATGATGGTTTGCGGTTGGTATCTTGTGCGTTTAAAATATTCCTCTAGTGTTTCTCTTCTCGTAGGATGGTCGTAGTTACTTCCCGCCATTTCTTTTGTGGTAAACGGATTAGTTGGCGGTATGCTTCTTTTGTTTTCTTCTTCCATCTTTATCATCCCAATTTCTTCCATCCTTGAGTTTTTCACTAATGGAGATGCATTTTTCATCTCTTGTCCTATTCGTCGGAGGTCAATTGGGAAATATGACGTGATTGCCATTTCCTTACTAAATTTACTTTCACTTGTTGACCTTGCAGTTTCTTTGTCCTCTGTGGTCTTGTTCAGGGAGATCATATACATATCGGCTTGGTCTCCAGTGTTAGGATTGTCGATATGGAAAGTGATGGTTTCTCCCTGAGACTGCAAGCTGATGGTTTGCGCGAAGACGTTGATGATTGCCTTGGCTGTATTCATGAAAGGTCTTCCAAGTATGATTGGGATGTGTACGTCTTCCTGCATATCCATTACTACAAAATCTGCTGGGTAAAGAAATTTGTCAATCCTAACTAAAACATTTTCAGCTATTCCCCTAGGGTATTTGACTGAGTGGTCAGCAAGCTGTATGGTCATTTTGGTAGGTCGAAGATTTTCTAACTCAAGCCTCTTGAAAAGCGAGTATGGCATAAGGTTAACACTAGCTCCTAAATTGGCAAGAGAACATATGATGCCTGAATTGTAGATAGAACAGGGGAGAGTAAAAAGTTCGGTGACTCCGAGTTTTTCTGGAATGGTATTTTTCAAGATAGCTGAACGTTCCTCATTCAGCGGGACATTGGGTACTTCGGGTACTTTATCCTTGGTTGTAAGAAGCTTTCTGAAGTACTTTTTGGAATGAACTTCAGATGCGATATCTAGGAATATCCTATCAAGCTTAAAAGACTTTAGCTTGTCGGGTCATTGTTTAAGATGAGCCGCAAATGGAATGTTTACTTTCCTATTTGGTGTAGACTCTAAATCTATTGTCGATGGGACAATAGGTGGTGCCTTCACCGGAGAAGAAATCGTAGGTGGGCTATGTGCTACCTAAGAGTCTTGAATATGAGAAGCCTCCTTAAGGCAACTAGTTGGACTATTCTGAGGTTTAGCGCTAATACGTTGCGCTAATTGTCCTAATTGGTATTCAAAAGCTTTTAACAAAGTCAGTCGATCTCTTAAGATGAGATCAACTTGGTCTTGTCTAGCCGAGATTCCTTGAATGACTTGTATCAGGGTGTCGTCAAAACTAGAGGTTTGTGAGGAAAGGGGCTCAGAAGGTTGAGGTTGGTGAGTTGGTGGGCTATACGTAGGTGGGTAAGGAGAATGGTTAGTATTGGGTAGAGTTAGATGAGAGTGAGGAATTTGGGCTGACTGGTTCAGATTAGCACAATTAAGGCAGGTTTGAACCTGACAGACTTGTTGTTGTTGACTTTTCAATTCCTTAATCTCCTTGGTTAGGTCTGCCACTTGCTGAGCGAGAGTTTTGACAGCTTCATTTCCGAGTGTAGTTGGTGGATTCACTATTGAGGAGTGATTTTCACTGTTCCAGTCATGGTTGTGTATTGTCATTTTCTCAATAAGGCTCCAAGCTTCATTTGTCATACAATTCATGAAACTGCCTCGAGAGGCGGTATCAAGTAAAGGACGGTGATGTGGGAAGAGACCATTGTAGAAAATGCGCAATTTGTCTGAACGCTCAAATCGATAATTTGGACATTTCTTAAGCAATCCCTTAAAGCGATTCCATGCATCGTAGATTGATTCATCATGAACTTGGCGGAAGTTATGATGTTGGTCCTAAACGTGGCTTGTTTTGATGGGGGAAAATATTTGGCTAAAAATTTGGTTGCTAATTTTACCCAAAAGGTTATAGAGTTAATCTCTAATCCCTCAAACCAGATTTTTGCATTGAGAGTGAGTGAATAGGGAAATAGGTATAGATAGACTATGTCCTGATTAACCCCAATCGGTATAAAGGAGTTGGATAAGGAAATGAATTTGTTAAGGTGTGAGTTGGGATCATCATTTAGTAGGCCATGGAATTGACAGAGGTTTTGGACTAACTGGACAATATGAGGCTTTAATTCAAACGATCCTATATCGGTTTCCGGATAGATGATTGGTCCTCCTCGGCCTTCAATCAAAGGTTTAGAGTCATCAGCCATAATGATACGTGCAGCTGTCATAGTCTCGTTGGCAGGTGGTTGACTAGTTGAATGGAGAGGGGTGGTAATTTCTAAAAGTAGTAAAAGGAAGGAAAAACAAAGAAAAACGTAGGGGTTTAAGGAATTCTAAAGGTTCACTAGTAAGTAAGTTCGTATTAACGCCTAAGGATCGTACAGTTGATTCCCTGGCAGCGGCGCCAAAAACTTGATGCGTCACTAGCGGTCGGTAAGGATTCTACCCTTGTCGTTGCACCGGCTACTGACGACGGGCATCAGTGGGTGTTTTAAATTTGTAATTGTGGGGCCTAATTTTTCCCTAACAATGCAAATCCTAAGGATGAGCAAGTGGTAGGTATCACCTAGAGTCGTTCTTCAAACCGACTGAATTAAAAATAAGACGTGGCAGATGAGGGCTTTCAAACTAGTGAAGGGTATATAAAATAGTGAGGAGTTTTGGTTTTTATATTAACTAACTTAGGCAAGTAAATATATAAATAAAAAAAACAAAGCGTAAAGCAGATAAGATAAAGATAGTGTTTGCTGAGACTTCGTTAATTAAGTTATGGGATGATGTTTGGAGTAACTGTGTTGAAGGATATTTGTTAATTATTATTCTTGAATACTCTTGATGTAAACACTAGATTCCCTACTAATTAAAGTTCCATTAGCATGTCACACCGGGAGCTAGGTTATGGTAACATTACAAAGTATTTAGAATAATAAGCAAAATCTTAATTATGGTTTAATAATACTTTCATATGAACGGGAACAAAATCTAAAGGTACTAGACAAAATTGAATCATATAACGATTCCTCGTTATCCTAACAAATTCGTATATTTAAAAAGTTCATTTATGACTTTAAACTAGCCTTTGCTTAAGACTGCCCAATAAATCCCCTAATTATCCACAGCGTTCCTCACTTAAAGTGGTTCCACCGCTTCAAACCTTGGTCATGTCATGTCCTATGATAAAACCCCATGTAGCCTTGCGGTTCCATAGTTTCATACATTTGACAAATTATATTGACACAGATGACTGACTACCTTTTAATTCGACGTCGTTAAAAAGGTGTTGCAATCACGTTTATTGGTGGAAAGGCGATTAGATTAATTTGAAGTTTAAAAGTCTATTTAGAAAGGTTAATTAAACTAGGTTTCTCATTTTATATATTAGTCCGTAATATAACTACCTTTGGTCGTTACTCGACTTCCATACATTTGTACTCCACCTTGAAGTGTTTCTAGTACTATATCGAATAACAGTCGAATAGGGGTCGTCATATTGCTTCGTAACATTATACCGTTTCGTAGTATGACTACCTTCGGTCGTTCCTCGACTTCCATACATTTGTACTCCACCTTGAAGTGTTTCCAGTACTATATCGAGTAACAGTCGAATAGGGGCTGTCATATTACTTTACGATAATTAAGACTGTTTATATTTTACTACTATGATGATCCTAAGGCAACAATCAAACAAGTCAATGCAATAAGACGATCAAAGCAATCATACCGCTCTTTAATATTTAATTAAAAATCATCCCATAAATTACTAACTACATCGCAAGCAAACACAACAAGTATACTACTCTCTAATCATGGCAATAATTGAATCTATCATAATCAATATAAACGTAATTAATTAAGATAGATAAGGATAGAAAGAATCAGGATTAAATGCGAGAGAGAATAGACTTGAATTAATTGACACAATTTCGAGCAAACACCGAAGATTACAATGCGTTCCTTGCTTTCGTTCTTTTCTAAACAACTTTCCTAAACTAGCCTAACTAATTTGGAATAAGAAAATAGAAGGAGAAAGTAGAACTAATAATTAGAGAGTATTATTAGTCTAAAGAAAAGTATGGAATCTGTTTTTCCTAAGAAATGTGTGATAGTAATGGTGTAGGAAAGGTGTGTATTGAAATGAGCCATGGAGCCTCCTATTTATAGGAGAAAATGGGTGCATTTTAGCAACTTGGGGCATATGTTAGCAAAAGTTGGAAAAGTTGCTAGCACGTGTACCCTAAAGCGGTGAAAGGTCTAGCACATGTACCCTGCGAGTACGAGCGAGGATGAAAAAGTGGATGGGGGATGGGGGGCTGCCAGCCGGCTGCTGCTGCATGGCGGCTGCCATGCTCCCACCCCGGTTCGCTTTCTTTCGCTTCGTTTCTTAATTCGCGCGTATCTCATTCTTTATGCGTCCGATTTTGTTGATTCCTTTTGCATTGGATTCGTTTTTCAAAAACGAAGACTTTGCTCAAAAGAAATCTCTGAAATGTTTCTCTAATCTTTAGATGTCTCGTGTGAATCATTTGAATCTTCCAGTATACGTAGAATCTTCGTTCTTCAACCATTTTTGTTGATTCTTCTTCTGTTAGATTCGTATTTTGAAAACGAATATCTTGGATAAGAGAAATCTCAGTGATGGTGTCACACCCCCAAATTCGTGCTGCGGAAGCAGTTCGGGTCGGGGCGTGACTAATCCGGTAATCATCGCACAGAGGTACAGTGAGCAAATCGAGCTAGGATCCTGATGGCCAATCCTACTATTGCAGGTACATGAGAATACATACTAAAACAGGTCAACAATAATGTTGGTGAGCTCATAGGTTTTCGCAGTTATAATCATAGTTGAAAACATAGTATAAGAATCATAGTTGGAATCATAGTAAAGATCATAGATTAAATCATAGTCTAAACCATAGTTAGAAATTCTATTTTTCAAAGTTGAAAGAGTTTTCAAAGTATGTTTTGTCGGATTGTTACCCAAATTCAATAGTTCCATTAGGACGTTACCCAAAATCAATAGTTTCCATTGGGACGTTACCAAAAATAAGTAGTTCCATTGGGACGTTACTCAATTTCAATAGTTTCCATTGGGACGTTACCCAAAATAAGTAGTTCCATTGGGACGTTACCCAATATCAATAGTTTCCATTGGGACGTTACCCAAAATAAGTAGTTCCATTGGGACGTTACTCAATTTCAATAGTTTCCATTGGGACGTTACCCAAAATAAGTAGTTCCATTGGGACGTTACCAAATATCAATAGTTTCCATTGGCACGTTACCCAAAATATAGTTTCCCCGTAGTTGTTATCATACTTGTTATCGTAGTTGATATCGTAGTGGGGCTCGTAGTTGTTATCGTAGTTCCCCCATAGTTGTTATCGTAGTGGGGCTCATAGTTGTTATCATAGTTTCCCCAAAACATTTCACAGTACAGTACAAAATAGTACATAAAATAGAGTTCAGATAATCCATAAATCAGAGTTCAAATAGTTGGTAAATCAAAGTTCAAATAGTTCATAAATCAGAGTTCAAATAGTTCCTAAAACAGAGTTCAAATAGTACGTAGTAAATCATAGAAACGGAATAAGTAAATAGTTCTCAAAACAGTTCATAAACAGAGCATGTATCTCACCCTAAAACAGTTAAATAAAACAGTTTAAAAGTGGGGCTATGAACTCACCTGAGGAGATAGCGATCCTATAGTATGCTTATGATCCAAACTGTAATCTCCTAGTGTCCTAAACACGTGAGATTTTAAGTGAGTAAATGGACGTCTAATTATATTATCCATATTAGTGTTCTCTCAATTAATTATGTCCAAAGTATTCGATAAGTGTTTATATTTGAAGTTTATAAAATAAGTACGGCCCGTTGGTGACGGATTGAAATTATATTCCAAAAATATAATTTTGTTTGTTTCGTATAAAAATATCTTTGTATATTTTCGTATTTGGGTTTGGGGTCAAACGACCTCGATTTGATCCGAAACTTTTAAGGTAGCCTTAAATATGTTACTAGGGCTCAGGAAAATTACCGTTATGTTTTATGTATGGCTCGAAGTGTCGATTTTATTTCGCTCACAAAATCAGCCCCTATTTATGCATTCCAGATTTTTAAACCGATTAAACTTCTCGTTTTTCTACACTTTTTATACCGATTAAACTCCAACAAAAAATCACAGATGGTCCTCTATATGTCTAGTATTTTACTGCATTTTTCCATGATTTATAAATTTCATTAAGTTGGTCAAAAGAGGTGACAAGTAACATGTGTTCGATTTTGGTCCAAAAACAAACTCAGCTCACAAATCGGTTCCTACACTTAAATACGTGTGTTTTCAGTCCAAGAGCTCAACATGAAAGTTGGATCTAACATCTTAAGGATCATTTTTCGTTTAGATTTCGTGAGTTGATTCTTCCTAGAACTTGAGTTATGTTTGATTTTGTGGGACTGTTTTGAGAAACCAAAATCAGAAATTATATAAATGTATAAAAACGAGTTTTGATCATTATTTTGGACATTTTTAAGTTGAGTGAGCTTACAAACATGATAATAAACTTAATCCAAGTAAAACTAACGAAAGGGTTTAGATTTACCAAAGAAAATTATGATCTTAAGCCGAAACATGTGTAGATGAACTCGGTTTGCTTTCCTCTTCGTTTCTCCTTGCTTTTCTTTGATTTTCACCAAGTTTTTTAAGCTAGATTTTGTGTAGTTGTTGAGGAATATGATGGTGGTTATAGAGATGGAGAGAGTGCCATGGGTAAAAGAATGAGAATGAGATAAAGAATGTGAAATAATGATGATGAAATATGGTTATAAGAAATGTGAAAGTCAAACACATGATCCACAATTTATAGATCATGTTGGGACTGATTTTCAGCTGGGGGGGGGGGGGATGGGTGTGAGTTTGTCAAATTTGTTTCCTCATTTCTACACACCGTGCGGTGTTCGTTTCCCCAGTCGTTTCGTCGTTCGTTTAAACGTTATACATTATATATGTTATATTTCGGTAACGATTTAAAACTCAACTTTTTGAATGAAATTTTTTGTCCAAAATAATATATTTGAGTAGTCAAAATATTGATTGGTTCCATTTGGTTATCGGTTGAAAGTTACACAATTGTGACGTCTTAAATAAACGTATACTTTTGTTCTATATTATCAACATAATATAAATAATGTTATTAAATAATTTCTTATTATTTAATAAATGATTCACCAATGTCCGTTTGTACTTTCGAGTTCTTTCAGATGCGTTTACGTGCGATTTTAAATAATCGTTTATGTTTATATATATATATATATATATATATATATATATATATATATTTCGAATACTTCCGTATTAATGCGTACTAAATACGAATAATTAAGATTAAATTTAGACGCAAAATTTTGCCATTTTTGTCCGGGTGTCACAGATGGGTACTTTTGTCTTTAAATCTTGTCTTGATCTCTTGAATCTTCAAACGTGTGTGGAATCTTCATTTTTCGTCCGTTTTGCTTGATTTTTCTCGTGCAACTCTATTTTGTCCTTCTTGGCAAAGTTTCATTGATTTTGAACATTATCCGAGTTTATTTGCTAAGTATTGTTCCAGAATGAGAGAGATACCGGTAGTAAAAATGTGACTTTTTACGCGATATCAAGTATCCCACACTTAGAACTTTGTTTGTCCTCAAACAAACTCGAATTTCAAGCAAGGTTAAAGATAAGTAGATAATGAAATATTTAAGGCGGAACTTTTTACTGTGGGGATTTTGGAAAAATAAAATATTCATGCTTTTGAAAAGGTAGGGTTGTAATCTTTGGGAGCATGCTTTTGATCTTTGATCTTGGATACATGACTAGGCGATCCTCTCAAGGTGGTCACTCCAATCACTCAAAGTGTTTAGGGTTTCCTATTCTAATATTATCAATCACTCTAAACGCCAGTCATGTATCATTTATCGTCACAGGCTTGATCGAGAATCAAATCATTACCTTTTAGGTGAGAGCAAAGTCAATCTAGCCATAATCATTCTAAGTGAGAGCAAAGTCAATCTAGCCATAATCATTCTAGGAGGAGTGATGTAAAGTGTTTGGAGTGGAGCGTTGGTGATATGAGAGAGGGTTGTGTTGGTTTTTCCATAGGTTTAATTTTTTATTTGTGAAGAGGAAAGCTGGAATTTTTGGGAGGATTGGCGCTCTATTCTCATGATTTTTTGTAGGACTCTTTTTCTCCATTTGACTTTCTTTTCTTTGAATTCTTTTCTTTTGATTTATTTTTTCGACGTCATATCCTTGTAGCTTCTCTTCATTCATCTTTAGAACTTTCTATGAAGTTTGAGGGATGCTTCTGAGAGGGTATGGATAACGTATTTTCATTTTTGGGTGTATGGATGGGTTTAAGAATGATGTGATTCGATCTCCTTTTTACTCACCAGTTCGGATTCGAAATGTATAACAAGAGCAAGTTCTGATTCTAAACGCATACATCGGCACACTCAAGAATCTAACAAAAGAAGAACCAACAAAAATGGATGAAGAATGAAGATTCCACATACGCTGGAAGATTCAAACGATTCATACGAGACATCCAAAGATCATAGACATATTTTTAGGATTTCTTTTCATCAAAGTCTTCGGTTTTGAAAAACGAATCCAACGCAAAAAGAATCAACAAAAACAGACGCATAACGAAGAAGATACGCGCGAATCAAGTAACGAAGCGAAAGACGGTGAACCGGGGCGGCAGGCTGCCAGCCGCCGCCGGCCACCAGCCAGCCGCCGTCGGCTGCCTGCCCCCCATCCCTTGTCCGCTTTTTCTTCCTCACTCGTACTCGCAGGGTACATGTGCTAGGCCTTTTCCGCAACTCTAGGGTACACGTGCTAGACCTTTACGCGCTTTAGGATACATGTGCTAGCAACTTTTCCACCGTTTGTTAATATGTGCCCCAAGTTGTTAAATGCACTAATTTTCTGCTATAAATAGGAGGCTCCATGGCTTATTTCAACACATCTCATAACATCTTCACATACCTTTTCATACAATCTTTCACCTTCCATATCTTTCTCATTTCTCTAGTTTTACTTTCTAAATTAGTATAAGTTTAAGAAGTTTTTAGAATAGAATAAAAGCAAGAAACGCGCTTGTAATCTTTGGTGTAAGCTTAGAGTTATTCTTATTAATTCAAGTCTATTCCTTCTCGCACATTAATATCGGTTCTTTCTATCCTTATCTATCTTAATTAAATATGTATACTTTAATTATGCTAGAGATAGTTTGTGCCATGATTAGCGAGTAGATTACTATTGTATTTATTGTAAAGTAGTTAGCATAAATAATTATGGGATGACCTTAAATATGTCGTGAAGTAATATGACGGCCCCTATTCAACTGTTTACTTGATATAGTACTGGAAACACTGTTAAGTGGAGTACAAATGTATGGAAGTCGGTAAACGAACGAAGGTAGTTGTATTATGGATCGACATTATAAAAATGGAAACATTATGAATGGACTTATCTTGTGATTTTAAATATAAAACTTATATTCGCCTTTCGATTAACAAACGTAATTGTAACCTTGCAAAGAGGGGTCGCGAACCTTAATACTTGATCAATAGTTATCTGTGTCAAAACTATGGTTTAATGCTAACGTCATGCAATCATCATAAAATGCAATGTGATTACGTGGAATTGCCATGAGTATAGTACACCTCCAATCACAATATCGTGAAGCAATTAAAGTCACAACGAAAACATCGGTTAACGATTAAATACATTGTGAAATACCATAGTATTTTACGATATGATCTGGGTTTAACTTTATGCAAAAGCCATCAGCATTTTAATTAGATTAGTTTAGATTAGATTAGAGTAGGTAGACTACAGGCTAAATAATCATTCACGAAAACCTAGAGATTTGTTAATTGTATTGAGAAAGGCAAGATTAAAATCCAATTTAAAATGATACATTTCCTTAAACCATTAAACCTAAAGTAAGGTACGCAAAAAGCCTAAACACTTTCCCTCACTTACCATGCTTGAGTTTCACTAATAGGAATTAATCAAATAAGTCCGAACATATTTTATAAGTTAGTTGTTTGCCGGATTTGTAGTCTTTGTGGTATTAAGAACTGTTAGACTTGTTATGGACTTGCTACTCTTTTCCTTCGCCCACGAGCGAATGCGTTCAATAATAAGGGCCACTGACTCCTTCACAGGAGAGTGTGGAGAGTTGAGCATTGTCTTTCTGATCAGAATCATGATACCCTAGTTCCTCGTGACATATCAGTTGATAACCGACTGATAAGGAATCTACGGGTTATACCATGAGCTATCAAATCTAGTAAACATTCCCAATTTAGATAAACGTTTTCTCTGAAAAGTCATCATCCCATATTATGAGCTAATGAAATCACAACAAATACTACTTTCCATCATCTGATTTATTATTATCTTTTACTCGCTTTATTTAGTTTATTTAGTCAACTGAACCAAAAACCCCCAATGCACTTTTATAAAAACCTTTACCAGAAAGTCACGATTGATTGGATCACCTCCATTTCAATTCAGTTTCTCTTTAAGAACGACTCTAGGTCATACTTACCATCTACTAGCCTTTGGTTCAGTAGTAATAAGTCACACTTAGATCTCAATATTTACAAATTTAAAACACCCACCGATAGGCGTTGTGATCACTCGCGTTTGCGACGGTCGGAACCCCATCATGTATGTATATCAATATCCATGAGTAAGTTTGGGGTAGCAACAAGTGCTCGAGATGGTGCACATGTATGTATCATATATATATATATATATATATATATATATATATATTGTTGAGTCACTAGTTGCTGACCATGATAAGTCACTGATCATTGACCAACTCAATAATACACAACTTGATGAAGAAATGATTTATGTCAAAGCTGTTGTTGCTGAAGTTAACAATTGATGATCACCATTCATTCTACTCTTGGATGTAACATACTGAGGAATATTAAAACTCAACTTTGTGTGTCGCTGATACAAGCAGCGAGAGTTTTATTTCTTCACATTGCGTAAGGCAAAACTCACTGCCCAAATAACAGCTAGTCACTGAAGAACAATATTTCAAGTCATTCTACAAGAGCATGTTAGCTCACAGTGAGTGAGGAGAGTTACTGCTTCTTCAGTGACTATTCAATAAAGTACGAAGTGCTCTACTCTTATATGTCAGCAAGTGTTCCTCGTACTTGAAGAATGTTTGAAAGATCACGTGGCAGTGAATGATTGGTTTTAAAGAAGACGTGATATTCGAGGTAACGGAATTTGGGACCACGGAATAATCAAGGATCAGAGATCTAACCAATCAAACAGCGACATGTGTCATTCCAAGATCATGATTCTCCACAAGCCATTTGCACTATAAATAGAGCAGTACTTTGTACTTAGAAGTTTGCCGTTGATACGTATTATTCACTTGTTTGTCAGTGAATACAGTTTGTCTAAGTACGTATCCTCGAGCAGTGAGTAAACAGTTAGCGTGTTTGTTCACTACTGTTTAGCTCAATTTGTAATAGTTTAGCACAAGTGTTTGATTTGGATTAGCCTTGGCTAGTTCACTCCGCAATCAACACTTAGTGAGTTTATGATCAATAAAATTATATTCTCAGCTACTATCTATTACTTGCTTTGATATTGTCATATCTATCTCTTACATACTGTGTTGTTATTAAACAATTAACAACTGTCTAAGTAACTTGATTAAAACCAGATAAAAGTTTTTAATTGTATTCAACCCCCCCTTCTACAATTAAACTTTACTTATTGCGATTCCATTTCACTAATCGATAGTGAATTCGAGACTCACAATTGGTATCAGAGCTGAGTTGGTTTAAATCAATTAACCAGATCTGCAATGGAATCAGTAAAGTACAGTTGTGTTGACTCTGAGTATCAAAAGGGATACCAAACCTCCAGCATTTGATCCCTCTAGGCTTGACACCTGGATGTCCCGGATGATGGTGTTTTTAGACCTCGTTGATGATCGTCTTTGCAATACAATAACCAATGGTCCCCACATTCCAACCACAATTGTTCCTGCTGTCATTGCTACAGCTACTACTCCCGTAATACCAGAAATGGTTGTGCTCAAGAGAGAGGAACAGTGGTCGGATGAGGATAGACGATTGGTTAAGTTGGATAAACAAGCTAAAATCTACATAGGCATGACACTCCCTGATGAAGTATTTGGATCTATTAGACTTTGTAAGACTGTTAACGACATGGGGGATACCCTGAGAAATATCTATATTTGAACTTCTGATATTATTCGATGCAGGGAAGTGAATCTCACTCGCCAGTACGAGTTGTTTGCCATGGAGCCCAATGAGTCTCTATCCTCTACTTATACCAGATACCAGTCGCTGATGAACAAAATGGAAAAGGCCGGTATAGGTAAGGAACAGAGATTTGTTGTTGAGAAGTTTCTGGAGTTGCTGCCAAGGAAAGTCTGGGGAACCATTGCAACATGCACCAGACAGAGGAATGATTATACAACACTGAATCTTACTCAAGGGCTGGGAGTCACCGACCACTCCAACCGAAGTGAGACAATTCTTAGGTCTCGCTGGGTAATACCGTCGATTCATTGAGAACTTTTCAAAAATAGTTGTTCCTCTAACGACACTGACTCAGAAAGATAAGAAATTCGATTGGACCGACAAACAAGAGTCAGCCTTCCAGCTACTGAAACATGGATAAACAATTTGAAATCAAACCTGATGAAACTCGGTACTTCTCTAACCGGGTATAGTTACCCAAATTCGGAAACTTGCGAGATTTGGTGATGGCTGAAGCTCACAAATCTCGATACTCTATACATCCTGGTTCTGACAAGATGTATCACGACGTCAAAGGATTGTATTGGTGGCCTAACATGAAAGCTGACATCTCCATGTACGTCAGCAAATGCTTAACTTGTTCCAAGGTCAAGGCCAAACACCAAAGACCCTCGGGATTGCTCCAACAACCTGAAATCCCTCAATGGAAATGGGAGCAAATTTCCATGGACTTTATTACCAAACTACCGAAAACTTCGAGCGGTTGCGATACCATTTGGGTGATTGTAGACCGTCTCACGAAATCTTCCCATTTTCTAGCCATCAAGGAAACTGACAAGATGGAGCGTTTGGCTCGCATCTACATCAAAGAAATTTTTTCACGACACGGTGTACCTATTTCGATCATCTCAGATAGGGACAGTCATTTTACTTCCAACTTTTGGCGATCATTACAAAAATCTCTCGGTACTCGTCTGGATATGAGTATTGCTTATCACCTACAAACTGATGGCCAAAGCGAACGAACTATTCAAAAACTGGAGGATATGCTACGTGCCTGGGTAGTTGACTTCGGTATTTCTTGGGAAAACCACTTACCATTGTGTGAGTTCTCATACAACAACAACTACCATACCAGCATTAAGGCTGCACCTTTCGAGGCACTCTATGGACGTAAGTGCCGATCACCTATCTGCTGGACTGAGGTGGAAGATACCCAACTCACTGGTTCAGAATTCATTCACGAAACCACCGAGAAGATCGTTGGTATCCAAAACCGGCTGAAAGCCGCACGTGATCATCAGAAAAGTTACGCTGAAGTGAGACGCAAACACCTTGAGTTCCAGGTTGGGGGCAAGGTACTTCTTAAGGTGGCACCATGGAAAGGTGTCATTCGATTCAGAAAATGAGGAAAACTGAACCCTAGTTACATTGGACCGTTTGAAATTCTCGAGAGAATTGGTCCAGTGGCGTATCGACTGCAGCTACCTACCGAACTTAGTAGCGTGCATCCTACCTTTCACATTTCTAACTTGAAGAAATGTCTGTCTGATGAGACACTGATTGTACCGCTCGACGATATACAAATCGATGATAAACTTCATTTTGTCGAGGAACCTATGGAAATCATGGACCGCGAGGTCAAACAACTGAAACATAGTCATAATTCCATCGTAAAGTTCAGGTGGAATTCTAGACGTGGTCCTGAATTTACTTGGGAACGGGAAGACCAAATGAGACTGAAATACCCACACCTGTTCACAGACTCTACTCATACGACTTGAGCTCAATTTCGGGATGAAATTCTCTTAACAAGGGGAGAATGTGACACCCGCCAAATTAAGATTGTAATTAGTTCTTAAACTACTTGTATTTATGTGTACTTAGTTTTGTGTTAATCTAAATATATGTGATACTTTGTGTAATTACATACACGCATACGTGATTTGTTTAAATCGTACACTTATGAACCGGACGAGGTCTGACTTTATTTAACATGGACGTTGGTGATAAAACTTATAAATAATGTAGAATTATACAAACAAACATTATTTACTATAATATATTACGATAATATATTACACAAATTTCGTATTTTCTAAAACACGAACTACACGATGAAACCGCGCGAAACGCACCCCAATGAGCGATTAATAACAAAAAGTATATTTTTATAATTCTATAACTTGAAATAAAGTATTTTGATAAATACTTCGGTTAAAATATTTCGGATATACATTAACATATTTATAAATCTTAAAAAGATTTTGCGATTAAACGACTACGGGGATTAACCGACTATGAGACATAACATGATATTCGGAAACACAAACATGCGAGCCCAGGCCCCAAGTTGGGTCAGCTCAAACCCGCGAGCCCAACCCAACCGACCCATGACCCATCCCCCCTCTTTTACCTAATTTTTCCCCATTTCACTTCACTTTTCACACACACCCACACGTCAAACTCTCTCAAATCTCTCCCTCTCTTCCTCTTGGATTCGGCAGCAACAATATCAGCAACATCACCATCAAATCGCTCATCATCGTCATCAAGAACAAGCACCAAGATCATCTCCATCTTCACTTTCCCCATTTTCAATTTTGTTGGTAAGAAGCTTTAAAACCCTTTTAAATTACTTGTAAAGCTTTTATTTACATGATAGAACGTTTACTCAATGAAGATTTGCCCAAAAACCGACTAAAAATGCATTTTTAAAACCTGAGATACGAACAACTCGTCTTGCGAGTTGAGATCCCAGATCCCAGTTCGTCCTGCGAGGCGAACCGAGATCTTGACTCGCGAACCCAAAAAACGAAGCAAAACTGCGAACCGAACCCACTCGCGAGTTGACTTGCGAGTCGACCTGCGAGTTGACTTGCGAGCCGAACCTTGTGCTGCAAACCCAACTAGGTTCGCAGCCTACTGCCTTGCGAGCCGAACTCAGCTCGCACCGCGAACTCAGTTCGTAACACCTTTTCAGCCGCAGCCAGACTAGGTTAATTTTCCCGATTTTAAATTCCATATGCGATTTTTACCAAAGCAATGTATTAGAAATAAAAATTTTCCAAGCTGACCTGGCAGCTCGACCCCAGCCAGGGGCTCTGCCCCTTGGACCCCGCTACTAGGGGTGCTGCCCCCGGAGCCCCGTCATCCAGGAACCTGTAAATACTTTTCACACTAAGTGTCGAACACTTACAAATAATGAAACCTGATACAACGATACATATAATAATAACACTTTGGATTATTATTACAAACCGTCACTAACGGGCCATATTTGTTTTCAAATTACAAATGGATTACTAAACAAACACTTGGACATTTCTTAGTTGAGTGGACAACTAGCATGGACGATCTTTTAAAACACTAACTTATTTACTTGTTTACTTACAACCTTGTGCGTTTCGGACGCCAAAAGGTTGCAGGGTTCGGAGAACCAACATACGGGATTACACCCGACACCCTTACGGACTTACATCTGCTCTACTTGTTTGATTTCCCAAACATACTTGCTAGACTCAGGTGAGTCTTACAGTCCCGCTTATACTGTTTTACTTACGGGGTGAGATACATTGCTTACTTTTCTTGAACACAAGTACCGAACTACTCATTTTACTATACGGGATTGCACAAGTTACTTACCATTTACTGAAGTCCCTCCATCATACATCGTTAGTTATGGACTTAAGCGCGAACACTAGTTAATGGATCCATTAGGGAAATGACCCTCCCCGCCCGGAGTAGTAGCGCTACCACGAACCGTTTTGTATAAACGGGCGACTATTATTCGTTACTTACGCTTGCTCAGTTTCGAGCATGTCGCGGGGGCAACTTATTACTTATGGGTTAAGCTTCGATTATGAGCCTCATGAAAACGGTATAAATTTACATACATTTGCAGGATTGCAAATACTTGATTTACGCCTGCGGGCACCACTGATAAAAACTTGTGTTCAAAACTGATATTACCTACAAACCTTTGAAATTCACCAACATTCATGTTGACCTTTTTAGCATGTATTCTCAGGTACGCTTACGGAGTAGGATTACTCTCGGACATAGCTAGAGTCGCATGATTTCAACATAACTGCATTAACGGAAATTCTTAGCATCATCTTTTGTATATTACGATTATGTAATAGAATCTCCCGCCTTACGCGTGGACTCTAGAAAATTACAACTTTTGTATCGAAAACAATATATTTTCAAATGATTTGCTATGAAATGTAACTATTTTCTACAAATGTCTCATTTAGAGGTCGTTTGCATGTGATTATGTGTTATGATATTGGATTAGTAGCGCCCCGTGTTGACTTTCGTTGCATTATAAATTTGGGGTGGCTACAAAATACTGCTTGGTAATTATAGATGAGTATTCCAGATACATCTGGGTATTCTTTCTTAAAGCCAAGAGTGATGCTGCCAGCAAGATCATATCCTTTATCAAGAAATTGAGAACTTAAATGGCATTCTGGTGAAACACTTAAGATCTGATAATGGTACTGAATTTAGAAATATTGACCTGGAAAGTTTTTGTGATTCAAAATGTATTTCTCAAAAATTTTCAGCACCTAGAACACCCCAACAAAATGGGGTGGTAGAAAGGAGAAATAGAACCCTTATTGAATCCGCCAGGTCAATGCTCATTGATGCTGGTCTTAAGACCTACTTCTGGGCTGAAGCAGTGAGTACTGCCTGCCATACTCAGAATAGGTCACTGATTGTCAAACGACATGATAAGACAGCATATGAGGTGTTAAGGGGGAGAAAACCGGACATAAGTTTTCTCCATGTTTTTGGTAGTACTTGTTACATCTTAAACAAAAGAGACCACTTAGGAAAGTTTGATCCAAAAGTTGATGAAGGAATATTTGTTGGCTACTCAATCATCTCCAAAGCTTTCAGAGTTTACAATAAATAAAGAGAATGCATTGAGGAGTCAATGGATGTTACTTTTGATGAGTCATATGATGAGCCACTCACTGATCCAACAGAATATGAAAAACTTGTTTTTAATGAAATGGATAGTGACTCATCAGTCAAAGGGAAACCAATCAATGAGAAATACGAAAACTTCTCATCTGATTATGAGGATGAAGGTAATATCTCTGAAAACATCTCCAGCTCTACTTCAGCTGAGAATGTTTCAGGAACATCACCCTTACCCACTGATAATCAACCATCACCACCTCCATGTTCAAACCAAAGCTCACAAAGTAATAACAATTCTAACAATCCTAATACTGATCTGCCACCTGGACCATCAATGGATAGGCAAGTCGCTCCTGAACCTCAACGAATGACTAAATGGACCAAACATATCGATAATCAATTGATTATTGGTAATCCTCAGTCCAAGGTCCAGATGAGATCAGCAACTGCTAACTTCTGTCTGTTTGTTAGCTTTGTGTCTATGATGGAACCAAAGCAGGTTGATGAAGCACTCACTGACCACAACTGGATATCTGCCATGCAAGAAGAATTGACACAATTTGAAAGAAACAAAGTCTGGAAGCTAGTGCCACAACCTGCTGGTAAATTAGTGATTGGAACAAAGTGGGTATTTAAAAACAAAAGGGATGCTGATGGAGTCGTGGACAGAAACAAGGCAAGGCTGGTTGCTAAAGGTTATTGTCAGCAAGAGGGTATTCACTATGATGAAACCTTTGCACCAGTGGCTAGACTTGAGTCGATCAGACTATTTCTGGCATATGCAGCTCACAAGAAATTTAAAGTCTATCAAATGGATGTAAAAAGTGCCTTTCTGAATGGCAAGCTGCAGGAAGAAGTTTATGTCAAACAGCCACCGGGTTTCATCAATTCCAAAAACCCTGGTCATGTGTATAAACTTGAAAAAGCTCTTTATGGACTAAAACAAGCTCCTAGAGCCTGGTATGATACTCTCTCTGATTATTTGATAAAGTGTGGCTATGTCAGAGGTAAGATTGACAGCACACTATTTATCAAAAGAGATAAGAGAGATGTCGTATTAGTTCAAATTTATGTGGATGATATCATTTTTTGATCTACTAACAGTGACATGTGCAAGGAGTTCTCTGACATTATGACAAAAAGTTATGAAATGAGCATGATGGGTGAATTAACATTTTTCCTTGGTCTTCAAGTATAACAAACCAAAACTGGAAATTTTATAAACCAAGGAAAGTATGTTAAAGATTTACTAAAGAAATTTGAATTTACCAACTGTTCATCCCTTACACCCATGTCACCTGCAGTGAAACTACATGCTGACCCTGATTTTAAAACTGTAAACATTACTGCTTACAAAGGCATGATCTGGTCGCTGCTGTATCTAACTGCAAGTAGACCAGATATTATGTTTGCTACATGTCTTTGTGCTAGGTATCAAGCTGATCCAAAGGAATCTCATTTACTCATTGTTAAAAGAATATTCAGATATTTGAAGGGTACACCCAATCTTGGTCTCTGGTACCCATCTGGTTCAGATTTTTCTCTGAAAGGATATTCATATTTTGATCATGCTGGATGCAAGCTGGATAGAAAAATCACTTCTGGTAGCTGTCAATTTCTTGGAGAAAAGCTTGTAAGCTGGTCCAGCAAGAAACAGAATTCAGTTTCAACTTCAACCGCTGAAGCTGAATATGTTGTTGCAAGTGCTTGCACAGCTCAAATTCTCTGGATAAGAAATCAGCTCGCTGACTATGGATTTGACTTCAACGAAATACCAATCTACTGCGACAGTCAAAGTGCCATAGCCATTGCCAATAATCCAGTAATGCACTCAAGGACAAATCACATTGATGTACGATATCATTTCATCAGGGACCATGTGATGAAGGGTGATATTGAACTTCATTTCATTCCAACTAATTATCAACTCGCTGATTTGGTTACAAAACCTCTGGATGAGAAAAGATTTAATTATCTCATCAGCGAGCTTGGTATGTTAAACCTCAATGAATGAATGAACTCCCTAAGCTCATTTATTTATTGTTGTTTAAATTACTTTTAAGCTTTTAAATAAAATAACAGTGTGAAATATAGCTTTAGCGGAGCACATTCACTGATCGATTTACATCAGTTGATTCAATCAGCAAGTGTAATTGTCAGTTAGGTATGTTTAGCTAATTTTATAATTTAGATTGTCGCATGAGTATTTATTATGTTTTTATATGAGTTTTATATCATTGATCTATGTTTTCTCTAACTGATCTTGTTAGTATTCTAAGTTGTAACTAGATCAGTGAAAGTTAATACAATAATATGTTATACAATTTATAATCTACATAATCTATACTCAATTCTGCTTAATAAATAAAGTAAGTATTCAAAAATTGATAAATTTAATTTATATCAATTCTGTGACTACATCTCAATGATTTATTCAGTATTCTAAGTTGTGTTTAAATCAGCGAGTTAGACTCTCAGCCAGATAGAAGATTATTTTTATTTCTCTTTGATACTTACATTTTTTTCTGGTAGATAATCAACTCTTGTTGATTATATATATCAGTGACTCCCTGATATATTGGCTAATGGCGGTTTGATCACGGATTTCAAAAGTAATCATTTTGAGGTACAACGCAAAAGTCGCACATTCTGACATTCTCTCTCTTATGTCAGTGCATTTTTCCGGCACACCTCTCCAATCACCATTAATGCAATCAGTCCACCGTCATTACCCCTACGCCACTACCACCGCTACTCACCATCATCATCGACCACGTTGATTAAGTTTTAACCACAAGAAAATCAAGTAGCGCTTCTATAAATCAGCAAATTAATCCCATCTTAATCTATATGCGTTCTTGATTTTCATAAAACTTTTTCTCTCAAAACTTTAAGCAAAAACTTTTCTTTTTTGTAATGACGAAATCAGAATCTTCTAACAACACTTAGTGCCACTGCATAAGTTAAAACACTTTGAGCTTCTGCAGTGTGTGAGGATTTTGTCATTACGGTATCAAAATCATACTGTTCGGAAAATCATTTTTACCCAAAAACATAGTATGTGGAGATACTAATCTTTTTGAACAAACATTTTATTCTCCCTGCTCTTACAAATCACCAATGCCCTGCTTTAAAATATTATTCACTTTTTGAGCACAGATTAACTGGTCACTAATCAACACTCTTAGAGTTGATTATGCAAGTGTAACTCTTGAAAAACTGATTGATAGAGTCACTAAGTCTACCAAGGTTAAATATGCACCTTATTCTAAATTCCTTTCACTGATCCTTAAAAATCAGTTCAAGACTTATGATAAACTTTCAACCTTAGTAGACAGTCAAAACTTTTGTAAACCAGTGACAGTGTCTCTATTTGTTTTCATAACAACACAGGGGATACTTGCACCCCAGCCTGTAACTGCTGTACATCCGTCATCTTCTGCCCCCCATCGACCACGTCACTGACAACACCCCCAGTGACTACTGCTGGTCAACCACCACTCAAGAAAAATCCACCAACCACCAAAAGAAAATCCAAACTTCTCTGACATTAAAGGATCAGGGACATAGCAAAAAGAAGACGTCTAAGGACGCCAAGGGTGAAACAGAGATTGAACGTTCAGTCTCTGTGGGCACTCTTGCTGACCCTAAACCTTCAACTGCTTCACTGAACTCCCGAAAGTTCAATGACTCTAAAAAGGGAAACCTACAGACAGCTACAATGGCTCAACCCATTGTTAGCAGTGATTCTGGTGCAACCCACACCCACTTATCGAGTCAACCCATTAGCCACTCATCATTCTCACAAAAGGATGGTGTTGTAAACAAAAGGAAAGTGGCATCACTGGGTTATAACACACCCATCGCTGATGTCACATCACTAGCTACAGACCCAGGCCACATCTCATCTAGCACTGCACCAGCTGTCAATGTCTCTCCCCAGTCACAGGGAAAGATACAGGCTGACCTTTTTGTGTCCGATGATCCATCAGCTAAAACACAAGTTGGTGATGACAAGAATACCCAATCCAATGATATAATTCAACAATTTACTAACAAAGGCATTTCGTGCTACCATCAAGGGGGAGAAAATGTGCAAATGAATGCAAAAATCAATATTGTTCATGAGCAAAAGCTGCTGATGTTACCAGAAATGCTTACATTCTCCAAAGTCAAACAATTCCTGAGCAACAGATCTCTCAAAATCAGTGGGTTCGACATCCTCCCTGAATGTCACTTGCATTCTCCAAATGATTCTTCACATCGATGGCTCCATATTCAAATCCATTGTTCCATCTTTTGAGTTTTTGAGAGAAGAAAAGGGACGCAGTTTTGTTCCCACTGAGTTTTCTCACTCCACACTCAAGCACTTTCTTCAAGTTTAAGAGAGGGGAGTTCTCAAGAGCACTGATTGGCTGATCCAGTGCACCATAAGCAACCTCGGATATTGCACAACGGGGCCCCCACACTCTGCTTTCTTCAACGGCGACTCACTTTCACCTGCGGAATTTTCATAACCATACGAAAACTGAACAAGCTGAGCAACAGATCTCTCAAATCCCTGAATGTGTAGCAAGTCTCAAGATGACTTCTGTTATCAAGGATCACTGAAGATAGCAGGTTTGATATGTCAAGAGGCACTACAATTCATGATCAAGTGAAGATGGTAATTTAAAGCACAACAAGATGATCTACAGAAACTTATTCATTTTATCATTGAGGAAGCCATGACCAGACAGTTCAGATACCTTCCATCCACAGAGAAATACGTGCTAGCTGATGAGCTTGGAAGAAATCTAGAGCAGCTTGTAATAATTCCTGTAATAGTTTAGATGAATTGTAAACTGATCTCACTTGTAATATCTTTCATTTACAATATCAATAATATCTGATCTTTTGAGAAAACCAAAGTGCAAAACTCAGATCATGTTAAAAGAATTAAAAAAGGAAAATGAATGAATCACAAGTATAAGCCACTGAATGCTTTAATTCTAAAGCACTAACTATAAATTTCTAAAGCAACAAGTTTGTCTAGGGAGCTTCGATTACAATCATTTAGGGGGAGATTATTGAGTCATTGATCGCTGATCAACTCAATGATGACTAACTCAATGAAGAAAAATCAAAGTTGTTGTTGCTAAAGTTATTTCTCGCTGGTCACTGATCACTCTAAACTTCATAAGCAACAAGTTTGTCTAGGGAGCTTTGATCATAATCATTTAGGGGGAGATTGTTGAGTCACTGGTCGCTGACCATGATAAGTCACTGGTCGCTGACCAACTCAATAATACACAACTTGATGAAGAAATGATTTATGTCAAAGCTGCTATTGCTGAAGTTAACAATTGATGATCACCATTCATTCTACTCTTGGATGTAACATACTGAGGAATATTAAAACTCAACTTTGTGTGTCGCTGATACAAGCAGCGAGAGTTTTATTTCTTCACATTGCGTAAGGCAAAACTCACTGCCCAAATAACAGCTAGTCACTGAAGAACAATATTTCAAGTCATTCTACAAGAGCATGTTAGCTCGCAGTGAGTAAGGAGAGTTACTGCTTCTTCAGTGACTATTCAATAAAGTACGAAGTGCTCTACTCTTATATGTCAGCAAGTGTTCCTCGTACTTGAAGAATGTTTGAAAGATCATGTGGCAGCGAATGATTGGTTTTAAGGAAGACGTGATATTCGAGGTAACAGAATTTGGGACCACAGAATAATCAAGGATCAGAGATCAAACCAATCAAACAACGACACGTGTCATTCCAAGATCATGATTCTTCACAAGACATTTGCACTATAAATAGAGCAGTACTTTGTACTTAGAAGTTTGCCGTTGATACGTATTATTCACTTGTTTGTTAGTGAATACAGTTTGTGAGTAGACTGTTAGCGTGTTTGTCCACTACTGTTTAGCTCAATTTGTAATAGTTTAGCACAAGTGTTTGATTTGGATTAGCCTTGGCTAGTTCATTCTGCAATCAACACTTAGTGAGTTTATGATCAATAAAATTATATTCTCAGCTACTATCTATTACTTGCTTTGATATTGTCATATCTATCTCTTACATCCTGTGTTGTTATTAAACTATTAAAAACTGTCTAAGTAACTTGATTAAAACCAGATAAAAGTTTTTAATTGTATTCAACCCCTCTTCTACAATTAAACTTTACTTATTGCGATTACATTTCACTAATCGATAGTGAATTCGGGACTCATATATATACATACATACATACATACATACATACATACCTAGTCAACAAATACAAGTAACAGAGTGTTATTGATTTTGATTTAACGTAGAAGTGATACGGGTACTCAGTATGTACCTATAGTTGTCATATAACACATGAAAATGATTTAGTGTATCTAGGTATGTATATACATCACTTAGATATTAGGTATAGTGTAATGAGCCTAGGTATGAACAATCATCATCTAGTTATCTGGAAACAGTATAAGGGACTATACTAACGTATGCTACTATCGTATACTCCTAGCCTCCAGCCTAGCCAGTATATTGAGGTCTCTGGGTGATGTTCACTCTAGTACTAGCCTAAGCCTAGTAACCATAGAATGTATAGGCAGTCTCAGTTTCCGAAAGGATAACTAATCCTGTAAGAAGTCCAGGTGTTGTTCAGCGTGGGTAGGCTTAACCCGTTCAAGTATAATCAATGATATTGTCCCGTGAAAATATGGCCGATGTATAATGGTAACTTAATCAAGTTATGTGTTGATATTGTTCCTCAACAGTATAGAGTTGTACCAGGGTAACCTATCTAGGTCCAACAGTGATATTGTCATACGAGAATATAGCGTGTGTAATTCCTAAGTATTACACAGTTGTATTACAAAACAGTAATTAACGTTATTGTGAATTATATGGATTCATTATTATAATTCAAAAACAGTAATTGTGCATGCATTCTCACCCGTAAACAGTAAAACAGTTGAAAGAGTGAGGCTATGAACTCACCTGAGGAGCTAGCGATCCTAAGATACGCGTATCATCCGAATGGTAACCTCCTAGTGTCCTAAACACGTGAGGTTATATAAGTAAGAGACAAATATATTTGTGTAAGCGAGTTGTGTAAGTATTCATTTGTTGTTCAATGTTGGAAATCGTGTACGGGGGTCCGGGGGCAGCACCCCAGGTAGCGGGGTCCAAGGGGCAGAGCCCCTAGCTGCGGTCGAGCTGCCAGGTCAGCTTGGAAAATTTTTATTTATGCTTATATTGTTTTACTAAAAACGCATCCGAAATTTAAATTCAGAGTAATATCGAGTGGTAAAATCACGTGTTTTTAAGGTTCTGAGTTTTGCGACATAAGGACTGTGTCGCTAAAGGGTTCTGTCGCTATGTGTGACATCCGCAATTTAGTGCGACATAAGGCTTTGTGTCGCAGTATGCGACAATGGTGTGGTGTGCGACACAAGGATTTGTGTCGCATTAATGCGACATAGGCTGCGACATAAATCCCGCGACCTTAACTTGCGACACAGGCTATGTCGCAGTACTGTTTTTAGGCCATCTGCGACACAAATGATCTATTCGAGCATTTCTCACCAAAAATCAAGATCTAATCTATTTTCGGGCCAAATCTTGTTGATATAATGTTAAAACATGTTGTTTTAAGTATTTCTAACTCGAAAAAACAAGGAAAAGAGAGTAAATCCTTATGATTTGGAGATCGAGCAAGAAAATGGTGATGATGAACTTGATGATGAAGAAGATGAAGATGATGATGATGATCTTGTTGTTGCTGCTAATTCCGTTTATGTTGTTGTTATTGATGTTGATTTGTTGTTGTTGTGGTTGAGGATGAAAGAAAGAAAGGAGAGAGATAGAGATATAGATGTGTGTGTATAGTGAAAGAAGAAAAATGAAAACATAAAAATGGGGTGGGGAGGGAGGCCGACCCTCACTTTTAGTGGGGGTTGATTATCCCCAATTGTTGCGTTAAAAACAGTGTTTATGTGCCCGATCGTATATTTTCGTAATATTTTTAAATGTAAATTTATAAGTGTACATTCGAAATATTTTAAATGAAATATTTCATCAAAATATTTTAAATGATATATTTCATCAAAATATTTTACTCAAGTTATACATAATAACCTAATTCGTCGGGTTGATTTCGAGTTGTTTCAGTCACACATAAATACTTTTCAACTAAAATGAAATATATTTTTAATTATAGTATATCATGAAAATACTTTATTTGTGTTATAAATATATAACTTCGTTTTCGAGTTCTTTCAGATATGTTATCGCGCGGTTTTAGATGGGTCGTATTTGCGTGTACATTTATATGTATAGTGATTGTACGTAATTAGTCTAAACTTGACTGATACATATATTAATGGTAATTACGCGTAATAACAAGGGCCTAATTTGTCGGGTGTCACAGGTTACGTCCGGTGGAGGCCCGTTCACCAACGATGGTAGTTCGCACCTCAAACTTTCCGGCCACAAATCCACCTCGCTTTTTCCATCTCTTTTATTCGATCATGACGTCGTTGACAGTGATGATCGTGGTGGTGGACGGTCGTGGTGGTGTTAAACGGTGGTGCTAGACGCTGATGGTGATGGTGTGTGTAATATAGAGTGTGGTTTTGTATGTGTTCTGAAGAGTGAAAGAAAGAAGGACAGAGAGGGAGTTAATGTGTTCATATGTGTTTTTTGGATGGAGAGAAAAATGGCTGCTCAAATATGAGTTGGTTGACCCCTCATAATTAATTTAATTTATTTACAAGTTGGTCCCTCCAACCAAAAACATTTGTAAATTAGACCCGTGACATGGGGTGTGTTTGGATGAAGGGTTTTTAGGGGTTTTTGGGGAATTGAACTTCTATTTTTTATAAGCCCTTGTTATAAGTTTTGTTTGACAACATAAAAAAGCCCTTAAACAAGAAGCTTTTTGAGGTGACTTTTGAATAGAAGTTTAAGCACCAGCTTCAGCCCCAGTCCCAACTCCAACCACAAACCCCAACCCGTTATTGCTTTCATGTTCTGTGTCATTGATTATTTATTGATGCAAATTTCAAGTTTGGCTAATGATAAAGTATAATAAAATTTTGATTTATACAACAAAATTATACATACTTAATTTGTACTATAAACTTCAGTGATAGTACACTTTGGTGTATAGATTATTTGTCTCCCTTCAAGTTTTATCTTTGTTTTAAAAAGCTGTGTTTTGAGGCATAAATCCGAAAATTCCCCATTTTCCCGGGCCGTGTATTCTCTTATTTCCTCGCAAAACTGAAAAAATTAACCGTCGTCTATCGCCACCATGGACGGCGCTTCAACACCGTCAAAAAACCCTAACGGCGCTTCAAAGTTCCTTCTCGATCTTCCGTCCAAAGGCCTCTTCTCATCTCCTACTATTTCTTCCAATTTGGTATTTTATATAAAAACCCTAATTTTCTCAATACATTAAATAAATGTTTGTTTTGAGAAATTACGTTAGGTTAAATTGAGTTACGTTAAGTGTGTGTTCTAGTTAGGGTTTATAACTTGAATTTTATATAATTGATAATAGAATTTTTGAACTTTTTGGTAATTTGTGTTAATTAAGCTTCAAAGACTGAGTTTTTTTCCCCTTTCTCTTTTTTGATTATTTTTATTAATATTGTAATTTGAATTTCAAGTAACAAGCAGAAAAATGAATAATTCTATCTAGTTGGTGTTTGGTACTTATAGTTTATACTATATGTCTATGTATGGATGTTAGGTTATAAAACTGAAAAAAATGTGTATAAACTGTAAAGATAAAATCGGTTGTGCATCATGCGTGAACGTGTTTAACGTTTTAAGGGAACAAAAACAAAAAATGAAGATCGATAATTTACTTGAAACAAAAAAGGGAGTTCACGCAAGAATCACTAGGGAACGGGTCGCATGTTACATTTTATGGCAGAATAAATACTCTAGGTTATGTTTATAAATAATGGAATTGTTTGTGTACATTGAACAGTTTATATAAGCATGAATATAAATACTTAAATCCTGGATCTGCAGAGTTAACTGTTTAAATAATGTTATTTATGAAAAGTTTTCTGAACTTCTTGCTGTAGTTTTGGGGATTACAATGTTGTAGCGTAAGCCGTGAAGTTAGTAACATATACAGATTACAGACCCAACATGTTATGCATTTAGAGCATTTGATTGTGTTTTTTGATTATATGCTTATATGTTTATATGCATGAACTTTAAATGGTACACTACGCTTTTGTGGATGTTGGAGTGCTTGACTTTCTTTTGTTGTTTCCCTACTCTTTTTATGTTTTTTTCTTCTCGGTCTTCTTTGCTTTTTTGGGTTTTACCAACTATTTTGCATTTTATGCTATTATGCAGGGTGGAATGCGGGTGTATGTAACTGATCATGACACATCACCACCAGGTAATCTGCGACTGTTTAATTTTACTATATGCAAATGATGCGAGTATGTGACAAAAATTTCATCACCACATTAAACTTGCTAATCAAGTACGTAATGGTTGATGATGATCATCTGTAAATATGATGATATCTTCTATCTTATAACTTAAAAGAAAAACTATGAATTAAAGATGGCCCTTGGATTAATTAGAAGATTGATAATCTCACCATTGAAGAGCTTAATGACATCATAAGTCATTATTTGGAAACTATTAAATACATTAATTAAATACATTAAACACTAATTAACTAAATAACTAATAACTAATTACGTATTTAATTTATTTAATATTTAAGTATTCAAATATAACATATTAATATTGATGCTAACAATAGAAAAGTAAAAAAAACCGCTGGTTTGCAGACATTCAAAAAAATGTCTATGGCCATAGGAAATTTGGGTTCACTTGATCATTTTTTACGTCAAGTAAATCACATCACAACTACTAATGTACGTTGGTCTAATTAATTAAATTCACCAACATTTCTTACCGCTTAATATAAGTCACCTAAAATTATTTTTAAATGCCTATAGATTTTGTTAATAAACACTTATGTGGCAATCAAATTTAATAATTTCTTAGTCATTTATTTTGTCATTATAGCTACATACAATTTAACTCACCTACGCTGTCATATCTCAGACTAACGACTTGCGGGAAAAAACAATGCAACAAATCCATGCAACACTTACGACTAAATAATCTGCACATGCCATCATTGCAATACATAACTACTTCTCTCAGCTACGTACGCTTAGCACACTTTAGGTTACTTGTCACCATAATTAGTTCTTCTAGACGTTCTGGCATATATATTTTGTAGCACGTTCCAATCCCAATATAGAATTATAAAGTACAAATCACAATATATTTTTTTCTATTTGTGTTCATTTCAACTTTAGTTAAAATATATATATTTTTTTAAATCCGCGGGTCTTAATCTAGTTTATAAATAAATCTCAAAGTTGGCTAATACAGTAACAATAAAGATTTGACTGTATATTTCTTATAATCAGAGAATCAGCTTATAAAGACTGATCAGGTGAACATACTGATTCGATCTCTTCTGCTTAAGCAACAACAGAAGGGTGGACCAACTTCAAAGAGTGCAAAGGGTGTAAGCACAAATGAGAGCTCAAGAAAGAGGTATTTTTTTTGTATCTGTTATGCCTACTTGTTTATTATGAGTTAATATAACTAGCTTCATAGCTTACTGTATTTAGTTATTCATGTGATGGAAAAATAAGTATCCGATTGGAAATTTCTTGCTGAAGGTGGCACATTGGTGGGTGGTAGGTTTGTGTAAGGAGTCATATTGGGGTGGGATTTATAAATAGATATTGAGCTATAGATGATTACAGAGTTCATATTATTACAAACTTAATCTATATAAGAGTATTTATATGCATGCTTAATTTCACTTTGGATGGCTTTCAACCTGTTTTGATCAATTTTTATTTGGGATGAAATTTTCACTGCTAGTTCTTGCGTATTGCTTTTATACGTTGGTTTTTATATATCTTCAGGGCCCCAGAAAGAACTGCAGAGAGTAGAGCTTCTGCTAAGCGGGCAGCATCCACCACCCAGAATGGTTCCCGCCAAGGTCTGATCCATTGTTGGTTATATGATATCATTTTAGATCCGCTGAATCAATCAATGTATTGTTTCTATGATGGTAAACATGTTTTCTGTGATGTGTTAACTCGTGTGGCTTTTTGATTATGTAGATGTATTGAAATCACAATTACCTGAAAATCTTCAAAGTTTGACTGTGGAAAGACTTCGTGCACTTCTGAAAGAGAGAGGTCTTTCCGTAAGAGGGAAAAAGGTACGTAACTTGCATTAGTAAGACAAAATTAGCCTTCTTTAGTACTCCCTCCGTCCCAATTTGATTGTCACATTTTGACTTTTAGAGTCTTTCTTTGACAACTTTTAGAGTATTTGATTTGCTATTTTTTTAATTGTATAGTTTGTGTGTCTTCCGAAAAGGTGGGAATTGTAAGATTAATTTGTGCTTACAAATATAGAAATTACCCAATCAGATGTGAAACAAAACAAATTTGTATGATGATAGGTAATTTTGTTCATGATCTGAATGGCGTGGACCTCTGATACATCAAGAGGTCAGAGGTCAAGCCTGTTTGTTATACTAGATGAATATCTGAATGGTTAATTGTAGGTTTGAATGATTAAGTCATTTTTTAGGGTTTTTGGAGCCCATATGCTCATATCCCTACTTATGGTAGTTGGAAATTTTATTTAGCACACTAATCGAACAACTGTCTTTATTCGGCAGCTACTTTAGACAAAGTCTTTACATCCTTTACACCTTTTAATCATTAAACTTATCATCCAGTATTATTAAGCAGTACTGATTTTTATACCCAGTTAAACACCTTTGTAAAAGAGACAATTGTTTCTGGCAAAGGATACAATATGATAATATTTGTATGTTCAGTTCGTGAATTATTAAGTTTTTTCTACACGAGAGGGTAAACCTTAGTAAAGGTATACTAAAAACACTATGGATGGCAAATTGACAAAAAATGTGTCAATGCTGTATAACTTCTCATGTGGCAATATTTTAGGCCTCGCAGTCCCACGTCATTATTTTTCCCGCTAATTTATCTCAAATAACTGCCACTCCATAATTAGAGGTGGCAAAATGAATGGGTCGGGTCGGGTCATGGTCTAGATGGGTTTGGGTCTAAATGGGTCCGGGTCTGGGTCTAGATGGGTCATTTAGAAGGATGGGTCTAAACGGGTCCGGGTCAAATGGGTCTCGGGTCATCGGGTTCACCAAACTTTTTTTTTATTCGAGTGAAAAAATAAAAAATATGAAATGAGGTGGGGAAAAAAAATTACCCGCTAGACCCGTCTAAACACGTTGGTTAATTGTTTCACAATTAGAGGTTATATTGAAAAACCCATTTAGACCCATCCTAAAAATGGGGAGGAGACCCACCAAACCCATCCCCTCCCAAAAATTAACCAAATTGACCCATAATTTACCAGTGGGTATAAAATTGCCACCTCTACCATAATATTAGGAATAATACCTTATGATATAAGGCCCTTTTCAGTTTTCACGATCCAATTTTTTTTTTTTTTTAAAAAAAAGAAACTAAAACTGCCATTCTTTATTTGAGGGCTAACCGCTTGTATTCTTATCCTTCCAAATGCATTTCTACTATCTATCCGAGTCTAAATATATCACAAAACAAACAACGATGGTATATTGGTATCAGCTTCCTACCCCTTTTTTTCACTTACATTTCTTCTTTACGCATAATTATTCGCAGAGCTCTACGTTTAGGTTTATGTTTATTATGAAAATTTGGTCTCTATGTTCTACTGGTGATCAAATTAATGTAAGTGTTAATTATTTTCCCAATACGTAAACTTATTGTTAATATGCAATGTTAATTGTACACAATTGATGCAACATGTTTGAGTCATCCGTTCATTCACAGGTAATAATCTAGTTTATTGCACTTTAGTCTTGTAGGCATATGATAAGGTTGAGAGTTAAAATCAGTGTTCTATAAAATGCTAGTTGGTTGACGTAATGCCTATTTATTGATTTATTAAGCAAGGATTAAGCTGTCCATTTAGTCGGTTTATAAACACTAATATATAGCCATGTGATATGTATATTTTGTTTGGTTCTCTGTTCTAGACTTTCTAAAGAATCTCATAGTTATACGAATATATATATTTATGTGTGTGGTGGACAGGACGAATTGGTTGGACGGTTGAGAGCTACTACTGGTTCCGCCAGCTCATCTGCAGCCAACTCATAAGGCCCTGCTATCAGTATACGGTAATTGTAATCTCTCATAGCAGGACTCCTTTTGGGTCCAAATTTCTTTATCTGCTTGTTTTGGCTTTCATTAGTAAAATGCGGTGGTACTCAATTGTAATTTAATTATACTTTTGTGCATCTGGATTTTGAATTTGTGGCCTATAACTACTAGATGCACAACAAGTTGTACTATATAAGTTAATTAATTCTGTGTCTCTTCAGTTTTTTGGTACAATTGGGCGATTCTATTATTTTCATTCTCATGCAAAATTACTTGTTTGTAAGTTTCCATCAAATGGATGGTTAGGATTGAATTTTGTTTTCCTTAATCTTCAAAATCCAGGGGGATCTATCGTTGGCTCGCTAAGATCCAATGGTGGTGTTGCATACTTTCATATGCAAATTAGCTTTCGTTACGCTGGTTAGGAATAAATGTGGCAACTTAATTTAAGTTTGAAAAAAGTGATTTTGCATATGATCTCATAGTCATTGTATGTCTATTTCATAAACAGATGATTAGAACATTAGTCCAGCTTGAGTAATTGTTTCATATAATGATTAAACGTTGAATGTATGTAAGTAACCACATATGTATTGTTATATGCGTTTTTTGATGTATCAAGCTATGATTCTTTTGACTTTTGAAATTTGGAAATAAAACCTCCTTTCAAAATTAAATGTCAACCTTTCCATTTTGATTTGTTTCAGAATAAGAGTTCAGTTTAAACTTATAACCAATAAAAGTACTTTTTAATGGTCAATGTAAAATTTTAATGGTTTGCTGTGATGCTCCTTAGTCCTTAATTTTCCAATCTGTGTACAAATTGATGTTGCACAGCCTTTAATATATAAAAAGCTTTGAGATATCACCATCAGAAACTCAATGTAACTCAATGTAACACAGTATATCGCTTGTTGTTTACTTTTTTTTTCCTATTAAGTGTTGTTTACATGTGATGTCTGTCTGGATAAACATGTTTGTTTATAACAAGTGTTGTTTATGTAAATATAATTTTTATTTTGACCAAAATAATGAACTTAAATGATATAAAGTTTGAATAAAAAATGGCGTGTTCAAATTCTATTGGAGATAAAATGTTGAAAAAAATGTATATTTGTCATTAAGTGCCTCTTTTTGGTAAATGATTCATTTTTCTTCGTATTTTAGAAACAGACATTTCTTTCAGATTAAGTGAAAAAGAAACAGCAATTTATCTGTCTGTATTAAGAGATGTCTAGAAATAAATCATTAAGTGGAAAGTAACAGCCCCTTAGCTTGTTTCATTGCTTATTTATTTACTTGGTTCTTATATCTACAACACATCCTATCAACTCAACTCCTAACACTCAACATCCACACAATCATTTTCTTAGATAATAATCAACTTACAAAACATTACAAATTGAAGTAGCATAACTCATATTTAATGTATTTTCTAACTGATTCTATTTCACCTAATTGGCTCAACATTTTGGCACATCTTGATCACTTTCCGTGATTGTCATATCTCCGACACTGTCAGTCATTTTCGAGAACGCTCACGACGTCTTTATCTTTGCAACTTGTGGATGAGCTTGGTCCAATTGGTACGGACCTAGAGTTGGGACCTTGGACGCGACCACTTGTTATGGACGGCGTGTGCCCCATTGAGGACCAAAATGTTCCTTTCACGGTATTGAAATATCGCCGGCATCAATTATCATCACAATTATTAAGAATATGTCTAATTTACATACGGAGTATAATCTTATTGATCGATGTTGGCATCAAAGTCATATAGGGCGTGTGAAACCACACAGGAGATATTATCTTCTTTATGACCAAGTATTGAAGATAAAATGCACGTGATATAATGAATGGGTCGTACAAGCAACAGAGTTTCAAACAATATCACGCTTTCAACTTAGCACAACATCACCAGTTCACCACACTAACTGATTTCCTCACTTAAAGCTTGATAAACAGAACCTGTAGCATCACAGCCGAATCATTAGCAAATTATTTATAATTCGTAATTAAGCTCATTCAACGCATATTTCGACCATCAAAATCTAAGAAGAACGACAGTACGTGCTACCCTACATTCGTAAAGTTTTTTTTTTCTTTAGGCGGAAAAACGACTTTTAAGTAATATAAGTTAAAATCGATCGATATAAATAATAGAGGATGTTTAATTTTGGCAAAAGACTTTCTTCCCAACGTATTAAAAGTATAAAAATAATAATAAAACTTTGAAACATTATCTCAAATAGGAAAAATACAATAAAGAAATATCAAGCTCTATATATGACTTTTTATGCTATAGTTTTCAAGACATTAAAGAGTCACAATCTTAGTAAATAAAATAGATACGGCACATCTATAGAATCGAAAATCATGGAAAATAAAAAATAAAAAAAAATAAAAAAGTCCAAACATAAGGCCAAATTGACATTGACAAAGACAAGTCTCATAGAATTGTAGTCTTGTGGACGGTGAATGCGTTTCTCTCTTTCAGCGCCGAAATCTCGTCGGCATCATTTTTTCGTTACTTAATTAATCACACTTTAATAAATTCTACAATAACACATATATCATTAAATTAAGTTACGAATGTATAGAACTCTTACATTCTCAAAATTTGAAACCTGAGCTTTATGATTGAAAAAGTGACAACAATATCTCTAAACTCAAATGCTTTTTGGTTAATTTCGTATACTCAATGAGCTGAGCATACATACTTTTTAATTAATTCTTCATCCGTCCCTATAAGTGTCATATTATTTGAAATTGCACATAATTTAAGAAAATTATAATCATTGTTTACCAACTAAATCATTCCCTTTTCACTAATAATATTTTTTGATTGTTTGTGATTTGAAAGTGAACACTTATTTGGTATAATACAAACTTACAAAGTACTAATTTACATAAACATTTGGAATAAGATGAAGGGAGTAATAGATCATGATAAATTGAACATGATGAAAACATTTGATGTATATACATATACTTATAACAAACTATTAAATTAAATATATAATATTCATTATTAATCTAGTCAATACTTCTGTGAGTCAACAAACAACACACACATAAAAAAAAAATTAACGTCATTTAAATAATCTCTTACGTACATTTGCTTAGTGAGGCTTATTTTGTAGAAGGGATATATATATATATATATATATATATATATATATATATTTATTGGGTTCTGATGAAAACAATGAGTTAAAAAAACAGTGAAAACGCATCATCACCATCTATCTAATCTAGAGTTGACAAAATGGGCGGGTTGGACGAGTATGGGCTATGGGTCAAAACGGGCGCGGGTATAAACAGACTCGGGTCTAATCGGGTTCGGGTCTAAATGGGCTCGGGTCATAACGGGTTATTTATAAATTCCATAAAAAAAATGTTCAAATTCACTAAAATATATATATTTTCCAAAATAAGTTAACATTTTTAACTATATAATATAAAAAATATAACATGATGGCTACTTATTTAGATCCATTCATGATTTGAGTTTTACCCAATTAAGCTCATTCTCAAAATTTCTCCAGTCCATAAGAACTCAAAAATTATGTCATTATACCCAGAATTATCCAAATGTGAAGCAAATGGGCAGAATTTCTCAGCATTAATCTAATCTAACATATATATATATATATATATATATATATGTGGTGGAGATAAAAAATTTGGTGAAAACACTTTTTAATTCACATTTTTTTATAAATTGTGAACTTTCATTTTTTTTGCTTCACATATTAATTTTTTTATGAACCCTTATATTTTTTTTATTCACATAAAATTTTCGTCATTAATTTTTATTTTATTTTTTCTTCACAAAAAGTTTTTAACCTTTTAAATTATGAACCTTATTGTTTTCACATAATTTTTTTTGTAAATTTTTCACAAGTTTTTTTGGGGTTCTCAAAAAGTTTTTAACTTTTTTAATTGTGAACCTTAATTTTTTTTAGTTTACGGAAAGTTTATAACCTTTTCAATTGTGAACATTTTTTTTTCAACTGTGAACCTTAGTTTTTTTTAGGTTCACGGAAAGTTTTAAAAAAATTTCAGTTGTGAACCTTTTTTTTCAACTGTTAACTTTAAAAAAAAAAATTAGTTCACGGAAAGTTTTTTACATTTTAAAATGTGAAGCTTAATTTTTTTTTCACAAAAAGTTTTTAACCTTTTTAATTATGAACCTTATTGTTTTCACATAAATTTTTTTGTAAATTTTTTTAAGTTTTTTTGTAGTGAACTTTAAGTTTTTTTGGAGTTCTCGAAAAGTTTTTAACTTTTTTAAATGTGAACCTTAATTTTTTTTTAGTTTACGGAAAGTTTATAACCTTTTCAATTGTGAACATTTTTTTTTCAACTGTGAACCTTAGTTTTTTTTAGGTTCACAGAAAGTTTTAAAAAAATTTCAGTTGTGAACCTTTTTTTTTCAACTGTTAACTTTAAAAAAAAAAATTAGTTCACGGAAAGTTTTTTACATTTTAAATTGTGAAGCTTAATTTTTTTTTTGTTCACGAAATTTTTTTAACTTTTTTAATTGTGAACTTTTTTTTTTGAACTGTGAACCTTAAGTTTTTTCTAGGTTCACAGCAAGTTTTTAAAATTTTCAATTGTTAATCTTATTTTTTTGTTTTGGGTTCACAGAAAGTTTTTAATTTTTTCAATTGTGAACCTTAATTTTATTTTATTTTGGTTTTCGGATTTGACTTTATTTTATTTTAAAAAATAAATAATATTTCACACAAATTTTTTTGTGTGAACCTTAATTTTTTATGATATACTTAAAAAAAAGGTACACACATTAAAAAAATTATGAAGGAAAAAGTGTTTTCACCGGTTTTTTTATCTCCACCCATTTTATATATATATAAGTTAAATTAGATGGAGGGTGGAGATGTGTTTTCACTGTTTTTTTATCTCCTTGTTTTCACAGGATCTCATTCCTATATATATATATATATATATATATATATATATATGGTTGGGTTCTGGTGAGAACAATGAGATTCTGTGAGAACGGTGAGAATACATCTTAACCATCTATTTTTTGATCAACAAACCTGATTTTGAAGGTGACACTTTTGTAAATATTTTGAAGTTTGATTTTGAAGGGTTCACATCCCTTTGCTTATGTGAAGTTTTTTTTTTTTTAGCTTCACATCATTTGCTAATGTGAAGTTTTTTTTTAGCTTCACATCATTTTGCTCATGTGATTTTTTTTTATTTTTTTTAACTTCACATCATTTTGCTCATGTGAAGCTTTTTTTAGCTTCACATCATTTTGTTCATGTGAAGTTTTTTTTTTTTTTTTTTACATCATTTTGGTGAGGTTAAGTTTATTTTTTTTTCTTAAAATATGGGTGTGATGCTAGAAATTTTTATTTTATAGGTTCACATAGTTTTAATGAGATTAAGTAAATAGTATTTTTATTAACATTAGTTTTTTAAGAGATTAATATTTATACATATCAATTCACTACTTCAAACATTGTTGTTAACAAAAATTAAAAAAACTTCACCATGTTAACACTATTGTAAAGCAAAAAAAATATTAAACTTCACCTTAAAATCTTTATGTGAACCCTTTAAAATCAAACTTCAAAGTATTTACAAAAGTGCTACCTCTAAAATCAGATTTTTTTATCAAAAAATAGATGACTAAGATGTGTTCACACCGTTCTCTCGAAATCTTCTTATTCTCACATGATCCAGAGTCTCTCTATATATATATTAATTTTCATATGGATATTTCATATTAGCACGTAAATTAATACATAATATTTGGTAACTATTGCTCAAACTTTCATTTAATTTGCAGTGTCTAACCTTAATAAAAAATTTTAAAGCATGTTTTAACCTTGTAATTTAAAACATGTTAATTAAAATCAATTATATTATTGAGACATATTATATGATCACAAATTAATCGTTTAATACATGCACAAACCATTTTAGCCTTAATTAAAAAAAAATTGTCAACAACTTTTTTTAATAATTTAGGGTTTTTCATATATATATATATATATATATTACAAAGTTGGTAAAATAACTTTACATGACAAATGGACCCGAATTTAATGATACTCTATGGTTGTATTTGGTTCGATAAATATTTTCTTTTTTCTTTTTTCATACAAAAATTAAAATTCAACTAAATGTAAATTCTTTTGAGTGACTAAATTTTATGACTTATCATTCAATTAATTCTTGAACTAAACACCATTATAAATTGAATTTGAGCTTCAAATTTCACCGAATTCTTCAAATCAAATGCAACCAATTGAATTTAATATAGGTTTTATTTTCTTCATTATAATTGAATCTTTAATTTGTCCTCAATATCATATCATATACTCACGTACCTTAATTATTATGTTCGTTCACTTTTATCATATACAATAATTGGTTGTACGTAGGATAAAATAATTAATAAACGAGGTATAGTACTGTACATATATTCATATGTTATGTGACTTGTCATTAGAAAGAAGATAAAAAAAAAAGCCCCACGTTCTTATTTAAGAACGTGTTTCTAATGGCGAAAAAAGAAAATGAACCACAACATTAAATTGCGGCTTGCATGGAAAACGTGACTTTTACAAAACTGACAAAAATTAATCACGACGTTGTCACATGTACTAAGTTATTTAGCCATTTATATATACTCCATTTCATCACCTTTTATAACCACCACACCATCATATCAACCACCACCACTCTACAACCATGTTTATTCTATCTTTCCATGTTCTATCTCTAGTATTTGTACTTCTATACCTGTTTTCTTTACTTAGAATCTTGATAGCATCAACTTCAACCACCACCACCACCACCAAGGCCACCACGAGCTCGAATAACGATAATAAGTCATATCCATTCATTGGATGCCTAATTTCGTTTCACCGAAATAGCCACCGGTTAATCCATTGGTTCACGGACCTCCTCAAAGTATCGTCGTCACAGACGATTGTTTTAAATCGATTTGGTCGAAAAAACCAAATGATAGTCACCGCAAACCCTAATAACATCGAACACATTCTCAAAACTAACTTTAAAAACTACCCAAAAGGAAAACCCTTCACGGACCTCCTTGGGGACTTTCTTGGAATGGGAATATTCAATGTGGACGGCGATCTATGGAGCACACAAAGAAAGTTAGCTAGCCATGAGTTTAGTACAAAATCGCTACGCGAGTTTGAGGTTAGTGTTCTTGAAGAAGAAGTAACAAAAAGGCTTATTCCGTTGCTAGAAAACGCGGTTCGAAATGATGAAGTTTTGGACATGCAAGATGTTTTTAGAAGGTTAGCTTTTGATACCATATGTAAAATCTCACTTGGGTGGGACCCATGTTGTTTGGACAGTAATAAGTCTGTTCCGCTGCTAGCGTCAGCTTTTGACCTAGCAGCAGGAGCCAGTGCGGTGCGAGGCATTGCACTGGCCAGTTGGGTGTGGAAAGCAAAGAGATTATTGAACATCGGAAGTGAACGAAGGTTAAAAGAAGCAGTCGGGGTTGTACGTCGTGCGGTAGATGACATAATCCGCGAGCGAAGAGAGCAAATGGCGGGAAATGAGAGCCGGAGAGATTTGTTATCAAGATTTATTTCTGCCGGTCACGAAGATGAGCTTGTAAGGGACATGGTGATAAGTTTTTTGATGGCCGGAAGAGACACTACCTCGGCCGCGATGACGTGGCTCCTTTGGTTGCTGACGCGGCATCCTACTATTGAAAAAGATGTTATTAGAGATGTTACTTTTGTAACAAATGATGAAAATAGGTTGTCACTAAATTTTGACGACTTGAAAAAGATGGACTATTTGAAAGCATGTTTATGTGAATCCATGAGGCTATATCCGCCGGTGGTATGGGACTCGAAACACGCCGGAGATGATGACGTGTTGCCTGACGGGACGCCGGTGTACAAAGGGAATAGGGTGATGTATTTTCCATATGGTATGGGAAGGATGGAAACATTGTGGGGAAAAGATTGTTTGGAGTTTAGACCGAGCCGGTGGTATAGTGAACCGGGTGTGTTTAAAATGGAAAGTCCTTACAAATTTCCGGTTTTTCAAGGTGGTCCAAGGGTTTGTTTAGGGAAGGAAATGGCGTTTATGCAAATGAAGTATGTGATGGCTTCTATTCTAAAACGGTTTGAGTTTGTACAGGTTAGTTCGGACCAACCGGTTTTTGTACCAATGTTAACGGCTCACATGGATGGTGGTTTAAAAGTTAGGGTTCGTAGAAGGAGTGACGTTTGTGAACTCTGAAAATATAAGCTTTGTAACTATTTTTTATTATATCCAATATATAATGATATTTGGGTATTAACGTACTTAATAGAAAAAGGTTGATGATTATACCTATTAATTTAATATGTTTGATAAAAAGAAAATAATAATATGTTTGCGGATTGAAAGTTGTAATAACAAGCTCAAAGGAATCTTATCGGTAAAAAGATTTCAATCGATAGGTAAAATAAACAAAAAGATAAACAAAGGGAAATGGGAATCAAACTGAAAACGGAAGTAAGTTAACTAAAAGTAACTTTTTTATAAAGGAAACGATAAAAAGAAATCAAACCATAAAAGAAGAGAGATGTTACATTTATACTTTCATATATAGTATTCCTACATAATTTTAAAATAAAACAAAGCTTTTTTTTTCTTCATAAAACGAGTTGATCTAATAACACGAAAGAAAGAGAATAATCGAGACCAAAGATAAATAAATCAATTTGATCGGTAGAATTCATGTGACACATCATCTTATGAAGATATTATTATTACTTTTGAGTGGATGTAATATTTCTTAAAAGGAAAATGACGGTAATTTATACACTGATAAAATTTTATCATAACCACCGTTCACTAAAACATGTAGCATTTTTCAAAAGGTCATTATCTAGTGGTATTTAGGTGATTTTTCTACTAGGCTACTATGAAGTTGGTGTATCGAAATATGAGAATGAGACAAATGTACATATGCGTAAAGTAATGTATACAAATTGTATGAGTGTGTTTTTTTTTTATAGAAAAACATGAATTAAAATAAACGACATCTTAATAGTGTAAAAAGTAACACCTAAGAAAAATAGTATTCCGTAGTATTATATGCTATGCGAAAAGGACAAATAGGATAGTAGATAACTATATTTATACTAAGCAATAATTAAAGTATATAGAGTCATGGACAACTAAGAAAGTGTAAATTTACATTCGTAGGGTAGCATTATAGTAGTAATATTGTTGGAACGTGACTAATCTGAGTGGTTTGGTGTTTTTCCCCCTTTTGTGTCGTTGTTCTATAGATATTTACGTGATGACACATGTTCAATTACATTATTACTTTAATTAATTTAAGCAGTTTTTCTTTTTTGGTGATCGTGTTGTACGTGTTTGATTTATGACCGAGTAATAATCTACAATATTTAAGGTATGTTTGGCAAAAACGATTGCGGGAGTTTGTAGTCGAAGTTAGAGATTTAAACTTCTAGTCAAAAGTCAAGTACCTCCAAAAGCTTCAAGTTTAAGAGAATATTGGGGTGACAATTCGGGTTGGGTCGGGTTACTGGATTCGGGTTGTCGGGTTGATGGGTCAGAAATGGTCAACCCGAACCCAACCTGATTTTATAATCGGGTTGAGTATTTGAACCCGAACCCGACCCGACGCAACCCGACGCAACCTGACCAATTCGAACCCAACCCGATTTTCTATCTAGTCAACAAATTTTCGCGTTATTTTCGAGTTTTCAGATCAGTTTCGGGTCACTCGGGTCAATTAAGTCACATTAATTCACTAGCTTATATCAAAACGTAAAGGTATCAAAGAAAATGTTATAAATCAGTAAATGAAAAGGTCTAAATGTGTGTCATATTTAAATTAAAATAAATTTATAATGATATTATAAGAATTTCGGGTTGTCGGGTTCAAACCAAAAATTTATTTGCTAACCCAAATCCAACTAAAAAAAATACCGAGTTGGCGGGTTTCGGGTTGACGGGTTAGCACCTCAAAAATCCCGACCCTAACCTTATAATATTTGAGTTGGGTTCGTGTCGGGTTTCGGGTTGAGGGGTTGGTTGCTAGCCCTAGAATATTGTGACTTATTCTTTCAAGAATCTCCATTATTATTATGTTATCAAACACGACTATTATAATCATCATCATAATCATAAATATAAGAATTCTGCATCTTCATTTATCTAGTTTTTGTTAAAATATCATCGTCATAAATTAATACTCTCCCCGTTCTAGTCAAACACTTTGACTGTACATACAATTTTAGGATTCTTCATTAATTTTATTTTTCATCAATCAAATAATATATATACTCACTAAAATCGTTTTCAATTAGTTAAAATATGAAAGTGAACACTTATTTGATATTAACTCAAAATAAAAGTATTGAATACGGGAGAAGGGAGAAAAATAATTCCACGTACAATTTCTTGCACTAGTCAAGTTGATCAGGGCCTACAATAATAAAAGTTGAACCGTTTGATTACTTAAAGCCACGTCATCAATTCAATTTTTTAGAGATAGGTTAGTCGTTGTTAGAGTTCCAAACAGATGTACGTAACTGGATTTGGAAAGTGTCAAGTCGTCGTTAATCAATCAATATTTTAAAAATAACAAATTGGTGCTACTATTAATTAATTAATCTAATGGGTCATGTTAGGATAATATTGACGAATTACCAACAAAATATTCGTTGGTCGTATAAGACTTCATTCGATGTACTTCAAACTTTATTCGAACTGACAAATTTGAAACAGTCGTCGGTAGTCTGATATACGTTCGAGACTTTCCAATATATAGACACGGTACGCCAATGTAAGTTGCAGTATTAAAAAGATTTGTTCACACTTTGACATTGTTAAATTAAGGGTGTTCAATTAATTTATAGATTAATTAATTAATCAGCATACATTTGACTCGAACTCGTATGTCTTAGGTGCAAATCCAATATCACATCGGAGACTAACAAGTTAGTAATATTTGCGTATAAGATTATATGTAAGCTACTTGGTGTATCAGCAATTCATTTTGGAAAATGATTTATCCTCCTACTTAATCTTCCTACACATCCTCCTAATCCTATAAATTTGTAACATGTGACTATGTGATGTATAATTATTCTCTCTCCTCCCATGATTTGCTATTCCAACCAAGTGTTAATAATTAATTAGTTAGGTTGATGAGTAGAATAACAAATTAGGAGGATAAATCATTAATCGTTTTAGAATGAAAACTACACATATTATTGGGCTAATATGTATCGGTTCTAGCATTATGTACTAAAATTAATACTCCTTCCGCCCCAAAATATTTGTCCCTTTTTGATTTTTTGAATTATTTCATTTTCAACTTTAACCTTAAATATCTTCGTTTGTGTTATATAATAGTTGATGAATTGTATATCATTGGAAATAGATTTTAAAACCTATGGTAGGGTTCAAATGAGTACATAAATCTTGAGTGATAATGGAGGAACCAATCAGAATGTACCACGTGTTATAAAATCAATTTCTTCTCACGTTTTTAAAGCTCAAATATATCACAAACAGTAAGTCTAAAGTTTATAAAAATTACACCATAAAAATCAGTATTTTTTATCTTCGATTTGTCATCTCACAAGATATACTTTCGACAACTTTTACTTTTTGGCTTTTACTGTCGCACCCCCAAATTACCTGTTGCGGAAGCGGTTCGGATCAGGGCGCGACTAATCCAGTAATCAAAAGAACAAAGATATACATCAAACGGCCTCTACATGAGACGTTTGTAAAATAGTTACATTCCATAATTAAATCGTCTGAAAACATACTGTTTTCGTTACAAAAGTATCGTAGCCTAGAGTCCGCGTATGAACGGGAGATTCTATTACATAACCGTAATATACAAAAGATAATGCTAAAGAATCTCCGTAAATGCAGTGTATAAATCATGCGACTCTAGCGAATATCCTGGAGTGAACCTACTCCGTATGTATACCTGAGAATACATGCTAAAAAGGGTCAACCAAACAGGTTTGTAAGTAAATAACCAGTTTGAACACAAGATTTTATCATCATTGCCCGAAGGCAAAATCAGGTATTTGCAACCAAGCAAATAGTAAGTAAATATGTATATACTGTTGCCATGAGTTCATAGTCGAAGCTTAACCCGTAAAACAGTGGTACAACTAAGTACCGTATAGTGCCCCCGTGAGTGCCTAATCCAAACACTCGTACGAAACAAATAAAAGTCACCAATTTATACATAACGGTTCGTGGTAGCGCTACTACCCCGGGCGGGGAGGGTCAGTCCCTAATAGATCTATTAACTAATATTCGCGCTTAAGTCCGTAACAAACAAAACTATGATGGAGGGACTTCAGTGGATTAGTAAGTAACTCATGCAATGTCGTATATGAAAAAGTAAGTAATTCAGCACTTGTGTTCAAGAAAAATGTAAGCAATGTATCTCACCCCGTAAGTAAAACAGTAAAAGTGGGGCTTTCTAGCAAGTACGCGTTTAGCTTAATAAACGTGAATTCCGAAAGCAATATCAATCAGTAGGTTCTGCAAACCCGCAATCTTCTAATTCCCTAAGCATACAATTAAGGTTGTATGTATAAGTGAATGTCTCAAGAGATCATTCATGCTAGTTGTCCACTTCAACTAGTTATGTCCAAGCATTCAACCGTTGTTTAATTAAAAATGTTTGTGGCCCGTTGGTGAATGTATAAGGATGTAATAATAATTCTCGAAGACAATATTATTAGGTTTCATTTCGTTTCATTGTATACTTTCATAAGTATATGCTTTGTGAGTACGAGTGATATCGTATAAAGTTAAATAAACGTTGCGCGAAACCAAGACTTAGTGAAGGTAAGTGTGTTCAACATTTTGTGTTATGCGACACAAGGGTTTGTGTCATAAATCAGAAATCATGTCAATGCGACATAAGGGTTTGTGTCGCAGCTTGTAGAGGTCTGTGTCGCACCATGCGACATTCGCAACTTAATGCGACATAGTAGATTGTGTCGCAGGTTGTGTCGCGTCATGCGACATTCGCAATTTAATGGGAAATGAGGTGTTGTGTCGCAGTATGCGACATTCGAATGATTATTGCGACATTTTTAGTATCGCTATACAGATTGCGACACAAAGCTTTGTGTCGCAAGATCGGGCTGAGATGAGTTTCAAGTTTGGAGATTTGGTCAAAAATGCTCGGTTTGACCCAAAACTTTTAAAAAACTTCTAATATGTTACAAAACATATAGAAAATGAGTTTCATGACCTTTGGTGACCCACAAGTGTATTTTTTATTACGAATATGAAAACAACCCTTTTGTTTATGTTTTCCGAAATTACACGATTTTGTCCAAGTTATTTGACCAACAAAACGGCCGAAATGAGATCCCAGAAAATTCACACATATACTTCTATGTCTTAACTATTTTATAAATCCATAACTTTTAGAGATGTTTAAGTTGCTCAAATAATTAAGGTTATCAACAAAGGTCCATCAGCTCATTTTTACGACATGCATTTAAAGAAAAATCTGTAACTTGAGTTTTACAAAACTTCTCAAAGTGTGAGAGTAAGGGATTTAAAGCTAACACAAAAACAAAGATTTTCCAGGTGGTTTGAGTTCCTAATTCGACTCCAAACTCGAGATATGCTCTTCCAAACCTTGACCAGATTTGTAACTTTCAGTTCAGAAAGTACAATCACTTTTGTTTAGTTTATTAAAAATATAAAATGACTGAATCAGATTGTGAGGCTTACATATTCGTAAAGTAGACTCAAAATAATTCAGCTTAGAACCAAGAAACGTTAGATTTCATTAAGAAATGAGTTAGATATAGCCGATCTAAAATATTGTCCAATGGTTAATGCTTTTACCCGATGGTTAATAGCTTTCTTTTTCGGTTTTTATCATAGATTGTGGACATAAACGAGTAGATATGAATAACAAACATGTTTATTAGCTTCATCCAAGGAAAACCAACAAAAATTTAGGGAAAACTTACAAAGGGGAGTCGAGTTTGAGCTGAATACCAAAGGAGAGGTCTGTTTTTGTTCGATTGGTGTTCTTCGAGTTCTTCTTGCGACCTGGTGTATAAAATGATGCTAGATTATGTTGTAGTATCCTGGGATGGAGTAGATGAAAGTGATGTTGTGGTTTCAGCTGGAAATCGTGAGTGGAAGGAGGAAAGGAGAGAAAAAGTGGTGGTGGTTATGTGTTAAATGAAGAGATTAAGAGATAAGGTTGTTTATATATGGGGTAGGCTAGGGCTGCTTTTTGGGATGATTTGGGCCGGATTTTGGGCCTTTTGGGTCGTGGGTTTGGGGCCTGACCCATCATGGGTTGAGCTCGTGAATGATTCCTCGTGTTCGAGTTGCGTTTATTACTCGTTTAAATGTTGATTCGCGTGGTTTTTAAGTTAACTTTTTATCGTTTGTTTCTCTCACGTATATTTTTGATATGTAAATGATAAATAGGATGACTAATTATTTTTAGACACCTTATTTTGAGTCACCAAAATGTTCTTTGGATTTCATTCGGATGTCGTGCTCGATTCATGCATTTTCTCGCGTACGTTACATTTTATACAAAATGTAATAGTTATTCTTGTAAATTATTATAAAATAATAATTTAATGTAATTAGCAACTATTTTACTATGAAAATAGTTTTATGTCACTTGACAAAGTATTCACCAACGGCCGGGTATTTCAGAATCCGTCCGAGTAAATCGCGTAATATCAATTTATTACGTACGAGTGTATATTCCATATACGTTATATTACAAGTAACTTAGTTCTATTACACACTAATTACAAGTAATTACAAATAAGTTTAAGGCAAATTAATGCGCTAAAGTACGGATTGTCACATTTACAAATTGTACAAAATTAGTAACATATGTGTTACTAGTCGGTATCACATGTGTTACTCGCCCACATGTGTTAGTCGCCGGTAACACAAGTGTTAGTCGCTGGTGACACGTGTTACTCGTCAGTAACACATGTGTTAGTTGTTTTCAAAACCCACCGAAAAACAAGAAAAAAAGTTCGTTGAAAATATACCTTGTCACATCAGAAAGAGAATAAAACGCTGATTTTAATGGTGCAATTTTTATGATTTTTTGAGTTACCATTTGAGAGATATTTACGTTTAGAAAACGTGAGGAAATAGGTTTTGTGATACTCTCCGGTCATTTTTAGTTTTGAGTTTATAGTTGGACTTAAGTTACGTGGCCAGTTGATTAATTGTAGGTAAAGGCCATAGAAAAACTCAAAAACACTAGATCCAGGCGATCGAAATTTATAAATAAAACATAATTTACAGTTGATCATTCATTTTTCTAAGGATGGTTAAAGTTGTCCACCGACAAAAATTCAAACTGGGTTTAACAGTTATGTTGTTGATAGCACATTCCTAATTAAATTAAAAATAAGTATACTCAAATAAAACTGCAAATTTTACATTTCCAATCCTTCAAATTTTATATAAGTACATAAAGAATATAATCGTGGAGACATAATAAATTTTCCTGATAAAATGAAGCATCAAGGATTCAACGAACAACAATAAAATGATCACCGGTAACGCATTTAATAGAATTGTACCCACTAAAACTTAACTGTGTAAGAAAATATTTATAAACAGTAAAGGAACGTTAAACGACCTTCTTCTTCCTGCTTGTTTACAATTGAGAAATGGAGACTGGAGTAATTAACACTAAAACTTAGCAAGATGTTAAAAATTAAACGAATAGCCATCCCGACCAAACCCCAATCTACATATACAACTTTACAACCAATTAATATAGAAAAATGGTTATACTTTGAAATTCTTCCTGCCTTGCTGCATGTATATATTTCTTTATTTTAAAGCTGATTTTAGTTTAATTAGTTGACTTTGAGAGTTTAAGAAGTAAAAAAGAGATGCCAATAAACAAATACATTATTTGTTAGCTATCAATCTTTATGTTGTACTAAGGTCACTCTTGTATCCTTCTACGAACTCTAACTTTGAACCCACCATCCATATGAGCCGTTAGCATTGGCACAAAAGCCGGCTGGCTCGAACAAACCGGTACAAACTCAAACCGGGTTAGAATCGAAGCCATCACGTACTTCATTTGCATAAACGCCATCTCTTTCCCTAAGCAAACCCTCGGACCGGCTTGAAAAACCGCAAACTTGTAAGGACTTTCCACTTTTAAAACCCCCGTTTCACTAAACCACCGGTCCGGTCTAAACTCCAAACAATCCTTTCCCCACAATGCTTCCATCCTTCCCATACCATATGGAAAATACATCACCCTGTTTCCTTTGTAAACCCGTGTCCCGTCCGGCAACACGTCATCATTTTTGGCATGTTTCGAGTCCCATACAACCGGCGGATATAGCCTCATTGATTCACATAAACATGCTTTCAAATAGTCTATTTTTTTCAAGTCGTCAAAGTCTAGTGACAACTTATGTTCATCATTTGTTATAGATGTGACATCTTTAATAACATCTTTTTCAATAGTAGGGTGCCATGTCAGCAGCCAAAGAAGCCACGTCATCGCCGCGGATGTAGTGTCTCTTCCGGCCATTAGAAAGCTTGTTGCCATATCCCTTACAAGCACATCATCATGACCCGCGGATATAAATCTCGATAATAAATCTCTCGGGCTCTCATTTCCATCCATTAGCTCTCTTCGTTCATGAATCACCTCGTCCAATGCACGATGTACAACTCCTACAGCTTCCTTCAATTTCCGTTCACTTCCTATGTTCAAAAATCTCTTTAATTTCCACACCCAATTAGCCAGCGCAGTGGCACGCATTGCGCTGGCTCCTGCTGCTACTTCAAAAGCTGAAACTAGCGGCGGGACGGACTGGTTGCAATCCAAACAGCACGGGTCCCACCCAAGTGAGATTTTACATATGGTATCAAAAGCTAACCTTCTAAAAACATCTTGCATGTCCAACACATCATCATTTTGACTAGATTTTTCTAGCAACGGAATAAGCCTTTTTGTTACTTCTTCTTCAAGAACATTAACCACGAATTCACGTAACGAATTCGTACTAAACTCATGACTAGCTAACTTACGTTGCACGCTCCATAACTCGGCATCTACGTTAAATATTCCCATTCCAAGAAAGTCCCCGAGGATGTCCGTGAAGGGTTTCCCTTTTGGATAGTTTTCGAAGTTTGTTTTAAGCATGTGTTCGATGTTATTAGGGTTTGCGGTGACAATCATTTGCTTTTTTCGACCGAATTGGTTAAAGATGACGGTTTGCGACGGTGAGACCGATAAAAGGTCGGTGAACCAATGGATTAACCGGTGACTATTTTGTTGAAAAGAAACAAACGAGTTAATGAATGAGTATGATGATTTGTTGTCATTAGAAGATATGAACATACGAAGCAAAGAGAAAAAGTAGAGAATGATAAAGAGTAAAGTAAGAAGATGGATGAAAGGGAGGATGACCATTGTTGTTGTTGTTATTGTTGACGGTAAACGGTGGAAGATGATGGTGGTTTTTAAGGTAACATCAATCAATATAAATTTATATTACCTTAGATTTTCTAAATATGGCACTAGTTGTTATGCGAACTAAATAATAAGTCAAAGTAGGTGGGAAATAGCATTAAATTTACATCGAATGGAATTAATACGTAGTCAAAGTAATGTTTCTCAAAGTTAAGCACTAAAGTGATCGACATTTATAAAATATGATATATATATATATATATATATATATATATCATGTGTATTATATATGTATATATATATGCATGTACACTTGCGATAATTATATTTTGGTGGTGTTTGGCAAAATTCTAGATGGTTTATAGTCGGACTCTCGGAGCTATTAATCTAAACTATTAGTCAAAGCTTATATTATATTCTAAGCTAGATGCCTAGATACTGGAGTTTATACGTTTACATATGTTAGCTAAAAGTAGATGTGGGTTATTAATGTAAATTGATATATAAAAGGACAAAAGGTATCTGATAATTAGATAATGATACAAGTGGTATATATATAATTTCTCATTATAAATGTTTGGAGCTTGTTTTTTTATAAGTTACCTTGAATATTATTTTTTTCAAAGCGATTTTTTCACATTGATTTTGAAATGTGAGTATTACTAGCTAGTTCGGTAAATGTTACCAGAAATATATAAGTATATGTAAATAAATGTATGCATGCCTATAGTTGTACTTAAGAATTATATTGATTGGAACAAATGGTCATAAATTCTTCTCATTTACTTTACATCTGAACAATTCTGGGTATAATGACATAAATTTTGGTTCTTATGGACCGGAGAAATTTTAGGAATGGACTTAATTGAGTAAAAGTCAAATCATGAATGGATTTAAAATGAGTGGTCATCATGTTATATTTTTTATATTATATAGTTAAAAGTATACAACTTATTTTGGAAGAGATATATATCTTAGTGAATTAGAACAATTTTTATGAGATTTTTGAATAGTCCGTTATGACCCGAGCCCGTTTAGATCCGTGTCCGATTAGACCCGAGCCCGTTTATATCCGCACCCGTTTTGACCAGTAGCTTATACCCGCCCATACCCGTCCATTTTACCAGCTCTAATTGGAACGATGGTTGAATATCCAAGCATTATGAGGGGATTTCAAAGCTTCTACTCGTAAATTAGTGGGCAAAACATTTATGCCGTCAACAACACATAACTTTTGTAGTGTACGTTAACCGAAAGAAGATGAGAGAATTAAACATTTAGATATTATATCTACTTTTTTATATGTACGTATAGTAGTATATCGATATATGTTTCAAACTTAACACCACATAATGATTAGTAGTGTTATTTGATATCATAATTTTCTAGCGAAAAATTCCCAGATGAATATCATAAATCGGTTTAAATTTTGTTAATTAGTGACGTCATGAACCCATATTGATGTAGGGTAGCTAGGCTGTTTTAGTTTTAACATAAATTCATAATTATGATAATTAATCCAATCAGTTTTGACTTTTATAATACAATTTTTTACATCAAAGAGGAAAGTTTAATACTCCGTATGAACATAGACAGATATTTTGTTTTTTATAGAAAGTTGCCGATTTTAAAGTTAACAGTAATCAAAGTTCTGCTACAAGGAGTAATACAAAATTGATGCATAACAAAAAGGAATTGAAGGAAAGTCAGTTGGTCAAAATATCATGCTCAACATATTCTTCTCTAAAAAGTCATAATAATAAATCAAAGCTTTAGAACAATTCATTCATCAATTATTAATTAAAGTAAAATAGTTGATCTATAAAAAATAGTGATGGAATTTTACGAGCTTATAATTATGTGTCAAACTAAAAGTAAGTAAATATAATATTATACATATAGTAATATATAGATGTAACTTCAAATAAGAAGATTAATTTTAAAAAAATATAACAATGCTTTCTAAATCACCTTTTCTACATATTCTAATTGACAAATCTTTTTTCTAACGTGAATAGCTTCTACTCGTGACACATAGGATTTTGTCCTATGTGTCAACTTATATTAGCTTTCCAAAAAAACAATTACACCTCATCATAATTTTATTTATTTTTATAAAATCAATTAAAGAATCTACTTTTAAATAATTAATTTTCATTTCCATGAAATACAATCATATATATACTTTCAATAAGTCAACCAAAAAAATTTAATTTACTAAATTAATTAATACATAATTATATTATATAGAAACAAGGTTTATTTTAGGAGGGGGGAAAATCAATCGAACTCAATAGTTATTTTCCTGAAACAACAACATAGAATATGTAGAGATTTTAAAAAGAGAATTTATATATATATATATATATATATATATATATATATATATATATTAAATTAAATAATACAACATAATATAAAATAAGAAGAAAGGTTTTTTATACAAAAAATAAAACTTTTTTTCTCAAACGTTTCCATTACTAACTTTAAAAATAGTAAAGATTAAAATATTTTCTCAATTTTATACACAATTATGTATATGTATGCCATATAATTGATTTTGTAATAAAGAAATAACTCCTATAAATACTATTTTCATATGTTTTAAATTCCCCATGCTATCCTTCTTCATATTTTTCAATTCAACAAAAGAATACTATCATCTAAACCATTGTCTAATCATCTAGAGGTAAAAAATTGACTACCCTTTCTTACAATTTTTATTGAATTTAGATTGTAGGCGTTTAATAATTAAATGTGTGGGTAAATTGCTGCCAATGTCGAAGTATAAATAATTGAATGTCCTTTTGTCATGAGCTAACCAATAAATAGCTTACGCTTAACTTTCTCTTTGTATATGTTGATGTTGTTTCTTAATTCAAGATCAATGTCTTTGAATGTAAGTACTTGTCACTATTTCTATAAACATAAAAGTGTTTGATGAAATATCTTAACGATGTATTTTATATCTATTTATTTAGAATTTTCAGACAATTATTTGTGCTCTACGGTAGCAATTTATTGTACCAATGGGGGGTCGTATGCCATATTCATCAAGAATTTGATGTTTTTTGTAATCTTACTATCTTCATTATTATCTATACTTCACTTGATGTAATGTATTTTATTATTATTTTTAGATATCAAAATAGGGGTATCACCCACATAATGAAGATAAATTCAAGACTACAAAATCAATCCATCAAAGTTAGGGTTTTACATAACTGGCTTCAACTACACCTGGAAATCAAGACCTAAAGAGTCAAAAATGGGTTTGATAGGGTAAAAATAAATCCTTTATGGGTTGGTGTGGAGAGCCTCTAAATCTTCAAGCAGGTCTAACACGTCAATGAAATATGTTTTGGTGGAGTATGAACGGGTCCAACGGGTCCTCAGTGGGTTAGAAGGGTTGTTGCTTTTTCCTAATTGATTGTCGAAGATAGTTGTACGATAGTTGTACATATTCAGTTTTTTACAGAGATAGAGATAGATATTATTGGTAGAGACAGAGATTAAAATTTGACATGATCTACTATAAAAATATTTACTTCTATTAATAATTTAATGATGCTTCGTATTATCTTTATTAAAGTTGTCGATGATAATAATAATAACAAAAATAATAATAATTAATAAAAAACAATTAAACAACGATAAAAAAGATATTGACATTGCTATTATCATTCATTTAAAACTCTGTTGTGATCAATACAGTAATCTGATTGATTAATACAGAGTATTTAGTATTTATGTATTATTACTACTTTTTTCAAAGTAATTTAATTTTATATATATACCACTCGTATATCGTATACAAGTATTCATAACTTTATTTTATAATTATTTGATCAGTGGGAAAAAAGATTGAAATTGAATTTCAAAAGACAAAGAAGATCCAACCCGGGTTTGACCCAACCCGTTTGACCCAATTCAAAATATGACCCGTTGGACCCATGACCCATTTCGACCCAAACCCGATTTGACCCATGACCCAACTCGACCCGTTTATTAGGTATAGCTTCAACCACTTTGGGCTAAAAGTGAAGAGATAATGGAACATATTCTATTGGACGAAGAGGCTGTAAGTAAAATTTTAAGATATGAACTTTATTAAAATTATATAATTATGATACCTTATTTCTTTATTGATTTCATTGATTTCTTCCATCTTTACAGAATGATTGTATTCAAGCATCAATCAACCTAAAGTTGCTACCAAATGTTCAACATAAATTATCACTTTACTCAATTATTACGGTTTCCAAATTTAAAATTGGTGACAATACATCAAAATTTGCTACCTTATCGGACATCAAGTATAAAATAATTTTTAAGAACGACACTACAATGACCAGACTGCTGGTTTGTGTAACGGTACGCGACTGCGAATCATTCCACTTGGTAATCCTCTAATAGAGGCAATAGTGATTTCAGGTACTAATATAGGCCACATCATCTTTATTCCAAGAATGAAATTGAATCCCTCTGATAATTGTAATCCTTTCAAATTTAATAGAAGACAATTTCAATTATCGGTGTGTTTCGCAATGACTATCAACAAGAGCTAAGACCAAACAATGTAACATGTTGGTTTACTTTTGAAAAAAACTCTTTTTTAGCCATGGACAATTGTATGTTGCTCTTTCACGTGTAAAGAATCGGAGTGGTTTGAAGGTAATGATGTATGATCAACACAGTAATGTTGCTATGATATTTGTAATTTATTTATAATTATTATATGAACATTTCATTTTAATATTAAATAAATTGCTATTATTGATATTTAATATTTCTAGCCGTCAAACGGACGGGTTCAACACTAGTTTTGAATATTCAAAATAAATTATATTGCAAAAATTTCTTTGTAGCTCCATACTAAAATAACTTTTAAAACTGTTTTTAAAATAAAAAATGACATTTTTAAAAGTTTATATGATTAATAGTCACATTTTATAAATTTGTTAATCACATGATAATATCTTGTTATCAAATCATATTTTGTGATTATTTCGAACACATGATAAATCATTATATTAAAGAATAATCACATCTACTTATCATGTTACATATTACATTCAAAAAAATAATTGAATATTTTTTTATTTATATTTATATCATACCTTCCAAAAGTTATTTTAATAAAAATAATTGAAAAGGTTTTAAAGATTTTTTTTTTTCGAATAGTCAAAAAGTATTTCTGAAGTCATTCATACGTTCTTACAAAAATTAGCATTATTAACATTTGAATCTACACATATATATACTCCCTCCGTCCTATAACAATTGTCTTGTTGAAAAAAAAAATCAACTTTGACCTTAAATTATTTTGTTTGTGTCATATAATACATGATGAAAATTATACTAATGAAAATACATTTGAAACTCAATTCTTTTATATATTTTGCATTAAATATTATATAATACAAACAAAAATATGTAATGATAAAGTTGAAAAAGAAAAACTTTAAAAAGTCAAAACATGATATTTATAATGAGAAAGAGGGAGTAGGAGTAGTAGACATGTAAAACAATAATAATATTAAATTATTATTTGAACATGTAGGTCAAGTGGAATTGGCGGAGCTTCTTCGACATAAAAAGCATAAGGTGACAGCGTCACAGGTTACGAGTCCGGGCATCCAATAGTCACAAACAATTGAATGAGTCTGTCTAAATTGTTAGCGGGTCTAAATTAGGGTTAGACAATTTCTGATACGACCTAAAACTTGACACGAAATCGATTTGAAAGTTGAGGTAGGGTCAAGGTTTTTTGACCAACGAACCCGTTAACCCAAAACCCGCCAATCTGATTATTTTTTTGGTCGGGTTTGGGTCACCTAATGAGTTTTTGGGTTGATCCGACAATCTGATTTTTTTTAATGTAATTAAATATTTAGAAGTTTTATGTTAATATAATAATATGACGTATCTAATGGTTTTTAGTATTAAATTTTGATAAACATAATAGGTGATAAGAGTCTTTTGAATTTTATAAACAATTTTATTATTGATCCGTTAACAGAAAAAGACCTGAAAACATGTTGATCTCACTAGATAAATGAGTAATTTGGATCGGGTCAAGTTGAATTGGGTTGAAATACTCAACCTGATTGTAAAATTAGGAGGATTTTAATCAACTACTTTTGACCCACCAACTCGATAACCCGAGCGAGTCAACTTGACCCAATTTCGAATTGCCCACCCTAGTCTAAATCGATGGTTATTAACATTTTGACACAAATTTTGAACGGTGTGAACACTTTGAAGGTCATGCAATAGACTAAAGACTAATAGAGTTCTAGGAAATTGGAGAATTAGTTAATTATCTAAAGACAGATTATTCGCTGGTCGATTTGAGTATCATAGCTAGTACGCATGATATTATTTATTTACAATATAAATAAAGTCTACGATACGATTTACCAAATAATTGCACGTTTAAACGATTTGAAATTTCAACATATCATCATGAGTTATTTATGTTTAATTTGGACATTAAAATAATCATTTCTAATCTATAATCTATAATTCTATAATAGTGTAATATAATATATATTAATATGATTGTTTATCAGTGTTATAAGTAACCAAAAAGATGCTCCTAACCGGGGTCGTCGGCTATCAACCGACGAACTGACAGGGATGACACCAATTCATCGGTTGCTATCGTCGGTTTTCCCCTTCGGTTTACCGAAGCAATCCATCGCTTTATGTGGGCCTCATTTGCTTGTTTTTTTTTGTATTTTTTCCTTTGTGACCGTTTGAAGTAAAATAAATAAATAAAAAAAATTTAAAAAGAGCCGTTTGCATCCCAATCATTTTAATATTATTTTAAAAAAAAACTTTTAACTTTTACCTATAAATATACTTACATATTACACTCATCTTCACACAACAATTTACACAATAAACTATCTATTCCACAAACTCTTTCACACAACAATCCTCATCACTTTTTTACAATTCAAAAACCACACTTTTTACCTCAAAACCTCTCTCAAAAAAATGTCCAAAAACAACAAATCAACTTCCAAAAATAAAAATATAAAAGATCAACAAACTATTGCCAAAGATATGTGGCAAAATTTGTTGAATAACCCGTTACCAAATCCGACTTCATCAAACACTCAAGCTTCCGGATCTTCGTCTCAACCAAACACTCAACCTACCGGGTTTGCCAACTTCCCACCTATTGCAAGCCCGTTCACCCTTGATCCGCACGACCCGAGAAATAACTATGCATTCCAAGGGTGGTACACAAACACACAATTCCTCCACCACACACAATGGTCACAACCACATTGGTATCAAAACACACAATGGTCACCACAACAAATGAATTTCACCGTACCACAAACTTTGGAAGAAAGCTCCGACGAGGCGAACCCGGAACCGGAACCCGAACCCGAACCCGAAACCCGAACCAACAAGAAAAGGGGTAAACGAGTTCAAAATGGTGAAAGGGCTAAACGGGCTCAAACACGTTGGACGGACGAGGAGGCTAGGATTTTAGCGGAGCGGTAGATACATTGTTCCGAAAACAGTGTCCAAGGAAAAAATCAATCAAACGAGTCCTTTTGGGCTAAAGTGATGCAAGGTTACAATTCTTGTGTCTCAACAACCCGTAACCTTAATTAACTTTCTGGCAAATGGAACAAGATTTCTCACGACTCAAAAACATTCCAAGCTCTTTACAAACACTACAAAGAAATTCGCCCACAAAGCGGTGCCGACGAAAACGACGTTATGATTGCCACCCGAAATGCATTCCGGCAACAATTTGGGCGTGCCTTCATTTACGATTCATCTTGGAATGTTCTTAAACATTTCCCAAAATTCTTTACTGAGCCGGGCGTAATGGCCAACGAAGATTCTTTCCAACCACTTGTCACCGATCTGGACGCGGATGAACAACCGACTGCAACGGCTCTTGATGCGAACATGAAACGGTTGTTCCAAAATGACTACATCCGCCATCCTCCGGGCCGAAAGGCGGCAAAAAGTACGGCATCAAGTTCCGCCGGATCGTCTTCACGAAGTATTCAATCTGAAAAACAGGATGCACTTGAAGCAGTCAAGCAAACCGCTCTCGCGCAACAAGAAGCAATCAAAATGATTAAGGAAAATGCGATGAAAAAAGCCGCTTACAAAGCTTTGAGTTTTTTATGTAAAAAACTTCCGAAGAAAGCGTCTAAAAAAGAAATTAAAATGCTTAAAAACGCAATGAAAGAAGTCGTGAAACTTTACCAAGACAAATATGCCAACAACGAATCGGACGAAGACGAGCAAGAAAACGCGAACGAAACCGACGATTCGAGCTCCGATTAGATTATCTATAATTCTAGTAGTTTTTAAATTATCGTACTTTTAAATTTTTAGGATTTCTTGTAACTTTTATTTTTTTAGGAATGTACTTTTTTTTATTTTTTAGGCATTATTGTAATTTTTATTTTTAATGAAATGTGTGTTATTTAAAATATTGTGTTTAATTTAAATAGTTTTGTATTTTATTTGATTAAAAAATCCCAACCGGGCCCCAGAAAAATGAAGTGATGGATCAGGGATGGGAGGGGTCTGTCAGTTTCAGTCAGTTTTCTGAAAAAGCTGACGTGGCTCTGTCAGTTTCAGTCAGTTGAGTTATGGGTTGGGAATGGCCTAAAATCATTTAAACATGTGAAATTAAAATTGGATCTTTTGGCATGACAGCACTCAGCACGAGTATAAATAAGTGCGGTCAATAACTCAATTTTTCTACTCGTACTAGTGATTTTGGCCCGTGCGATGCACGGGTTTCCAATTTTACTGATTTCATTTACGTAGAAGTTTCAATCACTTTATTAAGAAGCACTTAAGAAAAATATGTCTTTCTATTCGTCAATTCGTTTGTTTTTTTTATATCTTGTGCAACTACATTCGGAGGTTTAATATAGACTGAGTAATAAAATTCAAATCTTAAAATATATCTAACTTCTAACTATCTAACTATATTTTTAAAAGATAATTGCATAAATAATAAAATGTAATTATTTGTGGATATCATTGCCAGATTGTAAAATGACAAAATCTAAATTATTCGGTCAAATAAAAAAATATAAGTGAATGACTTTAAACCATTTGGTTATTCATAAATCTTTTAGAAGTGTTGGAAATAGTGTTCGCTAATATTCATATCATATACATTATATCACTCTTAGTTATTTGTTTTGCATTGTGATTAACCGTATCATTGTAGTTATACCAAATAATTTACTTTAATTATTTTATCAAAAAGTTTACAATCGAAACAACATAAAGTTTTATTTGGATATATGCTGAAAAATATTTTGTTTATTTATCAAAATAAACGAAGTTTGATAGTGGTTAAGTCTTGTAATAGAACATATATGTTACATCATTACTAATTTTTATTGAACTTAAAAACTATAAAAATAATATATATTAGTCACATATATAATCAAGCGGTCACATATAATTAGCTTATTTTTCTATTCTTTATGAATGATCTATAACACTATATATAACTTCAGTATATACTAATAGAGCATGTATGCACAATCAAGTCAAAAACGATAACGTATCTAGTGAATAATCTTTATTTTTTGAGCAAATTTATCATCTTAAGGTACTTGATTCTAACAAAACATATGTATATCTTCACATAGTATGATAAAACCTAGGCTTATTGGCGTGATATTTGACACTCAATATCAAGTGATGACATGATCAATAAGTAGAAATGTTCAACACCAAAAGACAAAGTACAAAGAGCTTACCTATGATCAAACCACACAAACTAAACAACATGAACTCCCAATAGCTACATATAGAAAATTCTAAGATGATACAAAAACATACAAAATCTTATATGCACATCAAGAACATCTTCTAATAGAATAGCATTAAGATCACTAATAACTTCAATCCTCACCTTGTTAATGGAAACTCAATGTGAATGTCGAGAAAAGAAAATCATATGAAATTGAAAATGGTGTAGATTTTTTAATTATATGGACCATCTGAAAGTGAATATGGTGTATTATAGACTTCAAAAACTCATAAATTTATTTGCTATTTGCTATTTAATATCATTGGGTAATCAGTTAAAACTAAGAATATGAAAGGCCAATTATTTATAGATTGAAAATGTTTCGAAATTAAGTTGCTTTTTATGAAATGAATGTATAGGTTTTCAACTTTTATTATTAGGATTATGAAAGGATTTACCGAGAGTAAATTAATTAAATACATACTATATCATGCATTGAAACTATTTATAACTATATACTACGTAGGAGCAAAAACTGAAATTGCCTCAAAGAGTTATGATCACTGTAAGGACTACCCTATAATTTAATAATGTAATCGAAGAGTTTGTGCAATTATTAGTTATTAATTTTACCAATTAATTACTTCCAACATAACTCCCTTATATACTCTAAATCATTATATAGTAGAAAGTAGAAACATGAAGAATTTACATGAACCTTCTTCTCAATATTAGTGAAAGAATGATAATTAACCCAACAATTTATTATATTCAACTTTTTAGGGCTGAACTCAAAATTGTAGTATCACTATAGATTATTTATGATATCGTTAATTATCCCAAGAACTCAAAAATTATAGTATTGTAGATTAATTAAAAGTACAAATCTCTCAATGTCAAAATACTAAATAATTTTAATTAAGGTATCGATAAAAAAAGCCCTAAGGACTTCCTTAACACTATTTTTTAAATCAATTGAGTAAAAAATAAATATCTTTAATCGTTAATTTATTAACTTTCCTTGTTTCATCCCAATTTTATTGGATAAAATAATTCCCTTTTAATTATTTAATCGGTATATTTTTATAATGTAAGTTAATATTGCTTACAAAATACTACATTTAATATAATTTAAATTACATATAAAACAATCAAAAAATTTCTAATGATTTAATCCTTTAAGTTTGCAATGATTTATTGCTTTAAACCGTTAAAAATTTGAAAGTTAGATGATTAAACTAGAAAAACTTAAAAGGACAAAATCATTATAAAAGATAAACTTTAGGGATTAAACCATCAAATTTTTGCAGTGTAATAAGTTTGAATGGTTAAACAAACAAAATTTTAAAACTTCGATGATTAAATCATAAGAAAAAAATTGAGTGATTAAAACGAAAAAAAATAAAACAGATTAAACCATTATTAACCCATATATAAAGCTTGTCATACCTTTGACCTAGAAAATCATCTAATAAACAAATCCATTTGTCCGTAACCACTATGTAAATGTTTATTAATGTTATAGCTAACTTGAAAAATATGAAGGTTTGCTAACTTTTGTACCTGTGATATATGTTAAAATACATTTAGTGAACTCATAATTATTTTAAATATCAAAATTTGTTTTTACAATATGCATAAAAAATATATAAGATTGAGTTAATGATATTAAATGTAAATGTTAATATATAAAAATACAAAAAAAAAAAAAAAATATTCCCATTAAAAGCACTTTAACCTGTATCACAACTCACGAGACATACTTTCTAAAAATTGAAGTATGAAACCTTTGACATAGCTAAATAAAGCAACATAAATTCTTAACCATGTATTTAATCCGAGGGTTACTACTCACCATACCACTTGCTTTTTATGAATTTACTTTTCTGTAATTTTTCTGTACTTTATTCCATTACTTTTTCTTACATTCGGTACTTTATTCTATCATTTTTTTCTTACATTCTGTGTACTATTCTGTACTAAATGAGGTATGGTGAGTAATATTTGTGGTATAGAGAGACAAAGGCAATCCGAGTTAACTAATGTACCATATATAATTAAGAACCTGACGACGTTGCACTGATCAATTAATTTTTGCTTTGAGGTTGCTATATTTAATTACTTGCATGTAATTGGTACTTAATTATTGGCTGGGTAGAGATACATCCTTTAGGTGTAGAAATTTATCATTTACATGTTAAACATTACATTTTTTACTACTCCCTCTGTCTCACCCAAAGTGTCCACTTTGACTTTGCACGCAATTTTTGGATTCTCTACTAACTACATTTTTCACCAATCAAATAACAAATCTACCCACTAAAGTCCTTTTTGATTGGTTACAACATGAAAGTGGACACTTATTTTGGACAATCCAAAATAGTAATGTGGACACATGGGGTGAGACCGAGGGAGTATTATATTATAAAAAAAAGAAAATGATAACGACATTTTTAAGGGTTGTCAATAAAAATTTAGAACATGCATTAATACTTGTACGTATACCATAAAAAAATATCTGACCCCCCTGAATTTTAGTTGACCCTCCATAAATATTCTTTAAGTACAACTAATTGATCCACATTATTGACAGTCCTTATGGCTGTCATTAAAAATACCCCTATAAAAAATGTTATTTGTTCAACTGTCTATATATATATTGAACTTAATATTATTTGTTATACATGAAACTTTCTTATTATATAAGGCCAAATTAGTGGTGAGTGTGGTTCGGTTTTGATCGCTTAAGAACCAAACCGAAACCATAATTGAACTTTCAGTTAATTGGAATCTCTAATTGATCGGTGGTGATTAAATAACAGTTCGATTGTCGGTTAAACAATAAGAGTTAGTTTAGTTCTTCAATTAAATCGGTTAATAACCGCAGATGATATAACACTTGATTCAATCTTGTAAACTTACATAATAAAGGATATGTAGGTAATAATACGAAGATTGAAGAAAATAAAGATGTTTGAATAACTAAGTTCGTGGTGTTTTATGCATAAATTATGTGTGAATACTAAAGTATACCTCCTAGAAGTAAGCATTTTGTGTATAGTAATTTTGTAATGTGTTCATGGAAACAGGCCCAGAAAATGAAATTAAAAGGCCCCGTGCAATATAAAAAAATAGGCCCCAAATAGATAAAAAAATTCAAAAGAATATATAGAAAAATGCATTTATATTACGAGAATTATATAAAGATACAAAAATACAAAGTCATTATCTAACGATTCGGAAAAACTAACCATTTTCATTCTTCATTAAAAAGAGCTTTAAAAATGAATATACAATAATATATTATTACTCATTTTTTTGATATGTACACACATTACCCTTAGATGTTACAATCGTAATCCTTAAAAATGTATATATTCATATTTCAAAGAACTATTTTTAGTAACGGGTGTCATTATGCATTGTTTCAACGTTCAATAAAAGATAGAAATACCATTTCATCACCACATCACTAGGTTCTATTCTACAAAGACGGAATAAAATTTGTGATGAGATGGAGAACCTTTTCATCTTATAGCATCTTTTAAAGATGACACCTAAGCATTCTAAATTTTGACATCTAAGCATTTTAAAAATAGACAAGTGCCCCTAAACACAAGTAATTATTTATCACTTTTATTAGATTTTATATTTTACTAAAAAATCATTTTTTGTATTCCAACCATATGTTATATATTTTTACTTCAAATTTATGTAAACACAATCTTAATGCATGCTTCAATAATTTCATGAATTTGTAAGGTGCAAATGAAAAAAAGTAAAAAAAAATAAAGACTACAAATTTATGTAAACTTCTCACTAAAGTACAAATTATATATAGCTTATATTTACCAATTTACCTATTATATATCAAAGACTTAATTGTGCATATGCTTTCTTTTTTCTAAAACATGAGAAAACGAAGAATAAATGTGACTAAAGAGAAGGGTTTTACCGTAATCATCATCATAATGAAGGTGATAAATACAACCGATAATAAATTAATAATTCGAAAAGCACAAAAAATGTGAATAAGAAGAATAACATAATTAACATGCGCCCTTAAACCCGACCAAAACAAAAAGGTACGTTTTCTCATTAAATTAAATCAAAATAAGATAAGATATTTTTAAATTCATGCAATGTTTAACACAAGCAATGGCGAGACAAATTAATACGTACGTACATGCGTCTCATCTTATACAGTTATACGTGTACGTGTACAGTATATCAACTTCTAAATATACTTTGTATATTAAAATTCAAATATAATATTAATTGCTTTTTTGCTCTCCTTTTTTTAATATTGATCTCATCATATTTATTTTATCATTATTTTCATGACCATCTTAACACTGATTAATCAAAGTGTAGTTTCATACAACTTATTAGAGTTCACTCGAGCTGGGTCCCACTTTTAGCTTATTTGTTAATTATACTTCAAAACTTACTATTTTTATTTTTTTGTCTCATTTTCAGTTATACGGAGTATAAAGATTACATATGATGATGATGATCTTGTACGGGGAACTCTAGTGTATCTGATCGATGTTTGCTAGATGCCTAGATCCATACACAATGCAAACTTGTCATCACGGGCAGAGCTAGACGGGGGCGACTGCCCCCTAGAAATCAAAAATTATCGAATTTTTTTTTAAGTTAATTAGTGTCAGTTTCAGATTTTGACCTCCTAATATGATAGAAAGATAAAAAATAAAAAAAATTTGCCCCCATTCTAAAAATTCTCAACTTCGCCTCTGTTTGTCATGATAAGTTTTCGATGGTTTTGATCGGTTCTGATGGGTCATTGCCACTCATTGGTAGTGCTAATCGGCTTGTTTTGATGTTTCAATGGTTTGATGGTTTTCATCTGTTGCTACAAGTTAAGATGGATTCTAAGTATCATTTCTAATTTGTATGTGAAGATTAGATGTTTAGTTTTGTTTCAAATCCAAAGTCGCGTGCTTTTGCATTGTTGTGGTTTGTTTCACATAGAGGTGGCAAAATGAATGGGTCGGGTCGGTTCTCGAGTCTATATGGGTTTGGGTCTAAATGGGTCTCGGGTCGGGTCGGGTTATCGGGTTCACCAAACTTTTTTTTTTATTTGAGTGAAAAATGAAAAATTAAATGAGGTGGGAAAAAAATTACCCGCTAGACCCATCCAAATCCGTTGGTTAATTGTTACACAAATATATGTTATATTGAAAAACCCATTTAGACTCGTCCAAAAAATAGGGAAGAGATCCAACAAACCCACCCCCTCCTAAAATTAACCAAATTGATCCATAATTAACCAATGATTTTAAAATTATCACCTCTAGTTTCACATCGTTCCTATGTATTTTCTCGCCTCTTCAACTTTTGTTAAATTTAAGATGATAATTGTTTCTCATTTGACTTTCACTTTTTTTCTAGAAGAAAATGGTGTTAAATTAATAAATTTTAACCAAAGAAAGTTTCACGAATACACGGGTGTCTCAAAAGTCTATTTGTACATATACATAATTCTATGCCTGGCAATCTCAACCTGAAAAGAAAAAATTAGGTTGATTGGGTTCATTAAGTGTAACTTACGGGTTTGTAAGTTTGTATAAGAATCTTGTGAACAGGTCCAAATGGGTCCTCTTCACAAATCTGGAAAACTATCAGCGGGTCGAACGGGTCTACACATGGGTTCACAATCAACCTCGTTTGAATATTTTAAAAGTATTTGTAGGCGGTGGTGCGGTGGTTTACTTATTTTCATTTTACGGAGAAGATATAAAGTGAATAAGGAAAGGTGTTAGTGTAGATTATTGCATATGTATATTAAATTATTAATGGACCTCATGTTGTACACGTATACATGTTTCTTTCGTTTCTTTTGTGTACAAACCTTTAATTTTTAGATTATATAATTATATATAAAGTTGGAAAATAGATGTCAGGTGGAAAAAAATATACTCTAAATGAAAAAATAAAGCTAACTAGCAAGGTAAAGTATGTCATAATTATTAACTCGTGAGTTGATTTGTAATTCAGAATCTTCATTTTTAATTCACAATTTGTAACTTCATATATGTATATATATTAATAAATGTAAAACACGTTGATATCTATAGTTAAAGTTGTTAATTGGAAATTAATACGAAAAATTTACTTAAAATAAATTATAGTCATTTTCTTTTTTTAATTTCTCTTTTAATTCATATAAGTTTGTATGAGTTTCTGACTCGTAAAAGACACACAAAACATCTAAAAGTCACACAAGATTTGGAAGAACAAATAAATGATTCATAAGAATTAAAGTCATTTAAGAGTAGTGATTCGAGTGGCCTTGTTTTAATATTTTGAATTCGACTCTTAAGAGTCGACATGTGAAACATGAAAATTTAAGAACTATTAAGTATATTATCTCTAAAATAGATGGTCTTTTTTGAACTTCTAAATCATATTAATATTTAAGGCATTGTTACTCCAAATAAATTATGTGATGTTAACAGTTTAAAATTTTAAAAAGCATTTAGATAGGTAAAGCAGATGTCTCGTTTGCATTATTTAACATAAAAAAAATTGAAACAATATTGGGTCGACCCAACCCGACCCGACCCAACTCAGATTGGATCCACACCGTTCGACCCGATTCATAGAAGGACCCATTTGACCCATGACCCGTTTTGACCCATACGCAATTTGACTCGTGACCCAACCTGACCCGACCCGACCCGACCCGTTTTCCAGGTAATTCTATTAAATTAGGATTTTTTTAAAAAAAACAATTAATCAAAACCTATAAAACTCGTGAACAATATTAAAGAGTAAATTTCATGGATTGTCGATATGTTTTACATCGATGTACAATACTCGCCTGTACTTTTTTATTATCGCTTTTTCACTTCAATAAATTTACAGTTTGCTCGAGAATGGTCGTCCCCTTCCACCTAAAATGACTAAAATATTCTTACTCCGTTCGTCCCAAAATTATTGTCACCCGATAAAAAACACGCAGTTTAATAAAAGCATAATTATTACTGTTTTCTCTTTTTTTACATTTTGCAGAATGACAATTTTATCCCTAACCAATTAATTACTGCTTTCTTTAAAGTGTGTGAGTGCCCCTAGCTGTGGATCTAAGTGATTGATGACAGCGATTGAATGGCGGAAACAAACAATCACAATAAGCAAATGTAATCACAAACCGAAATCGAATAAACGAATCAAAATCAACTTTGTATTGATAATCGTAACCTATTAGCTTGTTTACAGACTTGCTATTTCGACAAATGGTGCTAGGGTTTCGTCAACCCTAGCCAGAAACCCGTAGGTTTGTTTATATACCAACACAAGTTGGCAGATGGCGCTAGGGTTGCGTCACTTGGCTAGTGTCACATGTGACCGCCTTCATGCGTCACTTACCTAAGTGTCGCTATGCGTCACTAAGGCAAGTGTCGCCTACTACAAAACTCAAGTGTCGCTAAGTACAAAATCTATTTTTCTATTACACTTAACTCACGACACTTACAACTCGATAGACCAACTGACTGACACACTAAATGTACCAACAAACTCCCCCGTGTCATCAGCTTGGTCTTCAAAATCTTCAATCTTCAGACATCTCTCATCAGCACCATCCTTCTGGGAATGCTCCACCAGCATGAACACCCATTTTAACACAAACCTCGACAACCTTTATGAATTTTACAGCTTCCTCATGATCAATCTGATTATATCGCATCTTATTTTTGTGGAGAGCTTTCAAATCATTCTTTGACATATTAATAAGGCTGAGCGAGTCAAACACACGAACATTCTTACCAAGAGCTCCTTTGATATTCCATTCAGTCTTTTCTTTCTCAGACTCTTTCTTTGAAGTATATTCAATAACAGCTTCTTGTGTATCAGGGTCAAACCACCAATATCGCATATACTTGAGAAAACGTAGTGGTAGTGACTGTAATGGAACTTTCTTAAGACAAGCAGCTGGCGGATAATGATATTTCACTATTGGTTCTTGAGTTCTCGGATCCAATTTTCTTCTTATAACAGAAATGAACTTCCAGCTCTGGTCTAATCTACATATACGTCTTGCTGTAGATCTCCGTCCTTAAAAGCTTCTGAAACATATTTCCTCGAAGATCATCTGTATGATTAACTATATTCAGTTGAGCAAGACGATTTAGTTCAACCTTTGACAACGTGCTAATATGATTAAATCTTGTTTTGAAATATTGCACGCCGTCTCTTCTTTAAATCAAAATAAAAAAAAATTCTACATCAAATTTCCAACTTTTGATCAAACCTGTAAGTTCACCTCGAACCTCGAAAAATTTGCACTTTTTCAATTTAGGTTCGGCTGGAAAATAACTCATATGTGGCTTTGTCGAATCTCGAATAACCGATATCGATTCACCCTCTGGTACTGAATGAGATGACGATTCAGGAACTGATTGAACAATTGGTTGTTCCTGAATATTTTCTAACGTTTGTTCTTCCTCATCTTCCGAAGAATCCGACTCAATGATTGGTGCATCAAAATCATATGATTGAGCCGGTTATCTCTGAATAGGTTCAGGTTCTCTTTCAGGCGCCGGTTCTTGATTCGGGTTTTCCATATAAACCTCATCCGGCCCTGGAACCTCTGTATCCATTTCTACATCATCAGGATCAACTAATCTATCATCTTCATCAACTGGATTAATCAAACTTTGCAGATACGTGAGATTAATATTTATAATCAACTGTAATCGGTCTCGGTTGACCTTGAACATCAACAAAGTAATCCAAAGTAATATTTTCATTAATTTCTGAATCTTGTACATTTGTTTGCTCTGATACCAGTTGTGAGTGCCCCTAGCTGTGGATCTAAGTGATTGATGACAGCGATTGAATGGCGGAAACAAACAATCACAATAAGCAAATGTAATCACAAACCGAAATCGAATAAACGAATCAAAATCAACTTTGTATTGATAATCGTAACCTATTAGCTTGTTTACAGACTTGCTATTTCGACAAATGGTGCTAGGGTTTCGTCAACCCTAGCCAGAAACCCGTAGGTTTGTTTATATACCAACACAAGTCCGCAGACATGCGTCACTTGGCTAGTGTCGCATGTGGCCGCCTTCATGCGTCACTTACCTAAGTGTCCCTATGCGTCACTAAGGCAAGTGTCGCCTACTACAAAACTCAAGTGTCGCTAAGTACAAAATTTATTTTTCTATTACACTTAACTCACGACACTTACAACTCGATAAACCAACTGACTGACACAATAAATGTACCAACAAAGTGGGTAATAATAATTTCAATCAAGGCTAATACATTAATCATGACCAAACTTGACTTTCTTTTTTTGGAAGTGGACAATTAATTTGAAACGTCCGAAAAATGAAACATGGATAATATGTTAAGACGGAGGGAGTATTAAATTTGGTCCGCAAGCTTCCATGCTTCTATCACCTCATTTTTCATCGTCGTACGCACCCCTTAAGCCACCACCCACCATCACCATAGTTCTATTTTCAGTCACCCGCCAATGAAGCTATCTAGGGTTTCGTTTTCTGATTTTCTGGCCGGATCTAGATGTACCGGGACCATCAAAGAAGGGGAAAGGAGTGGATGCTAAGCAACAACAGTGGATGTCGAAAATTCCTTCGCATGTTTTCTCAGGTATTGTCCAGTGTCATTGTTGCATATCCAACCGCCACCATTTCGCCGAAGAGAATGAAATAGTGATGGTCTCAACTGATTTTCAGGTTTCCAGCGGAATGCAGTGGTGGAAGTAATTACTAGGCAGGGGCAACGGGTGCACTCAATGTGATTGTGTTATTTTGAAGCTTATAATGACGATTGGCGAGGAGGTGTTATTTGGCCAGGTTTTGTTCGTTGGCCACCCGAGATGGTGCGTGTGAAGATAATGGGAAGGGATTTAGGGTTATAAGTTGAGCACTTTCAGAAAGTCTAAATTGGGGGAGAGGGTATCTACACTATATATTATAATAAAATGTAAATTAGGTAGTCTAAGTTAATCTCAACCCTTAAATAAGCTATTAAATTAAATGTGAATCATTGATCTAGCCTTTAAAAATATGACTACCTAAATAGTGAATAGAATATGACAAAAAGACTATAATGACCCTATATTGACTTTTTGAAATATTAGTTTGGTAAGTTATTTATTATTTGGTGATATATTAATGGCAATATTGAATATTTATTTATTTTTTAATTTTTTTTTGCAAATTAAGTATCTTACAAACATCAAATCAAAAAATTATGAAAATTGCACCATTAAATTGAGTATTTTCTCCTCTTCGATTTAAGATCTCACAAGGTGTATTTTCAATGAGTTTTTTCCCCACTTTTTGATGGGTTTTACAAATTATTAACACATGTGTTATTGTTTGGTTGTATATTTGAGTTAGGGTTGCAGTTAGGGTTTAGGGTTTACTGTATAGTATGGTTTAGGGTTTACTGTTTAGTAGGGTTTAGGTTTTTGATGGCACCCGAAAGTGTCGATGTCGTTGATGGTAACTAATCGGGCGCCACCAGGGGTTTTAAAAATTTATATTTAGCGGGGCTTAAATTATATGTACTACCTACTCTTGTTAGTAAGTGGTAAGTATAACCTAAGATCGTTCTATGAATCCAAATGTGTGGTGATTAAAGTTAGCACTTTTGGTAGGGAAGTATTTAGGATGGAACAAAGTAGGTAGGTAAAGGGGTTTTTAAACTAAAGACAAGTAATTAAAATGCAGGAAAGTAAGTTAAAGGGAAAAGATAGAGATGTGATTGCTGAGATTTCGATAATTAATGTTTCGGGATGAAAGACTAAATAGGGAAAAAACTTAATATAATAAGTAAACTACTAGGTGTAAACTCTAGAACCCTACCAACTAAGTTTCCCATTGGCATGTCACTAGGAACTAGGTTATCGTGATTCTGATCGGAGCAATACGCCAACTTCCAATACCTATCTGGTTGAGAGATAAGCAACCTATTTTGATTTTATACCGAGGTGCATGAATCAGTGGTGTATCGTCTCATAGGTCCGACCGTTCTTAACCCCTAAGATAGCTTACCATTCTATTAGTATGCAGATTAATAACTTTGTATGTTTAGACCACCGATTTTATAAGACCTAGAGGTTTAAGTATCCTAAGTCACTTGGACTTTCACTTTCATTACTAAGTCTTATTTATAATTGATTAGATTCCGGTTTCTTCGACTTATGACTTAAATCTCTCCTTTTCAAACAGTTATACATCCCTGGATTATTCGCAGTTTGTTAAAAACGTGTTTCATATTCAGACCATGCCTTTCAGTTATTAGACCGTGTACTTTGCATGGTAATTCCACGGCTTCTTACGTCCAACATACGATCAAGAGTAATTAACAGTGAAAATGACACTCTAAACTAATTAAATGTAAAGCAGTGCGGAAATGTAAACCTAATATATACAACGAGTGATTTCACTGTGTCTTACTTATTGTATGTCATGGGCACATATAACTAATTACCATAATTAAGGTTGATCAGGTCCTAATTACTAGGTTGCAGTCACGTGGATAACCAGAAAGGTACTCCATAGATTAAACTTAAGTTCATAAGGTCTTAACAGTACAAGGTTTATTAATTCCTATTTTGTCTGGACTTATTTTACGAACATTACTTTGTGATGTGATAAACGCTCAAAAGTACTATATTTTAGTAGTATTTTACCCCTATTCTTGGATGTTTCTATTGCATTTATCTAAGAATAGATATTGATTTCGTTCATATTTGCAATTAGATGTGGAAATGGAGCGTTACGAAGAAAGGAACGGAAAACAGTCAATAATCGAGTTCAATAATGCATATTTGAAGAATAAAGTGAAGCCGAAGTGAAGAAATGATTAAAAGAAGAAAATATTGAAATTCGGCTGAAAGTTAATCCATACGCCGTATGGATTATCCATACGCCGTATGGATTGAGGCGGTGGAAGCCCAGGTCACGCGGACTTGGGCTGGGCTTGTTTTTCATCCATACGCCGTATGGAATTTCCATACGCCGTATGGATGATTTACACAGGAAGTATAAAACGCGATTAAAACCCCAGAAAAAGGGAGTTCGACAAGGGTTTGTATACAGTCGATTAATTTCGTAGTTTAGGGTTTATTTACGATTTAATTTAGTATTTTGGAGGCACGTGGAGTCAAGATTGAGGCTAGTTCGTGTTGATTCTTCGTGATTCGTCTTTATAATCCGGTATAACTTCTTTTATTTCGATTTCATTGAAGAATTTGACTTTGAATAATCTGAGTTTTCTGTTTTAAATGATGAGTTGAATATTCAAAGTGATTGTGTAGTTGATTGAACTCGGACTATGATTATTGAACGATTATTATTGCGTATTGACTAGGTTATTTAATTGAAAACTATTATATTGCTTGTAGATCCTTGTTTATTGGTAATTAGTAGTTATTAGTGTTCAACTTGGTTAATAAGATTGATGAGATTGGGTTCCTTTAATGTTATTAATTATTGATGGTTATAATCTTAGGATTTGTGACTATTGCTAAATATGTTGAGTAAATGATAATTATCTACTTTAAAATGAACAAGACAATAAGTAATTATTGGGTATTGTTGAATCATACCACTAGAGTTAGTTATAATAAGTTGTGAATGTTTAATGCTCAATTTAGGGAAAAACACACAATTGACTGATCATCTTGTGACATTGAACTGATGTTTTATGTTGGACCCTAAGTTGTAGGAATTAGTTAGACCCGGAAAGTTGGCTAGTTCACATTCAATTTGATATCATTGAAGAATTTGGTATTAAATTTGATATAAACGAATCACAATTAGATAATCAATACGTAATGAATCGGGATATTTGAATTTGAGTGACGTTAATTATACAATTACTTATTCCTTCCTATTTGTTATTAGTTATTATTTATTTAAATTGTTTTATTTATTTTAAGTTATTATTTTATCAATCTTATGTTCATATGGAACTAAAACGTTTCCCCCGTTTACTGTTTTCTAGTTAATTAGTATTTTTTATTTTTATAAACAACCACCGTTCTTGAGATCGACTCGGTCTTACCGATTCTATACTTACATTCGATCAGGTATTCTTGCCTGGTTGTGTGAAAATGTTAATTAGGTATTTCCATTTATAAATAATAAAACAAGACACGCTTTCACACGCATCATGATGCATTGATTTTCATAGGATATACCAGTTAGTTGTGAAGTTGTATTATCCTTTTTGGAATTTCAACTGTTAAACCAGAGTTGATTCCAGTGATATGACTACCTTCGGTCGTTTATGACTTCCATACATTTGTACTTTGCTCGAAAGCATTTCCAGTACTATATCGAATAAACAGTCGAATAGGGGTCATCATATCACTTTACGATTGTCGTGCACTAATTATATAATGTCATCCATACTTATATTTCTCTACATCATCAACAATCACAATAATAAACTACTCGCAATTCATGGCAACAAATAAATCACATACCAGACAATAATTAAAACATGAAGTGAGACAAGTAAAATAAAAGTTTAGATATCACCCGGAAATAAATTCGTAGCAGTGTATTATTTAGATTGACAACTCTTTTGCACGTACAAAGAATGATCTCCGAATCCCTAGCATTCGCCCTAGCTTCTATATTAATCCGTAGATTAATTACAATAATCCTAGAATGAGAAAGACTAAAGAATACAAGAGATTTTCTAAAGAAAGTGTGTAAGATTTGTAAGTTGTGTTGAAAGAGTGTGTTTTCAAATGAACCAAAGCCCTCCTATTTATAGGTGAGATCCGGCTCACGTTAGCATCTTGGGGAGCACATTAGAAAAAGGTAGAAAAGGTGGTGCACCATGTACGTACTTTCGCGTAAAGGTGTGGCATCGGGTACGTACAATCGCATAAAGGTGTGGCAACGGGTACGAAAAAGGACCAAAAAGCGGAAATGGGACGGGTGGTAGGTGGTCGGCGCTGCCCTACCTGTGGCCGGCGGCGGCTGGCCTACCCCCGCCTCGATTCGCCGTCTTTCGTTCCGTTTCTTAGTTTGTGCGTATTTTCTTCGTTATGTGTCCGTTTGTGTTGATTCTTTTTGCGTTGGATTTTTAATTCAAAGACGAGATTTTGATATAAATAAATCCCCGAGATGAGTTTCATATCTCCAGATATTGCGTACGAATCATTTGAATCTTCCGGCGGGCGTAGAATCTTCATTCTTTATCCGTTTTTGTTGATTCTTCTTTTGTTAGACTCGTATTTTGAAAATGAACATCTTGGATAAGATGGATGTTGATGATGGGTTCTTTTGTCTTTAAATCTTGTTATGAGGTCTTGAATCTTCAAACGTGTGTGGAATCTTCGTTTCTCGTCCATTTTGCTTGATTTTTCTCGTGCAACCTTATTTTGACCTTCTTGGCAGATTCTCATTGATTTGAGTGTTATTTGAGTTCAAATGCCAAGAATCGTTCCAGAATGAGAGAGATATCAGTAGTAAAAACGTGACTTTTTACGCGATATCAAGTATCCCACACTTAGAACTTTGTTTGTCCTCAAACAAACTCATTCGGAAAGCCTTTTAGAAGGGTTCTAATTGCAATTTTTCATAGGAATGCGATTTCCAGAGAATAAAATATTCCAGTCATGAAAGAGCTTTTCATGAGAAACTAAGAGTTTAGAATTTGATACTTTCTTCGAGCAACTCAGATGGTGATCACGACTAGGCAATCCTTACAGTGGGTCACTCAAATCACTTCAAGTGTTTAGGGTTTCCTACTTGTTATTGTCAATCACTCAGATAGCCAGTCATGCAACATTCTCGTCATAGGCTTGATTAATAATCAAATCTCCATCACTTTGGATGAGAATGACACTAATCTTTCAAGATATCTTAGAAGGAATCGGGTTTTTGGTTTTGAGGAAGTTGTGAAGGGGAGTGTGATGGGTTTTTCTTATATTTTCTCGAAGCTAAAGTGCTTTCTTTTAGGAGGTCTCTTTTTGGAATCTCAGACTTTTAAAAAGACTTCATAGTGCAACCCTTTTTGGATATTAGTTTCTTTTTTCTGGCCTTTTTCTTGGTAGCGTCGGCATAATGTTTCTTTGTTCTTTTTCTCATTTTTCTTTTTGCTATGCCGAACTTACCGATGAATATGTGTTATTCTGGTCTGAAAGGTTTCTTTTAGTGTTGGATTGTGAGGTTATGTTGGCTTTTTCTGAAGAAATTTGAGAAATTGAGAGTGTCTCTGAGAAATGCTGGAAGATGTGACTTTCATAGGTTCGGGATAAATATAGGGAGGTTTTGGTTGGGTGCGAAGAGTGAGTGGATGTTTGGTGTTTGGAAGGTGTGTAGAAGATTTTGGTTGAAGAGTGGATGTTTGGTGTTTGGAAGGTGTGTAGATTCCTTAGAAAGTATCAAGACAGATTGCACCTATGCCACGTATGGCACTCATTGATGTGATCTCGAAATGTATTGCAAGAGCAAGTTCTAATTCAAATGCATACATCGGCACACACATGAAATGAAAAGTGAAGCATTTTTAAGATGAATGCTACTTATGGGCTCAAACCTCACGAATCGAATGTTTTGGTCAATGTGTGCCTAGTCATGTGTTGCCCTTTTTGTCTGTGTCTCATTCTAAAACAATTTTGTTTCTTTGAGAACTCGTTTCTTACTGTATTTTATATTTTCGGCAAATAGAAATTCTAAAAATGTTGCTTTTGAATCCAAAAGAAAAAAAATTAAAATTTCTCTATTTTTAGCCTTTTAATAAAAATATTGTTTGTTTTACGGACAAGAGGTCAAACTTTCGGTTGTTACTGTATATCCCACACTTAGAGGAACATTGTCCCTAATGTTCGAATATTATTTGTTGAGTACCTCTTGTCGAAGTATCCCACACTTAGAGATTCTACTTATTTCTGGATTGTTACGTAAGTGTTATGTGGTTTTGGGGATCCCACACTTAGTTTAGGAGATATCGGAATAGATAATCGAAGCTTTAAATAAATGGATAGTTTTGGGACGGGTTACAAATTTGTTGTGTGTACTATCGGCGTCCGTCATGGCGAGGTCCACGACTTCCTTTGCTTTAGTCTTCGATAAATAGTGGTTGGATCAAATAAACATTTCACTCAACAATCAAATAATAGCTGCTAATAAGAAAAGTAAAGTGATAGCATAATAAAATAATAAATAGATAGAGGTGATGTCTATGCATCCATAGTACATCAATACAACTAATGGTAATATCTTCTGCTAGAAAGTCGAAAGAAGTCAGAAGGCGGAGCAATCTTGTGCTCGACTAGTGGTGAAGCTGCTGCGGTAGACATGATAGGTCCAGGAGAGGTCTCGTCTGATGAAGAATCATCGTACTGACATTGAGTGCCTTTGTCTGAAGCATCATGGTCAGCTCCTGCGTCTGGTATACCGATCGTCGGAACTTCATTTTTACTATTTCATTATCACAGATGAAATGTTAAACACAATTACATCAATCCAACACTTTTATTACCTGATATAATATTAATCACTAATATGGCAATTAATACTTAGAGTACTTGATAGAACATTTAGTATTAATATCTTGTCAACATCATGTGTATTATTCAACACATATTCATCAATCTATACACCTTTAGTTGAATCACAATTGAGCATTTCATGTTCAATTATCATATAAATATAAGCTCATGTACTTAGTTTACAATTTCTTAAAATGCTCAATTTAACACTTTTTATTATTCTACATGATTCAAATACTTTATAATATTTCAATTAATTCACATATATGATCTACATAACTCTATAATCAATAGTTACTAACCCTTGTTAGCAACAATCAACAATACCATTTACTCTAATATTTCGGCAGTTAAATAAACCACCTACGAATGACTCACATACGATAAAATATGTGGACCTTTTAAAACAAGTTTTAATATTGTATTTAGTCATATGAATGATCCCTGGGCTAAAAGAAATAAAAGCCCAATACAAAACGTAAGTCAAAAGTGCGAAATAAGGTCCGAAAAACAATAAAATGCCATTTTCGGGCCCCAAACGACCCCGAACTGCCCAAAACTGTCAGGGCTCATAGCATAGCTAAGAGCTTTGACCGTTGGGCCGTTTCCGAGTGGACATGTAAATTTCGTATTAATCGGACACCAAAATTTTATAGCGGAAAATTCTACGTTATACGTCATTTTAAACGTCGGATAAAAGGAAATCCGATTTTCTCACCAAACATGTTATACCCGATCGGCTAGGACACCATACCCGATCGGCTCACCTAGTTCACCCGATCGGTTACCCTTTAAAATTTTCGAAGGTTAAGTTCTGTGATATTTTCACACTAAATTACCCGATCAGCTCATTTTTTTACCCGATCAGCTGAATTACTAATACCCGATCGGCTCAACCTTATAGCCGATCGGCTATAAAGCCTTACACGATCGGCTCACCACCTGACTCGATCGGCTATATTACATTTTCGAGGCTTTTTATCCCGATGCTACATTCTGTAAACATTTTGTACTATTTCATCCGTTCGGCTATCAAGCAATACCCGATCGGCTCAACATCCTTAGCCGATCGGCTATGTTTCTGTCAGCTAATATTAGTGCAATTTTCCGAAACTCAAACGAGCATATCTCACAAACAGTAAAGAGTTAGGTCATGAAATTTTGCAGGCACCTTCATATAATCAAAATGCAACTTTCCCTTTTTGTACTTTTTCATTTTACACGTTTTACGAGAAAACAGACGTATTACTCATTTTGGACCGTTTTTAACCATTTTGGTTGACACGCCATATTCCAAATGGCTTGGTTTCTGACTCTAAACTTTTAACCACATGTTTATACATATAATTATGACGTGTGGGCAAATTCATCACCCCCACATACCCATTCTATCATGTTTTAACTCGTTGACCCGTTTAGGGGTCCAATTGGGCATTTTTACCAATTTCAACTATATTGACTATATTAACACTCACAACACACATCCCCACTATATGTAGGATTTAAAATCACTGTTACATAGGTCATAACCAAACCACCACTCATTTTTACCATATAACCATTAAGTGACCCATTTGGGCACTTTTATGACCCGTTTGGGTCTCCGCCCAAATGATCATTATTCCAGCACCCAATTCACCATTCTTGACTATTTTAAGTCAAACTAAACCAATTTCATTATTGGTGTCATATTATAACTCTAAAACACCAATTCACATCAAAATTATTATGTTTAAACCAATCACAACAAATTTTCAACTTTGACTTCTTTTACAAACTTGTCAACGTATATAAAGCCTTGTTGACCACTTTGACTTTCTATTTACAACTTTTAATACCTAGATCATAATTCAACCACAATCATGATCATTGTTAAACACATAAGCATCTAACCACATTTATCACTTTATAACATAGCAATTACCAATGTGACTCTATATCACATTCAACTTTGACTTTTCCAAGTCAACGACATACATTTCAATTAATGGTCACTTTCTAATTTGAACAACAATACGACTCCAAATCCTATCCTTTGAGATATACCAACCTTTCATTAATTTTACTATATGGAGTCATATTAAATAAATCTATCATTGTATCAACAAATAACAATCATCAATGACTCATAATCGGGGAATCATATCAGTCTGACTCAATTTACTTTACTACTAATCATATCATAGCAAAGTAAACAATTCAAGCTTATTGAAATTTACCAAGCTTATCGAAAATTACCTGATATACTTAGGCCCACGAGTATTGAGGAATCATTGAGAATACCAGACGGTTCCTCATGTTCCTCCGTCTCTGCAACCAAAATAACACTTTTGCAACTTGTTATAGGTTAGTACACATTTAATAACCACTTTCTCATACAATCACTAATCCCCACACCCTGGAATGTTTGACTTGACACAATTCTAAGTTTGGAATTGAACATCTTACAATGTACAATTCACCCAAACTCAGGCTCTGATACCAACTTATAACACCCCATCTTTTACAACATTATTTAAATGTATTTTACATCGGAAGCGTAAGTCCAAACAAACTTTAACAATTAAGTTATAGAACCTTATGTAACTAAACCATAATATTCCAAAACTATAGTATATCTAAAATGGGTGTTATTTAATTCCAAATACAACTTTAAGTTATCAAAGTAATATCAGAGTAAGCTTGGTCAAACATTCCGTCCCGAACAACTTCTTGACAATCCCATTAAATCAAAACCATAACCTGCAAGAAGTGGGGTGGTGGGGTTAGCATAACGCTAAGTGAGTGAAACTATAATCAACAGCCCAACTTAACATTACAACTTTGTTTGCAATAAATAATCGTAAACAAAACATCAAATAGATCGATGGTTCTTGGGGAAACCTTCAGCCAATAATACCAACAGTAACACATAATATCAATAAGATAACATCGCAATACACAACATATCAATTATCAAATACAACTGGCGTCAAAGAGGACCGGTGGTTCTTGAGGAAACCTTCTCAAAGAACACTTTAAAACCAACTGCAGGCCAATACAGAGGTTTAACCGACTACTTGGTGCTATTAACCCAAACAACACAGGCTACGACAATAACACTTGTACTAAGACCCTGTGTAGTTCAAACAATAGCAAACACAAGCCCAGTCCCATGCTGGCCTCTGAATATCGTCAAAGCCCAAAGGCTGAATATCACGTGATCACATACCCACATATTCAATCAGATCAATATATCCAACTAAACATTCCATCAACAGTATTATTACTATTAAACCAAAATCATCATGGCAATTCCAAAGCAGTAATAATACGTTTACCCGTTGCAACCAAACTTGTTACAACTAAGTAAAACTGAGGATTAAGATCCACACACCGACACCTCAGTTGCCCACTCAGTAGTCTAATGTCACTGAGTCTTTCTCCATATCTGAGAATACAATATAAATAACGAGTTGGTAACTCATTCATAATAATCAGCTCATGTTAAAGTCGTACAGCATGATTCATAATCTCAATTTCAATGAGTTATTACTCAATTCATTATTCACTTAGTCATGATTAATGATCATGATAATCACTTTCCAATTCAATCAAATACGTGATTATTAGCTTACATTACTTTAACACCAATCATGCCAAGGTCATAAATAATCATCTTAATATCATAAATTCATTATTACTTATCAAGTTTATGATCATTATGATCACTATCACTTTAGTCATGTTAGACTAACATAATTAGACCTTTAACAAAATTATTAACCTCCAATATCAACAATTCATCAATATCCCAATATTAGGTCTAATGAATACTTAGCAATTAAGCTCACACAATCATCTTTAATCATCAAATACTAGCTTAACAAACTCAATTGCATAACTAGTTTACAATTTAACAAATTTCATCAATTCAAGTTAGGGCTTAGCTTATAATCACAATTCAAATATCAACTAATCATTCTAACATAATTACAAGCTTCTCTTCATGAGAAATCAACTAAACCCATAACTTAATTCATGATCATAACTCAATTATATCAATTTCTAACATAGGGTTTTAACTATAATCATGAAATTAACATCAACTAACAATTCTAACATAGTTACAAGTCTCAATTTCATCTCAATCATTATTAGTTCATCATATGCCACAAGAACACAAATCAATTTCACAAGCCCTAGCTTAATTAATGTTAATCATCATCATTAATAAGCTCAAACAACACTAATTTAGCAAGACCAAACCCTAATTTCGGATTTGAACTTTCCAATTGGAAAAACCCCAAATTCTAGGTTATAGAAATCAAGAAATTGAGACTTACAAGATGATTAAAAGGATTAGAGGATGATAATCCATGTTCTTGAAGCTTGAATTCGAATTCTAGGACTCCAATTCGAGGTTAGGAAGTGATTATGGTTATTTGATCTAGGGTTTCATGTTTCTGTACGTTTGTATGTATATGTGGAGATAGATATCCACAAAACCGACTTAACCTTGTAAAGGTATACTGTAAGTGTTTAAATTTCATTCCCCGTACTTATCATTGTCTGGAACTTAAAAACCATTTACGGAAAACATTATTTTATTTTACCGTCAACTGAATTAAATTAGAACAATTAATAATTTATTAGACACAATAAATTATTTGACTCTTTTACCCATTTATTTTCAAATCATACAACAACCTATTTTCCGACACATTAAATAATAATTTATCGTCAGAAAATATTAAAATACTACCAGACCCAAGGAATGGGTGTTACACAAGATCACAAGTTTTGGTGGAGTTTTGATGGTGGTTTCATGGTGGTTATGGTGGTGGACGTTTTTGGAGAGGTGAGGGGAGGAAGAAGAATTTCTTCTTATTTTTGAATCATGGGGAATGTATGGAAGGTTTTAGTGGTCCCTAGGAATATGTGTCATGACCTTAAGTACCTTATTCCTTACACATGGTCCCTATTGTACTCTAAGATTAAGCCTAATGCACTAGATCAATTCCTAATGTCCCATTAATTGTAAGTACGAATCTTAAGTATACTTATTGTAACTAGTTACTTGTTGGTTCATTGTTACGTTATAAATAATTTAAGAAATGCGTAAATTCCTGCGGGACAATTATAATTAATCTGAGATATTAAACTTAGTATGTTTTTGGGTGTTTTAAAATCTTTGTCTGATGTTGGTTTATAGAAAATGTTTTGGCTAAATGCTTTTTAAAAGGTGTATATTCTTTTAGACGCGCGCATGTTTTCAGACAACATTTAAAAACATTTTCTATTTTTATAGGAAACTTTCAAGAATTTATTATATGTATTAAAATATGCTCATTTAAAATTGTGAGCTTCTACCTTTTCGGATAGAATTGTTTTACGATTCATTCCGGTCCCTACATAGGGAAAGGGTCGAGATTTTCTCCCTCAAGTGAACGTTTATAAGTACAAAACATTTTAAAAGTTCCGAGATGACATTATAAACTAAATAGTAATGAATATTCTCTATTTTCCCTAGGACTTCTCATTCTTCATATCCTAAATTGACAAGATCGTTGATTAACCTATTATATGCCTTTCTTATCTTTTTAGGGTTTGACAAACCGTCACGTGTTCCTTGGTCTTTATAATTTAGATCGTGAGTGAGTTTATCTATGACTTCCAGAAATGCTTTCTCTTCCTTCGAATCAGGTTCTCCAGTTGTAGAATTGACTATCCTAGCGAGTTTACTAATTTGTGCTTTTTGTGTGGAAGTGAAAGGGTATTTGGTAAATGCGAAGATTCGAACAAGCTTAATGTGAAGGTCTTTTCTTTTAGTGAAGAGGGATGTATTGATTCTTTCCTTGGCGGAATCAAGAAAAACGTCTCGCAATTTTGAGATCAAGTGAGAGGCGGGGTCAACAAAGAATGGAATGTTACCAGGGATGATGATAGGAATCATCGGATCTCGTTCTATCCAGAACTCAAGTTCATTGATCATTGCAACGACATTGTGATGGATTAATATCATAGATATTGGGAGGAAATCCATGTTGGCAAGTGATTCGAAAAGTGGATCTAAATCTGTTATGGTTTCGGAAGTTTCTTTAGCTTTAGAGGAAGAGAGTGAAAAGAAATCAGATCCTATTTCTCCTACTAAGTAGTCAAAGAATTTCGTATCATCCATTGCCATCAGTTCATCCTTCGAAATGAGGCAAGAATTGGGTTTTTGAATTGTCATTTTTGAACTAATATCATCCTAATTAACTAATACTAAATTACTTAAATTAACTTTTGAAAGATACCTGGAAAGGGTTCGTTCGGAAGGATCTCATAAATACTACTACTTAAGGTGGCTTCAAATCGTACGTTTGTGATTCCCCGGCAGCGGCGCCAAAAACTTGATGGCACCCGAAAGCGTCGGTATCGTTGATGGTAACTAATCGGGCGCCACCAGGGGTTTTTTAAAAATTTATATTTAGCAGGGCTTAAATTATATGTACTACCTACTCTGGTTAGTAAGTGGTAAGTATAACCTAAGATCGTTCTATGAATCCAAACGTGTGGTGATTAAAGTTAGCACTTTTGGTAGGGAAGTATTTAGGATGGAACAAAGTAGGTAGGTTAAGGGGTTTTTAAACTAAAGACAAGTAATTAAAATGCAGGAAAATAAGTTGAAGGGAAAAGATAGAGATGTGATTGCTGAGATTTCGATAATTAATGTTTCAGGATGACAGACTAAAAAGGGACAAAACTTAATATAATAAGTAAACTACTAGGTGTAAACTCTAGAACCCTACCAACTAAGTTTCCCATTGGCATGTCACTAGGAACTAGGTTATCGTGATTCTGATCGGAGCAATACGCCAACTTCCAATACCTATCTGGTTGAGAGATAAACAACCTATTTTGGTTTTATACCGAGGTGCATGAATCAGTGGTGTATCGTCTCATAGGTCCGACCGTTCTTAACCCCTAAGATAGCTTACCGTTCTATTAGTATGCAGATTAATAACTTTGTATGTTTAGACCGCCGATTTTATAAGACCTAGAGGTTTAAGTATCCTAAGTCACTTGGACTATCACTTTCATTCCTAAGTCTTATTTATAATTGATTAGATTCCGGTTTCTTCGACTTATGACTTAAATCTCTCCTTTTCAAACAGTTATACATCCCTGGATTATTCACAGTTTGTTAAAAACGTGTTTCATATGCAGACCATGCCTTTCAGTAATTAGACCGTGTACTTTGCATGGTAATTCCACGGCTTCTTACGTCCAACATGCGGTCAAGAGTAATTAACAGTGAAAATGACACTCTAAACTAATTAAATGTAAAGCAGTGCGGAAATGTAAACCTAATATATACAACGAGTGGTTTCACTGTGTCTTACTTATTGCATGTCATGGGCACAGATAACTACTTACCATAATTAAGGTTGATCAGGTCCTAATTACTAGGTTGCAGTCACATGGATAACCAGAAAGGTACTCCATAGATTAAACTTAAGTTCATAAGGTCTTAACAGTACTAGGGTTATTAATTCCTATTTTGTCTGAACATATTTTACGAACATTACTTTGTGATGCATTGACTTTCGTAGGATATACCAATTAGTTGTGAAGTTGTATTATCCTTTTTGGAATTCCAACTGTTAAACCAGAGTTGATTCCAGTGATATGACTACCTTCGGTAATTTATGACTTTCATACATTTGTACTTTGCTCGAAAGCATTTCCAGTACTAAATCGAATAAACAGTCGAATAGGGGCCATCATATCACTTTACGATTGTCATGCATTAATTATATAATGTCATCCCTACTTATAATTATCTACATCATCAACAATCACAATAATAAACTACTCGCAATTCATGGCAACAAATAAATCACATACCAAGCAATAATTAAAACATGAAGTGAGACAAGTAAAATAAAAGTTTAGATATCACCCGGAAATAAATGCGTAGCAGTGTATTATTTAGATTGACAACTCTTTTGCACGTACAAAGATTGATCTCCGAATCTCTAGCATTCGCCCTAGCTTCTATATTAATCCGTAGATTAATTACAATAATCCTAGAATGAGAAAGACTAAAGAATACAAGAGATTTTCTAAAGAAAGTGTGTAAGATTTGTAAGTTGTGTTGAAAGAGTGTGTTTTCAAATGAACCAAAGCCCTCCTATTTATAGGTGAAATCCGGCTCACGTTAGCATCTTGGGGAGCACATTATAAAAAGGTGGAAAAGGTGGTGCACCAGGTACGTACTTTCTCATAAAGGTGTGGCATCGGGTACGTACAATCGCGTAAAGGTGTGGCACCGGGTACGCAAAAGGACCAAAAAGCGGAAATGGGACGGGTGATAGGTGGCCGGCGCCGCCCTACCTGTGGCCGGCGGCGGCTGGTAGGTGGCCGGCAGCAGCTGGCCTACCCCCGCCTCGGTTCTCCGTCTTTCGTTCCGTTTCTTAGTTTGTGCGTATTTTCTTCGTTATGTGTCCGTTTGTGTTGATTCTTTTTGCGTTGGATTTTTAATTCAAAGACGAGATTTTGATATAAATAAATCCCCGAGATGAGTTTCATATCTCCAGATATTGCGTACGAATCATTTGAATCTTCCGGCGGGCGTAGAATCTTCATTCTTTATCCGTTTTTGTTGATTCTTCTTTTGTTAGACTCGTATTTTGAAAACGAACATCTTGGATAAGATGGATGTTGATGATGGGTTCTTTTGTCTTTAAATCTTGTTATGAGGTCTTGAATCTTCAAACGTGTGTGGAATCTTCGTTTCTCGTCCATTTTGCTTGATTTTTCTCGTGCAACCTTATTTTGACCTTCTTGGCAGATTCTCATTGATTTGAGTGTTATTTGAATTCAAATGCCAAGAATCATTTCAAAATGAGAGAGATATCGGTAGTAAAAACGTGACTTTTTACGCGATATCAGTTTTACACGGTTTAGGATTTAATATGATATATGGTTTAGGATATAATAAAGGGTTTAGGGTTTGAGGTTTGTACATGTGTTTGTAATTTCTAAAATCCACCAAAATATTTAATTTACATGTATGTGCTTAAATCTACACATAATTTAGCATAACAGAAAATAATTTTATACATAATTATAATAAAAACGATTTAGGATGTTGTGGGTTTATAAAGAATTTGGGAACGCATCGCCTTTCATCTGAATTTTTTAAATTCGTATAAATATAATCCAACTTGATTAGTTCGTAATTAAATGGGTTGAGAGTGTCATCTCAATCTATTGTATGTTTTCATTTTCAATGGTATAATGCACACTTGAACTACATACGGGTTATTTGGTCTTCGGCAAATCAAATTGATACTCATATTTTGACCCTAATAATAAGACTGGTGAAGGGTGCTTTAGAACAGTTTACCGTAATTATTATAATTGTTGGCGTGTTATTTTTTGTTTATTTCTATTTGTGAGGTGTAATTATATATATTTTTATTTTTATTTTTAAACTATTCGCAGGGTGTAGTTGTAGATGATTGTGATAGCTGTCAAACAAATATAGGGGAACCGTTAATATATCACTAAAATGGCATGATATATGCACTTAATGCTTTATGGTATTGAAGGAAAAGAGTTGTTGTTGATGATCATTCAAATGGTTATTATGTAAGATAGCCACTTTTTTATATTGCATCTTTTAATAATATGGATGTCTTTTTTCTTTTTAATCACTAGCTAATGATATTTTTAACAAAGAATTTGATTCCACCTATTATAATGATCAATGTATGTTTTCACTATTATGGTTGGACTGAAAGAATAATAAATGGATTTGAGTACTTTGATAGTACCATATTCCTTGATCGTTAGAAAATTACCGGGCAATTGAATATGTTCTATTTGGTAAGTTTTTTGAATTGTCATATCATATGTACGTGTAATTTTATGAATCGGTTTTGTATGATAGTTAGATGGTATGACGGTTAATATGAAAAACTTATTAATATTGAAGATGACGATGACTTACAAACTTTATAGTTTCTATATATTGATTGTTTGAACGTTGCACATTAAGTTAACCGTGTTAAATATTTATCCTTATGTGTTATCTCTTTGTTGTTTAGTTTTTAATTAATATTTTCAATGTTATAAATCATTTTTAATAATATATCTCCAAAGCTACTATCAATAGATAAACATATCTATTTCACTTCAAAGCATTTTTGTAGTGTCATCAGCAAAAATATGTCAACTTAAGCGTTACTCACTAAAATAAATTATAATATAAATATTTGTATCAAAATTATGAAATAGCCCGTTATAATCTAGTATATTATTAATACATATGTATTATTAATATCAACATAATATAATATAAATAATGTTAAAAATTCAACTGATTAAGAAAAATAAGAATAAAGGGTATTTTAGTTATTTAAGGTGGATGTGGACCATTTCGAATAAATTGTATATTTATTAGACTGAAAAGCGACAAAAAAAAAATTACATGAACGGGTCTCGTAAATAGATGTAAACCACAAGGACCATCCATAAAATTTACTTTATAAATAAATCTAACAAATCGACAAATCAAAACTCACACACTGTTATATAACCAAAACTGTGTTCAAAGTTCAACACAAACAAACAGCAATATTAGAAAAAGCAATTAATACACGCATACATTTAAACACCAAAATGCACTACAACGACAAGATAAACACAAACAAACAACAAAATAACGGAAAATTGAACTAGATAGAAGCTATAAGCATAACCATCGACGAAGACAACCATAATAGAATCTTGAATCTACTGATTAAGAGCTCATTAGGATCGCATCGTTCAGCATTGCAATTTAAGTGAAGGCAGAATTCACACAATTGAGCATCATGGAATATTGACCAAAACTTGCATAGAAACTACAATGAGGCACACAAGTATTTAGACATGAAAATAAACACAGTTAGTGAGGCAGAAAACCTGTCATTGAAAATGGAAATTAAATATAGCTGAAAGAAAGAAAGCAATCACAACAAATATGTCATCTTACCTGCACATAAACAAGAGAGTAAAAGCGCAACCAGTCAAAAGCTATGATAGTGAATACCAAATGGTTTGGGCATAGATTTTTGTGGCACAATTTGTCAATAAAAAGTGTATGTAAAATAAAATCTTGCCCAAAATTTTCAAAAATTTAACGGAAATTTTTGAGATAGCGACCCTGTTCAATGACGGGAAGTAATAAAGAAGATTGCATTTTTGTAAAGATTGTACTCGGTTGCTCATGTAGCACAAGCTACAGATTTAAACAAATAATATATAGTCGAACCTAATAGAAATATAACTAGCACGTTAATAATCGAAAAGGGGCACTATAGTATACAAGGACAGTGATAAAAGCACACCAAAAGGTTGACGAAACTCTTCTCGGCTCTTCTATTGATTAAATTCTAACACACAAATCAACGTAATATAAAACTAAACAATAAACCCTGTTTATACTAGAATAATATTGAAAACGATTAAACTAATACGATATCTAATAAGTAAACTAATCTAATTAAAGATAACGATTAAACTAAAAGAACTCCTAAACGACTCAAACTCTAATCCTTCTCCTTATTGGCCAAGTAATCATCAAATTTTTGCAGGTCTAAGTTTTCACGTATTTGCCTTTTGGGCAATAATGTTCCACATCATTTGCATTGGCTCGTTATACAAACAACAAATTACCATAACAAGAAAATGCTACAAAGTCGAACAAATATTACAAGAAATGATCAAACAAACATGACTCGAATCTAATAGTATGCAATAAGTTTGATAACATAAGTTAGATCAGAAATGATTCCCATGACCACATATGGAACTATTTCTCAACTATCTAAATCTATCTTCGTACACAAATAAAAAAGATATGCATACCCATGGGACCATTTCGACTATGTGCTTCCAGGTGCTTCACTTCCTGCAGCCGGTTTTCGGTTCAAGTAACGAATAACAGCATCTTCGACCCTATCAAGTGCACGAAGGTAAGTTAAAACTATAGTGACAGTTATTATTGTATGTGTTTTTACAAGAGAATTTCCATTTCAGAAGTTTATGACATATATCCATTACTCAGTAGTTTACGTCATACTGCCGATAATATGATTGATGTGTCGGCAGCAAAAGCTGATTCTACAGTTTAATTAATCAAACTTAATAATATATATATCACTAGATTAAGATAAATTGCTATAGGAATAGACGTAAAACCATCAGATTCTCTCATTCGTCAAGTTGCAATAATCACTTTCAAAACACACAACCCAAACCCCGACTACACATTTCATCATGTGTTATGCCATAAATGCTAGTATATTTCACTGTGTATCTGCTGAATTAAGTTTCTACTATATAGAGATGATGCCTTCTCATACTACAGCCTATAGGGAGCAATTTTGACCCAATGACTTGCAAACGGGTCGAATGAACGAATAAGGTTATGTTTTATCTTACAAGGTCAATCGAGCAAAATCAAAAATGCTAAGATACAATACACACACACACACATATATCGAAAGTCACCCAATGTGTAATTTTTACCACATACTACCTCCTTAAACACTTTTATATATATAATTATATGACTACTATTAGTTTTGTAATTATTTTTTTAGAGATTAAACAAAAAATAAAATAATTTCTGAATAAAAGGGTTTCGGAAATCAACCCCACCCGATTCGTTTCGATCCAAGGAAAAAAAACATGTTTTGGCTGGAGACCATTTTAACCTGTTACCTAACAACTTTCCAACCTCTACCCACTACTCAAGTACTCATGCTTTACGAGATGTATTGAGTCAAACTTTACCAGATAAAACGGAAGCATATTCAAACATATTAAACAACAAAAAACAAATAACTAACCATGGTTGATTATAGAACTCCGACCGCTGCTCTTTCTCAGCATTACGAGTAGCATCACCCGCAGCCGTCTTCAAATCCTTGCTCTGTGATGCAATAAACGCATCAACAAATTCACTCGGTGACTGACTAAACCCTAAAAAGAAAGCTCGTCTTCGCCTATGTTCATGGATCTTCTTTATTGCAGAGCAAATCGCTTCATCACAAGCATCAATCTCCCTATGTTTCTCCAAATTTTCCAAAAAATTAGACATGTCTTTATCTAATGAAAAAGGAACATCAACGAGAACATCGTAACATGTATTTCCAGTGGGATTATCTCCCGAAAGCTTAATTTTATGCTCCAAATGTATAGGCTGAGGTGGGCTCAAATGATGTGAAATCTTCTGAGAAACCATTGAAAATTTCACCTTTTCTTCACCAAATAGTTTCCTAAGAGCAGGATCACATGTGAAAAATGAAGTATCGGTCGAGATTTGTAACTTTTTCATTTTCACATATTGCCAAATTGCAGCAATAATTCGTGGGCGGGTCTCGACCTCGAGTCCAAGAACTTCACTTAAAGCAGATGAAAGTTTAAATTTTTCAGGTGTGTAATTCATTTCTAATCGGATGATAGCAGTGAACTCTTTATCCCCTTTTCTTTTCACTTCAAAACCCTCGTTAAGTGCCAAAGATCTAGAACTTTCCCACAAGATCACATGATTATCCGGGTAGAGATTTTGCTCCAAGTAAATAGTGATTTTCTTGAAGAAAGATGAAAACTTTGGATTCATGAAGGCCGAATTTTGTAGCATTGGTGTCAAGTTGGAATCCGATCCATTTTCTAATAGCCTCCCAAGAATCTTGAGAGACCATGAAGGTGACTCAGCATTTTCCTTACGAGTTCCAGTATGAGTTTGGTTTGAGAAGGTGTTGAAAACGTAAATCCTGAGCGTTTTCTGCAACCGAGGCGGATTTTTAACAGATTCTTGAATATCAACTTTTTTTCTCGCTAAAGCCGCATCTACACGACCCTCAAATTCCAACAATTGAGTATAAAGAGCTGATTCTGGAAGAATAGCAGCTACTTTTTCGGGAATTTGCTTCTCAGGTGGGCCTCGTTTTCGTCTACGAGCTGCAGGTGTAAGCTCCATGGTTTTTAAAGGCGAACCAGCGGCACCACCTGAAGAACTTGGGAGCCGGGAAGACGGTTTCTGACCCGATCTTTTCACATTCATAGGAGTACCAAGTGACGGCGATGAAGCACCAACGTTACTATTACTATTAACCCCTCCTAATAAACTTTGCTTCTGAGATACCGATTGTGCTTGTGCTGCTTGAGCTTGAGCTTGTAACTGTGCCTGAAACCGGGCATGAGCAGCTCGAGCCTGTGCTTGAGCCTGAGCTTGAACATACTGAGCCTGGGCTAACGCCTGAGCCTGCGGCTCAGACAACTGGTGGTTCGAGTTGTTCAATGGTGGTCCCATAGATTGAGTAGGTGGTACTGTTGCACCTGAATTACCAAACCCAGTTGGTCCACTTACACCCCCAATATTTTTCATAGAATTGTTCATATTATTACTACCCCCTGCCATTATTTTCTCAAATTCTCAATCTGTAAAAAAAACCCTAATCAACTCCTTCAAAAGAACCCTTCCCTGAAACACTAAATTAGGTCAAGTTTCAATCTTTATTTCATTCAGATAGCAAATTATGCACATGGGTATAGAATACGGTTGAAATACACAGACCAGTGTAGCTAAAACTTGTAAGTTCAAGAAACACGGTGGATACAAAACACTATATTAGCTCAACATTAAAACGTTTTTCATTCAAATAACAAATTAAACAAATGGGTATACAAAAAGATTGAATTAAAAATGCCACTGTAGCTAGAACTAGTGGGAGTTTAAGTAACATAGTGGGCATGAAACACTAAATTAGGTCAAGATTAAAACTTTTTCACTCATATAGCAAATTAAACAAAAGGGTATTCAAAAAGATTTGAAATAAACATGCCAGTGTAGCTAGAACTAGTGGGTGTTCAAGTAATATGGTGCGTATGAAACGCCAAATTAGGTCAAAATTCAAACTTTTTTCAATCAATTTGCTAATTAAGCATATGGGTATACAAAAAAGCTTAGAATTAATACCAATAACAGACAGATCAGTGCAATTAAAACTTGTGGGAGTTCAAGATAAATGGTGCGTATGAAACACTAATTTAGGTCAAGATTCAAACTTTTTTCATTCAAAATGACAATTAAGCAAATGGGTATGCTAAAAGATTGAATTTAACAAAAAGAAAAATTGAATTAGTGAAATTAGAAGTTGTGGGGATTCAACAAATTTGGTGGGTATGCAATTGAAACCCTAGATTCAGTCTAGTGAAAAAGAAAAGAGTAAATTTAGGACTTACATGTAACGTTGATTGAATTTGGGATTTCTTTTGAGGAATTTGAATTCTGATTTTGTGGGATGAATATGTGATGATTTTCTCTGCTTAATCGTTTTCCGCCTTCTTTTGGAATCTATTTTTCCGCTCGTTTATTACTCCGTCTCGTTGTTGCGCTCTGTGAATATCTATCATTCGATGACTAGCAAGTTACCGAATTGCCCTCGTTTAAACCTGCAAATAAAAATACATTGCAAGAGTTTAGGTTTTTTTCTAACCTTTTATTTAGACCTCTCCCAACGGGTTACGTCGGTATCCGTCAGTTTGAAGCGACGAAAGTGTGCCGTTGGCACGACCTCGTCACTTTCGTCCGTTGATTTTCTTCGTCGCATTTCCAATGAGGCGTCGGTTTGAAGTGTGGGTTCGTGAGGGCGAGTGAAAATAAAAAAAAAAATTATTTTAATGCATATACTCGTTAGAGCCATTGGAAGGGATTAAAAAATAAATAAATAAACAAAGAGCCGTTTGACTTTTTTTAAAAAAAATTTTTTTCCCTTTTTCACTATAAATATACACATCTAAATCTCAAAAAAATCACACCTCAAACTCACACTTCTCTCCAAAATTCAAATTTCTATACTTTCACACTTTTGAAAATGTCATCTTCCGATTCCGATATTGAAGACGCGATGGCGGTGAATGCTTGTGCCGATCCAACGCAAGCTCTCGCAATGCTCGACGCGATAAACTCCGGTTCATCCGACGAAGACGAATTTTATGTACCGATACCACGAGCACCCCAACGATACTTTCCTAGAGATCGTGTTGGCGCGTCGGAACGTTTGTATCGAGACTACTTCGCCGAGAATCCAACCTTTCCGACGGATGTTTTTCGTCAACGTTATCGAATGAGCAAAACATTATTTCTCCGTATATGCCAAGGTATAACATCATACTCCACTGTTCCGGTACGTGCATACTTTTCATACTTCATTCAAAGACCCGATTGTACCGGGTTACTTGGTTATAATGTTTGGCAAAAATGCACGTCCGCCATACGGCAATTGGCATACGGTTGTAGTGACGCCGATGCATTTGATGAATATTTACATATGGGTGAGCAAACTGCATATGATTGTTTGGATAACTTCGGTAAGTGTGTTTTTCATTTATACTCTACGGAGTATTTACGAAAACCAACATTGGCGGATGTGCAACGATTACACGAGAAACATGCTCTGGTGCATGGTTTTCCTGGGATGCTTGGTAGCATTGATTGCATGCACTGGCCATGGAAAAACTGCCCAGTGGCCTGGCAAGGTCAGTACACTCGAGGTGATCACGAGCATCCAACGATCATGCTCGAAGCGGTTGCCTCTTATGATACTTGGATTTGGCACGCTTTCTTTGGTCCAGCCGGTTCGAGCAACGGCATCAATGCGCTCAATCAATCGGATTTGTTCAACGACTTACTTCAAGATAGAGCTCCCCAAGTAAACTTCACAATGGCCGGGCAAGAGTTCACTCGAGGTTATTATCTAGGAGATGGGATTTATCCGGAATGGGCCACTATTGTGAAATCGTTTAAGCATCCGCTAACGGAACAGGAGAAACGGTTCAAGAGATACCAAGAAGCTGCAAGAAAGGATGTGGAGCGGGCTTTCGGTCAGCTTCAAGGCCATTGGCAAATAATCAACAACCCGACAAGACCGTATAGCACCAACCGGATATCAAGAATCATGTATGCTTGTGTTATTATGCACAATATGATAACCGAGGATAACGGACGAAATTTGTGTGACCCGGAGGAGCAATATCCGAATTTCCCACCGAGACGCTCGTGGCAAGAAAGGGTGGAGACTCATTTGCGTATGGACAAAGAATTACGCGGTCAGGAAGTTCATCACCGACTTCGAAATTCTTTGCTCGACCACATTGCACAACTCCCTCCGAACTACCGTAGTCGTTAATTGTTGTAATCGTTTAATTAAAATAATCGTCTTTCATTTTTAGTGTATTTTTTTTATTATTGTACTTTTTTTTAAGTATTGTAATGGTTTTTTTAAGTATTGTAATGTTTTTTTTAAGTATTGTAATGTTTTTAATTTTAATGAAATATGTTTTTATTTTAATTATTTTGTATTATTTAATTAAGTGTATTGGTGTGGGTCCCTGAAAAATGAAACTGACGGATGACTGTTGGGAGAGGCATGTCAGTTTATGTCAGATGGTTAAAAAGCTGATGTAGCGCTGATGTGGCGCGTCAGTTTCTGTCAGTTTTGGAAATGGTCTTAATAACATATTTGAGTCGAGTTGACATGTTTTTTATGAAAACTCAAAGTTGGATAGCTTGATGTGCAGAAAATTGACTGTTTTCAGAAAATCATAACAAAATAACAGTAATTTGTATTTTAGTGTGGTCGGGGTCGTTGGAAAAGTGTGCGAATCTACTTTCCAGTAAAATTTGTTTCAATAGTTAGAAATTGAGTTTATGTAAGTGTAATAATGATGTGATTTAATATAGAGATTTTAATGATGAAAATATGATAATAAATTGTTGTGTATATGTCATGGTTGTTAAATATGAGAAAATAAACTATGAGTGCTTACATTACATAAGAAAAGAGTTTGTGTGATTAATTGATAAATTTGTTGTTTTGAGTTGCAATATCAACTTTGATGAACTAATAAGGGTTAATAATGGTTTAATCCCTGAACTTTCAAAATTTTTTCATTTTAACTATTAAACTTTTTTTTAAATGTTTTAACCACTCAACTTAAGTTCAATAATGGTTTAATCCATGAACTTTCAATTTGTTTTCGTTTTAACCACTCAACTTTGTTTTAAACGTTTTAACCACTTAACTTATGAGTTGACCAAGCTTTAACCACTAAAGTTCATTTGCCCATTAAAAAAAACCCTTTCGTTTACTTATAATGAAAGTTTAGATCGGGATATATAAATTTTGAACTGATTTTTTTATCGACCAAGGTTGTCAAGATAGAAATCTACCTAGGATCGTTTTTGTCTTCACAAGATCGAAATCTTAAGATCAAATCGGGATCTAAGATCTTACGATTTCGATTATGATCTCATATATGTGTATTATAATGCATAAAAAAGATAAATTGCATGACAAATTTTATAGTTTAAACATCATAGCATCAATTCATACTTATCATAACGACTTAGATTATTATATTTGTAATTAAAGATATAGATGTTCACATGATAAACTGTTTAGTTTAAAAAGTGAATAGTTTTAAGTGTAGTAATTAATTAAATAATAAACCTGTTAACCTTTTATAGGACAAGAATCAACTAATTTATATTTTCTTAACTTATATACATGTTAAGTAAGATCGGATCGAATCGACATCGTAAGATCCTATGCTCAAATCGAAATCGTAAGATCTTACGATTTCGATCTTGTAAAGACAAAAACGATCCTATGTAAGATCTATATCTTGACAACCTTGGTCGATAAAAAAATCAGTTCAAAGTTTATATATCCCGATCTAAACTTTCATTATAAGTTAACGAAAGGGGTTTTTTTAATGGGCAAATGAACTTTAGTGGTTAAAGTGTGGTCAACTCATAAGTTGAGTGGTTAAAGCGTTTAAAACAAAGTTGAGTGGTTAAAGCGAAAACAAATTGAAAGTTCAAGGATTAAACTATTATTGACCCTAAGTTGATTGGTTAAAACATTTAAAAAAAAGTTAGTAGTTAAAACGAAAAAAATTGAAAATTTAGGGATTAAAACATTATTTACCCAACTAATAACTTTGTTGAGTGTGAAATTCAATACCTTAAGTGTACTCATGTTATATGATTTTTAGGATTTTACTAATGATAACCTTAAATCAAAATAAATAAATACATTAGATAAAGTTAAACATTCTTTTTTATTCACAATTTACATCTAATAAAATTAAACTTTATATATGTTACGCTCAAACTTTTCTGTTACACAACATGTATTAAAGGAAATTTAAGATTATCAAAGTTTATTTATGACGCCTAATTATTTGTATAAAAGCTCTTAAAACTTGCTTTAGCAAAACCCAAGATTTTAATGTCGGATCTGATCGTTGAATTTGTTAAGTGTAAATACAATACTTATGTATATGTATGTGTTAGAATCTTGATGACGGAATTTGTTGTTATCATTTGCAAAACAACAATAAGGTTGTAAGACAAATAACTATCTAAAGTAACATATGTTTGAATAAAATGGAATAATATGGATTTCACATTGATATTTACCATAAATTTTATCCACTAGGATTAAGTTTGATGCCAGGTGTTTAATTTCGTTGTATTGAATGTAAAATTTCACTACATAGTAGAAGTGGTTATTTACATTTTTAAATCCAATTGGTAAAGTTTTCCGGATTGTTTTTAAGAGACTAAATCAACTTAAAATGAAATAAAGTTTATGTGACTTGAAAATAAACAAAGTTTGGCCTAATAAATGTGTGAATAATGAGGATTTAGATGTGCCAAGATGAATTGATGAGGTTAGTTAGTTAGTTAGTTAAGGTTTGTGTTGTTTTAGTGGATATCTGTAGAGTGAAAATGATTTATAGACCTAAAGTACGGACCTATCTTTATTATCAATAGTATAATTGATGCATCTAACATAATCAATGGTATGTATCAAGAGAGAAAAATGCAGTTCATATGCTTAATCATTGTTATGTCTTAAACCTATATATCATTGCTCTTTGTATAAGTAAGTAATAATTTTAAAATTAGGTTTAGTTGAGTTAACAAGTTCATATTAGTAATAACATAAAAGTTAAACTAGACATCAGTTTCTTGAAGACTAAGAAGGATGATATTGCAGCTTACATGACCTCTCTATCTCAAATTGGGCTGACTTTGTTTGAGAAGAAAGAGGTTGGTTATTGACTTTTCAAATATAAAACAGATGACGTTTTCCTCTATTCAGGTTATTCGGGGAGGGAAAGTTTATTTGTTATTTTTACATATAGAGATGTATGTGGCTTAACTAGAGTATCATGTAGGTTTATACTTGAGACCTCCAAGATGTGGCCTCCAACATGATGTAACTGTTTCCAACCCTTTTCCTAGCCACCCTCAAGACGTGCATATTAAGCTTTGAACTTGAATCTCTTTTAAGGATATCACAACACCTTATCACTAGGTCATCTTTGTATCTTTGTGATTGGTAATAAATTTTTCTGATATCTTTATTGCTTTAAATATCTTTCTTTTGGATTATTTTTAAGTACTTGACATAAGCTTTTTTTGACAGCTCCTCTAATACTTATGGATCATGCATATGCAGCCTGAGAGTCCGTTGACCGCAAAGAAGACCAAGTAGAACCTAGTATAACAATATTGATCAAATGGGCATTTACATGAATAGTGTTTTATGCCCGTTTTGTTGTGATGTGATTAAATCGTTGGAACATTGTTTCTTAAAATGTAAGTTTGTTAAAGATTGCTGGGATGAAATATTTAATTGGTGGGGATTCGGGTGTTGTAATGTGAATAATAAAAATGAGTTAATTTGTCATAAGGTAAATGGATCTTTTTCAAGTCAAAAGGTAAGTTTTTGGAGAAGCATCATTTGGACTACTTTATACACAATTTGTTCTAGAATGAGGGTCTGGATTTGTTTGATGAAGGTCAAGTCAGACCCTTTGATTGGATCACTGCTTGGAATAAGCTAGTGGATATCTCGTGGAACCAATGGATCGAAAAAGGTCAGAAGATGGTCCCAACTAAGTTGGTTCTCATGTGTGTGTACTATTGTGGTCATATAAGATATATGTCAGCGATCAAGTTCATGTTTTGCTGGTCACTGATTACTTTTTGTTTTGGTTTTTGGTGTCAAGTTTTGTCATGATCCACTGTCCAAATGTGGTTTTAGCTTTTTAGTTGTTGTTGCTCTTTGAGATTTGTAGTTTTGTTGTGTCATTCCCAATTTACTGCTTGTAATTTGGTATGTGGTTTTGTTTTGTTGAATATGTACTGTGACAATTCTCCATTTAGGGTAATAATTTTTACCTAACTTCATGCATTACCTAGAGTAATTCCCTGATTAGTGAATTCAAAACAATTTTATGTGTTAAGTTTTGTGAAACTTACTATGTGATACGTGATGTATTAGATTCGTAGTTATATGTATGTATAATTACGTACGAAATAAACGTATTAAACTCGACAAACTAAATACAATAAAGTTGGTGATACGAAATAATTAATAATTCGAAAATTATTAATTACAAATATTAGATATTTATATTTTTGAAATAATATAATAACTTATACGTTTTATATTAAACGTATCAAACGCGAATCATAAAGTTCAAAAAGAACTTCAAAATACTTTCGAATAATTTTTGTTTGAAATTATTATAGAAAAGTATTAGAACAAAAATAAAACAGAAACATTTAGACTGCTATTTAGGACGCGTTATACACGAACAGAAACAATTATAAAACGTACCTAAAGGTCGAAAATAATAAAAGTATTTATTTTTCCGTTACTGTTTTAGTATTTGGAACATTACTTCAAAATATAAATTCCAAATTTGACTGAAATCTGGCGCGCAATTTAACCGTACAGTACCAATAATGTAACCAATTTTATTAACGATTTTAATAAAATGTTTCATTTTTATACTTATTAATTATTAAGTTTAAAATATAAATTAAACTAACGATAAATTGACTTGTACACGGTGTAAAAACTAATTATACCCGTACCCGGAATTTACGGGTTAAAAACCTAAACATTACACACGTTTTAAAATATCTACCGACACAATCTTCTACCACCCTACTGCCGTTTGAAATTTTGTACCAAAAACCATATTAAAATACTTCCTTTCCTTCATATGGTTACCAAACTTTTCATCTCCAATAATTCACCAGTGTTTGTATTTGGGTGAATCTGGAGCGCGCAGGAAGGAAAGAAGAAGAAACAGGAAGAACCAAACTCAAAGCCATCTTCATCCTCACCATTTTCTTCAAACCATCCAAACACTCAAACTAACACAAAATGGTTTCTTGAACTCCATCATCATCCATGTATCATCTCATCATCATCATATCACAAAATCATCATAATCATAAGCATTGTAAGGGGTTAAAAATCCTTAACTTTTCATATATATATATATATATATATATATATATATATATATATATATTTCATATGTATTAAATTATAGATGATTATGATGTGTGTATATTGATGTAAAACTAGTTATATTGTGTTGGATAATTTATATTGTGGAGGATTATGACATATAACATACTAAAAAAAAAAATTTAGTTAAAACTCGTTTGAATTAGGTTTTGTTTGGAAACTACAACACATAAACACAGATTTTGATACGGTATATATATTAAATTTGGAATACTAATAACAAAGAAACACTTAGATGGAACGGTTGGGACATATGAGGGATACGCAAGAGGTCACAAGTTCGACCCTGTGACCTGACTTTATATGTATATATAATCAATTTATAATTATTGTTAATTATTAATTAATTTACCCTAGTTGATTTCCCTTTATGTTTGGGTAAAAACCATTGATATGTTTTAAACTTAAAAATATAACTAATAATTAGTTTAGTTAAATAATTTTAAAATACAAATTTTTATCTCAAAACAAAAAGTAATAAGTTATAAATTTATAAAACTTTTTTTTATAAAAAGTTTTGGATAAACTAATTGGGTAAAGTTTATTACATTAGTCGGATTAAAAACTTACTTTTATAATCGGACTAATTAAACATAAGAGGTCAAACTAAACTTACTTAAAATGGGCTAAAAACTCATTTTGGGCATAAACTAAATGGGTTAGTTAATGGACCCAAGTTTAAATCGTTAGTGGGCTAAATCAATTAACGTTATCATTGGGCCGAGGGTATTGGGCCAAAGCCCAACGAGTTAAACGAAGCCTAGAAACGCAAGTTCAAATCGAGTTGCGATTCGAATTTAAACAACAAATATATACATATATATATATACGCGACATCTATAATAATGTATATATATGTATAAACGACGACAACAAATAATATATATATATATTAGAATATATATATATATATATATATATATATATATATTCAACTAATAGTATATAAATATATACTTATATGCAACGATTATTTCAACGCAACTATGATCAACGACTAAAATGTTATAAACGTTTTAACTCAACAATAGTTCATATACTTATGTAAAGTATATTTAATTGTGTCTAGGTAATTGAGAGGCACACTTGGACTACTACTATTATTAGCTGTATTGCTTGCTGAAGACTGCAAATAGTGAGTTCACAGCCCCTACCTTTTACTTGTTATAAATGCTTTTAAAATCAGGGGTGGAAAACATAGAACTATGTGTTATTACATGCTACTTGTTTTATATAATTGCTCGACATGCTTTTATATCAAACTGATTTATATAAATGCTATATGCTTTATATTCAACTGTTAACTATATGAAATGTTTTCACAACTTTTTGAGAATAAGACAACGAATCTTGTTACGATCCTAGGTTTACGCGAGGTAGTTGTAGTGCACATATGTCCCTGTGCTTACAACCTATAACCATTAGCTAGGTGACTCTAGCCACTGAGTATACGGATAGTACTATGGATTTGACAACCCTCCCAGGATATAACTCGTTGGTCATTCCAACCACACGACGGCAGTCGTAACGAGGAGTGTATACTTACCATGTTACTGTGGCAACAACATCAACTAGTCGTGGATTGATTATAGCACTAGGTATCGTTACTTTAACTTTAAAGGTGTCGCTCACCTTAGAGGGATTATAGTCTATATTTCCCACATAACTAAACAACAAAACTACAACTTGATTTGGGAAGGGTATTCCCTGTGATAACTAATAGGACAGGTGTTCCTACGCATGATTTCTTTTTAGGAAACGTTTACCTTGATTGGATAAACTTGGTTTCCCGACAAAACAACTTTTATAGGAAATGTTTACTTGACTGTTAAACCTGTGTTTTCTACAACTGTATATGGAAATGTTTATGATTAAACTTGTGCTTTCTAACACATCGACTGAATTGTAGTAAGAATGACATTCTTACAGTAAAATAGGAAATGTTTTCTTTAATAAGAATACTTGTGTTTCCTGCTATACATATAAACATTATGTTTGTGTACATGAATGATTTATACAAAACTTGGTTTAACTACGCTTATACTAAACCTGTGAATTCACTCAACATTCAATGTTGACGGTTTACTATGTTTTTCAGAGAATTAGGACTCAGGTACTTCTGCATGCATAAAGGACGTAGGCAACCCAGACTATTTATGATGCCACTTTTGGGTTTGTATTACCAATTCCTTTGGTTATACTTACGAAATCCCTCTTTTATAAATCTGTATTTTGTAAACTTATGTTGTTCTACAACACCAAACTTATGTTGTTCTACAACACCACTACTTGTACGACTTGATAAGTCGTACTCTTTTGTAATAACTTTTAAACTTATGACATCTTAAATATATATGTTCTATATGATCATATGCTCTGATACAGTGAATGCACTATTGTAACGTCAGCACCCCTGCTGTTTTAACTATTATTAAAATGCTTCCGCTAATTAACTAAAGCTTCCGCTAAACCATTAATAAACACGATTACCGATTTTGGAGGTGTGACATGTACGGTTGAACACATGCTTGTATTTTTGTTGTGATGGTAATGGATATGTCTGCTTCTATATATAAAAAAAGAACCTAGTATGGTTCAAGTGGGGGATCGGCAAGTTGGCAACTTGTATATCTGTCATGGAAAGAGCTTTATTTTTGCCGTTGTTGTTAGGAAAGTATCTGCGTCAACTTTTGGACGTTTATAAAATGTTCGAATAAGAGATTTTCAGTACTTTATGAAGTTAAAAGACTATATGATATGGAAAAATATGAAAATGATGATGGATCTATTGAAAGGTTGGTATGTGTTGGCGTTTTCCAGTTTACTATGATCAGCTTCCATAATGACTCATGCAAATTTCTTATTAGATTGTCAATTTCCAGTTCACTAGAGGTGCTAATAGATTTGCACATAGACTTCATCAACTAAACTCGAATACCGTCACGGTTATAGAGACGTTGCATGTCGTTAGTTAGGTTCTTGTTATATGATCTTTCAGCATATGTAGATGTCCTCATGTCCACCTCCCACCACCAATGTTACCATTGCTATTGATGTTCAGTTGTTCACTACACGTTGTGACTTGCAACAACTGTATAATATACCTTAATTGTAGATGTTTGCTATATGATATAAGTAAAAACATTTTGTGGGAACAAAAACGGCTTGGAAGAAGCAAGCAAAGGGTGTAAAAGATTGTGGTTTGATTCCTGTTTCAAAGCATTCAGCCATTGTCTTTTAATAGTTTGTCATTTTAGTTGATGAACGGCAAAAACTGCATCCAACCATAACCGTACGAAGCCGATCCAGAACCAATATACCTAGCTGGTCGGATACTAGATTCTAGTTATAGGCCTATAGCGAAAGACAAGATCAGGATCCGGTTAAATATTTGGTCCAATTACTCTTTCTTTCTTTTTAGTTTTTAAAAAATGACATGTAGTTACGAATTTAAGTTTGAATCACTACCCCAAAGTTCATGGTCTGCTTCTTGGACAGTTGGGCTTGGACATATACTATACAGTCTGGTTCTCGGCTCGCATTTTCTCATTTTCGGTTCTGGTCTGGTGTAGCCAGGTTTGTACCACTAACATATCCCTATCAGGGTATTACGCATGCCAGAGTAAACTCTTGACAAAAAGTTAAAACCACTCTTAAACAAGTAAACTTCCAGCCATAAGTAACTTCGATACTCTACTTGAAATCTATAAGAAGATAGAACACAAGTCTCAAACACACATAAATATGACCAAAACGGTCAAAAGTTGAGACAGATAGAACTACTAACAGAAGGAATTACACAATACTGAGCCAATAAACTATCAAGCACCATGCGTCCATCCCAACAAATTGGAGCAAGGTTGAGGAACTCTGCATCAGAATATATAAAACCATCAATATATTAGAAAGCTGCAAACGTTGATCAAGAAGTTGCAGGTGAAAATTGTTGAAGTTGGTTTTAGCAGAACTTACAGATCTTATTGAAGGCCACAATATCACAGCTTTGAACATATTCATTAATTGGTTCTGCCGTAAGCCTATCTTCAATGAGTGTATCAACAGACACCAGGTCATCAACAATGGTCATCATGATCTGGAGCTTCTTAATACCGTATCCAACTGGTACTAACTTTGCTGCATACCACAAGGTTACAAGACATTAGAAAAGTGGTTTTAGTTTAACATAAGCTACCAAAATTTAGTATCTTTTAATCTTGAGAAATACTTCCAATAGAGGTGGGCCAGGTAGCAAGATGGGCGGGTTGGATACCAGCCAAAACAGATGGGTTAACCCAGAAAAGGTTTTTTCATCCAATTCTTCTCATGAAAACTTAGTTTGTTAATTATGATTTACAAGACACAATCTTTCGAAAATAAACTAGATATTAAGGCAATATAAGATATTGTAGAAATTAAACATAGACTTTGGGCACCTTTCAACCTACTACACCTACCCTTGTAGCTAAAATGGATTTTTTGACCTGTTTTAGGAAGAACAAAAACAGCCCATATCAACCCATCCATAACCAAACGGGTAGAATTTGCAACCTGTAACTCACATATATATTTATAGGCATAACTTATTTTACTGAAAGCAACTAGTCATTTATCTGCCATCAGTATAACTCTATAACAAAATATGTAACGTACATGCACCCCAAAGCAAGCCCTCCATTTGAACGCTTCTCACAGCTTCCTCAAGCTTTTGCATGTCAGTTTCATCATCCCAAGGCTTCACATCCAATAAGACTGAAGACTTGCCAGCTGATGATATAATTGATGGATGAAAACTTCATTAGTGAACTAGTGATAAATCTTAGATATATATAAGCAACATGTGTGTACAGTTAATTGGGATGTCAAATAATATTGTTTTATTAGTGTTTTGGTACCTACTTCAGTTTATAATTATTTTAGTATTGTGAAGTAATATAGCCTTATAATGATAACATGAGAAAGAGCTTACATTCTTTCTTCTTTCCAGATGCCTTAACTGCAGCTGCACGTTCTTCACCAGCCTTCTTTTCCTCCTCAGTCTCCTCACCAAAGAGATCCACATCACTGTCATCATCCTCTTTTACTGCCTGATTCATAATAATTTGTCACATATTGTGTTAGACGGAAAAAAATGCACAAAATACATTTTCTATAGAGGTATAAATATACAAATAGATAAATAAAATAATAATAATAACAATAAAAAAAGTCTATAGAACTTGCATTTGTCTCAGCAACGGGAGGACTTGCGGTAGCCTCCTCCGGGAAAGAAGCAGATCCCTCAACAACAACGCCACTGCCTTCAGCGGATACACCACTACAAAACAGAATTAACCATCAGTCTCTAGATTTTACTTAAACGTGGCAATTTTGACCCATTTACTTATATGTTGTTTGACGCTGTTTATATTTATCTGGAGTCAAAAAAATTGATTGGAACAAACAATTGTGAGACCTTTAACTGATACAAAGCAAACTGTTTCTACCAAAGAGTTAATGCCAAGATAAGGTTTAAGAACTTACGAAATCCTCAAAAGAGCAGTGATATGATTATACCAACGGGATACATTCACATATTGAGGTGATGGAGGTTTTGTGAAAGCTGCATGAACTGTGAGATCATCCTTCGAAGCTTGATACCTGAAACATAAACCTTGTCTTAAATATGCATAATCAAAACCGTGAAGGGCCAAACACACTTTACAGATAAATGTTTAAAAAAAACTCACCCGGTAATGTAACTTCGTGACAATAGGTACTCATCAAGCTTCTTCAGCCCAGCCTCAGAACCAACATAAAATGTGGGAGCCATTTCTATGCAATCAGCTAAACTCTTCTGCAAGTAAGCATACAGCCATACAGTAAATATTACGGAACATAAACAAAAAGTCAACAAAAACAGGTAATAATTCAGTATCTCTCTCTCGTATAATCTATAAACTTTCAACCTCTCCTTTAATTTAATAAGTTATGATTCTAGTGCTCTATCACAATAGCAATTTTCGACATGATATATATACAATCCCCTCCTAATATAAATTGTTAGCCTGATAATTTCGTCTGCTAATATTAGTACATCACAGTTCAATAATTTATATGGGGAATGGAGAGCACGCAAAACTCAGTACGAAACCGTAAAACAGATAAACTAGGCAGGCCCTATACCAAACTGATCCTAAACCGATGTAAGAAACTGCTTTAGTTTGGGTAAAGGAGTACCTGCCTTGTGAAGCACAACCCTGATTTAGATCCTAACAAGCTAATCTACGGAAAAGCATTCTCATACTAATATCAACAACTACAATTCAAGCAATTAATTAGTACACGATGGTTACACCTAGTAACCTATAGCATCACAACCTCAAATTCAAGCAGAATGTGCATGAAATATAACCACAGAGTAATTCAAAATTCACAAAACTGCACATATATAAACGCACACATGTGGAGAGGATAAAAGGTACCCATCTTTATCAAATTCCTCATTTTAGGGACTTTACTTTTATGTCAATTTAAGTCACTTGTAGATTAATTTCTTATTTATTTACCACCAAAAAAAGGACTATTAATTTGAACAATTAAGGTATTTGGATAAAACAGAAAGGGATTCTTTTTGGTGTAGATGCTTCAATAAATAAGAAATATATAAAAAGTTGTTTTTTACAGTACACTACTGACTACAAAGTAATGTAATTACACGATCGTCCAAAAAACATAATTCTTGAAAGGGTGATACTTCAAAAACTCAGAATAAGTAACATGTAAATCACTTTTTGTTAAAGAAAGTAAATAAAATAAAAATAATAAAATAAAAACTAAATCAAGGACCTTAAATGCTTCAAATTCATACAAAAAAATCGAGTAGCGGAAATGAAAAATTTGTTAAAGTTGGTAGCTTTTTGTACCATATAACAATAGTATCATCATCATCATCATCATCATAAACCTCAACTCAATCATAACATGCATGCAATATAACCACCTAGACTAATTCAAATTCCGCATCAAAACTTTGCATAATTCTGCTAAAAGCACAAACAATCAAATTTATTAACACTTAGACTAAGATATGATTGCTCTATAATCAAAAGTTAAACAACAAATTAATAATTCGAGGATGAACAGAAACCATATTTCAGCTATTTTGGAAACATACCTGCAGCTTTGAGAGTTCGAGTAAATTGGGCAGTGATGATCAAAAACCCTAGTCTATTTATTAGTGAGGTGATAAGGGTAAATCGTCATTTTGGTTAATGGAAGAAACCAGAATTTCGTAATTTATTTCTCTAAAGAATTTGTAATTAAGTACCAAGACTTTCTATATATAACATATTTGCCCCTGAACTTATAAATTTACATTTTTAAACTTATAACTTTTGTAAAGCAAAATCACCCTTTGAAAGTATACTTGTTGTATGTAAGTTTATATATATAATTTATGGCACCAGTATGAGCACGGGTGTGGTGACCATAGTGTTCTAGACAGTGTTCTGGATAATTTCCTGAATTTTTTTATTATTTGTTTTTTAATGTAATTAATAATATAAATTAATATTTAAAAACACATAAATTAAATATAACACCCCAAACACTAAAAAAAACATTCTTTTAAGCCCATTCTAGTTAGGAAAATAGAATTCACACAAATTACTAATTTATATTGAAAGTTCAATAATCCATTAGCAAAGTAAAAAAGCCCACCAAATATATTTAACTTAAACTCATTTTCACCTATATTTATTAAAGTTATAAACCCTATACTACTCCCAATCGTCATCATCTATTTCTATCCTCTTTCTTCTTCTTCTACATTGCATCATCAATATTAAATCTCATAAGCAAGAAAGAAAGAAAAAAAACACCATCAGTCACAACGTCTGGAATTAGACGGTGCTTGGGAACGGCGACGAGAATGCCATCGGGAACGGCGACGAGAACGCCGTCAGGAACAACGTCCCGGTGCAGCGGGACGCTGTCTGACAGCGTTCTCGTTGGAAAACGGTGAAAAAATGCCACCCACACCCTTTGATCTAATTTTCTCTTTAAGTAACTAGTTGATGACCATTGGATTTTGATTTAATTATATGTATACGTAAGATACTTCATACTATTGTTGATATATCAATATTATCATTATATGCTAAGTTGTATGTCGTAACAAAAAAAAATGTCAAAATATGATAAAATAATAATTTACCTATGTTATAGATGAGTTAGGTTAGTTACTCGCCATCTTTAACTGGTGTCTTTCTATTTTAGCACAATTTTTTTATGTATGTCACCTTGAGAGTTCAACTTTTCGAATTGAAATCTTCAACTTTTCGAATTAAAAATTGTACTATAGAGAGGAATATTGTGTGCTTCAACCATCATTAGACTCAAATGGTGGTTCCTTTTTTTTTCTTTTTTTTTAATAGCATCATTCAAATATCTCATTTGTACTCCCTAAGAGGGGTGTTTATGGTTTGGTCGAAACCAGTCAAATTGAAGTGATTTGCTTGGTTTGGGTTCATTTTTCATAATTGACTTAGTGATTTTTATTTTTTTTAAGTATTATATATGTTTTGGTTTGCGGTTTCAAGATGCAAACTGGTCATTTAAACTAAATCAGACCGTATAATATTTTATTATATAATTGCTAGGTGTGTATGTTTCATTCTAAGGATCGAGCATGTCTTTAACAAACAAAACTCATATTAGTTTTTTCTATGTATGCAAACTGTTCATTTGCAAATATGACAATTTATATAAGTAAATAAATTTCACATTAAAGTAGTAAAACAAAAAACTCTTATTATGTAACAATGTTATACAAGTCAAAATTTATCGAATGATATTAGTTAAACACTTATTTTACTAATATATTATGTTATGTATTTATATCTTCATAAACTCTAAAGATAATGCACTTGGAATATTACTCATCTTATGTAACTTTCTGTTAACATTTTTATATTTTTATTGAAATTGATATATAAAAAGAATTGGTTCAAATCGACCAAACTATACCGATTTTGACTGTTTTTGTTGGTTTGGTTTGACACATCAAATTGGGTGGTTTGATTTGAGAAAACATCAAATCGTAGTTATCGATTTGGTTTAAATTTTATGCTTAAACTGGTCAAACCGGACCATGAACACCCCTACTCCCTAGTGTGCTTCAACTTTGAAAGGTTTAATGTGTGGTAGAATTCGGGCAAAAAAAATGTGTGGTAGAGATTTTTTGTATTTCACGTTAATTAAAAAGAATGGTGTATTGTGAATGATTGACAAAGTGTGCAATATATGATAAGAGAGATTATAATAAATCAACATGACGAGCCTTAAAAAATGTTGGTAATCTAATACCACTTCCGTTAGTGAAAACAATTGACTAAAACCAACTAAGTTACATCAACTTTTACAAAAACTGATAGATTACTGACTAAAACAGACCACTCCCACAGTGCTTCATCATTTCATTTTTCAGTGACCCATTGACTAATTAATTAAATAATTAAAACATAATAATTAATTAAAAAGTATTTCATTAAAATAAAAATATTACAATTAAATTTAAAAACTACAATAAAAAACATTACAAATTTTAAATAAAAACACTAATGTAACATCCTCCCTAAGGGTTTGGTAATTTCCTAACTTTAAATTAATATTTAAATGTGTTAGGAATATTTATATTATTGTTTGATTTTAAAAATTAGGTAAATAAGTCAAATGACTTATTCTGAATAGTAAAATATTAATTGTTTTAAATTGTTCTAGTTGACGGTAAAATAAAATAGTTATTCTCGCAAATAGTTTTAAGATTTAAAACAATAGGTTTAGAAGAGGATAAAAATTTAAGCAATTAGATATCAAAGTCAGTTTGTGAGCCGACCTTAATACCCATATGTTTTCAAGTTTTCTTCATTTTTCATTTGGAAAACTCTCAAAATCAAGAAACCATAACCAATATCTGAAACAACAAACCTTTGTGTGATTCTGATTACTAACATCAACTTCATCACCTCCATCTTGTTCACCTTCATCTTCATTCAACAAGTGAGTTTGATTTTGAGTTATATAAATAGGTTTTATGAGATATTGAGTGATTGAATGAAATTGAGAGTAATATGTTGTTATTAGATGTTATTTGATGTTAGTTAAAGTATTAGAAATCTTAGAAATTGAGTTTTTGGAGTTATGGTGAGAATTGGTTCGAAAAACTCATAACAGCAGTGAAATTCGCAAGTTTACCCAGAACTCAGTTCGTCTTGTAAACTGAGTTTTGTTGCGAAGCGAGGTGAGATATGCGAATAAGTTTAAAGTCGCAAATAAGTGACACATTTCATTAACTCGGATTGGGTTGAAATTCGCATGGTCACTCGAAAACGACCCAATGATCAAAGCTCTATTCTAAGAGCCTAGGAAGTTTTTGGCCATTCGGGATCATCTAAGTGTTGAAAATGGCATTTTTCAGTTTCTAAACATCATTTGGGGATTTTCCGATTTCATTTCGGATTGGAATTTTGTTTGCTTAGACTTCAAGGATTAAATACTTGAATAAATATGCTAGAATGATGATTATAGAATAAGTTACTAACTTATATTTGATTTTCTTCTCAGATCATCAGAAGACTCAGTGACATTAGACTGTTGTGTAAGTTGAACTAAGAACAACAGGTGAGTGGATCTGGAACTCACTGTTTGATTTAGTTGTAACTGTTTAGTTGCAATAAGTAAACGTATATGTGATTATTAAACTGTTTAGTCTGAGTTATTGATTGTGAATCTATGTGCTATGTGGCCTTTGGGCATCAGTGTTAGTGTTATTGAGGTCAACGTGTTGGGCTATTTTGTTATTATGTGAATTACACAGAAACTTGATACATTTGTTGTTTGTAGAACTTGTGTTTGATTATAACAACGATTAGCTATCGGTCTATTCTGTATTGGCCTTACAGATTGATGGTAAGTGTTCTTGGAGAGCCACCCGGGTATTATGGTTTCTCAAGAGCCACCGATCCTCATTGATTTAAGTGTGTTCACGGTTATTTGATGTAAACAGATAGTTATGTTAAGTTGAATCGTGTGTGACATATTTATTCACTTAGCTTCGTGCTAATCCCTTATGTTACTTCCTGTAGGTTATATGTTGATATGTGGGTGGGCAGGATGATGATGATGTAGGAAATGTTTGACAACTCGCTGACTCTATTATATTTTGTAATAAACTAAAGTTTGGAATCATATAACACCTCGATGTTGTATTTTGGATTAATAGTCTTTAAACTGTTGTGTTTAAAGTTTGAAAAAGTTTATGTATATTTCATAATGTATAGTAATCAAGTAAAGTTTTAATTTACGCTTCCGAGAATAATTATATTATATTGATGAATAGAATGAGGGGTGTTATAACTAGAATTTATATAAAAATTTAAATAAAGTAATCTAATCCGAGCTCGATTCATCGGCTTTGTTCGCGTCTCCATCTTCATTTTCGTCCGAGTTGCCTCATCCCTACTTGTATTGATAGAGTGTTACCACTTCTTTCTGAGTGCTTTTGATAATTTTGAGTTCCTTTTTAGAGGCACGCTTTGATTTTTTTTTTTTTTACAAAGAAAACTTAACGCTTTGTAGGTCACTTTTTTCATATTTTTTTTCGGTAAGCGATGCTATTGTTTTTTTGGTTGCAATAGGGTGATATTCTTAACGGCTTCAAAAGTTTCAAGTTTTTCATAATGAACACTTCTTGAAGACGAACTGGCGTCCGATGTAGCCTTACTTTTTGACGACTTTTGACAAGGTGGACGACGTATGTGGTTGTCTTGGAACAACCTAATCATGTTTGCATCAAGAGACGTATTGATTGGGCATTCGTTCGCGTCAAGATCGGTGGCTAAAGGTTGGAATGTACCTTCGTTACCCATTATGCTCTGCTCGATAAAGAATTTTGGGTAATGTTTTAGTACATTTCAACATGATTCGTAAATGAATTGCGATTCTCTATCTATTGCTTAAACCTTTTCAGATAGCACTTAAAACATCTTCGTCATTTGCAACACTTTGAGGGCAAATCTCATAATAGTGTTTGTAGAGGGCTTGGAGTATTTTTGGGTCGTGCAAAATCTTATTTCACTTGCCAGTAAATTGATTAAGGTTATGTTTTTGTGCTACATAGGAATTGTAACCTTGTTGAACTTTAATCCAAAAAGACTTGTTTGATTGATTCTTTCCTTGAACGCCATTTTCTATTCAATGTATCCACCGTTCCGCTAAAATCCTAGCCTCCTCGTTAGACCACGACATTTGAACCCTTTTACCTATTCTGGCTTCGAGTTGGGTCTCGGGTTCAGGTTAGGCCTCGTCCGAACTTTCTTCTAACGTTTCGGGTACAGTGAAATTAGTTTACTGGTAGTTGAAATCGGGTATGTTGGGTGAATAATGTGAAAATCGATAATTCGGGTTGGATGTATTTTGTGAAAATTGTGGGTGTGGTAGTAACCATTATGTGTTTTGCAAAAATTCTGGTTGTGGTTGTGACCATTGTGTGTTTTGGTACCACCCTTGAAATTGATAATTGTTTCTCGGGTCATCTAGTACAAGTTGTAGGGGTTTGCAATGGGTGCGAAATTTGCAAATCCAGAAGGTTGAGACGTGAATCCGTAGTTTGTTTGAGCGATTGGTGAATTTGGAATTGGTTAGTGATTGTTCAACAAATTTTGTCACATATCTTTCAGTTTTACATTTATGTGAGAGTTTTTATCTTTGAAATGGAGGTGTATGGAATGAGTAAAATGGATATGAATTGTGGTGTATAAACTTATTGTGAATTGTTGTGTGAAAGTGAGTGTTTGTATTCATAGTTAAAATAGCAGTGTTTAAAATAAATTTAAAAAAACCCGCTAGATTTTGAGCCCTAGTGTTTGATTTAAAATACCTTTTATATCAACACCTAGATTCAAAAAATAATAATAAAACGGGCCCTATTTTTCCCCACCACACTCATCGGATATCTGACGAACCGTCGACCAAATCGACAGCTTGCTGCTATTGGTGTCGGTTTCGTCTGCTGGAACTGATGGATGCCGACCACAACCAATGGGACCCGTCTAAGTCGTATAGATCATATGATATGATATAGGGAAATGATTGATAAGCCTAAAGTTGTAGGACTAAAAATAGGCCTAAAGATTTGATTGGTGGATTTAAAAAAATTGATTGGATGAGATTCAGATTTCAGAGAGAAAAATCAACCAATCACATTTATAAGTTCACTTTTAGATTCATATAATTATAATTAGGTTCTATATAGCATTACTCTATGATATAAGCATATGAATGTTGATGCTTACATTAATGTGTCCCTACATATTGAAAAACATTAACATTTATTAATTAATTAGCAGATAAATAAAGTGTAGTTAGTAAAAATCGGGAATCATCATTTAAGATAAGAAAACGTGACACTATTATAAGCTCACAAAAAAAGGTTAGGATATAAAAAATGATATATTATGACATTATTCTTCCTTTTTCGAAATATTCTGATTCCTAAAACAAGATTAAAATAATTATTATATACTCCGTATATATTTCTATTCCTATTTTACATGTACCAATTTAAAACCCTAGTAAATTTATCAAGCAAGAACCCCTCTGCAATATTGGCAATTTCATCCTCCATTAAACCAGATAATTGAGAGGTAATAAACGTATATATATATATTTAGATATGATATGATACTTACATATTATATACATTCATCTGTCTGTTCGCTGTTATGTTATTACTTTGGGTTTTTGAGATAGCTTATTTAATTAGGTGTTAATATGGTTATTGGCTATATTTACTGATAAACAGCTTCAAACAATCTATTAGATGGAATAAAACACTTAAAGATAAGCATGTTTGTATCTTCCCATTTTTTAAGCAGATAAATGCTTTAATATAAAGTATTCAGGGTTGCAAATTTAACTTGCTGGGTTTGTAGTTTTAGAGGTGTTTGTAGTTTAGGATTGTTTATCTGATAACCTTTTTAATGAAATAAGCAGTTTCCAAGAAGCTAATTTATTACATTAAAAAGTTCATTTTAAAAAACAATTAACAGATCAGCGTTGTAATAAGCAATCCTTGCATAAGAGGTGTTTATTATAAGGTTTGTGTATGGAACTAATTATTCAGGCTTCATGTGAATTATCATCTATTTGGTGTAATATTGTCTAATATAATGAACTTGCTTAATGGGCATTTATTTAGCAGTTATGGCCACTGAAAAGGGAACAAACGTATCGGTTGCTACTAACGGAAAAGGTCTACGTGGAAAGTTGAATAAAGTTGTTTTAGCATATAGTGGTGGCTTAGATACATCAGTCATTGTTCCTTGGCTAAGGTACATCAGTGCATATGTTAGCTGGATTGAATTTGTCTTTGTGGTATATGTTTATTTTTCTAATAGGACTATAACGGGCATGTTGATGATCGTTGTATCGCACTTCTGAACATGCTAATAGCATAATGCTGGAAGTTTTAGCTTATGGTTTTTGCTCTACATGTTGCATGAATAACTTTTTAAGTACTTTCATCTTTTGAATATATGTTGCTATGTTGGCTATATACGCTCATTTTCCGAGTTCATCAACAACCATGAGTTTACGTAATTTGTTACTTTGTCTTGTAGGGAGAATTATGGTTGCGAAGTTGTGTGCTTTACTGGTAATGTTGGGCAAGTAAGTCCTTAATTTGTATAAGACTATAACATATTTGATGTAAGAAGAATGACGGAGTATAGTGTCTAACACAAAGTAAACATAAACCAATAAACCACTTGTTTGGTTTCGATTGGTTTCCGTAGGTGAAGAGTTGGTGGTTTGATTTTTGCTTGTGACCGTTGTAAGCTAAATCCAAATCGATAATAACACACACAGACGCTCGTATATATACATATAGTATGTTAAAGAAGGAAAATTTACAAGAGGGGACAAAGTTAAAAGATCAAAATCATTGGATTTTCTACATTAAAAATGCTGTTATGTGTAATGTTAAAAGTTTTTAATCTTATACATCTTTTGCTAGTTACTAATCATAAGTTGAAATTTGTAGATTTAGTTTGGTTTAGGATTGAAGGGATGGATCTTTTTATGCGTATTAACTGATAATAAGAAATGATTTGATGCTTTCCTACTTAATCATATTTATTTGATTAAATGTTATACTTTTATTTGCCTTTTTGTAGGGGTTGTCAGAATTGGAGGGTCTGGAAGCAAAGGCCAAGGCAAGTGGAGCCTGTCAATTGGTGGTAAAAGATTTGACAGAGGAATTTGTGAAAGACTATGTGTACCCTTGTTTGCGAGCTGGAGCAGTGTATGAGAGAAAGTACTTGTTGGGAACCTCAATGGCTCGGCCTGTGATTGCAAAGGTGAAGTTTAAAGTCATGATGGGGTTGTTATAGTTAAAAGTGATGGTGGCAATTTCAACCCATTTACTTATTACAAGGTCGATTTGGGCTATGTTTCATCTCTATGGGTCAAATGGGTTAGACTAGTAAAATCAACTAGGGTGTTTGACTACGCATATTTTTGGGGCTTATTTGGCCTATTGAAATTTGGATAGGCCAATAAGCTCATTTTCACGGCTTATTAGCTAAGTAATTTGAGCTTATGGTATCACATAAGCAATAAACTTTGGAATATAAGCTCATAAGCCATTGAAAGTTAATTTATCGGCTTCTCCAAATTTCGGTAAGTTTAACCAAACATAAAAAGTAAACGCTCAAATGAGTTGATCGGGTCAAGTATCTCAAGTCATCAGAACTGTATTAAAAGTACATTACACCTCATAGAATTATTTTTATTAAAAAAGTTAGATCATTCTTATTAACATATTTAGCAATTAGCACCCAAGCCGACGTGCTTGGACTTGCACTAATAAGTTATATCTCCTTTCACCTGACCATGTATTGACCTATTGTCCAACGGGGCAACGGGCATAACTCGTCTATCCCAATTAACAGGCGATGGTGGATGTAGCAAGAGAAGTTGGAGCAGATGCTGTTGCCCATGGATGTACAGGAAAGGGAAATGATCAGGTAGGTCTCAAATTCGTGTTTTTAATTTCAAAGTCATTTTCTATATCGTGTTTTAAAGAATTTGAAATATTAATTTTTTTTTTTGACCAAAACAGGTGCGTTTTGAGCTCACATTCTTTGCTCTGAATCCTGATCTCCAAGTTGTAGCTCCATGGAGAGAATGGGATATAACTGGGAGAGAAGATGCAATTGAATATGCCAAGAAACACAATGTGCCTGTCCCAGTCACAAAGAAATCGATATATAGCAGAGACCGAAACCTATGGCACCTCAGTCATGAGGTATATATTTATTTATTGCCTGAAACTTTTATGCTTATAGAGTTATAGCTAAAAGAAACTTGGTCAATGGGCAGAAAGGGTCGAAGAGTTCAAAAGTCGCAGAAGGTGTACTTTTAATGTGTAAAGCCTCCTAAATCAGCTTTATTAAAATTTAAACTATTAATAATATAATAATTTGGTGTAATCATATTTGTTACAGTAGGTATCAGAGACTTTGCAGTTTTCATATAAAAATTGACTATTTTGACCCGCTACCCAACCTGCCCCTTCAAGCCATACTTATTTCATTATTAAAAAGACTATTCGGTGTTTCATTATATTTGTTGGTGGTACTGAAGGGAGACATCTTGGAGGACCCTGCAAATGAAGCCAACAAAGATATATACATGATGTCTGTTGACCCAGAGGACGCACCTGATAAACCCGAGTGAGTTTTCTTTACGCTTTCTGATCCTTCTCTCTGCTAGTTTTAACTAAATTAAAGATGGCAATTACAACCTGTTTACTTGTGAATTGGTCAATTCTTATCATATTTTATCTTTAACAAATCAAAGGGGTAAACTAAATGAAGTTAGTTCTAAAGGAAATGAGTCATGAGGGTCAAAAGCCATCTGTAATGCTTAAAGATATTGTCTTATTCCAGATGTTAGTTTATAATTAAAATAACATAATTTTTTATTAGAAAGTTTTGGACAAAAAGTATGTGGGTCCACCCAACCTGCCCATTTTGCCACATCTAGATGTATGCATCCTTGGATTTCTATCTCATTCCTATGTAATGCTCTATTGTGTTAGGTACCTTGAAGTAGGGATAGTTTCCGGGAATCCAGTTTCTATTAATGGGAAAGAACTCTCCCCAGCATCTCTTCTCTCTGAGCTCAACGACATCGGAGGCCGTCATGGGATTGGTCGCATCGACATGGTGGAAAACCGGCTCGTTGGAATGAAAAGCCGTGGGGTCTACGAGACTCCCGGTGGAACCATTATAGCCGTCGCATGCCGTGAACTCGAGTCTCTCACACTCGATAGAGAAGCCATCCAGTTTAAAGACACCATGGCCCTTAAATACGCCGAGCTTGTTTATGCAGGCAGGTGGTTTGACCCGCTCCGGGAGTCGATGGATGCATTCATGGAGAACATTACTAAAACAACCACTGGGTCGGTGAGGCTGAAACTGTACAAAGGGTCGGTTTTTGTTGCGAGCAGGAAGAGCCCAAATAGTTTATACAGGGAGGATATATCATCTTTTGAAAGTGGACAGATATATGACCAGGCTGATGCTGCTGGATTCATAAGGTTGTATGGTCTGCCCATGAGAGTCCGAGCAATGCTTGAAAAAGAGCAGGGTAAGAAGGGGGATGCGTGATCTGATTAAATCATCGCAGTTATTTTATTTCTATTTTCATTTATTGGGTTTTTCGGTTTTTGCATTAGTAAACTTTGAAATGTAAAACTTAAGATTCAATTTAAAAAGTTTGGCGCATGGTCATAACATCCAGAATTGTTTTAATTTGAAGAAGCTAACTAACTGTATATATGAACTAAAAGGCGACACAAACTTGTGCCTCCTTGTAATCCACAACTCGTCCAATTTGCCACCTCTCGATTAACGAGACTACGAATATTTAATTGTCGAGTCATGTATTGCAGGGGTATCACACTTGCAACAAAATTTATAGTCATAGGCTTGGCTCATAATCTTGTAAAGTAATTTTAGAGTTTAGACCCCAAAAATGCAAGTCAGTAAAAGCTTCCTTGGAGGTCATATCAATATCTCATGGTACTGAAAAAGGACTACTATTAATTGCAATTTGATTGTAAACCCTAATGAATAGCGAAATCTGTCTAAAATTCATCTGTGGGTCAACCGTTTATTGCTTTATGTTCTTTTACTTTTCATACAAATTTGTTTAGTTACAGATTCAACCATCAAATAGATTTAGACACAGATTTAACTGTTAAATGAAATATCAAATCTTGCTGATTTTTATTTAGAAATCTTTTAGTTACAAAATAAGATGCAAAGTTTGAGGTACAAACAACACTAAAACTCAACTGAGGCTCAATAAAAACTATAAACTTGGAATTGGTTGGAGCTCTTCAGTTAAGAAGGGACTCTACAAAAATAGGCGTATGCCGGTGAATGCAACGAGCACACGGTATTCTTTAGTAAAAGGCGAAAGAATAGTTCGCTTTGTGCTCATTGCCTGGCTGCGTGCCTTTTGATTTTCCCAGTTGCCTTTATTTTATAGCAGATTCATCACACTCTGCTCCTACCACCCAGCCGATGTGGGATTACTAATAAACTCCCATTTCACTTGTGTTTAATTTGTTGACCTCTAAAACACAAAGTGTTCCATATGTGCCATATTTTACATATTTTACTTGAATATAGTAATCCAGATGGAAGAAAGTTACTAATATATTGTTATTAACAAGCTAAATTTATTTTGATTATTCTATCTGATTAATTCCTTCTTCTATGGTTTTATTACTTTAATACTTCAATCGCACTCATCTTCATCACTATAGGAATCAGGCTCTAAGTTTTTTCAAAGAATTTATGATTAATGAATAATTTAAAACTGTTTAGGAAACTAATTTTGAATTCGTTAGAGATTAACAATTTCACCGATGTAACGAAATAGACATTACTATTTTCTTTGTGTTTCCCTTGGTACGTCAACAAACGAGCTATGATGGTATAAATGGTCTAAACTAGGTCCTTACATGTATATTCATACCAAATGTCTTAAGTGCACAGTCGTATATAGTTATTCTGTGTATAGTGTTGCTCATGTTACGGGGGGTTTTTGACTTCGGAGAGCTGCCTACCAAACAATATGGCATGTTATTGGAACAAAATCATTTGGATTCCTACAAAAATAGGCGTATGCCAGTGAATGCAACGAGCGCACAATATTGTTTAATAAAAGGCGAAAGAATAGTAAGCTTTGTGCTCAATGCCTGGCTCCGTGCCTTGCATTGTTTCCAATTGCTTCCGTTTTATAACCACCTTCACCCCCTCTGTTTATACTACCCAACTAATGTAGGACTACTAATAAACCTTAAACCTCCTTCCACTTGTGTTTTCAAGATTTATGTTCTGATGAGTTTCATATGAGCCAAGAAGAACTCGAACCAACCGGTACCTTAGGCTAAGCCCAAGCTCGATTTATTAGCCACATGAGTTGTCATGATAAAAGCTTGGCTCGAGGAGGACAAAACCTTGACTCATTCCAATATCGCAAGTGTTCATAAGATCTCATGCTCAGTTATTCAGGTTTTAGTCAAGCTCGCGAGTTAGATAAAACTATCGAAAGTGTTCATAAGATGTCATGCTCAGTTATTCAGGTTTAAGTCAAGCTCGCGAGTATAAAACTCAAAAATAGCTCAGTTGAATATTAAATGAATAATTGAACATTTGAGTAAACCAAGTACGATATCTGACTCTTTCAAGTTTAATAAACTGTGAACCTAAATCAATTGTTATTATAATGAAAAATGAAAGGACCGTGTTTGGACCTTTGATTCTAACCAAACCATAAATACTTCAAATAGCATATAAATGTAGCTAGTTTTTTAAAAGATCGAGAATCAACCCTGAAATAGCTCGTGAGGTTGATTCGGATTCATTCCTGATTAAGATGTTTTGGTTTGGCAGTCAAAACCGATGAACGCCCAACCCTCGTATCAACTGATTGGTGTATAATAATTCATTAATATTCATGATACACAAGTATGCATCACATCGACTCTAATTTTGTTTGTCCTCCTTGTGCCCACGGACTGCCTTTGGACCAACTTCAAATCATCACAATTGAAAACACTTTCAAACCGAACTTTGCACAAGTGCGAAAGCTATACAGTTTGTGAAACTATTGATAAGATCAAGGATTGAAGCGGTAACACTTCAGCTTGACTACCAAAAACCATTTGATAGACTTGAAGGTCGACCGCAATCTTGGCATCAAGATGTGTATATTATTAATATCATGCTTTCAATTGTTCATCAATGCAAGATGAAATTGAACGCCTTGTACCAATACAGTAGGTGCCATCTATACAAGCAAAGCATTCAAAATGTTGTATACTTGTCATTACATGCTAAAATACAATATACGCCAAAAAAACTGAATACAGTATTGTATGTACAAATTAACATGATCAGAATTCTTTAGGAGAACATGACTCGAAGAGAAACTTCATGAATACTAGAAAGCCAATATATATTCTTATTACCAAAAAGGTACGTATGTGCTACAAAAAAAACCAGCATAAGGTTTTTTAAATACGAGTTAATATGTTCTAAAATTCTTTACAGGTACGTTATTTTAATTTTAAACCTAGCCATCATGTGTTGTCCCTCAGCTTAATCATCTTTCTTTGGCAGCTCCTTCGGTTTTGCATTCTCTATTTTCCTACAAAATCAAAAGAATATTCTTTAAGGATCATGATAATATGATGCATATGAACAAGATTGGTTAGCTTAGCTGAATATATTTCGATATCAGAAACAAGTTGACATTATGCCAGCTAAATAATATGATAAAGAATAAGATGTTTAAAAAAAAAAAAATTTTTTTACTACTTGTAGGAATTTAGTAGCAACACAAAAGGCAAGGCAAGCGCTATAAGTATATATGGTCATCTCATCCACATATTACACTGGCATGGGTTCTCAACAATGTGAAAATTTGCCACCTCAATTATTTTATAGTGAATCTTAATATGTTGACTGCAAGTCATGCCAGTCTGCAACCCCCCTTACCTTCTTCCTAACTGGCTGAGTGGCTGCCCCTAACTTACCAAATGTTAAGTACAAGGTACAGAAAAGTGAACGCATCATGTAAAGAGACAATTAGATGGGCACTTGGATAACAGGTCAAGACAGTTTCAGGTTGAGACGGGCTGTTTTCTTACTACAGTTCAAAATGGACAGGGATGGGTTGGGTTGCATTGGGTTGACTGCCTAACACTTTGTGTCCATTTTTTTAATTTATTAAAATAGAAATTAATTTTTATTACACTTAATGTTGCAATAATAATCTAGCACATCAAGTCAGATAATTTATGAAATTGAACACTTGTATGCAGTATGCAGGCCATCACTTTTAGTAGATGCATCAAAACTGTATATTGCTTATACATGCAATACAGCCTCTTAATGCACATATTAGGAGTATATCTATAAAAAGTGATGCTGTAAATATCACTACCCATACACTAAACATGTTTGACCCATTCCCCCTTAACAATTGAGACCAATTTGAAATGTTACACAACCCAAATCGACCCATTCATAAGTAGTTGGGTAGAATAAGCCAAATCTATAGGCAAATATATATGTTTTTGAGTTTCAAACTTTCAATATCATTGATAAAATGATTTCATCAGCATAAAGAACCGTAATCTATAGGAAGGTAAAGGAAAAAGCGAGGGACTTTGCGCCTAACATAATTCGAAAACAACCACCAATGAGGTTCATTTCGAATTTTAAGCAGTAGAACAAGTCCTATTAAGAATTTACAAGAACAAAAGTTCTTTTTTTGCAAACTTCAGAGTTTTAAAAAATGGTAATTGCTCATACTTCCATTTACATATCTGCTATGATATTGAATAATAGAGTAAATCAATTATGTATTCAAATGACTTTGTCAAACAGTCTTCCATCCTTATATACAGTGAGTAATAAGTGAGTCAAATTCTCACATGACCTCCTCCCCTAGAAAATATAACACAGCCCAAAATAGCACAAAGGTTAGGCCATAGTCACATGGATCGCTATATGTGGACCGATTTCCGATCTGGATCGGGCGATCCCAATCACGGTATGAAAGCGATCCGGATCGCCGGGGATCGCGAATTGAAACCCTTAATCATCGTTCCCAATCGAGATTTCGTTTCGTACCGTTTCGCACCGGATCGCGATCCAACCATTCACGAATCGCCGATTTATACTGCTTGAAAACGCGTTTAAATGCTATGTAATACGCCAACCGTGGGAATATGAAGGGTTCCAGTACTTTGTTTCTTTTGAAAGGGTTCCAATACTCTTTTGAAAGGGTTCCAATACGTGGGAAACATACCAAAAGTTTTGGCAGCCTTTTTTTTGACATACCAAAGGTCCAAAACACAGTATACATAGATACCAAATTGTAAAACCCAAAACAGTAACAAAGCAACATACATTAACAATCCAGCAATAACAATCCAACATTCACCAAGTATCTTCAAAATGACATTTGGTAAAAAAAAAACTCTTGATGAACGTGAGAAAAGTATGACTGAAGAATTCTATGATCTTGTTAATGAGGAAGTAATGGCAGATGCAACCGAAGATGAAACCGAAGCACCATCTCAACCCGAAACACAATCTCAAACACAATCATCATCACACAAAGACGAAGCTAAACCTTTACTTGATGAAGTCACTTTTGTTCGTTCTGTATTTAGTAAAAATCCCGGGGGTGCAAAAGTATGGATATGTAAATATTGCAAGGTATAATATACAAGCTCTTATTCAAGAATACACAGTCACTTTTTTGGAGTTATAGGGGGGGAAAAGGCTGATATAAGAAGGTGTCCCGCCATACTTGCTGATCGGGAAAAGTACATTAAGTTGTTGAAGGTGGAAAACGCGGAAAAAATAGTAGTCCCAAAAGCGTTAAAAAATTCAGTGATATCTAAAAAGCATAATCCATGTTCTTCAAAGAAGCCAATCGAACAATCTTTCGGTTTAATGGAGAGACATGCGGTTGATCTAAAGATCATGCGGGGTCTATGTGCAAATGCGATACCTTTCAATGTTTTGCGTAATCCTCAATTTCATGAGATGGTTAGTGCAATCAACTCGGCTCCTCCCGGCTATAAGGCGCCTTCAAGTGAGAAAGCAAGAACTGTATTGCTAGATGAATGTGCACGTGACGTTGAAAAAGATTTGACGTCAATCCAAGACACATGGTTTACACAAGGTGTTTCTATTGTATCTGATGGTTGGTCCAATGTGAAACATGAGCCATTGATCAATGTTCTTGCTGTAAACAGCCGTGGTGCGACTTTTATGTATGCCAATGACTTTTCCGGGGTGGAAAAAACAGGAAAAGCTATTTCAAAGTTTTTGTTGGGAGCTATTGAAAAGGTAGGGCCGAGTCATGTCCTTCAAGTTGTTACAGACAACGCGGTAAATTGCAAAGCAGCGGGAAAAGAAATTGAGAAGGTATATAAACACATCTTTTGGTCTCCTTGTTGTGTACACACTTTAAATTTGATTTTCAAAGACTTTGCAAAAGAGTTTAATTGGTTGGAGAATGTGTATAAAAGAGGAAAAAAGGTTGTCAAGTATATTTTAAATCACTCTCATGCTTTGGCAATTTTTAGAGATAACTCAAAGCTTGAGCTTTTGAAAGTAGCTAAAACTAGATTTGCGTCTCACTACATTCTGTTAAAAAGGATAAAGGATTGTAGAGAAGCTCTTGCTACTACAGTTGTTCTTAACTCATGGAGGGAATGGGTTAAACAAGGAGATGAAAAAACAAAAAAAGATGGAGAACTTGTTGTTCAAACGATACAAAATGAATCATTTTGGGTTGATGTTGATCATATTCTTGCTATAACAAAGCCAATTTTCTTGTTGATTAAATTCTGTGATGGAGAGGGGCCAAAGATGGGAGAAATTTATGAGAGAATGGATAACATGTTAGAGGAAATTAAAGATGTGATGAAAGACAATGTGTATGGTGCGTTTTACCCTGAAATTGAGAATATTATCTTCGCTAGATGGGAGAAAATGACAATCTCATTACATTGCTTGGGATTTGCATTATCTCCAAGGTTTTATGATACTCGTTATCTTGAAGAATTAGCACCTGGTGGAATTTCTAGGAGGGCTCCTAAGCTCGACAAAGAAGTTATGATGGGTGTAATGAGTGCTTTTGGAAGAATTGCAGAAAATCAAGAAGAAGAGAAGCTGTTGAGAGAGCAATTCGCAACATTTAACATGAAAAAAGGTCTCTATTCTTTACCCGGTGCTCAAATGGATGCTGTAACTATGGATGCGATTGATTGGTGGTCAACTTATGGTTCTGAAACTCCAGAATTAGCCGATGTAGCCAAAAAGGTTTTGTCACAGCCCATAAGTAGTTCGTCCGCAGAGAGAAACTGGAGCACTTACTCCTATATTCATAGCGTGAAAAGGAACCGATTGAACAACAAAAGGGCCTAACCGTTAGGCCTTCCTTATAAGGAATGCAATTAAAAAGCATTGAATTGGTATAAATATGAAAATATGCTTATGTACTCTCATTTTTAGCCTACCAAAAACTACTTCGCTATAAACCATGTTTTTGTTGTAAGATAGTATACTCGAGGATACAACTCTAGTGAGCTAGCTATAGTTGCTCATAAACAACATCAAAACTAGCTCATATATGTCCACAATGCTCTTCTAATTTAGAAATTAGGTACATGTTGAGTCAATAATTTGGAATATATAAATGAAAAATCCTGCAACCATGCTACTTGAATCACTCACATATCGAATTCTAAGACACGGTTAATTCAAACTTAATTTTCTGAAAACGCAAATAAACATCAATGGTTAATACATTCAAACAAAACAATCACTCGCAATCAAGTTAAACAATCATCCTTATCACCTTACCATTCACCACTCTCTCCTTACAACATTTAAAGTGCTATATCCATAACTTGTAACACAGATTCTCAGTAAATTGACACTGAATTTGCCTCCTATTTCGAAACCTTAACATTCTACAAAAGTCACTTTCAATAGCAAAGCGGATAAAGAATCACATATTTTCTACAGTAAATCAAATAGCAAATGTTATACCGAGTGGAGGAGCCTAGGACACAGCACACATGTATAAACAAATCAATCAACATATACTCAAAACTAAGAGCTTATTTCATTATTCGTGTGTTGAAAACATAGCCAAACATCAACACTTCAAACCTTTCAATACATTCAAATGAACCAATCAATCACAAAACGTGAACATTCAACCTTATTACCAAACCATTCACCACTAGCTCCTTTCAACAACTAGAGTGACGTAGATATTATTCATCAAGATCGCGTACAAGCGTCAGTACAAGTAGCACACTCAAATACTTAATGACTGTGAGCTAACACTAACTGTGACTCGTATTTCGAAACCCTAGCGTTATACTCTAAGGTAACCACGAAACCGATGAAGAATTGCATATATCCTACGGTAAATCAGTAGTTTATCAAGCATAAATTAAGCAACAGCTACTCTCACCTTTTGGATATTTTGAAACCCTAGCTTTCTACAGAAGTAAACTCTGTATAATAAATAAATATATAAACTATGAACACATATCATTAATAATCAATTCATCAATAACTACTTAACAGTTAACGAAAATTTTAATGTGAGTCTATGATTGAAAACATACTTAGCAGCTGAAGCAGATTCTTCCTCAAGCCAGTGACGGATCTGACGAACGTTGCGTTTGAAGATTGAAGCTGATTGTTTAACGTCGGTTCTCATCAGTAGGATCACGGCGCTCACTCCGGCTACCGTCAGTATCAAATTCGTTAAAGCCATTCGTTCGATTGGATTCGATATACGAAAACGAAGTTTCTAGAAGCTGAGGGTTTGTAAGGGTGGTGGTACTTTACGGTGGTTGACGGCGGTTAAGGGATCAAGGGCTTGATGAAATCTGTACTTCACAATTTTAACCCTTTAGTTTGAATCCTTTGAAATTCATCCGTTTAGAGAAACTTACGAGATATGTATGCGACATGTAAGCTTTTTAAAAATTTGATTAAAACTGACGAATCATCACCATTAGTGACTCGGTCATTTTAATTTTTGAGCCCACTTTAAATAATTTACCTTTAGTTATACACACACAAACAAAAGAGAAAAAGGAAAAGAAAAAAGCGATGCAGCATCGAATAACCAACTATTCAAACCGACAGACGAAAGTGACAAGCCCATGCCAACGGTGTCACTTTCGTCACTTGAAACCGACAAGAACCGACGCCTTGGCGTTGGGTGGGCTCTAATTGAGTTTTAAATTTTCTACAAGGAAAAAATTGTACGTAGTTTTATATTTCATCCGTCTCAAAATTATTGTCCATTTTTTACTAACTGAAGTCTTTATTTTTCAACTTTAACCTTAAATATATTTGCTTGTGACTTGTGTTATATAATGCTATATCAATGAAAATACATTTAAAACCAAATTCATTTATACATTGTGCATCAAGTATTATATAACACAGACAAAAATATTTAATGTCCAAGTTAAAAAAGAAAGACTTCGGAAAGTCAAAAGTGGATAATAATTTTAGGACGGATGGGTAGTCTTATGTAGTAACTTATATTTCTTTTTAGATGGAATGTAAGTAAATTAAAACGTATTTACAAAGCTAGTGTAAATACATTGAATTTCCCGAATTCGATATCTAACTTGTGTGACATATTGAAATGGAGTTCTAAAATTTGTGTTCTAAAGTTATTGTGAGATAATGAGATATAGAAGTCTCACCCATACCAAGTGCCTAAAATTATGTCTCTAACAGTTTTTTTAATGAGAGCACAATTGTGTTTGGACATCTAACAAAAATTATAAATAAAATCAAAAACAATTTACATGCATTTGAGTGCCCAGCCCGTGAAATTCGATGGCCCAGTGTGACGGAAAAAAAAGGCCCTCATTTTTTGAGTAAGAGTTAATGTCCACAACTCGTATATATTAAGACCTCTCCCAATGGTGACGGAAAGTGACAGAAACCGACGTGCCACATCAGCGCCACGTCAACTTTTTCACCCAACTGACAGAAACTGACAGGCCCCTCCCAACAGTCATCCGTCAGTTTCCCGTCAGTTTCATATTCCATGGACCCACACCAATAAACTTAATTAAATAATACACAATAATTAAAATAAAAACACATTTCATTAAAATTAAAAACATTACAATCCTAAAAAATAAAAACATTACAATCCTAAAAAATAAAAACATTAAACTCCTAAAAATAAAAACGTTACACTAAAAATAAAAGTACATTTATTTAAATTTAAACTAATCCGAGCTCGATTCTTCGTCTTGGTCCGCGGCCTCATTCTCGTTCTCATCTTCACCTTCATCTTCATTTGTCGTTTTGTAGACATTTCCAAATTCTTCAACGACTTCTTTGCGTGCCAACTTAATAATTTGTAATTCCTTTTTGGAGGCCCATTTCGGAAGACTTTTGCAAAGAAAACTCAAAGCCTTAAACGCTGCCTTTTTGATGTTGTTTTTCTTAATCGTTTCAAGTGTGTCCGCGGCTTTTAGGGCTTGTGATTTAACCGCTTCGATGGCTTCAAGTTTTTCGGACACAACACTGCTTCGTGACGAAGAACCGGCATCCGAAGATTGAGAAGTCTTTGGCGCTTTTCGACCCGGTGGACGACGTATCGGGTCGTCGCGGAACAAGGTCCTCATGTTGGCTTCTAGAGATGACGGGATGTCGTTCGAGCCAAGATCAGTGGCTTCGAATTCGGGTTGGAACGGACGTTTGTTGCTCATCACGCCTTGCTCGGTGAAGAACTTTGGGAAATGTCTTAGAACCTCCCAACAACTCTCGTAAGTAAATTTCCTTCTTGTTTGGTTGAGAAAAGCTTTCTTGGCCGCATCCACTACGTCTTTATCCCCGGCACCGCTTTGATGGCAACCCTCCCTAAACTTTCTGTGATGGCCTTCGAAAATTCGCACGTCGCCAGCTATTTTGTTCCATTTGCCCGTTAGTTGGTTGAGGTTACGTGTAACACCCCCAAATTTATTGTTTAGCGGAAGCAGGATTTGGGTGTTACTAATCAATAATCAAAGCACAGAGATTAATAATGAACGACCACTACATGCGTCGTTTTACATTGATATTGATAAAATAAAAGTTTACATCAAAATATTGTTTACATTAGCTCCTTTTGAAATTTAGAGATTTAAGTACATAATTAAACTATACAAAATGTAATAATGCAGCTAAATCTCTGATTGTTTGCATGCTGACTCGAGCTAATGGATCTTGATTTAGCAGTCCAACCTACTGTTGGTCACCTGTGATACATGCTAAAATGGGTCAGCGAAACGCTGGTGAGCTCACAGGTTTGTATATCAACATATATTTGTATGAACCGCAAGATTTTATAATTGAATTTAAAATGCAATTAAGCAAAATAAAAGTTATACAGCCATGAGCACATAGTCTGAGCTTAACTTGAGTTGTCAGGCCCACTTAAGGAAACCTAACTTGAAATGCCTCCTACGAGTGCCTAATCCACACTCGTCTTCCCAAATGCTAATACGTCCGTTTGACCAGTTAGTGCGTGCTAACCCGGACGAGGATTGTCAATCCTATATGATATCATATACTAACATTCACGCTACAGATGTATTACCAGACTATGCTATGGAGGGCTTTATTGATTAGTTGAAAACAACTCATGTAGTATTTGATTGAATTGTACTTGCGTTCTACTTGTAAAACAAAACGAGCAATAATATCACACCCCTGATTGAAAAGCAGTAAAATAGGGGCCATGAGACTCACCTGAGCCTTGAGCGATTAAATTAATAAACTTGAATTGATTAGCGGTGGATTGATGTCCGAAGACTTGTAGCCTGAGAGTGTCCAAGACACACAATGGTTATAACATGAGTAGGCATCTCGAAAGACTGCCCTTGTAATTGTTCGTCCAACTTAGAATGTCCAAATTACTACGATTTGGTTAATTGAATTATCCAAATTACTACGATTTGGTTGTTTGACTTGTGTTTTGAAAACGTGTACGGCCCGTTGGTGATTTATTTGTAATGAAAATCCCATATCATTATTTTGATGATTTTGAAGCATTATACTAAAAATAAATTCCATTGTGTTCTAGAAGTTGTATCGCATTCGTGTTTGATGTTATACAAGTTTAACACTTGGTGTGAAAGTTTATATGTAACACCGTTACTTGTGAACCTAGGGCAAGGGCGAAACCCGTTAATGACGGGGGTCCGGGGGCAGCGCCCCTGGTAGCGGGGTCCAAGGGGCAGAGCCCCTGGCTGGGGTCGAGCTGCCAGGTCAGCTTGGAAAATTTTTATTTCAACTAAATTGCTTTGGTGAAAAACGCATCTGGACTTGAATTTCGGTGAAATTGAGTGTCAAATTTTGAGTCTCAAAACTTAGTGAAAAATGAGTTTTAAACTCTCTGTTTTTAGCGACACAGCATGCGACACAATGGTCATGTATGCGACACAAGGGTTGTGTCGCATAAGAATGCGACACAAGAGCTTAGCGACACAAGGGTTGTGTCGCATAAGTGTACGATGCTGATTTAACAGCGACATAGTGATTGTGTCGCATGGGATTTGCGACATAAGGTACGACACAATATTGTGTCGCAAAAGGTACGACACAAGTGGGTTTCTACGACACAAGATACGACATAAAGGATCTTATGCGACACAAGGCTTGTGTCGCAAAGATGAACACTCAGACAGTCCCCAGCGACTGTCGTGGTTTTCAAACCCAAAACCCAAATCTAACTCGTTTTTAGGCTATAAAATCATGTTTTCCTCATACATTTGGACAATACTAAGTTGTGTAAACATTATAACACCGAAATAATACACCAAAATGAGTAGATCTAAATATTTAGAGAATTTCTTACAATTTCAAATCGAAGCTAGAGGAGGCCGAAAATGATGATGATGCTTTTGTAAATCTTGTTCCTTGCTTGATGGTGATTCCGAAAATGTAAGTTTTGTGGTCGGATTTGATAAATCCGAAAATTTGGTGGTGATGGGTTTGAGAGTGTTTAGTGGTGTGTGTGTGTTTTTGATGAATGCAAATGAAAGAAAGAGGGAAAGGGGAGGTGGGGTGTAGGTGAAAGCCTCACGTTTTACAGTCCCCGCAATCGCGCTCCGTGCGGTGTTCGTTCTCCCGTTCGTTTAAACGTTAAATGTTTATTTTATACGTTTAAATACACGTTTTAAATACGAATAATTACCCAATATTTTGATGAAGTATTTTACCAAATACTTAATGGTTGCGTTATAAGGTATAACTTTAACTTGTTTCGATTTGTTTGCGCGTTTAATAATCTAATCGTGTAGTCCTTGTTTGTACGATACGAATTTGAATTGAAATATTATCTAAATAATATTTTGGATATAATTGCGTTATTAAATAATATTATATTATTTAATAAAATTTTCACCAACGTCCGTATTAATTGAATCGAATTGCATTCGATTTGAAACTCGTACGATTTAATCAAATCGCATACTTGTATATATATACTCATCAATATATATGTTGATACATTAATTAGCCTAACACGGAGCTAATTACATGTATTAAAACTTGATTAGGCACTAACTACTAGTCCTAAATTGACGGGTGTCACATTACGTTTCGTCGGGACAATCGAATTGTAATCCGATTTGACACTTCGCCAAAAACTTTCATTGATTGTTTCCGATGACGGCGTTTTTGGAACAATGTATCCACCGTTCGGCCAACATTCTCGCTTCGTCGTCGGACCACCTAACTTGAACCCGAAGTGGTGCGTCCAGATTTTTTCTTGGTTTTTTACCCTTTTTCTTAGGGGCCTCGGGTTGGGTATCGGGTTCGGACTCGGGTTCTTGTTCGGGTTGGAATTGGTTTTCGTGATCGGAATCGTCAGAGCTGTCGAGAAGGTTTTGATGTTGGGTTTCGGGTACGACGAAATTTGGAATTTGTGGAGGTTGTGAGTAACGGGTTGGTGTAGCTTGGTAGCCGTGTGGGTTTGATGAGGAGGTGCCGTGGTATGTGTTTGGTGAATAATCCATGGAAGGTGTGAATTGCGGGTTTTGATACCACCCGGGATGTTGGTAATTTCTTCGTAGGTCGTCGGGTGACATTTGATACGGGTTTACAATTGGTGCAAATTGAGCAAAACCCGTCGGTGGAGGTTGATAGTTATTTGGATTTGGTAGCGGGTTGTTCACCAAGTTTTGCCACATATCGTAGCCAACTTGTTCTTGCTCATTTTGGTTTGATTTGGTTTTGGATTTGGATTTGGAATTGGTGTTGTTGTTGTTTGCCATTTTTTGGAAGTGAAAGTGATAAAAGATGAGAGAATTGGTGATGTTTGAGTGTGAAAAATGAGATGGATATGTGTAGTATTTATAGAGAATTTTTTTTAAAAAAAAAAAAAGAATGGAGCCGTTTGTACTTTTTTTACCTCCAAAAGCTGTTTTTTTTAAACTTTTTTTTTTTAGCCTCAACGGCTCTTTTAAAAAAAAAAAAAAAATTTTTTTTTATTCGCTTAAACGGACCCACGGCCCCACGTCCAAACCCAAACACCTCGTCGGTTTTCCGACGGACCGAACCGACGGCGCCGTGCCATCGGTGTCGGTTCTGTCGGTTTCAACCGACGGAAACCGACGCATGCCGTTGGTACCCGTCTAATAAAGACTTGGGCCACTTAAATAATGTATGCCGATAGACTAAATTAGCAAGGACTTAGGCTCATTTTAATTAAGTCCACTTGGGCCACTTAAACTTTCGGAAATCTCCATTGGCAATCGTAAATGATATTACGTCAACTTCTTTATTATGGATCAAGAATAGGAGTAATATTTCTTGTAATTGGGTTGTTTGGAATCATTGTCCTTTTTCTTAAACTTTGTACTTTTGCCGCTCTTAGTTTCTTGCTAAGTGCGGTTCTATAATAATATTTGCCGTTTCCAAAAAAAAATAGACTAAATTAGCAAGGACTTGAGCTCGTTTCAATTAATTCGGTTGATACTCTACCATGCATACAGATATATGGATCAGATTTTATCAAAAAGAGGCCCCTAACTAAACCGGGGCCTTTTCATTGACACACTTTGAACACCCTTAATGCCGGGCCTTCATTTGACATCCTATAGAGATAGATTTTTAAGATGGAATCAATATTTTTAAACTCAACTTTTTTAATATTTGATGTACAAATAAACAATTAAAACAAGCTTATATATCAAACATAATAAAAGGACTCAGTAATATGTCCAGTGGTAGAGGATGTATCAATCAGTTTTTATAAATTTAATGGTGCTATAACCAAACCCCCAACAAAACAACACTCCACGGTCCACAACTTCTATCTTCATCACTCCCAAGTTCCAAATTTCAGCTATTACAGTTATAGCACAAATTTCTTCCTTAAAATGCTTCTTACTGATCCAACCAACTTAAAATGCAATAATCTTTATTGGTATCTTACAAAAGGAATGAACTTTCTTCCATATCTTCAAGGTTAGTAGTCTTAATGATGCTTAATTTTTGCATTAGTGGGGTTGGTTTCTTGAAGTTTTTTGTGTTCCTAAAAATGGGGTTTTTGAGTTTAATGTCTTTGAGTAGTTAATAAATTGCTTAGTATCAAAGTTTGAATCTTTTTTAGTGGGTGAATGCATTTCCTCATCTCAAAGCTTAAATTATTTCGATTAGCTTCAACTCTGTTGCTGTTGCCAATGTTTCCTTGAGAAGTTGATTTCATCATGATGATTATATTAGTCTAATTTAGCTGGGTTTCATTTGCTTAATGAGATTTTAAATTTATCAACGACTGGATTTGATGAGACTTTATTTAATCTAAAACTCGAGTTTGGGAATATATGTTTTCTACATTTTCTTTCTTTCCAGAAATTAAACATCAAATTTGGGGATTAAATTTTTAAAATTTTAAATCCATCTATAAAGCACCAAAGCAAAAATTTATTGGGGTTATTGATATTTTTGTCCAAATTAGTAATTATATAAAGTAGCATTGATTCGAGATAGTATTAGTAATATGGAAAATACAACTCTTATGCTGGGCCTGCTTGGACTTTAGCATTGATATGGGCATGCATAATTCATTAAGGAAATTCAATAGGAATGTACAACAAGCATCATAGAGACAAGTAAGATGGTGTTCAAACTACATAAACATTAAAAGTAGTTATAATTTTGTTATATGTGAGTTTGAAAAAAGCAAGGAAGAGAAGTACTATTCTGTAATTAATTTCACTTTCCTATAAAATGTTGAATTTATGTATAAGGATTTCAGACAGCCGAGATAACACATGTGGATGCTGCTGCGCCTGGTTGGGGTCATACATCCGAATCCCCGAACTACCCGATACATTGGAGGCAAAAGGAATTGTTTTTTTTGGGCCACATGTTTCATCCATGGCAGCTCTAGGATATAGAATTGGTTCTTTAATTGCACAAGCGGCCGGCTGATGACCATCTGACTGATACTTCCTTGAAGCAGTCACTGTAGAGTATTTGTATATTATGAAAACCGGAGACTTTTACTTCTTAGAGCTCAATCCCCGTTTACAGGTGCATGCAGTTTTTATTTTTGTAGGTCCTATTTAAGATGTGATGGTGGGTCCTATCTACTTTACGTGTTGGGCTCACGAAATGGCGTACTTGATACTTTTTTGTAGAATATGTATCTGACACCTTTTAGTATATAGGTTGAGCATCCTGTGACGGAGTGCGTAGGGGAAATTAATCTACCTGCAGCACAAGTTGCATTTGGAATGGGCATTCCACTCCGGCAAGTACCAGGTGATATACCAAAAGTATAATCAACCGACATTTATGTTATTCTTGGATTTCGCTACAGATTAATTATCATGAGAATATCTATACCCGCGTTTTCAAGTTCCGAACTGACCATTTTATTTTACTTACATTATATGGATTTCACTACGAATACCAGACGATAGTTAAGTCGTTGACTGACAATCAACACAACGGGTTAATTTTAAATAGCTTATTTTCATTTCTTTTTCTATTGTCACTTATTTTTGTATTACATTACACAAATTTTTTGCCTGACCTTATGACTCGTAAGATTCGCGCACAAGGCTTGGAAGAATGGAAGAGTGACACACGACTCGAAAGAGTCAATAATGACTCGTACATGTCATAGTCATTTAAAAGTTGAGGTCCAAGTCGGCTTGTTTTTTGGATTTTTTACTCGACTCATGACTCGTGAGGGTGTAACAACTATGTTTTACATCATCTCCCTTATCTAAAAGGAATTCTCGCATCCACTTTGCAGCAATAATTTACATAATTTATAATCATTTTCTTAGATTTCCGCCGCATTGAACGCTAATCTACATAATTTCTTTATGGATTTATAAGATTTTCCCTACATTGCGCGTGTAATATACTACTTTTTTAATTGCTCTCACTTGTTCGTTTAAAAATAAGAAGTTTTTATGGAATGGTGTCATGGACAATAGTGGAGGCCCATTTGACTTTGATCATGCAGAGTCAATTAAGCCAAAGGGTCATTGTATTGCTGTACGTATAACATTTGTTTGATCAATTTATAATTTGGAAGTTTTTGGGCTCATTGGCCCACCATTCTTCCGTGTAAATAGTGTTAGTGTACTGTTAAACCCTATTTAAAGCTATTATGACATGGTAAATCAGACATCACCAAAAATAATTTTATTTTTCTTTTTCGTTTTTTCTGGGTCGATCTGCATAAAAGTTGGGAGCACATTTATTTATTGGGCAACAAATTTTACAGGAGATTAACTCCTGTAAAATTCTATTTAATTTCATTGTCCTGTCAGTGTCACAAAACCCTAGCCGTGTTTTCAAGTACTATGAATTTCAAAGTATTTGATCTGAAGTTCAATTATTTGCCTGCGAAAAGAAATTTAATTAGGTCAGGTTATAATCATCGGGTTGTTCTTCCGAGTAGGTTTGCCACAACAGGTGACAACCATAATGACACAAGTTCCGAAAACGTGCATGTAGCCAACCATGCAGAGGTACGATTTACAACTACAAAAGTTTCAAGATTGTTTGCTCTATGATTTAACATTAGTTCTAACGTGCACCCAATATTAATTCCATGCAATTATATATAAATGTGTATATATATGCTAGTTGTTTTCTATTATTATTTATTTTGTGATTGAGTTTTGGAAAATTGCAGGCAAAGAAGAAAAAACTTGGAGACCCGATTGCACCACTGCAACAGTTGGTGTCACTTTATGGCAAGGTTGATTTTTTTACTTAATTTTTATTATATTTAATCATGATAATCAGAATTATATGTATGCAAATTGTTTGATTTTCATGTTATAATTCTTATATGTGTTAATATTTTATTTCGTAACAAAAGTGATGACAAATTGGAAAAACTTTTATTTCTTTATAGGAGCCTAGACTTAAACCAACGTTGTGCTTTGTAGAAGAAGGCGCTCAAGTACAAAGGTAAGTGTTATTATACTGTTATACTAGTATGTTAGCTAATTTTTTAATCTTTACTAATTTTAGAAAAATGCATAGCACGTAGTCATATGGAACAACATTTTGATATTATAGTATACTCTTTCTTGAAAAGTTCACAAATGCAGATCAACATTCTAAATTTTTTCAAGTTCTTCCAACATATGTAATAAAATAAAAAGCAAACACTTAAAGAAACATTAGATGTAGAGATATGTGTGTTGGGTTGGGTGGGGTTTGCTTCCGTGTTGAAGTTTGAATCTTTTTTATTGGGTGTCTGTCATTTCATCATCTTAAAGCTTAAATTCTGTGGTTTGACCTTATTATTTCGATTAACTTCAACTCTGTTTCTGTTGCCAGTTGATTTCATGATTATAAATGTCGATTGTCGAATTTTGCTGGGCTGCATTTGTTTAATGAGATTTTAAATTTGATTAGATCGACTGGTCATGATGAGACTTTATTTAATCAAATAAAAGAAGAATCCAATTTGAGAATATAAGTATGTACTTAGAATTGACTAGTAATTTCTTCACTGTAACATTTTGATCCCATGGACAACTTTTAGATTGGATCAGTGATATAAGCTTTGTAGATTTTTATCATGAAATAATCCCTGATCAAGCTCTCAAGTTTCAAACTTAGGGATTCAAAATTTCAAATTGATATATCTACCTTTGAAGCACCAAAGCAATAATTTGGGGGGTATATTAATTTTTTCTCCAAAGTACAGATTTTATATGAATTTTGTTTGTCAACTACAGCCTTTTTGACCAACTAACTGTAAAAAGTCAAATTTCGAGTTTTTCTGAATAAAGAGGATAATGGCTTAGGTGTAGCAAGTTACGAAAGGTTAGTTAATAGAGGTTGCATATGAGTTTGCTGCGTAAACGGTACATTAATTGCTAATCAGGTTAAAAAATGGGTTCGTTGACCGTAGAAGTCGAGTAATACTGTAATAAAATTTGTTTGCTATAATTGGCAGGGCAACATGTCAGAAGCTCAAAGATTGCCTCTAAATGGAAGTTTAAATTACGGTAATGGCTACGCAAATGGGGCGAATTCATTGAGGGCTTCTGCAAGTAGATCTGCCATTGATGAATTTTGTAATGCACTTGGAGGCAATAGGCCAATTCATAGTATCTTGATTGCAAGTAATGGGATGGCGGCGGTTAAGTTTATAAGAAGTGTGAGGACATGGAGTTATGAAACATTTGGTTCAGAGA